>CM066990.1:29647517-30354881 GCA_033977485.1 Hydrangea macrophylla | reverse complement strand
TAAAGCTATAAATAAGCTGTATAGAAAGTTTCAGAGACTGATTAGGAGTTTTGAAAACTCATGGGGAGGTAAACGTAATTCCCAATAGTTTTGCCTATATATAGATAGAGATGGATGAGATATTTTTCATAAGCTTAACCTAAAATTCCAAAAGGAGGCCAAAAGGGGGCTAGAGGGAGATTTAGTTGCTTCAAGCTTTGCGACGCCAAACGACGACCTTCCGTCAGTTTGTTTTCTCCCAGATTTCATATTCGAGCTCCTCGAGGTAAGAGCTTCGTTTTGATATATGTTAGGGCCTGTTTGGCTAAGTTTTCCGAAAAGTTATTTTCTAGAATTTTTCATAAAAGTTGATAAATGGAATTCTGATCCATAGGAATTGTACTAGACGGACTTCTGCACGTTCCTTGTGCACGGGTTTTCTTCAGATCGTATTATAGGAGCGTTATTTGGAGGTGAGTGATTCAACTATGTTTTTGGAATGATTTCTTGACATGTATTCATGTTTTGTGTGAATAGCATGTATTAATTCTTAGAGATATCTTGTGTAGTTCATATTGGGCATTTATATTGATAAGTAGGCTCAATAGCACGGTGATATGTTTTGATTACCGCGAGTATGGTGATATGTATTTGAGCATGTTAAGTTGCTTATGTGGGTCAGAAGGAGCACGTGGTCACCGTGCCATTTTGTGGAGCCGATATAGGCATTAAGGTCGCACGATTGAAGAGAAGAATCGTGGGTCTTACCCTTTCGCGTGGACTTATTGGCGAGGAGTCGCGGATTGGGAGTATGGACGGGCACGTGAGTCTCCGGCGACTAGTATGAAATGTAGAGATGTGAATGCGGACATGTTTATCATTCGTGTGCATATGTTGTTTTATTCACTAAGCTTTAGCTTAAACAAATCGAAAAATGTGTGGTTATTCAAATAACCATTGCAGGTGTTAATGCTGGCGAGGAATCGCAGAAGTGAGCACGAGGGTTGGGAGTTCGCTTGGGAGGCAACTTGAATGTTAACTTTGTAGTTTTGGGACAATAGGATGTTGTAATAAGACTTTTTATTGTTTTAACTTATGTTTAACTTCGTATGATAGAATGGATTTTAAATCGTTGTAATAGTTAGTGACATGTTGTAATCCTGCTTTAGAAATGTTTTAATACAGCTAGGATTACTTTGGTTTGAGTTTGGATGGAGTGGTTGATCATTGGTGAAAGTTAGAAAGCTTTTAAACTTGAAATTCTGCAGAATGGGCTGCTGCCAGAGGAGCAGTCGACGGGGCAGTCGACGGGATAGTGCAGTTAACTACTTTTTTCCTTATATGGTAAAAGCAGTCGACGGGGCAGTCGACGGGACAGTGCAGTTCAGCTATTTTTCTTATTTTGGTAAAAGCAGTCGACTGGGCCCTGCCTCAGTCGACTGGACCTCTGAAGGTTAATGTGTTCTTTTTGTTTATGCTTGCTTCAGTCGACTGAGATCCCGACCCAGTCGACTGAACCTCTGGTTTTGAAAATGTGTTTTGTTTTTTTTCGCTGCGTGTGTTCTTCAAACCTAATTTTGGGAACGTTAATGAATTGGTTTAGCCTCGTTGGCGTGCCACGGGCTCCGGTTCCGCTATTGTGGGACCGGGCTGTGACATCACCTCCGCCTTCAATGTGTCCCATCAAATCGCCGGAATCACGCTCTTCCCGTCATTGTTTGCATCCAAACGAAGAGAGAGAAGGTTGAGATTGGGAGTTAGAGAGAGAAAGGAGTCTGAGATGTGGAGAGAGATGAGTCTTGGCTTCGCACTTCTCAATCTCATCTTTTTTTCTTTTTGAAATTTGAATTCTTGAAAAATGGGATATGTGTAAATCAAGGGAGATCTCAGTTAGTTTGTGAGAGAGGAAAAAGAGATGATGCGTGTCAGGCCCTGCTGGGCCGTAGGATTAAATCCAACGGTCTAAAGTGTCCCAAATTAGTAGATGGCTATGATGCAATTTGTCAGATAGAGATGAATTTATGACCCTTGGATCATTTATAGATTGTCCTAAAATATTTTGTAGGTTATTATATAGATATACAATATAACGTGGAATCACAAGTCTGTCACATGATAGCTTTGTGATTTTTCGAATTTTTCATTATTTTTTCTATTTTTTTATTAATAATACAAATATATATATATATGTATCATCTCTCTTTCTTATCTCATTCTCTCTCTATCTCTTATCTATTTAATATGTTTTAATATATATATATACAAATATCTCCAAATATACACATCATATAAATATATATCATACATAAATATATATATATATATATAGAGATTATAAAGTACAATAAAAAGCTTAATTTTTCTCAAATTTTTATTTTTATATTTTAAAAAAAATTATAAATAGCATAGATAGATACTTCTATTATATGCGTATACTCTCTCTATCTCTTATCTAATCTATCTAATATGTTTTAATATATATATATATATGGGGGCTGCTAACTTACAACACAATGGTTGTAGGTTAGTAGCATACAACAGCCTCTTTAGCGATGAAAAATAGGTTTTTAGCGAAGAAAATTTTCGTCGCTAAAAGTCTATTTTTCGTTGCTAAAAGCCTCATGTGCTGTAAGTTAGCAAATCCCTATATATACATACAAATATCTCCAAACATACACATCATATATATATATATATATTATTAAGTGCAATCAAAAGCTTAATTTTTCTCAATTTTTTTATTTTTGTACTGAAAAAAAATTAGAAATAGCATAGATAGATATTCCTATTATATACGTACAATCTCTTATTTTCTTCCTAAACTTGAACTACTAATCGTGTGTTTGTGTGCGCGTGTGTGTGTAGAGAGAATGTTGTTGGATAATAAGTTAAAACTTACCTATATTTATTAAATTTATACTAATCAATTATGCATTGGCTTCTTTTATCGGTCTCTGGCTATACAACTTTAGAAGTTAAGTATAATATTGTTTGCTTGTAGCATTGCGCGGGCATACCAGAACCAAAAGTGATTCGAAAGTGCAAACTAATTTCCTAAATTGCTTGTGTGAATGATACACAAGGCTTAAAATCTAACTTCTAACAGTGCGATTGTGTTAAGTGAGTAGGAAAGTACTCTCACCTAAAGTCATATATCAATACTGAAGCACACAAGCTATACAAGTGATGAAAGAGAATAAAAGGAATTACATAAAAAGCACAGTTTTATTTCATTGGTGAAAAAGAGAAATTACAAGAAGTAATTGGAAGCTAAGAAAATAAAAAGAAAAATAAAAGGATGCTTTTATTTGCCTAAAAAAAACTAAGAATGCATTTGAATGCTTTGGGATGTGGTTTGAATGTAGTTTTCGAGGATGACGCGGAGTGTCTTGATAACTTGCTAGCCTGCTGTATTTATAGGCCTGGCTGAAGCTGATAATGATAAGAAAAGAAAAACCTTCACTAATAATCTGGTAAAAAATGCTAGATTTATCTCTCCCAAACTGATAATATTTTCCATATCTTCATCAATATATATATACATACATATATATATATATATCTTGAATCTAGTCTGTATTCGGTCGATCTTGATTCGGCTGACTTTGCTTCCAAGTAAAAGATAACTTCCATTATATCTTGATAATATCTCCAAAAATAATATCTTCTTGTCTAATGTGATAATCCTTCCATATCTCAAAAATATTATCTTAATAATATATGAAAAATTATCCTTCCTAAAAGATATTATCACAATACTATGAGAAGTTGTAGGGATTGATCACTTCCCAAAGATAACCAAATCTGTGTCAACTAGGGGTGTCATTTGGAATGAAAATTCCAATTCCGATTCCGACCAATTCCGATCTGAAAAATTCCAATTTTGGCAACTAAATATGCATTCCGAATTCGAAATTTTCGAATTCCAAAAATTTCGAAAAAAAATAGGATAGGAATCGGAATTGTTTTTAGAATTCCGAAAATTTCAAAAAATTTTCGAAAATATTCCGAAATTGTATTTTCCGAAATATTCCGAAATATTCCGAAAATTTTTCGATAATATTCCGAAATTGTATTTTTCGAAACTTTTTCAAAAATATTCCGAAAATTGTGTTCATCCCACATCGAAAAAACATAAAAGAGAGGATGTGATATGCTTCTATAAAAGGCCTACAAGTCTCAAATGAAATCCCATTAAACTTGAATTCTGAATATTCCGAAAAATTCCAAAAATATTTTGAAAAATTCCAAATCTGATGAAATTCCGAAAATTCCGAAATTCTGAAATTTCGGAATCGAAAATAATTTTGGAAATTTTGAAATTTTGAAACGGAATTCGGAATGCATTTTTGGCTTCCGAAAGGGGTGTTTCCGATCCGTTCCGGCCGAAACACACCCCTAGTATCAACTTTCCAAAATGGCAGAATTATTGGAGTGCCAAACAATTAACTAGCCCGAATCTCAGTCTGAAATGGTTTTAAACAATCATTGAGAATAATAAGGCTCAATCCAGAGGCTTTGGTTTCTTGTCATAATTAAATGAGCAATTAAGCGGTGACCCAACATGTGATTTCATGACCAAGCCAGTCCGAACAAAATTTGGCTAGTCCGATTGAATTGCTAAGGAGGAAAAGCCAAATTTTAAATCATTAGAATGAGGATAAAAGTTATAAAATTGCTAACTAATAGTGACCATATTTACAACTTTAGTCAAACATCATGCATGATCAGTCCGAATTATATGTGTGCTAGCCCGATCTGAACATCAACCTCATGCAAAGCCAAATGAAGGGGGTGGCCTACCATACTAATTAAAGTGCCATATTTAAACCAAACATGAGTCAGTAGTGTGGCCCATCAAAGTGGCTAAATTGTTGAAGACGCAAATACTGATCAGTCCGAATGAAGCTACCTAGCAGTCCGATTGTGGCAATGTGGTCAGTCCAAGTAAAACCCTGTCATAACTTGAAATTTTTATTAAGGGTAAAATAGTAATTAAATGATTATGTGCAAGTCTGTTAATTATTTTGGGGCAGTATTTGAATTTATCTGAACTTGTGTCACTATATTTAATTATTTATTTATTTATTTTTCTTTTCTTATTTGGTCTTATTTTATTACAGTATTTTTTTTATTACCTTGGTGCTAAAGTGGGTACATGTTTAATTTGGGTGTGCAACATTAGACCACACACACATGCTACATATCATTTTCAAGGCATTTAAAATGCAAAACAAAAGCAAAAGAGTGGAACCCCCCCCCCCCCCCCCCCATTCCCCTAAAAGAGTCGGCCACTCCTCTCTCTCTCCTCACTTTCATTTCATTTTTTTTCTTTCCTTTCTCTCTCTCTTCTTTTCCATCTTCTTCTATATCTATTTGGGTACATATCAAACCCCCATAACCCTTCTCCTTTAAGCTTCCAATAGGCCATTAAGGAGTGATTTTCGTGAGTTTTACCATTTCACAAAATAGTCTTAGAATTTCATGAGCTTTCTAGTGGTACCAACGAAATTCATTTTGGTGGCCATTACCATAGTTTTCCTAAATTTCATAGAGCTCCAAAATTCCTCCTCTTCAACCATGGGATTCCATTGATGGAGTAGTACATGCAGCGGATTCTTGGGTCTCCTAGGACCTCCCTTTTCACCTTCTTGAAGTCCTTTGGAGCTCCTTGGATTTTCTTGGGAATTTTGGGCTCTTCCATTTATTTTGGAAGAAATCTTCATTAAGGTAGATATACATTGTTTCAATTTCATATGTTATACTTGTCTAAATTGCTTTGAGTTCTTTTATATGTGTTAGGAGAGAACTTAGACACATGTGCTAGGTTTTTCCCCAAATTTGTGAAATTAGGGCTTTATGCCTCTTTATTAGTTATATGTCCAAATTAAATTACTTACATGTTATGTGGTGTTAAATGTAATTAGAATGATGTTTGAAGAATAATTTAGACACATGCACTAGGGTTTCCCCAAAGTTGTAATGTAAGGTTATTTTGGCTAAACATGATTTATATGCCTTAGTTGTGCAAGTTGTGATTTTGGTATGTTATATGTGATTAGAATGATGTTAAGATAATAATTTGGACACATGTACTAGTTTTTCCCCCAAAGTTGTAAATTTAGAATTGTATGCCAAATTATAAATTATATGCTTGGGTTGTACTAAATTGGATTATATGATGCTAGATGTGCTTAGAATGCTCCCTTTATGTGAAAAAGCATGCTAGGACGTTAGTTTGGAAATTTTTGTAGGAATGTCAAATTATGGAAATTTAACTACATTCTTGAGACCCTTGATATTATGTCTAATGGACTAGAATTATTGCATAATTTATTGTAGTGGGTCATCTTTAATGTCACTGTTAACATCATATGCATTGAGGCCTAATCGGCAAGCATTACACTATCACAACATAAACGTTTTGTTTAGAAAAGAGAAAAACCCCATGCGAGGGATTTTATTTAAGAAATTCGGACATGGGTTGTGATGTGAGACAGGGAGAATGACCCTTAAAAACATTCAAACTCCAGCTATATTCGGTTGGCTCCCGGAAGTTGGTATGCTACACTCCATGCATGGGTGGCTCATGGTCCGGTAATGAGAGAGGTGTGCACATATCACGCATATCCTTGCGACTTTAATCATTTCATTGTAGCCGCAGTGGCGATTTATTACACCTCATTTCATTTTAGTCATGGATAGCATATAGACTTGTTACAATGTTTTCTACGAGTCGTCGTTCTCATAAAAACGACAAAGCATTTTTCAGGTGAGCTTGATAAGGGCAAAGGGCACATGTGACCCGACGCGTAGGCCTTGACATCTTTTGTTCTATTTTGAAGACCCGTGCTTAGCATATATAAGGATAACACTCATGCGAATTTAGCCCCTTGGGAAGTTTGTAATAGTTTAGTGCACTAAAGGAAACTTCTTGTATTAACTTTATTACAAAACTTCTAAAGCTTGGACTTCCATAATTTTGTCATTGGGAAGCCTTGTTGTAAATTTGATGGACAAGTGTTAGTCCTTACCTTACATACTTGCTAAACTTATTTATGTTATGTAATTATGTTTCCGAGACCGTAGCATTTCTTCTAAAGTTTTATGTTTGTGAGTTAATTTGAATCCTTGCCGGATTCGGTTGTGTTTGGTTTGTCCTTGACAAACTCATTGTTCTTTTATTTTGAATCCTTGCCAGATTCGGTTATGTTTGTTTTGTCCTCGCCGGACTTGTCGCATTTCAATTAAATCCTTGCCGGATTAGTTCACTTTGTTTCCAAAAAGAAATGTTTTCAATATCTCTCTCCCAATCTCTCCCTCTCCCATTCTTTTTCTCTTTATCTCTTTCACTTCTCGTTTTTAATAAACTTCGAGTACATGAAGTTCCGTTTGGTTTAGACTTATGTTATATGTCATTTAAGACTTGTTTAGTCATATATTGATGTTTAAACTCGAGAATTTAGCACAGTTGGAAATGTTTCAAAATGTTTCAAAAAGCTGTCAAAGTTGCTGTCAAATAAAAACTGCTACTGCTATTTCAATTTTCTGCCCAAACAGTGAGGAATTGGAAAAACTTCTATTTGACAAAAGTTGTGTAGAGTTAAATTTTTCATGGAACTACGCGGACAGAATGTGAAAATTTTAAAGACATAGTTACTTACGGAGGTTTTAAAATTCAGCAACTATCCAAAAATGGTCTTTTATCAAATTTATTGTATTTTTATTTCCCTCCTTGAACTAGTGCTTGTCCGGTTAGTCTTTTAACTTAAATTTTCAAATGCTTTCATCTTTGTTGGACTCATTAACATGTCAGCCATCTTAGCTTATATGTTAGTAAGTCATACTTGTAGGAATCCCTGTGGGATCCCAATGTCGCTTCCGCATTTGTGATTGAGTTTTAATTCTTTCCTCTCTATCTTTCCTCTTCCCTCGCGCTTCGATTTTCGGGGCGTGACAGTTTGGTATCAGAGCTAACCGGGTTTGAATACCTAGGGGCTATGGGAGTTATAATTTGGGCTTACTTACAAATGGTTATTTTTACTACATGTCTAATTTTCTATTTGTGCTTCCATTGTTTCCTTTAAAGATTACATTGAGTATTGAATTGCCTAGTGAGCATGCTAATATGTTGAATGCCGTCAGGACTATATGATTACATGTTAATTTTTATTTTATTTTATTTTTTTTTTTATGTTCTACGTGTTTACATTGGTCATGATAATGTAATCTCGATCCGATAAATGTTTGAATTAGAGGTATAGTAGAATGTTAATAATCTAATCCCTTGTTACCTCGTAGTTGTTTTCTACCAAACTATGCTGCCACGCGTTAGAGGCTGTGCTAGAGGCCAACCTCTTAGCCATGCTAGGGGTCGTGCTAGGGGACGAGGTGGAGCCGCAGGCCAAGGAGCCCAGTCTTCCTCATCCGCTTCTGCTCCAGCTCCTATTTCTGAACCTGCTCCAGCTCCTATTCCTGAACCTGATCCGGAAGTCTCTGATGGAGCTCAGTTCTTTCATGAGATGGCCGCTGCCATGAGGGATTTTACTCAAGCTGCCCAAGCAGCAAGGAATTATACACCACCACCACCGGTAGCTCCTGCCGGCATGGCTCCTGTAGTGCCTGTTGTTCAGGCAGAGCCGAGGGCACAATTGGCTATGAGAGAATTTGGTAGAAAGAATCCTCCAATTTTCTCGAGAGAAACGGACCATGTTCAAGCGGAGCTTTGGTTAAAGAGGATTACCCGGATCTTTGAACATCTCGGTATTGTCAAAGATAATCTCCGCATAGATGCCGCTAAATTTCAATTGGCGGGTCGAACCCAAATCTGGTGGGAACTAGTTCTTAATACGCAAACTTCAATTTAGAGGGTATGTCTTGGAACACTTTTACCCAGTTATTCCTTGATAAGTATTTTCCACCAGTTGCACGTAATGCCAAGAGAATCAAATTTCTGAAACTTCGTCAGGGTGAGATGTCTGTTACCGATTATGAGGCTCGTTTTGGGGACTTGGCTCGTTTTGCACCCGATATCACCGCTGACGATAAGATTAAGGCTAGGACCTTCGAGAATGGACTTTGTCAGGGACTTCCACTACACCATATGGCCTCATTACTAACGGATATATCCGTTAGAATAAATGTTACTAACGGATATATCCGTTAGTATTTTAGCGTTAGTAATATTACTAACGGATTTACTAACGGATATATCCGTTAGAAAAATTAATTTTACTAACGGATATATCCGTTAGTAAATCCGTTAGAAAGCTACTTACTAACGGTTTTTTAAGCCAATTTTAAAAGTATTTATATTGAAGACTAACGGTTTGTCAACTATTACTAACGGATATAGCCGTTAGAAATATGTATAAATCTAAAAAAAAATAATTTATTTATATGCTTTCTAATATTTTTTTTTGGCACCTGATTAACAAACATATTAATTTATACCAAACACAAAAAATAATAAGATTTATCTATATCCAACATAACAAAAAAATAATTTAAATTAAGTAATCATAATAAGTAAAGCATTTATCCATGTCTAACCAACATCTCTATACCCAATACAACAAAAATAATCCATAAAAATCATAAGTAAAGAGTTCATACATGTCTAACAAAGTCGGAAATTTAAAGAGTTCTTCCATTCAAACCTAAACTAACAAACAAAGCATGTCTTCAAGAATCTTCACTTCCCCTCTCACTTTGACTTCTTAATCCGATGGTCGGAGTTCAAAGAGACAATTTCTCTATTAACCATTTCATCACCATGCTCGTCCATTTCTTCTCTTATCGTACATTCTCTCTGCTTCTTAATACTCCTACAGAATTATACTTAAAATGATGAGAGGAGGAAAAAAATTGGAACAATTTTCCACCACACTTGCTTTCTATGTTAGAAACAAAATGTTTTTCTCCAAATGCCTAAGGCACAAAGTTCAGAATTCAAACCTGTTGGTGTGCGAGTGCAATAAATATTCCAAATTTTTATCCAACCAACTGACACTTCTTGCATGTGTTGGTG
Source organism: Hydrangea macrophylla (assembly GCA_033977485.1). Taxonomy (NCBI): domain Eukaryota; kingdom Viridiplantae; phylum Streptophyta; class Magnoliopsida; order Cornales; family Hydrangeaceae; genus Hydrangea; species Hydrangea macrophylla. The sequence continues at coordinate 30,344,872 of CM066990.1, read as the reverse complement.
TCAAGGATCCATCCATATGGAGTATCTCTTCGTCGAAACTACAAGGGTAGGTCCACATCAAGTAATATAAGTTGTTACATTTGAATTCAAAACATAGCTGCTTCTAATTTTGTAATGAGGGGGAAAGACGACAGTAGTTGGATTAGCTTAATTTGGGACTACCAATCACTTATTTGAGACTACGATATGGAAGGTTTAAAGTATAATGAATTCAACGCGTAAATTGGGATTAATAAGAGAAAGAAGCGAAGACAAATAGAGCAAGAGAGGGAAAATAGTTTATGAAAAAAACACAACCCGCATAAGAGAGAGAGAGAGAAAGAGAGAGAGAGAGAGAGAGAGAGAGAGAGAGAGAGAGAGAGAGAGAGAGAGAAAGAGATTAGAAACCGTCGATTTTTATCAGCAAATGGGCAAACTAACACTTAATCTACATTAGGAACTGCACTCTCATCTTTTTCTGTCATAATATTGCTTTAGAAGTACTAATCTCAACTGCTTTGCGCGTGGACGTGTGCTGCTTGTGCGCGTGGACGTGTGCTGCCTGTGCGCGTGCTGTGCGCTGCCGTGCGTGTGTGCATTGCATGTGTGATGTGTGCGTGCTGTGCACGTGTGTGCATTCCATGAAGGATATTAGATGGGTCATGAACTCCCACTGCAATAACATGACATCTATATAACAGTTTTTTGTGTGAAAAAACTTAAAATAGGATCAAGTTCAAACCCAAAGTCACTTTATTGGCAAGATATTTTAAGTCAGGCACCGAATCCTATGTAACTATAAAACAACTACATATATAACGCATTTGCTATTTTGATTCACATTCTGCACTATATGAACTTTGTGAAATGCCTAATGAAGATGGATACCACAACTAGAAAACATAACAAATTAACACTAAACCATATAAATGGATTAACAAAGTGGCTACTCAGATTCAACCAATGATTTCCAGCAAGTGTTTAAAAAAATTCATAGCTTTTAGATTTCTTATAACAATCATAGATCTCTCATTTTTCTTAGTAGTAAGCCATCTTAAACTATTGGTGAAGTTCTAGTAATCAAGAGTGAAGCAAGTTAATTACCTACTAGAGCCAATGTCCGCCAATTAATGAAGTCCCCACGACATTAACTTCCTCAGGTCTTAATTGCAAAAATAACAACATTAACTTACTAATTGGAGTAAACCCAAAACATTTCCTTAATGCATTAATGTAATAATAGGAGTAAAAGCAAACCCCATGCTTGCTATAGAGACCTCAGAGTACCAGCAAACCCCATGCTTGCTTACGGATCCAGGAATCTGCCAAAACACTCAGCGTTGTCAGAAGCATTGTCAACTACGTTCTATCATAACAACCAGCTAATCCTCCACAAACTAGCAGTAGATTCAGCTAATCCTCCACAAACTAGCTGCAAGGATGCAACTACTACAAGGCTTAAACTAAGAAACACCCAACATCTGCCTACATACATTACAATCTATTTCTTACAAGAAGCAATATAAATCATTCAGATAAAAGATAAATAGTTGCGTAGTAGGCTTCAATTCATTAATATAAACTTGTAACGACAGAAGTAAAATACTACAGTGAAGTGAAGATAGTGGGAGTGGGTAAGCAGATATACCGTTTGCAGTGTGTTAGGTTGAGCATCAGTGTTCCCTTAAGATAGGATTTCTTGGACTAGCCATTCCATGGCCAGTACTTCACATCTGCTATATACATTGCTTCCTATAGAGAATGTCTTTTGCCTCACACTGTAATAAACAAACAAACAAAGAAAAAGGTTTTGGTTGACCCTTCTAATTTGACAAACTAGTATAAGGTAGTTATTAAGCATCTGAAAAATTATCAGATTCGGATTGCCATATCATCAAACTTTGGATGCATATCACTTGTTTTGAAGCAGACAATAGGGGAAGGCAGCAATTTTAATTTTCTTTTTCTTTTTTGTCTTTTGTAAAAATTAGGATAGCCATTGGATAATAGAAATAGTTTGGATGTGGGACCCATGGAAAGAAAAATTGCATTGGAGACCCAACATTGTTTGTTAGCTAACTTTTGTTGACTATAGCAAAAAGGACACATTCTCTTTCCTTGGTGGCTGGGTTTAGCTAGCAAAAATTAGCATCTCCAATTTTCCATTTTTTTCAATAATCACTTGTTAGAGATTGTTGGCCCAGAAAAAACTATTCCAAATGGACTACATCTCAACTGAAACGTAAAAGAATTTTTAATACTATACCACAGGACTTGAAAGATATGGAAGAGAGGTTGTCAACCTTTAAGGAGAGGAAACGCAGCATCCACTAATTCCATTTTCACTCCATTAAGTGCCTCAGCAGCAGGTGGAATATCAAGCATGTGGAGGATCACTGGCTGGTCAGCACCCAGCATCACTCCTCTAGCAACCATGGGGACAAGGGCATATCCAATTTGACCTACAAATCCAACAAGCTTCCTCAACATGTTGCTTCAATTCAAATTACAAAGCAAAAAAAGTAGAAAACAAGTGCACAAAAAATTATGCAGTCATGTACATGTATGTATGAATGTGTAGGTGTACGCAAAAATGTATGCATACATTCACATATTTGCACGTGCCTAAATTTTTATATCAAAATCAATAGTCACAATTACCACCTCCATTGTACATACATACGTACAACCACACCTCATCAAACACATGTAAATATACGCATATATGTAAAGGTTGAGCACCACATGAACTCCAAGTCTCTATCCCAGGAAGACAACTTAGGAGAAAAAAGACTCTGAATAAGAAGAAAAAAAAAAAAAGAACACAAGGCCTTCTAAGATTTGTACAAATTTATTTTGATTTGCCACCCACCAAAAAAATATATATATATATATCTATAGGATATTTACAAACAACCAAGAAACTTCAGCTTGCTGAGAATGACTCTCTTGCAAACTAAGTACATACTAAAGATAACTCTTTTTTTGGTCATATCAAAAAGTAATAGTACTATCTAGATTGCATGAAACAACATCAATTTGGCCTCTTGAATGAGCAGTAAATCAACACAAAATTTTATTTTAACAAACAAGTGACTAGTAATCAAAAACACTAAGTAAAGAACCATACTTTGATGCAAATATATAGTCAAATAGTAATTAAGAACGACTATAACACTTTCTAGTAGAACCCTCACTTAAACCCTGCTGCATTAAATTATGAACGATAGATCTAAACAAAAAACGATCGATTAAACCTATTAAAATAAAATCACAGAATTGAAACACTAGATCGCATGAATCAACACTGAAATATGCAAACTTGTTTTCGATTAGAAAACTCAAATTAAAAAAAAAAAAAGATTATATCATAGATCCAGAGTCGGATCGGAAGAATGAATGTAATAATCAATGAACAAGGAGTCAGTGAAAGTTGTACACTTCTAAACAGATCTGGGAATGATTTAAAGAGATTTAGATAGTTATACAATACCTGCGGCACCAGTGACAAGAACACGAACTGGCTCTTTCGCCATTGTAGGAGATCGAGAGAGAGAGAGAGAGAGAGAGAGAGAGAGAGAGAGAGAGATGATGGCAACGATGAGTGTATGTATAAGTAAACGAGCAAAGATTAGGAGAGAATATGATGCTCACATTGCAACATCAGAATATGAATGCAAACTGGACTCTTTTTTTATAACAGCTTCTTTCTGTTCATTTTGTAGTTGCAGTGAGAACGCCTCCATATGAGAATTTTGTACTGTCAATTCTAGATGCCTGTCATAAAATGTCATCACAATTACACTTCAAAATTATAACTTTTCAAAAACAAAAAAATAAAATTGTCTACCTCAATAAGGATACAGTAATACATTGTCACGAAAGTAACATTACAATCTACATTTCGATTTCTGAAAATCAGGTTCAATTTTTCCATTTATCAAAAATCACAGTTCGGAAATCTCAAAACTTCAATTTTTCCTTTCCATAGTTTACTCAGAAACCAAATAGAGGACTCATAACTTAAATCCATGCACACATATACATATATATATATAGAGAGAGAGAGAGCGCATACCTGTTGATAGAGTAAACGTCCCAGCTCGAAACGAGGTCGGAAGGGGTGAGCTTGTAGTTTATGCAGAAAGTAAGACCTAATAAGCATCAAAAAATGTTAAAGATTGAAATCAATTATCTATAAATTCGATATAAATCAAAAGCTTAAAAAATAAAAAAGGAAAAACAAAGCCTCACATTTCTTCAATATATCGTCTTCTTCATCGAGAGTGAAACTGTTCTTCTCGAACTCTGCTTTGATTTCCCATGCGATGAGAACGGCGAGCAGAGGAACCTGCGACAGCGGCGATGGCGGTGGGAGTTACAGTGAGAGAGAGAGAGAGAGAGAGAGAGAGAGAGAGAGAGAGAGATAGAGTACTGTGGGCGGTGCCGCGGGAGTGAGAAGCCGAAGAGAGAAAATAGGGGTTTTGATTTAGGGCAAATGGGTATTGTGTTTATTTATAAAATTACCACCGTCTTTTTTATTTTTGAGTTTTTATTTACAAAATTGCCACCGCATCTTTAATTTTTGACTTTTATTTACAAAATTGCCACTGTATTGTCATTACTAACGGATATATGCCTCTTTCTAACGGATATATCCGTTAGTAATTAGTAACGGATATATCCGTTAGAAATCATAAAAGATGTCCGTTAGAAATCTGGCCATATGGTGTAGTGTTCGCGTGAAAGTTGTTGGGTTTGAATTGGACTCCTATAGTAACGTGGTTCAGAAAGCACTTGTGTTCGAGGAGGAGTATTTGAGTTCAAAGAAAGATAAGGAATTCCGTGCTCCATCAAAGGGTAATCAGTCGGGTTCATCAAGTGGGCACCAATTCAAGAAGCAGAAGCAAGAGTATGTCCCTCAACATTCTACATATTCTTCTCCGATACCTATTCAGGCTCAGCCAGTTTCTCAGCTCCCGCCTAAATCTCAGTCACATCAGTCTCAGTCTCGTGGTTCTCATCGTTCTGGTCGTTCCCGTAGAGGGGGTAACTTTGGCCCAAGGAATTGTTATGGTTGTGGCGACCCAAATCACATATTAAGAGAGTGTCCATTTAATCAGACAGTACCACAGACAATTGGGCCACCACAGGTTCGCTCACCTTTTCCTGGACCTTATCAGCAGAGTTATAGGCCACCTCTTTTATCACCACCGTCAGCACCTTCTGCTCAGAGCTTTAAGCCTAATGCCCCTAGGGGTCAGCACCATCATGTGGGACATCATGGAGGAGGACAACAAGCTTCAAAGCCACCTCCTACCGTGTTCAACCTTGTTGCCGCCGCACCTTCCGTAGTTAATTCCGATGCTTCAGTTATTCGAGGTACGTTATTAGTGTTCAGCTCTAGAGCTTCTATGCTTATTGATACCAGCACATTATGTTCATTTATATCTTCATCTTGTGCATCATCCTTGGATTTAGAAGTGAGCCATTTAGCTTCTACACTTATAGTCGATACTCCCGTTGGAGGTTTAGTTCCCTTGGATCGGGTATGTCGTGGTTGTGAACTTGTTCTTGCTGACAAGAACATCATTGTTGATTTAATCGTTATAGACATGCTTAGTTTTGATGTAATTTTGGGTATGGACTGGTTAACTACCTACCGAGCTTTTATTGACTGTTTCAAGAAAAGAGTCACTTTTGTGTTACCTTCCGGGGACCTTGGTCGTTTTGAGGGTGATCGCTTAGACTTCCCGATGCGTTCACTTCATAGTTTGTGTAGGGGGAAGAATCATAGTGACTACCTTGCTAGTTTGTTTTTCGATGAAGATGAACCAACTTTGATTGAATTACCTCCGATTGTTAGTGAATACTCCGATGTTTTTCCTGAGGACTTACCTGGTTTGCCGCCTATCCCTGAGATCGAGTTCTCAATAGATCTAGCTCCCGGTACATCACCGATTTCAATTCCACCGTATCGTATGACACCCACTGAATTAAAAGAATTAAAGACACAGTTAGAGGATTTACAACTTAAAGGTTTTATTCGTCCTAGTAGTTCTCCTTGGGGAGCACCCGTCCTTTTTGCAAAGAAGAAGGATGGATCACTTCGATTGTGTATTGACTATCGTAAGCTAAACCACGTTACCATAAAGAAGAAATATCCGCTTCCTAGAATTGATGATCTTTTTTACTAACTCCGTGGTTCAACTTGTTTTTCTAAGATTGACCTGAGATCGGGTTATCTCCAGTTACGAGTTAGAGAATGTGATATTCCTAAGACAGCTTTTCGTTCACGTTACGGACACTTTGAGTTTCTTGTTATGCCATTCGGTTTGACGAATGCACCCGCCGCTTTCATGGATTTGATGAACCACATCTTTAGCCCGTTCTTAGATAAGTTTGTGATTGTGTTTATTGATGACATCCTAGTCTATTCGCCATCTAGAGAGAAACACGAGGAACATCTCCGAATTGTATTAAAAATTTTGCGAGGGCACCGTTTGTATGCAAAATTTTCTAAGTGTGAATTTTGGTTACCGGAAGTGAAATTTCTTGGCCATGTTGTTTCAGGTGATGGGGTATCCATTGATCCATCTAAATTGAAGCTGTCATGGATTGGAAATCGTCAAAGAATGTATTTGAAGTCCGTAGTTTCTTAGGACTAGCTGGTTATTACCGTCGCTTTGTTGAGAACTTTTCTCATTTAGCTATGCTTATGACTAAACTTACTAGGAAGGGAGTGAATTTATATAGGACGATTCTTGTGAAAATGTTTTCCAACAATTGAAAACCCGTTTGACTTCGGCACCTATCCTTGTTATTCCTGAGCGTGGATTGAACTATACCGTTTATTGTGATGCTGCACTTGAAGGTTTGGGTTGTGTTTTAATGCAATAAGGTAAAGTTGTAGCTTATGGTTCGAGACAATTGAAACCTCACAAGAAAAATTACCCTACCCATGACTTAGAACTTGCCGCCGTTGTGTTTGCTTTAAAGAGTTGGAGACACTACTTGTATGGTCAGAAATTCGAGGTATTTTATGATCACAAGAGCCTTAAATATATTTTCACTCAGCGAGACCTTAACTTAAGACAACGAAGTTGGATGGAGTATTTGGGAGATTATGACTTTGACTTGCAATATCATCCAGGTAAGGCGAATGTCGTGGTCGATGCCCTTAGTCGTAAACCACGTGGTACTGTGGAAACCGGCATTTGGGCCCACTTTTATTTTTTTAAAATATTTTTCAAATTCAAATTCAAATACGAGTCGCCACTTAATTTTTAAAGGGAAATTAAGAAGCCATTTTGAAAACAAACTGATCTTTTGCGAAACCAAAGATAATCTGGGTCCGGGGATTATGGAATGAAAGGGGAAGGAGCCCGGCGGACTAAAACACCCCCTTTCATCCTATCTCGTGATAGGCCTCTACTCATCATCCTTTTTAATCAAATTATTAATCTAAGCATGCCCTCAACTAATACATATATATAAATAATACATTACACAAGCATGTTGAAAGGGGTGCAAAATTGCTAATGACAAAATATCATTCATAAGCCACGTAATTCAAATAGCAAGCAATATGATATGCAAATAGGGGACTAGAAAACATACCCGGGATCCAGCCACAAAATAGAAACGTGCAATGCATATATATAAAATAAAACCTAAGAGAAGGTCTCTAATGCATATAAACACATAAGGCAAGAACCTAGGCTAATGTGTCGCGCATGAGGTTTAAAATCAATTAAAATCAAAGAAGTAAATCAAACTAGAGAAGGAGTTGAGAAATTGTACCTCAAATGCGCTACAAAACAAAAATTAGTACACATGCCTTGATCAAAGATATCAAATAATCAACCCTAAGCTTCTAGCTTTAATCTATCAAGCATGGAAGGAATTGACAAAACTATGAATTCCTTTTGATTAGTTGGAGCCATATCACCTCTATAGATATACAAGTCTCAACTAGGAGCCAATTCAATGTCCATATAGGGGTTCTATAATCCCAACACGATCATAAGGAATCCATGTTTATGTTCAATTAGGTTCAACTAAGTCCAATTTTATCCAAGAACTAGTTTTAATCATAAGCATCAATATACATGAATGAATGAATGATTGAATGAATATGAACAAGAATGAGATATGAATTTATTCATTAATTTGGATCACTTAGCCTCTGGATTTAAGCTAAATTATCATTATTCAAAACATAATTTGGGTCCCAAGACATTAGGAAACCATTTAACTTAAAATCAATGAGACTAGACAAAAACAGTGACTATTTCTCATAAATTACAGAGAGCAGACCTGACTTTCAAAAATAGAAAAACCATACTTCCAACGGTTGGATCTTAATGATTTTTGGGTATGATATGTCTCTGTGAGTCTAGTGTCTAACCCAAAAATAAAATCAAAGGTTTGAACGGTTAGATCTCTGGGAATAAGGAAAACACTAGACATCACTCAGGAATCTATAACTCTCTGCCCTGAGATCTTGTACGATTTTCTAAAAATTATAAACAAATGAGAAACACTTAGATCTTTTTAGGGTATCTTCCTAACACATTGAAATACTTAGAAAAAATTATTTTGGGTTAAGAAAGATCGATTAAGGTTTTGATTTATTAATTTTAAAACGGACTTACTGTTCTGAAATTTTGGACAGATAATTGCTTGTTTTGAAATCACAAGACCAAGCCATCTTGAACATGGAATTTCATTAAAAACAAAAATCACAGAGGTACTTAAATGGGTTATGAGCATCCTCCAATTGGTCTCATCCAATTCCAATGAACCATGATTTTATAAAAAATCTTTGATCACAGTTGGTTTATGGATTCACTGCACCTTTGTTGAATTGGAGTTCATATTTCGAATCAAACTTGATCCATGATTCTAGAGAGAACTAGGATAAAGTATGACTATGATTATTGGAATAAATAATGAAACATGAAGAGATTCATAGATTTTGCCTTAATGGATTTCCATCATAGATCTCATAGCAATAGAATCCTAAGGTCTTACTCAATCTTATGAACCTTGGAATATAAACAATGAAAATCTACAAATAATTTCTCTCTCAAACATATGATCCTTGAGGAATGTAGATCCATGACACCTTATTCTCCTTTCAAATTAATGGTCCTTGGAGACTAAATAAGACCCAAATTTACTCAAATCTCTATGGAATATAGTATGGATTCCATAAGATCCCTAGTAGGGAGATCCAAATCATGAGCTAAGACTTGAACTCAACCAACTATGTGTAGATATGACTATGATTCACTTTAATCTCCATATGAATCATAGGATCATAGGAAACTAAAGAATCAAACTCAAAGAGACTCAATAAGTAATATAAAATCTCATGAATCTTAAGAGGAAAATAGAAATGAAGAATCAAAGTTTACTTAGAGGAATTGGAACACAAATTCTTCAAAACCAAACTTATTTTAAACCCAAGGCACCAATTAGATCCAAATTAATGAAATACTATAAGATTCAATCACAAATTCTAAGTGGTGTGTGATGAAATGAGGTAGGAAGAGAGGTTTTGAAAATGTGTAAAAATCCTATATCTATGAATTTGTGATTAAATTATGTAGAACAAGTATATGAATAAGGATTTAACCTCTAGATCTTCTCAGGATTTGATTGATTTGGAGAGATCCAAGCCTTACAAGGAATACTCTTCTTCTTCTTCTTCCTTGAAGCTTCGAGGTTCTTCAATGAAGATTTGAGGAATTGGGTGTATTGGGTAGGATTTGTATGGGGTGTTTGGGTTTCTCTCTCTATATTTCTCTAAGAACAAACTTCATCTTCAAAATTCAGCCTCTCTTTCTAAGATTCAAGTCTCATCTTCAAGGTTCAAGTCTCTCTCTCAAGATTCAAGTCTCCAACCTCTCAAAATGAGAGAAAATGTAGTTTTTATAGACTTTCATTATCTTAGGGGCTAAGATAAGGATAGATAGGTCAATTAGAGATGGTGGGAGCATAGTTTTGATGACCTAGGAGTAGTAAACACGTACGCAAAAAAACGGCATCGTTTGGTGCATTCATTTGATCAAAGATTGAAAAGGGTTTTTGGCTTAAAAATGCAAACCAGCCCAGACCGACACTCAATGAATATGAAACGACACTCTCTGAGTGTCGAACGACATTCACTGACTGCCGTTCGGGCACTTTGAGTGCCGCTGTACAGCAGTTCAGCACTATTCACAGCAATTCAGCACCTTAATTTCATTTCATGTCATTTAAGTAAATGTCGTTTAAGTAAATGTCGTTTAATTTATGTCATTTAAGTAAATGTCGTTTAATTTAAATGTCGTTTAAGTAAATGTCGTTTAATTTATGTCATTTAAGTAAATGTCGTTTAAGTAAATGTCGTTTAATTTATGTATTTATTTAAGACATTAAATGTAATTAAGGAAATACCCCCCATTTGGATTCAATAAAAATATCTAAAAAAATCAAAATCCTTAAGGAAAAAAAGTCAACTCTCCCTCCGAAGGCAAAATTTTGAATTTCCTGCATAATTCTTCTTAAAGACCTGTGGATGCCGGGATTCCACCGCTTCTTTGTTTGTTTTGAATTTTGAGATTTGATTTTCAATCAAAGGAAGAAAATGGTCTATTGAAAACAGATACAGAGTCGCCACTTGGTCTTTAAGGAACCAAGAAACCTAATTTTGACTCACCCAAACGGATAAAGGGCACCGGCCCTTCATAACCAAAGAACTTGGCTCGGGGTTTTGGTACAAGAGAGAAAGGAGCCTTTGTCGCGACTAAAACACCCTCAGCTCACCCCGTCTTTCGACGGGCCTCAATTAGCATCCAAATAATCATCTTATACTATGTATGGTTCGAAAATTAATACTATGATAGTATATTACATCACATAAGAAACTTGAAATGGAAGATCTAAAGATAAAATATCATTCATAAGATCTAAGTTAAATATCATGCAATGTAAAGTGAAAGATCACACAAATAAGCTTAGGAAAAATCGTCTAATCATGTATCAAGTAATTAAGTTTCCTTAATCTATAGGGAACATGAATCGTTTTTGAAATAAATAAACAAAGAAAAATATGCTTAGCAAGCTAATATGATGCATGTTAATATTTGAGAAAAGAAGATCTCTCAATCCCCGGGACGGATGAGAAAGGATGATTAGATCGAGGGGAAACATGAACGTGTGATCATGATCATTCCTTATAATCTTCTTAGATTAGGAGTCACAAAATCCCCAAATCTTTGCATGGATGCAATGTATGTATCTAGATTGTACTAAGGTTGTAGTGTGCCTTGTGTACATGGAATCCTAGAATGACTTAGAAGTCTAGAAGGTGTATGAATGAATGAATGACATCAACATGGGGTATGTACAAATGTAGTATGAACTACTTCCTAAGATATGAACTAATTTGGAGTGCATGTATGCATCAAATCAAAGAATGAAAGTTAAAATGTGCTTGCTGTGAATAGTGGATAGAACAGTAGCATGATCTTGCAAAAATGAAAATGAGGGATTAGGAGTGTTTTCAATGCATGATTTTTTATGGAGATCATCCTTATTGTGTCTAGAACACTATCAAAAAAGCCAATCTTTAATAACTATCACAGATTGAGAGAAATCATATAAACAATGAAGGTCACTCAGAAACAGAGTTCGTACTGTCGACTGAAATGTTAAAAAATCTTAGAAAATGAAAACAGATGATCTAGGGTCCCATTTTATACAGAAGGTTTCCTACGACATTGAAGTTTAAAGGAAAAATAAGTTGGGATCACCCCTTTTGGAAAAGGTTTTGAAAAAGAAGTTGGAAGTTAGCTAAGCTGCTGTGACAGAAGAGGCAGAATGTCTGGAAGGGATGTTTGGGTCCAAATGGACCATTTTCAAGCACTTCCAAGTCAAACCAAAAATCATGGGTGTTCTCTAATGAGTTTGGAAGATTTTCCAAGTGGTCTTACATCCATACATTGAGTATTGAGTTCTAGAGAAATCTTTGAACTCAGATCACTCATTGTTTTGACTCACTATTTTGAAGATTTTGGGAAAAACTTGAGTTTTCTTTCTTGAAATCAAAATGAGAGGGATTGAGAGGGGTTTTGAAATAGAGGTTTTGAAAGTATATTTTCAACATCAAATAGAGATTATAACCTCTTGGAATATCAACATCAAACTCATCATCAAGAACCCCCAATATTATTGGAGAGATTCATTTTCATTTTGAACATAACTTCAAGAATACCTTAGAGGTATTGAAGTTATGATCATCATCTATCAAACATGTTTTTGAGGTCAAGAGCTACTATCCATAAGGATTCACTCACCTTAAACTTCATGTCATCACTTAGATGATGATGGACTAGTAAGTAAATAAAGAAAATAAAAAAGAAATGAGGTGAGAAGAGATGAACCTAATATGAACAAGCAAGTAAATAACAATCAATAGATGATAATCAATGTGATTTTGGACTTGTAGCTTGGTGTTTCACTCATAGATTTTGACATTTGGACATGGAAGTAGCTTCCTAACTCAAGAATGCTCAAGAATGGTGATTGGGGGTGTTTGGAATGTGAAGTATAAGAGAGGTAATGGAAGAAAACAAGATTATAACTCACTTTCTATAGCAAAATAGTAGGAGGAAGCTCCTTTTCTCTCTTCTAAACCTATCTCTATCTCTCTTCTTCTCTACAACTTTTCTAAGCTTTTTGCACTTGGCCCCCCCTAAAATGAAGAGCAATGGGGGGTTTAAATAGGCCAATTTGGGGTGATTTTGGGGTTTTAGAAGTACTCCCATTGGTCCCAAACAACTGTGAACACAAAACTATGTCGTTTTGACTTTCAATTAATCAAATTGGACCCCCCAAAAAAATTATAATAATGGACTCTGCGAGGGTTGAGTGCCGCGGCGGCACTGGGCCTGTGCCGCGGCGGCAGTGGGCCAGTGCTGCGGCGGCACTGCTCCTCAGACGCCCAGAAATTTACGTTTAGGCCCCCAGAGGTTCCGGTATTCGCGAAAAGGCCCAATTTTGTCCGAAATTCACAGAAAATGCATAAGAACTTCAAATTGAGGTTGTGATATACCGTTGGAAAGGTAATGGAGTCTACTTTACATTAAAAATAGTTTGGGGATAGGTCACTTTGAAAAGTTTTGCGGTATTTGCGATAAAAGACGATTTGATCGCCTTTTTCGTCTTCGGAATTCATAATAAGCTCGTTATAAATCCGAAAATTGTGTGCGATATACCGTTGGAAAGCTATCGACCTCTAGTATCCATGAAAAATATTTGAAAATTGTTTTAGTGCCCCAGTTCCAAAGTCAAAATTTGGTCAAACTGGTCAAACTTGGGATTCCCGAGAAGTTCTGGAAATCTCCGGGAGTTCCCAGGAGCTGACGTTTTCGCTCGATTTTCTTTTGAAACTCGTTTTAATACTTTTCTCATGATTTAGAATGATTTCGGTGAATTCGGACGATTTCGGTCAAACTTGGTCAAACTTGATCAAACCTTGGTCAAACCAGTCAACGGGGACTTTTCGGGAACTTCCGGGACTTCCGACGGTCTCTGGGAGCTGACGATTTCATCCGATTTTACTTAAAAATTCATTTTATCGCTTTTATTACAACGTATCATGTTTCCAGAACTTTTGGTCCAAATCTGGGAGCTTCTGGGCTTTCAGGGGCATTTTGGTCATTCTGAGCATTCTGAGAGATGGGACTAACTTCCAGGAATCCTTTTAAGTCTTTTTCGATCATTGTGAAGCACCAAGCTATGGGTCTCCTAAATCTGATAGCCGACAAAATGGGGTGTCTAGAGTTTGCCCCTCTTTGGCATGAACTTGCGAGGCAACGCATGTCGCAAGCGAGTGCCAAAGCTTTGAAGAGACAGGACTTTTTAGAGGCTATAGATTTAGGATACAAGCATTGCAAAAGATGTAAGGATGATGCTGAGGTCAGTGCTGGTCACGCTCTACATGAACTGCCTATGTATCCCAAAAGGAATCAGACCAGGGCGTAGTTCAGGGCACAAAGGAACAAATTACACATGCACAACAAGACATGCGGATGCTATGCTATGAGGATGATATGCAATGCATGGATGTGATATGAATTGTGTCATGAGTCCTTTCATGTCTAGTGTTATGATCCTAGTATGAGCAGGTGCTGTGGGGTGTGCCACTCTGAGTGGACTAGTGTTGTGCTAGTGTTTGCGACTGTGATGTAGTGGACGACTCGGATAAAGACATCAAGGTTTAGAAGACTCTGGGTCTAGGGGCAAACTTTTGGAATTTGGGAAGTGTGCTTTATAAGCAAAAGGGATCGGAGGCGGGTCCTAAAGATAACCGACAAGTGAGGGAGCTCACGATAACTGACAGTTTGAGGAAACCAGAGTGAGAAAGCTTAGGAGCGACAAGTGAGAAAGCTCGTAATAAGTGAAGAAGCTCATGATCTTGGAAAAAGGAGTTAAGAAGCTCACGATAAGTGAGAAAGCTCACGATAAGCGACAGGCAAGGAAGCTCACAATAATCAATAGGTAGGTAAGGGAGACAAATGAGTGAGGAAGCTCACAATAAGTGAGGAGCTCACGATAATTGACATGTGAGAAAGCTCACGATAAGTGAGGAAGCTCACGAGAATTGAGCGGCTCATGATATTTGTTTGGTGAGAAAGCTCATGATTTTGGACAGAGGAGTGAGGAAGCTCACGATAGTTGAGTTGGTGAGGAAGCTCATGATATTTGTTTGGTGAGGAAGCTCATAATTTTAGACAGAGGAGTGAGGAAGCTCACGATAGTTGAGTTGGTGAGGAAGCTCATGATATTTGTTTGGACACGGATCCCTGAATTGTGAATAGACAGTGCTTGCCCTGGGAATCGGGGTGATTTGACTGCGGGTGATGTTTTCAATCGTTGGCCGATCCTTGTGATGACAAAGTCCGGAGAATTGGTTCGGACTTTTGTTATCTTATGCTGGGGATGGTAGGGGACTCTCTGAGAATCTCTTTAAAATGATTGATATATGTGGAAGTTCTACCCTACCTAAAGGGTTTATAATGAAAGATTTGCCTCAATCTAGAGGGCTAATGATGAATGACTTGCCTCAATCTAGAGGGCTGACAATGAAGGATTTGCCTCAATCTAGAGGGCTGATGATGAAGGATTTGCCTCAACCTAGAGGGCTGACGATGAAGGATTTGCCTCAATCTAGAGGGCTGGTGATCTACGCTTCGCTACGACTAATAGACTTGTGAGGGATCTCGACCTGGAGGTCTTACCCAAGGAAGAGTGTGGTGCTCAAAGTGATACTGTGGTGCTCAAAAGAACGCTTATGGTGTGTTTGCCACTCTTAGTGGGCTTTGTGATTTGTGTGTGCCGCGACCGATGGGCTATGTGTCATGTTATGGCCAACTTGTTGAAGTAACACTCTAGACTTGACTCGTGCTCCCCTTAATCATGATACTATGGACTCGGTGACTCTCAGAGTCTCGACGGTACTTCTCAAATTTCAATGATGATCCTTAATTCTCAACGACGCTTATGTTGTTCCTCAAATCTTTGACGGTGCTTCTCAATGCTTCTTGATTCTCAATGGTGTTCTTCAAATCTTAACGATGCTCCTCGCCTTTTAAATGATGCTTTTCAACTCTTCTGACGCTCCTCAACAAATCTGATGCTTCTCAACACATCCGATGTTCCTCAACAAATCTGATGCTCCTCAATACATCAGATGTCCCTCAACTCTTCCTCGATGCTTCTCAACAAATCTTATGCTCCTCAACACATCCGATGCTCCTCTTTAACAATGCTCTCTTCTGATGTTCCTCGATGCTCCAATAATGCTTCTCAACTCTCCTGATGTTCCTCGATGCTCCAACAATGCTTCTCAACTCTTCTAATGTTCCTCGACACATCTGATGCTCCCCCTCAACAACACACTTGGACTTTGAACCTTAAACATCTTGATAACACATCTTATCAAAACATCTGGACTCTGAGCCCTAAAACACATCTTATCAAAACTTCTCATCAACACATCTGGACTCTAAGCCCTAAACATCTTGATAACACATCTTATCAACACATCAGCAATAGTTTCTTGATGTTGGCGATATTTCCTCCGATCAGCCACCTTGAGAAACAACTATTGGTTTGTAGTTTGCAACCACTTACGAGTTTATGCCACTCGTACCTGGGACACTTCTCATGTTGCGACCTTGACTGGTGTAGTAATAATGTTTGGTACTTCTGCTTATTTCCATAGTTTTTTTCTTTTGTTATAATTGGGATTCACCTTTAACCCACACATTTGAGACCATCAGGACAAATGGACTTAACAGGAACGACAAGGAAAGTTGGGTTAGTTTGTATGAAACCTCGATCTCTGACACACTTGTGATCAGATTACTACTGACTCAAACAAAGAAGGATTGATTTGGACATGAATTCTCAAATTGCCATGATCCAATGTGCCTTCATCATGAATGATGTACCGCTCATCTTTAATGTTCACTCCTCATCTTAATATGACAGCACTTTGCTGATAAATCTGGTTTTTGAAAATTCCTCCCTATTGATCTAATCAATTCTCTACTTCTCCCCGGAAGTGCTTTGAATTAGTGCCTTAGCTTTTAGAATAAAAGATGCTCTATTTCAAAAAATTTCAAAACAACTTGGTGACTTGAAAACTCGCCCTTGGTGTGAAGGGATCGTGTTAGGCAAACGGAGTTTGCCCCTAGTTTGAGGTGTACGAAGTGGAAGTCATAGGCAAACGAGGTGGGTGATCGAAGTTTGCCCCTAGTTTGGACAATGGTTTATTGGAGGTTTTGGGCAAACGAGGTAGGTGACCGAAGTTTGCCCCTTGTATGAAGGGTAGATAGTGGAATTCAGGCAAACGAGGCGAGTAGCCAAAGTTTACCCCTAGTGTGGAAGGTGATTTCTGGCTTGAGGCAAGGACCATGACTTTAATCTCTCAAATGCTCATAACTTTTGCCTAGGCATCAGTGAGGTGACCTAACGAGCTCTTTTCTCTCTTTTGTTATTGCTCACTTTGGATTTAACTCTAATTTTTGCCTAGGCGTCCTTTCGGATTTTTGACCTAGCGAGCCATCCTTCTTTTCTTTTTGAAAGTCTGCCTACGTACCCCCAAGTGGGGATCAGGTCCAAACGTAGTTCGGGCCATGATCGGAAAGAAGCTGGTTAATTTTTAGGTATGTGGGGTGACCGAACCGATGCGGTTGCCTACGTATCCCCGAGTGGGAATCAGGTCGAGCGTAGTTCAAGCCAGGACCTTTAAAGAAGAGGGGTTAATATTGATGATGTCGACCGAACCGATGCGGTTGCCTACGTATCCCCAAGTGGGAATCAGGTCGAGCGTAGTTCAAGGCAAGGCTTGAAATAAGGGGTTTGAGGTATGAGGGTTTTTCAAACCAATCGTCAAAGAAGTTCAAACTTGGGTTAGTTATGGTAGCCTTGAAGAGGAGGATTCAGTTTCCATCTCCCTTTCTTTTCTTTTTCTTTTTCTTTTGTTTTGAGGATTGATCCTTTTCACTTTCGCCTAGCCAGTCAATTTTGTTTTTCATGTAATTGATTCTTGCAAGATCTTTTGATCACAATTTCAGAGTTCTAGATTGTGCATATCAGTTCTCAAAATTTTGTGGTTGTTCCGTGCCTTTGGAAATGTGATCTAGGCACGTTCTTATGATGTACCTTGAAGCATACAATCAAAATTTTCTTCAACCTTTTGACTGGCTAGGGTCAGATTTTGGAAATCAACACCCTTTTAGCTCTCACTTTTGCCTAGGTGCCCTTTTCGGGTTTTCAACCTAGCGAGCTTTTCTTTTCTTCTTTTTTTTTTTTTTTTTTTTTTTTTTTTGTAGGGGGAAGAAACTCATTGAAATGTTTGGCTACCAACAAGGACCAAGTTCGCACAGGTTCGCATGGCTATCAATTGGGTTGGGTCCAAGGCTTTGAAATGGTAGAAATGGTGGAAAGGGTGTTGGGCAAGCCCCAAATCAGTCTCACGTATGTCTTTTCGAGATTTGAACAAAAGCATCTTTAAATTCTTAAAGTAAGGCTATTCAATTCTTAGCTCTTCTTTGGGGTCAGCGCGAAATCGACTTTGGCCTGTTTGGGATTCTTTCTCTTTTTTTTTTTTTTGATGCAAGAATTTATTAGCAGAGTAATGTCCATGGTAATTTGAAAAGTGACATTTTCAGTTCAGCGATTCATGCACTTATGAATATACACATCAGATTAGGCAAAATGAGACTCCATTCTATCAGAAGAGAAAGATTACATTACTCGATACAGACTCACAACAACTCGATTACAGACAGACTTGACCACAAGATCAAACTTGAAATAGACACAAAATATAGAACAGACTCGACTTGGTCTCGAAAGGAGTGTCTTTGTGACCCATTTATTATTATTATTATTATTTTAGCAGAAATTCCAAACACTATCAACTCACCGCGTAGCTTCAACAATCCTCAGCGAAGGGGATCATTTGAAAGGACCGGCCAGGGGCTTAGGTGACATGGGGTTGAATGGGTGGTGGCTCAATGATTCTTCGGTCAATGAGGTCTTGGATATCATGGCGGAGACGTATGCACCGGTCGGTGTCATGGCCTGGGCCTTGGTGGTAGGCACATCGTTTGGACAGGTCACAGTTAGGTGGTGGGGGATCGGCACGAGGCTGAAGGAGTTGGAGGTGTCCCTTTTTTAGCAGGCGGCCTAAGGCTATGGAGGGAGAGATATCTAGCTTGGAAAATTCACGCGGTACCCTATTTTGGTAAGGGCGGCTAGGCAAGCTGGTTTGGTTTGTGAGTTGGTATGATTGGGAAGAATAGGCCATGGGTTGGTTACTAAGGGCGTTGACATCCGAAGGGTTTCGGGAGTAGTCGGGCCTCTTGGACTGGCTTTGTGATTCTTCATTCTGGATTTTCCCTTCCCTGATTGTATCCTCAATTCTAGTCCCAATCTCAAATAGTTCTTCAAATGTTGAGATGGACTGGTAGAAGAGTTTCTCATGGTACAGCGACAGTAGATTCTTGATCAACACCCGGATTTGTTCCTTTTCGATCGGTCGGTGGGTCATTTGGGCCACTTTGTTCCTCCATCTGCTCAAGAACGCAGGGAAGGACTCATTGAAGTTCTGCCGGGTAGTCTCCAGATCCCGGATGGTGACATCGAGCTCTTGATTGTAGGAGTAATGGTCGATGAAGACTCGAACGATGTCTTCCCAGGCCCGAGTTTTGGAGGCTTCCAAGGTTAAGAACCATGATAGTGCAGATTTTGCCAGAGTTTGCGGAAACAACATCGCAATGTGCTCGTGGGTACAGCCCATGGACTGGAAGATACTCATACACAACTTCACATGACCTTTAGGGTTCCCAGTTCCGTCAAAACAGTCGATGGCAGGCATTTTGAAGTTCTCCGGCAGTTTCAACTTGACAGGCTCAAAGAGGCCTTCCAAGTCTAGCATGTAATCATCGATCCCCTTGCTTTTTCTCAGTACGCTCTCCAGCTTGTCGACCTTATCCATTTTCTCTTGGAGCTTTTTCTCATACGCAAGCAGTGGGACCCCTTGAAACCAGTCTTCCTCCCCATTATTCTCATGTAGAGGAGGTTCAAACCCTGGTGGTGGAAACCCGGGCGGAGGTTGCGGCTGCTGCTGCTTCAGTTCTTCCATGAACTTCAGAACTTGGGCTAGGCTGTCGGATTGCTGGCTTATGGTCGCTCCCAATTCAGTAACCTTGTTTTCCAACTCTTCTCTATTCATGCTGAAGTAGGCTGTCAGATTGATTCTGACCAAACGATTATCTGAACTCCTGGCCCACAACGAGGATCCCGGCTGCTGACCTTGGGAATCTATACTGACCTGACAGATTTCGAGAGAAAGGGGTGTATCAGATCCTGATGGTGACGACTTTAGACAGACAAAGACAGTGATGTGGACTGACTCGAGACAGTGCGTGCAGATTGATGGGGAATGGTGCATGCATATGAGACAAGCATGCGGATGTACACCCTAATCTATATGATGCCCCTATTTCTAATAGATAGCAGTTAAACAAATAAGGTCCTAACCATATAGAGTGTGCCAATCTTACTTTCCAGTACGATCACCAGGGGATAACAAGGGTTTCCATGTTTTTATGAAGGCTCCTATGAGAAACTGGACATTTCCGATTGATTTGAACAGAGTTTCTGGATAATCTGGGATATTCGAACACAGTTTCTGGGATAAACAGGTTAGCACGGTTATATCTGGGATATCTGGACAGAGTTTCTGAGAAAGACGGGTTAGTATGGTTATATCTGGGATATCTGGACAGAGTTTCTGAGAAAAACGAGTTAGTATGGTTATATCTGGGATATCTGGACAGAGTTTCTGAGAAAAACGGGTTAGTATGGTTATGTCTGGGACATCTGGACAGAGTTTCTGAGAAAAACGGGTTAGTAAGGTTATGTCTGGGACATCTGGACAGAGTTTCTGAGAAAGACGGTGATAGTGATCGTACTTTCCAGCAGGTTTTCATACTCCTATGCCTTAGGACCGACAAACAAGGCTTGCGGTTTATATTTTTGTGAGCATGGAGCAGACATCCTTGTCATGGTGCCTAGGCAGGTCAGCTCAATGTGATCACATGTGAGTGATTGCCCTGGGGATCATAAGAAAGAGGTTCTGTTCTATGCCACATAAGCGTCTACACCGCGCAGGTAATCCCGTCAGGGCATACAGTATATCACATTGTCCTATCTGAAAAGATAAATCAACAGCCCTACGAAAGGTTCTACAGGAATCTATATGCAAAGGCCGGGTTTAGTCAAAGAGGGTCCGTTGACGAGAGTTCCAATATAATGTCAGAGAGACAGCACGGAAGTGTTTACTCTTTTTGATATGCCTTGGAAGGTACAGTATCAACGGTGACTTGTGCCCTGGCACAGCAAGACCTGAACAATGTCAGCGCCGCGTTTCAGACACAGTCGGGAGGGTAAAATGCAGAGTGCAATGTGGTAAACCAGACACAGTAAAAAGATGATTTTAAGGATGCTTCTTATGAGTCAAACCTCTGTATTATTTTGTTTTAAAATAAAAATCCCCAGCAGAGTCGCCAGATTGTGGATGCCGGGATTCCACCCGCTTCTTTGTTTGTTTTGAATTTTGAGATTTGATTTTGAATCAAAGTGATTCGAGGTGAAAAGTGCATGTTCATAGCATATTACATGGTCCTTTATGCATACTTTTATCCCCCAAAGTCCCTATATTTCGGTGCATTCTAATAACAATGTTCTTTTTATTGTGTTAATGCTAAAACATATGTTTTTGCATTGTTTTATAGGTATTAGGATGTAAATCAATGAAGTGGAGCTAAAGAAAAGTGATTCTGGTGGATAGAACAACAGAAGTAGCTGAGAAAACGCCAATTTTGACAATTAAAACTTCATATTTAGAAGATTTTCCCTGAGATATAAAATGTAGATCTTTGAGTTACGGTCGCGTGGCCACAAACGGGAGGTCAATCCGAGGTCTGAGTGAAAAGTTATGGCCATTCTCCCATCGGTGCGCAGAGCTGTCAAAATCAGAGAGTTCAATCGATTGAGCAGAGTTCAATCGATCGAACCTTCGATCGATCGAACTAAGCTCGATCGATCAAACTTTATATTCATCCAAAAGTTGCATAAACTCTTCGAGAACCCTATATATAAGTCATTTTGACGCCAGACAAAGGGAGGACGCTCCAGAATGCAGAAAACAACAGTTTAGGGTAGTTTTAGGGTTAGATTAGGAGTAGATTAGGTTAGATTCTTGCTTTTCTTCCTCTTTTCCATTGTTATTTTCAAGATTATTGAAGATTCAAGTTTATTACAAGTTATAATCTAATTGTTTCCAGGTTTTTCTTCTCCTTTTCTTTGTTTCATTGTTTATTACTTTAGATGTTAATGATTACTCTAGGTTACTATTTCTGTATTGGTTTATTTATGTTTTCTTAGTTTAGACGTTGGGAATATGTGATGAAACATTGAATCCCAGCCTCTGCCATGAAATCTTTAGAAACCTTGGGCTCGATCGATCGAAGGTATTTCGATCAATCGAACCAGGGCCATAGTCAAGCTATCGAAGACATTTCGATCGATTGAAGGATGATGCTGCTCGATCGATCGAGAGCGCTTCGATCGATCGAACTTGCAGAATCTTGAGATGATTCTTTTAAGTATTCCATGACTTTTTGTTTTTGAAATATGTTATCAAATTGTCCCTATAAGCTCAGTTTGTCACAACAGTTTTTAGAACTTAAAGCCTTAAGGTCTTTTCTTCAATGACTTTTGAAAACCACTTTGAATGCTAACACCATTTAGAGTGCAAGTAATTACCATTGTTTTAAACCGTCTTCCAAGTATTTTAAATCAACTGTGATAATGTAGTCCCGGTCATGAAAGGGCTATTGATTCTTTATCCTTAGAAAAATACGGAACGCTGAAGAGGAATGAACTCCATAGAACATTAATGAGTATGCATGGTAGATGGTTAGGATCAATGTGGATTCACGTGTTTCCAACACCTTTAGTTTATTAATTTAATTAGTTATGTTTCTATAAGTTTTAGTTTATTATTTAGTTTAATTTAATAATTAGGATTTGTTAGTACACCTCCAATCATTCATTCTTATTTTCTTTTTCTTTAGGTTATAACTTAGTAGATATTCTTCCTATTCCTTCACTGTGGGAACGACCTGGACTTATCCAGTATTACTTGCACGATCACCTACACTTGGGTGTTGCACAAGAGCACACAACTATTTAGTCGTGTTACAAAGGAAGAAAATGGTCTGTTGAAAACAGATACAGAGTCGCCACTTGGTCTTTAAGGAACCAAGAAACCTAATTTTGACTCACCCAAACGGATAAAGGGCACCGGCCCTTCATAACCAAAGAACTTGGCTCGGGATTTTGGTACGAGAGAGGAAGGAGCCTTTATCGCGACTAAAACACCCTCAGCTCGCCCCGTCTTTCGACGGGCCTCAATTAGCATCCAAATAATCATCTTATACTATGTATGGTTCGACAATTAATACTATGATAGTATATTACATCACATAAGAAACTTGAAATGGAAGATCTAAAGATAAAATATCATTCATAAGATCTAAGTCAAATATCATGCAATGTAAAGTGAAAGATCACACAAATAAGCTTAGGAAAAATCGTCTAATCATGTATCAAGTAATTAAGTTTCCTTAATCTATAGGGGACATGAATCGTTTTTCAAACAAATAAACAAAGAAAAATATGCTTAGCAAGCTAATATGATGAATGTTAATATTTGAGAAAAGAAGATCTCTCAATCCCCGGGACGGATGAGAAATGATGATTAGATCGAGGGGAAACATGAACGTGTGATTATGATCATTCCTTATAATCTTCTTAGATTAGGAGTCACAAAAGCCCCAAATCTTTGCATGGATGCAATGTATGTATCTAGATTGTACTAAGGTTGTAGTGTGCCTTGTGTACATGGAATCCTAGAATGACTTAGAAGTCTAGAAGGTGTATGAATGAATGAATGAAATCAACATGGGGTATGTACAAATGTAGTATGAACTACTTCCTAAGATATGAACTAATTTGGAGTGCATGTAAGCATCAAATCAAAGAATGAAAGTTAAAATGTGCTTGCTGTGAATAGTGGACAGAACAGTAGCATGATCTTGCAAAAATGAAAAAGAGGGGTTATGAGTGTTTTCAATGAATGATTTTTTATGGAGATCATCCTTATTGTGTCTAGAACACTATCCAAAAAGCCAATCTTTAATAACTATCACAGATTGAGAGAAATCATATAAACAATGATGGTCACTCAGAAACAGAGTCCGTACTGTCGACTGAAATGTTGAAAAATCCTAGAAAATGAAAACAGATGATCTAGGGGCCCATTTTGTACAGAACGTTTCCTACGACATTGAAGTTTAAAGGAAAAATAAGTTGGGACCACCCCTTTTGGAAAAGGTTTCTGAAAAAGAAGTTGGAAGTTAGCTAAGCTGCTGTGACAGCAGAGGCAGAATGTCTGGAAGGAATGTTTGGGTCCAAATGGACCATTTTCAAGCACTTCCAAGTCAAACCAAAAATCATGGGTGTTCTCTAATGAGTATGGAAGATTTTCCAAGTGGTCTTGCATCCGTACATTGAGTATTGAGTTCTAGAGAAATCTTTGAACTCAGATCACTCATTGTTTTGACTCACTGTTTTGAAGATTTTGGGAAAAACTTGAGTTTTCTTTCTTGAAATCAAAATGAGAGGGATTGAGAGGGGTTTTGAAATAGAGGTTTTGAAAGTATATTTTCAACATCAAATAGAGATTATAACCTCTTGGAATATCAACATCAAACTCATCATCAAGAACCCCCAATATTATTGGAGAGATTCATTTTCATTTTGAACATAACTTCAAGAATACCTTGGAGGTATTGAAGTTATGATCATCATCTATCAAACATGTTTTTGAGGTCAAGAGCTACTATCCATAAGGATTCACTCACCTCAAACTTCATGTCATCACTTCGATGATGATGGACTAGTAAGTAAATAAAGAAAATAAAAAAGAAATGAGGTGAGAAGAGATGAACATAATATGAACAAGCAAGTAAATAACAATCAATAGATGATAATCAATGTGATTTTGGACTTGTAGCTTGGTGTTTCACTCATAGATTTTGACATTTGGACATGGAAGTAGCTTCCTAACTCAAGAATGCTCAAGAATGGTGATTGGGGGTGTTTGGAATGTGAAGTATAAGAGAGGTAATGGAAGAAAACAAGATTATAACTCACTTTCTATAGCAAAATAGTAGGAGGAAGCTCCTTTTCTCTCTTCTAAACCTATCTCTATCTCTCTTCTTCTCTACAACTTTTCTAAGCTTTTGCACTTGGCCCCCTAAAATGAAGAGCAATGGGGGGTTTAAATTGGCCAATTTGGGGTGGTTTTGGGGTTTTAGAAGTACTCTCATTGGTCCCAAACAACTGTGAACACAAAACTATGTCGTTTTGGCTTTCAATTAATCAAATTGGACCCCCAAAAAAATTACAAAAATGGACTCTGCGAGGGTTGAGTGCCGCGGCGGCACTGGGCCTGTGCCGCGGCGGCAGTGGGCCAGTGCCGCGGCGGCACTGCTCCTCAGACTCCCAGAAATTTACGTTTAGGCCCCCAGAGGTTCTGGTATTCCCGAAAAGGCCCTATTTTGTCCGAAATTCATAGAAAATGTATAAGAACTCCAAATTGAGGTTGTGATATACCGTTGGAAAGGTAATGGAGTCTACTTTACATTAAAAATAGTTCGGGGATAGGTCACTTTGAAAAGTTTTGCGGTATTTGCGACAAAAGCCGATTTGATCGCCTTTTTCGTCTTCGAAAATTCATAATAAACTCGTTTTAAATTCGAAAATTGCGTGCGATATACCGTTGGAAAGCTATCAACCTCTAGTATCCATGAAAAATATTTGAAAATTGTTTCAGTGCCCCGGTTCTAAAGTCAAATTTTGGTCAAACTGGTCAAACCTGGGATTCCCGGGAAGTTCTGGAAATCTCCGGGAGTTCCCAGGAGCTGACGTTTTCGCTCGATTTTCTTTTGAAACTCGTTTTAATACTTTTCTCATGATTTAGAATGATTTCGGTGAATTCGGACGATTTCGGTCAAACTTGGTCAAATTTGGTCAAACCTTGGTCAAACCAGTCAACGGGGACTTTTCGGGAACTTCCGGGACTTCCGACGGTCTCTGGGAGCTGACGATTTCATCCGATTTTACTTAAAAATTCATTTTATCGCTTTTATTACGACGTATCATGTTTCCAGAACTTTTGGTCCAAATCTGGGAGCTTCTGGGCTTTCAGGGGCATTTTGGTCATTTTGAGCATTCTGAGAGATGGGACTAACTTCCAGGAATCCTTTTAAGTCTTTTTTGATCATTGTGAACCACCAAGCTATGGGTCTCCTAAATCTGATAGCCGACAAAATGGGGTGTCTACAAGACCTTTCAATTTCTCAATGTTCCTTTCATTTAAAAATTCTTAAAAATCATTTCTAGCATAAGGGAGACCCAATGAACAATTACCGGAACTTTTCATCTTGAAATTCAGAAATTTTACGATTGACTCCCCTTTTGACCCGTTTACTTTTCACTGGGTCAACTGTTGACTTTTTCAGAGTTTATGCTGAATTTTTCTCCTTTTAAAAATGGTTTTAAGATGCTCTGAGGACAATGCCGTGTTTCTGTACGTGTTCAAAACTCATGGTCTACAAGGTGATGGGTAGATGAGAATTTTGGTCTTTTAGGTTGAAAAGGGCGATTTTCAAGCTCCCTCACTCACAGGGTCAGTCTCCTGACCTCATCGTCCTGAATAAAAGGAAAGTGAGTGACACAGTCCATTTTAAATAAATTCAAAAAAGAGAGAGAAGAAGAAAGAAGTGCGAACAAGGGGAGTCAACTCGACTTATCCTAGCTCTCTCATGAGCCTCAGTGGTCACTCGCGCCCCGTCAGCCTGAATAAGGATCAAATCAATCAATAAAAGAAAGAGGAAGAAGAAGAGAGAAGGGAAATCAAAAGAAATCAGAACCAGTTTACAAGAATCAAGAATGGATATTCTAGAAGTTCACCCTCCACTCCTGGCCGTTGATCCACTCTCTAACGCTATGAGCGTAGAGTTGGCCCTCCTCCGCATACTCCCGCGGGACATGATCGTACTAGAGCGGAATGACGGGAGTGCCCAAGGGGTACTGGGGGACCTCAATCATGACCTGCTCGTCGTAAGAAACGGTCCGAATACTCCAATCCCAAGGCGGCAAAGCTGGGGCCCAAGTCGCAGCAGGAATAGGCTGCAAGCAGAAGAAATGCAATCAATAATGAAATATTTGAGATTCAAAATATAGAAGAAAAATTGTTGAAGCAAAGCGGACTCACCCGAGTCACTTTCATCAAGGGGAAGTTCCTCATCAGCTTCGGAGCACGGAAAGCTGCGTATCCATCGGGAGACTCCAAGAGTGTCTGAATTGAGACTCCCTCAAAAGCGACCATGAGCTGGGAGCCCTGGAGCGTATCCATGGCCCTCATAGAAGCAGGAGGGGGATGTGGCACGAAATAGTCAGGCGCCATCAACGACTGCCTGGTCATTCTCTCGCCTAGGCACCACTCCCTAGCCTCAGGGCCATCCAACAGGACCCTCATCGGATCGTACCCACCCGACTGCCGTATCCCGTTAGGAGCCTTGGGAAGCACGTCCCTCCAGGGCTGCCACTCCACGTGCTGTACTCGCAAAGTCGTCAGGAAGTTCCTGAATGAGATAAAATCGTGGGCCCCAGTCTTCCGCCCCTCCCGGTCCTTCGCCCACTTCAGCCCCTGGGGCATGATGAGGGCATCTGCTGGTCGTGTCCTAGGCGACATCATGTGAAGATACTCGTGGGACCAAATCTGTAAAACAAGAAAGAGAGAAGTATAAGGATCACATTCTTTTGAAGATTGATTACGAAAGGAAATAAATTGAAAGAAAAGAGAAGTGTTGCATACCTCCCACGCCCTCCAGAAACCGCCAGTGGAGGCCGGGTGATCCCGGGATATCTCTCCCATATGCCTATATAAGATGGCCAATCCAGCACCAGCCCAATCATACTAGTAGATCTGGTCCATGCGCTCCAAGGACTCCACCAGCGTCTGTAGACACCCCAAATTTGACCAAATGTCAAATCCAGGGATTGGTTACCTCTTAAGACCGATGATGACGATGACCGGTAAAATTCAGAGATTTTATAGAAAATTCAAATCCTTCAAAGATTTTTCAAATAAAATTTCAAAATTCAAAACAAAAGAAGGAGAAATTGGGTATTCGGGAGAAACCCAAACGTTGAAAAACGTGTGAGAAAATCAGTCTGAGAATTCATTCACAAAAAATATATATAGTAATGATAATGAGATATAAAAAAAAGAAAAGAAAAGAAAGAGTCCTGAAAAGAGAAAAAATAGAAGGAGAAAGTGAAAAGGAATTTTGAAAAAGAAGTCTTGAAAAGAAAAGAAAAAAAGAAGAAGGGAAAAAAGAAATAAAATGATATATGGGAATATATACCATGCATATGGGTATATTCTAATAAAGTACATTACAAATATAAGTACATTAGTATATACTTTACTAAATAAATTAAGTTTATGGTAATATATATGTTGAAAATTAAAATGAAGGCAAAATTCTGTTAGCCGCGGCACGCGGCGAAGCCGGCGGCACTCACTGAGTGCCGCGCCGGCATTCACTAAGTGCCGCCCGGCAGTCAGTGAGTGTCGCCCAGCACTCAGTGAGTGCCGCAGGCAAGTCATCGAGTGCCTCGCACTGTAACAGACTGTTTTTCGCACATGTTCTAGAAGAAAACTTTGCACATGGATTTTCACCCGAATTTACCCATTTAACCTTGTCATGTTGGTCTATATAAACAGACCTTCATCTCAATTATTGGGACTTTGGAACTTTTCACTTAATCTTTGAGTCAAATGGAGATATACAAGAGATATATATAGAAGAGAAGAGGGAATTGAGAAGAAGAAAAAGAGTTTTCTTGAAGAATTTGAAGAATTGGAGAAGAATTTGAAGATTTTTGGAAGAGCTTCACAAGAAATAGAAGAAATCCTTGAGGTCATAGAGGTAACCTCTCAATCCTTGGTAGAATTAGGCAAATTCAATCACAAACTCTTAGATCTAGGACTTTTACACATTTTCAAATCCTCTCTTCCTACCTCATTTCATCACACACCACTTAGAGCTTGTGATTGAATCTCATAACATTTCATTAATTTGGATCCAATTGATGCCTTGCGTTTAAGATAAGTATGATTTTGAAGAACTTGTGTTCCAATTTCTCTAAGTAAACTTTGATTTCTCATTTCTATTTTCTCTTTGAGATTCCTAAAACTTTATGTATTCCTTTAAGTCCTTTTTTTGAATTCAAATTCCTTAGTTTCCTATGGTCGCATGATTCATATGGAGATTAAGGAAAACTATGGTCATGTCTACACATAGTTAGTGGGATTCAAATCTCAACTCATGATTTAAATCTCCTCACTAAGAATCTTATGGGATTCATGCTATATCCCATAGAGATTTATGTAGATTTGGATCTCATTTAGTCTCCAAGGACCATTAAGTTGAGAGGGGATTAGGATGTCATGACTCTATATTCCTCAAGGATCATATGTTTGAGAGAGGAATTAGATGTAGATTTTCATAGTTTATATTCAAAATTATGAGATTAAGTAAGACCTTAGGATTCTCTTGCTATGAGACCTATGATGGAAATCCATTAGGGCTAAATCTATGAATCTCTTCATGTTTCATTATATACTCTAATGATCATAATTATACTTGATCCTAGTTCTCTCTAGAATCATGGATCAAGTTTGATTCGAAATATGAACATTAATTTAACAAAGGTGCAGTGAATCCATAAACCAATTGTGATCAAAGAGTTTTATAAAATCATGGTTCATTGGAAATTGGATGAGACCAATTGGAGGATGTTCATAACTCATTTAAGCACCTCTGTAATTTTTGTTTTGATGAAATTCCATGTCTAAGATGGTTTGGTCTTATGATTTCAAAACAAGCAACTCTCTGTCCAAAATTTCAGAACAGTAAGTCCGTTTTAAAATTAATAAATTAGAACCTTAATTGATCTTTCTTGACCCAAAATAATTTTTTATGACTATTTCAATGTGTTAGGAAGATACCCTACAAAGATCTAAGTGTTTCACATTTTTTTGCTATTTTTAGAAAATCGTACAAGATCTCTGGACAGAGAGTTGCAGATTCCTGAGTGATGTCTAGTGTTTTCCATATTCCCAGAGATCTAACTGTTAAAACCTTGATTTTCTTTGTGGGTTAGAAACTAGACGCATAGAGGCATATCATATCAAAAAATCATTAAGATCCAATCGTTGGATGTATGGTTTTTCTACCTTTTAAAATCTGGTCTGCTCTCTGTAATTTATAAAAAACAGTCACTGTTTTTGTCTAGTCTCATTGATTTTAACTTAAATAGTTTTCTAATGTCTTGGGACCCAAATCATGTTTTGAATAATGATAATTTAGCTTAAATCCAGAGGCTAAGTGATCTAAATTAATGAATAAATTCATATCTCATTCTTGTTCATATTCATTCATTCATTCATGTATATTGACGCTTATGATTAGAACTAGTTCTTGGATAAAGTTAGGCTTAGTTGAACCTAATTAAATATAAACATGGATTTCTTATGATCGTGTTGGAATTATAGATAGGGACATTACATTGGCTCCTAGTTGAGGCTTGTATATCTATAAAGGTGCTATGACTCCAACTAACCAAAAGGAATTTATAGTTTTGTCAATTCTTTCCATGCTTGAAAGATCTAAGTTGGAGATTTAGGATTGATTATTTGATGTCACATTATTATGTGAAGAATGTGGACTAACCCTTGTTTTGTAGTGCTTTGGAGGTATGACTTCTCATCTCTTCTCTAGTTTATTTCATTTATTGATTTTATTGATTTTCGACTCCATGCGCGACACCTTAGCTTAGGTCTTGCCTTATGTGTATATGTGATTAGAGACATTTTTCCTAGGATTTCTATTCTTTGTATGCATTGCACGTTTCCCATTTCGCGGCTGGATCTCGGGTAAGTTCTTTAGTTCCCTACTTGCACATCATTTTGCTTGCTACTTGAATTATGTGGCTTATGAATGATATTTTATCGTTAGCAATCTTACACCCTTTTCAATATGCTTTTGTAATGTATATGTATATATGTATTAGTTGAGGGCACACTTAGATTACTAATTTGATTAAATAGGATGTTGAGTAGAGGCCTATCATGAGATAGGATGAGAGGGGGTGTTTTAGTCCGTCGGGCTCCTTCCCCTCTCATTCCATAATCCCCAGACCCAGATTATCTTTGGTTTTGCAAAAGATCGGTTGCTTTTTTAAAAAAATTGGTTTCTTAATTTTCAAAAAAAAAAAATTAAGTGGCGACTCTTTGAATTTGAAAATTGTTTTAAAAGTGGGCCCAAATGCCGGTATCCACAGCGTCATGGAGATCCGGTCTCCCTTGGTGCTCAACAGGGAGCACCCCAGCATGTGCATCAAAAAGCCCCGAGCCATCTGCTCGTCGGTAAAGCCCGGCTGGCCTCTGAAGGTGTCAAGGAACCACTTGGCCATAACCAAGGGCTCCTCCTAGACCGCTCTAAGTAGCTCCTGCACCCTGTCCCACTCAGTGACTACATCCAAATATCGTAGGACCTCTCCTCCAAATGGGATCCCGGTGATCATGCTGAAGTCCAAGGGAGTCATCGTCATCTCCTCGAAGTCGAAGTGAAAGGTGTTGGTGGTATCCCACCACCTCTCCGCTAGCGCGTGGACCTATTGCAGGTCATTGGAGGTCTTCGTCAAGAGTTTGACAAAGTCCCCAAAACTTGCAGCCCTGACAAAACCCTGTACGGTCTCACTAAGCTCCCCGTACCACTCAAACCATTGGGCGAGACTGCCGTGCCCCTTCAGCACCTTGGGCTGCAACTGCAAAAGAAAGAATCACAATATTTGATGTCAGTAAATAAGAAAGAAATGAGAAGCAAAAATATGAAGAGAAAGATAGAATAAAAAATAAAAAAATGTTAAATAATAATAATAAAAAAATAATAATGAAACAATATCTACGATTTTTTTCGAGATATAGGTTTTGAGAATGGCGTGACCATGAGGAACGGGTAAATAAAAATAGTTTTTTAGAGGATTTCGCGAGCATGGACTTCATATTTACGAAAAGTTTGAATAACAAGAGTGTATAGAATACTGGTTTATTGTTCATTAAGGGGTGTGCGAGATTTTAATTAGCATACATTATAGTCAGAATTCTTTGGGAAAAGTTAACGAAACTGAATGTGCGCGTATACCGATGGGACACCCGAGCATTCATAAGCATAGCCTTCATTTTTCTTGTCCCCGTATTCGTAAAAGTTTGTAAGAAATAGGATAAAAGAATACAAAATGAAATGAGCATCGGTTAAAAGCATTCAAGACGCTCGAGAGTGCTACAAGCATAGCATTTGCGTTTGAAATGAGGCGTTTGAAGTTGCATTGATTACACGTTGCATACGGCGTAAGAATCACGAAAAGAGAAAAGAGAGGGGCACGTTTACCTCGCGCTTGAATGCGCGGGTGGATAAATGCTCATCTGGATCCCGGAGCAAGAATGTAGTGTCAGGGTTGGGAGTAGCGCGGTACTTCGCCTTCTTCCTGCTACTAGAACCGCTCGCCATGATTTGTCAAAGAGAAAAAGGAATTTGTGGTTAAATTTATGAATAAATTCAGAAAAACAACAAAAATAATGAGAATAATCCAAGTTTTGATCGAACAGAACTAACTTATGAGTACCATAGATCAATACAAGAGAAAAGAGGGAATGGGGGAAAACTTATCCAGAGAGGTTTCGGTTTGAGAGAGGTTGAGAGAATGAATGAAAATGAAAATGAACTCTCGGTATAAGCTGCCGCCCGCCAAACGCGGCACTCGATTTTCATGCACGGTAATTGGTGAACTGCCGTGCGGCACTCACTGAATGCCGCAGCGGCACTGCGTGAGTGTCGTGCGGCAGTCACGGACTGTCGCAAATTCTAGTGTGTGTCGCATTTGAGGCGGTTACCAGACCCTTCATTTTCCCCCCAAAATTCAAATTGGGTCTTGAAAATTGAATTTTAATCCCTAACATTTTGCCCTCATTGTGCTTTTAACCCACGGAGATGGTTTTTTAGGACCAAACTAATTCCCGATTTCGCAAATTGAAATGAATTTGAGTCTGTGGATTCCAAATTTTGAAAATTAAAATGAATTTGAGTTTGTGGACTCCAAATTTTGGAAATTGAAATGAATTTGAGTCTGTGGACTTCAAAATTTTGGAAATTGAAATGAGTTTGAGTCTGTGGACTCCAAATTTTGGAAATTGAAACAAATTTGAGTCTGTAGACTCCAAATTTTGGAAATTGAAATGAATTTGAGTCTGTGGACTCCAGATTTTGGAAATTGAAATAAATTTGAGTCTGTGGACTCCAAATTTTTGGAAATTGAAATGAATTTGAGTCTGTGGACTCTAAATTTTGGAAATTGAAATAAATTTGAGTCTGTGGACTCCAAATTTTGGAAATTGAAACAAATTTGAGTCTGTAGACTCCAAATTTTGGAAATTGAAATGAATTTGAGTCTGTGGACTCCAGATTTTGGAAATTGAAATAAATTTGAGTCTGTGGACTCCAAATTTTTGGAAATTGAAATGAATTTGAGTCTGTGGACTCTAAATTTTGGAAATTGAAATAAATTTGAGTCTGTGGACTCCAAATTTTTGGAAATTGAAATGAATTTGAGTCTGTGGACTCCAAATTTTGGAAATTGAAATAAGTTTGAGTCCGCGGACTCCAAATTTTTGGAAATTGAAATGAATTTGAGTCTGTGGACTCCAAATTTTGGAAATTGAAATAAATTTGAGTCTGTGGACTCCAAATTTCGCAAATTGAAATGAATTTTAGTCTATTGATTCCAAATTTTGAAAATTGTAATGAATTTGAGTCCGTGGACTCCAAATTTTGGAAATTGAAATGAATTTGAGTCTGTGGACTCCAAATTTCACATATTGAAATGAATTTGAGTCTGTGGATTCCAAATTTTGAAAATTAAAATGAATTGAGTCCGTGGACTCCAAATTTTGGAAATTGAAATGAATTTGAGTCTGTTCGACCCCTGATTCATCCAAATATGATTGCCCCATTTCTTGAGAGTGTAACAAATTTGCATTCTCGGTTCTCGCAACAGATTTACGTTAACCCTCATTTTAGGAATATAACGGATTTATATTCTCGATCCTCGTAACAGATTTACGATGATCAAAATCTTGAGAGTGTAACATATTTGAATTCTCGATTCTCGCAACAGATTTGCGTTAACCCTCGTTGTAGGAATATAACAGATTTATATTCTCGATCCTCGTAACAGATTTGCGATGATCAAAATCTTGAGAGTGTAACAGATTTGCATTCTCGGTTCTCGCAACAGATTTGCGTTAACCCTCATTTTAGGAATATAACAGATTTATATTCTCGATCCTCATAACAGATTTGCAATGATCAAAATCATGAGGGTGTAACAGATTTGCATTCTCGATTCTCGTAACAGATTTGCGTTAACCCTTGTTTTAGGAATATAATGAATTTATATTCTCGATCCTCATAACAGATTTGCGATGATCAAAATCTTGAGAGTGTAACAGATTTGCATTCTCGGTTCTCGCAATAGATTTGCGTTAATCCTCATTTTGGGAAGTTAGAAATGCATTTTCTCGACCCTTGCAAACGAATCTTTGCAATCGGTCAATATTTGGTAAATCTTGTCTGACTAAGCGCACCATGAAATGCGCATCATGTATAGGGAAGACATGATATAGAAGTAAGCATGACATTTGCTCAGTCGAGTTTATTTTATTGTTGCATAAACATGTGCATCACGAAAGGATAGGTGCATTCATCCGTATGATTACTTGTGCCTGCGTGTGTTTTGACTCTTGTCCTAACTACGTCCTGGTCTGATTCCTGAATGGATACGTAGGCAGCTCATTCTTGAGTACGAACAGCGCGAACCATTGCCGTGTGCCTATTCTCTTTTGTGACTTTTTACCTAAATTCGACGATTTGGTCAAAAACTTGTCTTCACACAGGCTTCGACACTCACTTGTGACACGTGTTACTCCACAAGCTCCGTCGAAGAGGGGCAAACTGTAGACACCCCAATTTCGACCAAACGTCGAATTAAGGGGAGTATTATCTCTAAGTCCGATGATGACAACGTCCGAACAAAACTAAGGCTTCCAAGGTGATTCAAGCTCTTCAAAAGACTCTTCAATTCAAACAAAAAAAGAAAGAAAAGAAAAAAAGAAAAGAAAAAGGAATAGAACGACACATGGTGTGGGCTGCGGCAGTCATACAGTGCCGCACCGGCACTCTGTGTTTGCCGCACCGGCATCCATTAAATGCCGCTAAAATGCTCCAAGTACCGCTAAATTTGAAAATTCTGAAAAAGACGGCAGTCCATGGAGTTGTCCGCGGCATTTTATGAGTGCCGTTGCGGCATTCAGAGAATGCCTCGCCGGTATTCAATGAGTGCCGTTCCAGCATTCATTGAGTGCCGTTTCCATCTCCAAGGAGTGCCGCATTTTTGTGACAGTCTATCCAAAAGTAGGTCGGTTTATACCATCAAAAGGCGGCGGGAATTAGGGTTTTGACTGCGAATTTTCCAAAATGACCCCCCTAATGATTGCCTATATATAGAAGGTGTATATCCCATTATTAGGGATGGAATATTAGAATGTTAGGATCCCAAGATTGATTCTCCTTCAAAATTTTCTAAATAGAAGAAGAATAGTAGAGTTGGAAGAAGAGTTTAATCATCACTTGGAAGGTCTTAAAGAAGTCAAGAAGTTGAGGATACTTAGAGGTAAAACTCTAAACTAATTAGTTTAGTAGTAGCTCAATCACAATATTTAGATATCTAGGACCTTTTACACATTTTCAAAACCTCTCTTCCCACCGCATTTCATCACACACCACATATATATTGTGATTGAGCTTTCATCTTATTAGTTTGGATAAAAAATGGTTTAGTGTTTATGTTAGGGATATATACAAAAAGCCATGCTTTATGTAGTTGATTTATTATTCATTTAATAAAATCAGTTAATCCATTTTTTATGAGAATCTATGTGGGCAATGTTTGTATTATATTATTTATTTAATATTATGCATGTGTGTCTCTCATTCTATATAGTAGGTGGTTTGGTGTGTAGAGTTCGGCTTACACACGGAAGATCAGGCCATCAGATATTATAGAATGTAAGATTTTGGTTTACAGTCTTAGATGGGATTGGACACACCATCGGTAGGACTGCAGCATGGTGTTGTAGTAGGTTTGTCTTGACTACGGAAAACGGTATAGTTTCAACTCACTATGCTGGTACACTTTGTGTATTAAACGGGACTGACTTGGGGTAATTATCTTTATACTGACTTATAAGATAATTAATACCTCATGGCTATTATGAGTGCTTATGCTCTAAATCCTAACTTAATTTGTAGACACGTACATTTGTTATTTACACTTTGATCCCTAAAAGGGTGAGATCCTTAAATGGGTCAATATCTCATTGGATTGGGTGGCAATATTAATTGTGTGGTGGATATTAATTTATGATGGAATCCATGTCTCAATTTTGGGATTGATGATATCCCCTTGAGAAAGCTTATAAGTTTTGATTATGTCAAACCCTGCAGGTGGATTTTGTATCCGACATATCAGATAAGTTAAGCAGAGGATCTCAAGGAATTTTAAGAAATTAATTAAATATGATTGTCAGTAATTATATTTAATTAATGGATATCTGTAATCTTAAAATAGGGAGATAATAAGCATTTAATAACATGGAGCTCGAAATATATTT
Organism: Hydrangea macrophylla; assembly: GCA_033977485.1. Classification (NCBI taxonomy): domain Eukaryota; kingdom Viridiplantae; phylum Streptophyta; class Magnoliopsida; order Cornales; family Hydrangeaceae; genus Hydrangea; species Hydrangea macrophylla. The sequence goes on along the minus strand of CM066990.1, from coordinate 30,308,331 downwards.
TTGAGATAAGGGTAGGAGTGCAATTATAATTCTTTAGTGGTATGAATTATAATTTATGGAAATAAGAATCTGATTCAGTTCGAATTAGGGTTTCCTAATTCCATAAGGAAGCCTATTCCTTATTGACTTCTTATGGTCCCTATCGTAGCCTATATATATGCTGCTTTGGCTCTCTCCTCAGCTAGCATTTTTCTATATAGAGAATTATAACTCGGAATAGAAAAGAGAGCGAAAAAGAGGGAGAGCAGAAAACAGAAAGGATTTCGAAAGAGCCCACACTCAGTTCGATATTCTGGTAGCAAAGGAATACGGTAGAAGATCGTGAGCCGTTATCGAGCCCGTGTTCTCGATTCGCCTACTACAGCAATCCGGTTTAGCAGATTAAGGTAACCCTAGTTCCGCCTTTGTAGGGTTATCGTAGTTTTCACGTAATTTTTTTTGCAGTACCAACTTATACGCGCTGTCAATGGATTTTGGGAACACAGTTTCCTAACAGTTTAAAGCTTAAATAAATCTTGAAATAAAACCTTGGTCCCTTTTCTTTGATTATGTTTATTTCCTAGATTCATGGGATTTTCAATGCCTTACATGAACCTTTGTGTTTAGAATCCCTCAATATTCTTATGAACTTATGATTAATGAAGGGATTGAGGTTGATCTTAGTATGTTGAGTCAATGAGTCCAAACTTCATCCATAGTTTGAGCTTATTATTTTGAGGTTTTGTGTAGTTCCTTATACTTCACTAAAACCCATAAGTTCAAGTGTTATTAATCTCCAATGACCAACAAATGGTAGGAGAAGTAGCTTAGTTTAAGTCCATCTTTATGGCTTAGGGTAATCCTTTTCTTAGGTTTTGTGAAGCTCTTCATACTTCATTAAAATCTACATGTGTGTATCTTTAGCCTCTAATGACCATCAAGTGGTAGGAGTAATTATATGAATCCAAGCTTTTGTCCATAAGTTTGAGTTCATTGTTTTGGGATTTTGTGAAGTTCATTTCATACTTCATCAAAATCTACGAACATGTATGTCTTTAGTCTCCAATGACCATCAAATGGTAGGAGAAGTAGTTTGGATTAAGCCCAACTTCATGGTTTAGTAGTTGGAATTAACCAACTAAGTTGAAGTTGAACAAATGGTGCAGTGAATTCATCAAGGATTTTTAGTTCAATATCAGACCACTGAAATTGAATGAAAGCAATGGGAAAGTGTTTACAACTCAAAGTTCTACCACTGCAATTTTTGTTTTAAGAAAGTTTCATGTTTAGGGTGGTTTGGTCAAGGGTTTTGTGGAACAACTATAATCTGTCCAGAGTTTCAGAACAGTAATACTCTTTTGAAATAAGCAGATCAGAACCTTAATCAAGTGTTCTTGGCCCAAAATAATTTTTTCCAGATAGTTAATGTGTTAGGAAGATACCCTAAAAAGACCAAAGCATTTCTGAATTTATTTTACTATTTTTAGAAAATCATGCAAAAACTCTGGACAAAAAGTTGTAAGTCCCTGAGTGATGTCTAGTGTTTGTCTAATTCCCAGAGATCTAATCGTCGAAACTTTGATTTTCTTTTTGGGATGGAAACTAGACACACAGAGGCATCTTGTGTCCAACAATCAATAAGATCAAACCACATGAAGCATGCTTTTTATTTCTTTAAAGTTCTGATCTGCTCTCAGCAATTTTCAGAATTCTGTCATGATTTTGATATATCTTGCAAACAATAGTCCCAATGATCTTTTCATGGCCCAAGGCTTAAATTATGTGTTGATAGTGATTTGTTAAGCTTAAAACCAGAGGCTAAATGATCCAAATCAATGAAATGTTCATAGCTTTATTTCATTCATACTCATGTGTTCATGTGCACTCATTTATGTAGATTGATACTTGTAAATTGAATTCACCGTGTGTTAGGATTTGTTACTTAGGAGTTCAATGATGTGTTTTGTTTAAAATATGTCGACTAACCCTTTGTTGCATAGCGCTATCAAGGTATGATTTCTTGAACTCCTCTTTAGTTTATTTTAATTTCTTGATTTTTATTGTTTTTTCAACCCCATGAACGACACTTTATAAATAAGTCTTGCTTTATTTGTATATTTGAATTAGAGACTCTCTTTCTAAGATTTTCTTTCATTCGTATGCATTGCACGTTTGATATTCACGGCATGGATCCCGGGTAAGTTCTATAGTTCCCTATTTTGCATATCTTATTGCTTGCTACTTGAATTATGTGATTTTTGAATGATATTTTATCACTTGCAATCTTACACCCTTTGACATGCTTTTGTAATGTATATTTATACATATGTATTAATTGAGGACATGCTTAGATTATTAATTCAATTAAAAAGATGTTAAGTAGAGGCCTATCGCGAGATAGGATGAGAGGGGGTGTTTTAGTCCGACGGGCTCCTTCCTCTCTCATTCCATAATCCCTGGACCTAGAAAATCTCTGGTTTCTTAAAAGATCAGTTTGCTTTAAAATGGTTTCTTAATTTTCCTTTTAAAATTAAGTGGCAACTCTTGGTATGAAATTTGGAAAATATTTTAGAATTAAAAGGCTGTGGGTAAGAAAATATGCGGTATCCACAATCTGGCGACTCTGCTGGGGATCGAACCCCGAATCTCTGGTTTCTCAGACCAGATTTCCTAATTTTGGGTTCACTCGAGGATTAGACTTGAAAGCATCCTTTTAATCGAATTAATTAATTTTTGTATGCCCGTTGCATTGCACTTGCATGTCTAGCCAGTCGATTGTATAGAACTATGACCTTGGAGGCTCGGGGTAACCCGGTCGGTCAAGCCATCATGGGACTGTGTGACCACCCTTGATCTTGTACCATGTGTTGGTATATGAAGCATCCTATCGGGTGTGTGTCAAGGGTCCCTTATTTGACCAAAACCCAGCCTTTGCATGGTAGCTTCTATAGAACCTTTAAATATTAGGAAATCAACTCTTGATTAGGATTATATGCTAGGGAGTTTTGCATGATTGCTTGAGATGATGACGATGCTTGTTTGATGTAGGACGTGTAATCTTCTAATTATGTTTTAGCAATTCCTTCTTATGTCCCACGACATTTGGGAACATGGTGAATCTTGATTGTAAGATTGCATCTCTTATATCTTATTAGCTAAGCATCATTGGCCTTGTATGCATCCGAATTCGTGAAAAGCACGGTAATGATCTGATTATGTGATCCTTCTACTCGAAGAATTTTAAATCCATCTTTGAAAGCAAATGGATTTTTGTCATCTTTATTCCAAAGTTTTCAATCACTTTTTAAAAAATTCTTTGGAGTTCACTTTTGACTAAGATTCCAATTCAACCCTTGTTGAGGTATATTTGAAAAAAGAACCCAAAAATCTGGGGAATGATTTTTAAAAGAAATGCTTTTCAAGTAAATTTCAAAGCAAAATCTCGATCCAATCATCTTTAATGAGAAATTTTTTCACATCCTCTTTTTTAAAAAAAAGATTCAAAATTCCTGAGAATCACTTTTGAAAGATCTCATTAGCTAAAGAAATACTTTTTTAAATGAATTTCGAAAATTTTTGAATATCCAACCGTTGAGAAGGTAGTGAAGATCACAATGAAAGAAGAATTTGGCACACTTAACATGAATAAGGGTCTTATGTGTTTATGTGCTTATATGTTTGGATTAGAATTTTCCTTTCTTCTGCATATAGAGTAGGCACACATGCATTACATCCGCGCGATATATGAACATCCCACCAAAATGTCTTTTAAAATGTATACGATAAATTTTTCGATAAAAATGAAGAAAATAAAAAGGGTCTTTTGAAAAACATCTTTCCTTTGTAGGGTAAAGATATCATCCAGTTCGGGTACGACTTGGTTTAGAGGTCCCACTGCAAGGTTAGTAAGGAGAAGAGAGGACAGTATAATGGCGGATGAAAGGAACTATGGGGAAGTAGCAGAGTTAAGAACATTGGTAGAACAACAGGCGGAATAGATGAGGCGACAGGCTGAGAATATAAACCGAATGATGGTCATGATAGAAGCGATAGCACGCCCACCACCAGTTGTGAACCCACCAAATAACGATCCGCCAGTTAGGGAAGAGGGTTGGTACGAAGACCCAGAGATGCCAAGAGTCGAGATTCCTAGAGCAGATAGGGAGAGAGTAGAAAGGGAAAAGACTGACAAAGAGAGAATGATGACTGAAAAGATAGAGAAGCTGGTAAGGGTGATGCGTAAACTCAAGGGATCGATATTTACCTGATGGATTTAGAAGGGCTGTACGATGGGGTCCGCGAGACACTGCCTGTTGATTTTAAAATGCCAGTTTTATACAAGTTTGACGGAATAGAAAATCCACGCAGCCACGTGAGAATGTGTATCGGGGCTTTTCAACCAAGCGGGCTGAGCACTACCATGATGGCCGTCCTATTTCAGCAGACTTTGACTGGAGCCGCCCTATCCTGGTACCTCATTCTCGAGCCAAGCAAAACCCGGGCCTGGGAAGAAGTGATCAAAGCATTCGTGGCGCAATATGAGTACAACCAAGACTTGGATGTCATAGTCTGAGATTTGGAGACCACTAGGCAGGGAAACAAAGAATCGTTTGCCGAATATTTGAGAAAATGGAGGGGGAAAGTAGCTAAGATGGTACAGAGACCATCCGAGAAAGACCAGATCCGAATGTTGATGAAGAACCTCCAACCTGTCTACCAAGAGAAGATGAGATTCCAGTCGATCAACACTTTCGCTGAAGTTTTTGATGTGGGAACGAGATTACAGGATGCGATCCAAGAGGGGACAATTAAGAAGGAAGAACAGCCGAACAGATACAGAAGGCCGAACTATGGGTCCAATGGAGGACAGTCGGGGGGTCACTCTGGCCCCACCGATGTCAACACACTGACCGGGCCAGAGAGGAGATTTCACATAACACCAAGGAGAGGGGGGGACAAAGCACCGAGAAAATTTTCAGATCTGGGAATATCACTGACAATCGCTCTCAAAAGGCTGTTAGCGAAAGGGCATCTTCATCAGTTGGAACCTCGACCTCTACCAAATCCGCCTCCGCCAAATTTTCAAGGGGATCTCTTTTGCAAATTCCACCAACAGAAGGGCCACTCAATGGATCGGTGCATGAGGCTAAGGCACGAAATCCAAGATCTTATTGATAACAAAGTGATATCGGAACCGCCCGCCAGAGCTCCGAATGTCACAAGAAATCCACTACCAAACCACTATGCTGTACCACCACCGCAAGGCCTCTATTTCTTGGGGATAGAAGAAACCACCTTCGATCCGTCTAGGCTAATCACTAGGGCTAGGACACCAAGAAGGCCTTATCAGCTGATGGTGAATCCGACGATCTGTACTTTGGAGGGTGCTTTGAAGGGATGTGAAGAGGAAAAACAGAACAAATGCCAGACTCATTGTTCGTTAAGAGAAAATTTGCACCAAGAAGGCCTTAATTTGAATCCTTGCCGGATTCGGTTGTGTTTTGTTTGTCCTTGCCAGACTCATTGTTCTTTTATTTTGAATCCTTGTCGGATTCGGTTATGTTGGTTTTGTCCTCGCCGACTTGTCATAATTCAATTAAATCCTTGCCGGATTAGTTCACTTTGTTTCCAAAAAAAAAAATGTTTTCAATATCTCTCTCCCAATCTCTTCCTCTCCCATTCTTTCTCTCTTTATCTCTTTCACTTCTCGTTTTTAATAAATTTCGAGTACATGAAGTTCCGTTTGGTTTAGACTTATGTTATATGTCATTTAAGACTTGTTTAGTCATATATTGATGTTTAAACTCGAGAATTTAGCACAGTTGGGAATGTTTCGAAATGTTTCAAAAAGCTGTCAAAGTTGCTGTCAAATAAAAACTGCTACTGTTATTTCAATTTTCTGCCCAAACAGTGAGGAATTGAAAAAAATGCTATATGACAAAAGTTGTGTCGAATTAAATTTTTCATAGACTCAGGCGAACAGAATGTGAAAATTTTAAAGACACAGTTACTTATGGAGGTTTTAAAATTCATCAACAATCCAAAAATGGTCTTTTATCAAATTTATTGTATTTTTATTTCTCTCCTTGAACTAGTGCTTATCCGGTTAGTCTTTTAACTTAAATTTTCAAATGCTTTCATCTTTGTTAGACTCATTAACATGTAAGCCCATCTTAGCTTATATGTTAGTAAGTCATACTTGTAGGAATCCCCGTGGGATTCCAATGTCGCTTCCGCATTTGTGATTGAGTTTTAATTCTTTCCTCTCTATCTTTCCTCTTCCCTCGTGCTTGGGTTTTCGGGGCGTGACAAACCCATTCGGTCATACCAACTTTGAACCATTAATTTTTTGCAATCGGTCTGTAAGTCCGAATAAAAATCACATTCGGCCTTATGCAAATTTTGACTTAAAAAATGTGTTTTTTGGGTGCAAACAAATATATATATATACTTATAAAATAATTTTAAAAGATACTCCTTATCTTCTTTTTAAAAATATAAATTACTGCAAAGAAGGTGGTAGTATTTGTATTTTTCTACGTGAGCATGATGAAATATAATATAAGATAGGATTATATATGATTCACTTTTTAAATTAGATCCATATCTAAATTCTATCTTTATATTTGCATGGGATATGTTTCATCCTATTTTCTCTAGCAAAATTTAAAAATATACCAAATATTATTGTTATTGTTTAAATTTTAATTGTTATTCATCATATATTATTCAATTATATTTGCATGGGATAATCCACAATTCAAACCCATTATCCCAAATTTTTATTTATTTATTTTTTTTATGAACATTATCTTAGAATGTTAACAGAAAGAGAATTAGATAATGAATTTTCTTTAAATCCATTATCTCCCCTAAATTTTGTGGAGAACTAGATAACATATATGTATCCTTATCTGTTTAAACAATATATATCAACCTCACAAGCTTTCAATAACTAAATTAGAAAAAGAAAAATTAACATTCATGTCTCGCTTTCCCATCTTTCTCAACCTTCCAAACAAATTCACCTTTAAAACAATCATCTCTGTCATATGTTTGTAGAACTATAATCATACTTAGTTCATCCAGTAGAAATAATAATTCTTTTATTATTTTTGTTATTGCAGGTTACATATTAGCGATTCTAACTAAGATGGTAGAAAGTGGTTGATAGGCGTTGCAGATTTAAAGGAGTTGCAGGTTACATAATCATCTTTCTTTCATTTCTATTTGCCTGGGTTTTCATTAGTCCAGTGTTTCATTTATTATGTATTAATTATGTGTGTAACACAATATATTGAAACTTCATTAGCACCTTCAAACTCTCAAAATTTATAGTTACAAATAATGACTCACCAATACACATTCTTCGTTTCTTTTGACTACTTTTAATATGTTAACTACTTTAGATTTGATCCTAAATTCCTTCAACAATAAGAAAGACTTCTTGAATTTTACTTTGTTGAGTGATTCATGGATATCTCAACTTGATAGATTACTGTGTATAAATCAATTTTTTTAATTACAAAACTCATTTGTATTTAATCACTAATACATTTATGGTTGTAAAGTAGTAATTTTTTCTTAGAATTGCAATTAAAGTTATATTTAGAATTTTTTTAATACCTGTGCATAGCACAAGTCAAACAACATAGATTAAAAATATCACAATTAACATTAGCTATACTATCTTAAAATCATATCTAATCTAATCTCTCTCTCTCTCTCTCTCTCTCTCCAAATATACATAGTAATCCTGTGCATTGCACAGGTTCAAAAGCTAGTTATTATGAAATTTGCAAAGTTTGAACGCAATTATTTGAAAATTCAAATTTTATTATATAATCGTGTATATATATAAATCGATCATAAAAAATTACAATTGGCCAAAAACTACCGTATATAGGAGAGTTCAAAAAAATGGTCAAACCGAGCCGACCGGCCTAAACCAACCGGATATTGCAGTTTTGATCGGTTTACTTCTTGAATGGTCGATGCTCGGTATACAAAGTTCAAAAAACTCAGATTTCAATTGGTCCACAATGTTTGGAAATATAAAACCGATGCACGCTGAACTGACCGAATTAAATGTCTATATTCAAGGCACACTGACTGCTCTGTTACTTCTAATACAAATTACACATCTTTCCAGTGGTCTTGTCTTTTCAACTCTTTAGTTTATTCTTTCTCTCTCCATCTTAAAGACTCACACAGTCACACCACAAGAGAATATACAACGCATATGTATCTATATTATCAAAATGCCAACTCTACTTCACGTTTCAACATGTCTTTTTAGTTTTCATCTCTTTACTTCTTATTTTCTCACTCAAAAACAGTCAACCAAGAGATAAAATATATATTTAATGATAATATACTACTTTTTTCTTCTTTTGCACAGATATTATGTACTACTTTATTAGTCTCTGTCACTTTTCACTTCTTCAAACCCTAGGTTTCAAGCACAAGCAACAACTGGGCTAGGCAAGCATCGACTCTAATGGGGGTCATCGCATCACTAGTGCCCACCTCACTGGCCATCTCTACCAGGACTAGCCCTCGTCTCCCCTCATTCACGAACCTCAAACCCTCTTTCTTTCTCTCTCTCTCTCTCTCTCTCTCTCTCTCTCTCTCACACACACACACACACACCCCAAATTTTTAGACAATCATTTATTAATCAAGGGAGACCCCTCGACCAATATTCAACTGTCCAATCATCAGAGGTGCCTATAATATAAAAACCTCACACAATCTGAACAGGATAAATCATAACTCACTCGTGCAAAAGTAACGGTCAACATCCAACCATAAAAGTCAAACCAAGATTAAAATCCAACTCCAAAACATAATGAATGTCTAAAAAAAACACTACACTAAAACAATATCTTAAATTGTCAAATGGCCCACAATGCCAGAAATCTATTACTAAACTCTCTAAAGTAAAATAAAAGCGAATAAGGAGAAACAACATAAAGACTCCACACGCCTCCTGCTGCCAGGTGCCACGAGCTCCCTACTAGCCCTGTAAGTTTTGATCGGCTACGTTCCAACAAAAACGCACCCGCGAGAAAAACTCAACGGGTCAGTCATATAACTGATATGAGTTAAACCACACACACAGCTTAGGGATCACACGATACCCTTTAACTATCACACAAAATATTAACTCGGGAAAGAGAGTAGTTCCACTTCACATATCGAGACGAGCGGTAGTTTCCCTTTATGTGGTGGCCATGCAGTTCTCGTCCGAATTTAAATAAAATAATGCTTACCTTCCGTCATATGGTGAGTCAATACCTGCAAAATGTTAGTGGACCCACCATCCTGCAACCACAAAGACTTATAATAACAAAATACCACAAGATTATGCGGAACTACTTGTACTAAGATATCGGAAGAATTAACATCATAATTTTCTCACTACACGTCCAAACTAAATATGTAATGTAAGAAAAGAACAGAAGTCGAGGAAATCAACATTTTAGATCCATTAACTCATTGAAAGTTTTATTGACAATAATCCTCTTACTTATATAAATGATTCATTATTCAATTTCCTAGGTTCACCACTTAGCTACCATCCATGGTACACCCACAAATATATCCCATGTGTGTCCGGACATACTACCAACATCCACTCTGGTGCCAGTTTGGTCGGGATATCAACCAAACCAGGTATACACACAAAAGGCCGATTAATATGCCTAGACGTCTAACAAATAGGCCGGGCATAAGGCTTAGGCCAACTTAATCATGAAGCCACTGGCAAAAAATGTACACTCAGCAAGTCGAGCTACCAAAAAAAAAATATATCACAACTGGGAGTGGTGAACACCAAGGAACTTGAAACCATTTGCATTCTCGGAATTATAAACTTTATTGGACTCAACGATAATGACTATCACTCCTTTTTTTTTATAGCTCAACACTATATGAGAATTCATGTATCTCCAAGTATTTTTTTTGTTAAGTCATATTGACGAATAGAAAATCCACAAAGAAAATCATATTTCCCCAATTGCGCACGTTTAACAATACCAAAAACTGCTACTGAAATCTTAATTTTCTACCGAAACGGTGCAGAATTAGGAAAAACTTAAAACATGAAAATTGTGTAGAATCACGTTTTACATAAGACGCGCAGACAGAATGTTCAAATTCAACGCCACGATTTTCTAATAATTTTTTGAAGTTTCTGCAACTGTGTAAATTACAAAAAAAAAAAAAAAACGAATTTCACATATATTTCTTAATTATCATGAATATTTCATATGATATTTCATCAAACTAACCATTCACCTAACCCTTTCGAATACACTAAGGTCATAATCACAAAGTCACACGGAGGGGAAAAGAGATATCTATATTAATTCGACAATAACGACTTACAATTCAATACAAAATTTATCCCCAATAATTGAATTAAACAGGAAAAAGTTTGGTTAACTCGCGTACACATATATACATACGAGTATATATATATATACGCGGATCCACAAATTTAAATCACCTAGTAGATAAAAAATTGACAACCACAAATGCTCCGCGATTCCACACGTGCCCACGAACCCTAGACCCTTATCGTTTTTCTTTCTTTCTTCTTCTTCTTCTTCTTCTTCTTCTTCTTCTTCTTCTTCTTCTCTCTCTCTCTCTCTCTCTCTCTCTCTCTCTCTCTCTCTCTCTCTCTTCCCTCTCTCTCTCTCTGCGACTGACAATAGGTTCCTCTCCTATTGTTTTCTATCTAACGTAATATTTTAATATATCTATATTATGATACACCCACAAACTATAAAGATATGCTACCACACACATACCCACGAGACACCACTGCACACACACACACACACGTTCTGTTTGGTTTTTTTTAACATCATAGAATTGTTATAGTGTATAACTCTCACACCGGTTTTTCGTGTATTAGCCACATTAATATTTCAATTAAAATCATAAAAATAATAAATCAAATGCTATGAACTATTTAAAATAATTTGGGGTATTACATTATACACACCTCAAAGAAAATCTAGTCCCGAGATGTGAAGTGGAGCTACTCTCTTTTCCAAGTTAATGTTTTGTGTGATAGTTAAAGGGTCATCGTGTGATCCCGAAGCTGTGAGTGTGGTTTGACTCATACCAGTCATGTGACTGACCCGAGAGTTTTTCTTGCGGATGCATTCTTGTTGGAGCGTAGCCGATCAAAACTTACAGGGCTAGTAGGGAGTTCGTGGCACCTGGCAGCAGGAGGCGTGTGGAGTCTTTATGCTGTTTCTCCTTATTCGCTTTTATTTTACTTTTGAGAGTTTAGTAATAGATTTCTGGCATTGTGGGCTATTTGACAATTTAAGATATTGTTTGTCACGCCCCGGCGTAGCCAAAATATGGAAATAATTTTAAATTTTCATCTTGGACCCTGAGGCGCGTGACTGGTTGCAGTGCCGAATTGTCCATGACCAAATAATAATAACTAAACGATATAATAATAGGATAACTCCATCATTTACTTACTGGAATATATTACAAAGAGAAGTCAAAGTACCAAGCTAGTTAATACATCATTATAAATACATCAGAGTCTTATGGCTCTCGGCCTTACAAAACTATTACAAAATATATGCTAAGTCTTCTGGTTATATTCAAAATATTTACAGAGGATAACTGCTAGTCTTCTCTCTAACTAGCATAACCATAGCCATCTTCGGTGTACTCTTCCTCCACGTTCTCCGCTTGCGTAGCATCATAACCCGTGTACTCGTTACCTGGATAAGCTGGACATGGGAATGTCTAGCGATATGAACGTCGCCAGCTTATGAAAGCTGAGTGAGTAAGCTAAATCAAATGGAACGTATATAGTGAAACACAATAGGAATACATTTACTACCTTTCCACATATCTTTTAGGATCTTTACGTTCTCACCGTCGAATTATAACTAGTAGCGTACCCGACTACGTATTCAATAGGAATACAAACAATTCAGGAGGCCCGTCTAGACATTCTTAATGCCACTACCATTCATTTCTACATCCGACATCATTTACAAACCCAAAGTGTCTCTTGCTAATCAAACCATCTTTCATCAACCACTTCACCTTTCATCAACCACTTCGTCACAAAGAATCGAAGTGTTAAGGAGTGCAAGAATATCCATTTCGTCACGAAGAACCGAAAGGAGTCTTTACTCAAAGAATCATCGCTTCGTCACGAAGAATCGAAAGCGTTACGGAGTACAAGAACATCCATTTCGTCACGAAGAATCGAAAGGAGTCTTTACTCAAAGAATCACTGCTTTGGCACGAAGAACCGAAAGCGTTACGGAGTACAAGAACATCCATTTCATCACGAAAAATTGAAAGGAGTCTTTACTCAAAGAATCACTGCTTCGTCACGAAGAACCGAAAGCGTTACGGAGTACAAGAACATCCATTTCGTCACGAAGAACCGAAAGGAGTCTTTACTCAAAGAATCATCGCTTCGTCACGAAGAACCGAAAGCGTTACGGAGTACAAGAACATCCATTTCGTCACGAAGAACCGAAAGGAGTCTTTACTCAAAGAATCACCGCTTCGTCTCGAAGAACCAAAAGCGTTACGGAGTACAAGAACATCCATTTCGTCACGAAGAACCGAAATGAGTCTTTACTCAAAGAATCACCGCTTCGTCACAAAGAACCGAAAGCGTTACAGAGTACAAGAACATCCATTTCATCACGAAGAATCGAAAGGAGTCTTTACTCAAAGAATCACCGCGTCACAACTGAACAACACGTCCCTTTTTCTTACTATCCTGATCTCCGCTGCCCAGATTACCTATCCGACAATTATCCTTACCTAATCTGCTTCTAACATAGCACAACCGACCCTTACGTTTTCCCGACCGTGCATTCGTCACTCATTTTGGAATTCAGTTCATTAAAGGACTTCCGAATATACTTTCGAAGTTATGTTTATACATCCGTCATCCTATTTTATGTCGTAATATACTTACAATGGAAACCTATCCAATAACTATTAACGCAATAATCATGCCATACAACATACGTATAGCTTGGGTATGAACTCTCTATGGTCATCACACTATATTCATAACAACGAAAATCTAGCGTGTAGCTTGTGGATTTAATACCAATAATATATATAGATGAAGCCCCTAACATACTCATCTACTCGATAGCACTACCATAGCACAAGATATCCATAACCACACAGGTATCGAAAAGCAAGCATCATCAATAAACACATCATACAAGTAATTATACAATCTGCCAGAATTTAATTTTACTATATCGACTGAATTGATATGATTTATTTGGGCATGATAAATTGATTTGTAGATCAAACTCAAAACTAGTATATTGTAGATAATTGTATTAGCTTCATATTTTTAGCTGCTCAAAATATTTATTTTACTTAGACATTTCTATATTTTTGGACTGCTCTGTCCCAGATTTATAGTACTGCGTTGCATGTGCATTTCACTTATCAAGGAGTCATTTTTAGACTAGGCTATAGAAGAGGTATTTGTAGATAAATGAGTTAGATTTCTCCACAAAAAAACCTAGCTTAATTTAGATTTTGGAGGTGCTTAAAACACTCATTTTACTAGACTACATTCTGCTGGAGGTTTCTGTTTCTCAGATTTAAAGTACTTCGTTGTATGTACATTTCACCTATGACGAATTGATTTTCAGACTGAGCTATAGAAGAGTTATTTGTAGATAAATAATTTAGATTTCTTGACAAAAAAACCTAGCCTCATTCCCATTTTTGAACTGCTCAAAATGTTCATATTACTAAATAGCATTCTGCTAGAAGTTTCTGCTTCCCAGATTTGAAAATTTATCTTGCATGGCATGGATCTCTCAAACTATCAACATCAAGCACATAATAAGCATTACTACATACTATATAGGTTCTAAAGTGAGTTAGAATACTCACCTAAACTTGAAATTGAGCTTGGGCTTTGGATTTGAGCTTAGGAAGATTGAACACAACCTTCAATGGTGGAGACCTCTTCTTCTTCTAACTTCCTTCATCCTACCATGGAGTTCATCTCCTAGCTTCCTCTCTTCATGCAGATTGTAATGGCCAAAAAAATGGTATGGAAGAGTATATGCATGCTTATATAGAGTCTTGCATGTGCTAGGTGTCAATGTGCATGGGGTGCATGCATTGACATGTGTCAAAGTGGTGGACAAGTGTCCAATGGGTGGACAAGTGTCATGGGAGAGGATGACATGTGTCTTGAGAGTTGCATGGGCTGCCATGTGGCCGGCCATGGTGGGGCCCACCTCGGGTTTTGTGCTACTTTCTCAATTTGTGTGCATAAGTTCCTCGTTATGCGTGTCGATCTCGGTTTACGTGCAGACGGGTGTTATTTCTAATGTCCGGGTCTAGGTACGAGACTAAGTTAATTCTAATTACGGTCGAGTCGGTATGGTTACTATAGTCTAGTCAGTAATCTTATGATACGTCAAAATTATCTCAATATTAAAATAATAATATAAAGTTAGACAGTCAAATGCCAAAAATTTTGGAAACTATTATTATTAAAGAAAAGAAAATTACAGGTATTACATCTTCCACCACCTATTACAGGATTTCGTCCTCGAAATCTGAGCTATCTAGGCACTAAAAAAAAAGAAAATTTCTCTCTCATTTTCGATTCCTGCTCCCAAGAGGCTTCTCCTTCGTCATGGTGTTTCCACTGAATCTTTACCAACGGAATCTCTTTGTTTCTCAACTTCTTGATTCCATGATCTAGAATCTTTACAGGTCCTTCAATGAATGTAGCATTGTCATTTACTTCAATATCTTTGAAGTCGATCTCGTGTGCCGGGTTATGAAGACATTTCCTTAGCATGCTTACATGAAATACGTTATGAACTCCCGACATCTTGGGTGGTAACGCCAATCTATAGGCGACTTTTCCTTCGTGATCCAGAATTTCAAATGGTCCAATGTAGCATGGCGATAGCTTTCCCTTCTTCTGTCCAAACCTTACCACGCCTTGAACCGGGGAAACTTTCAGGTAAACATGATCTCCCACTTCAAATTCTAGGTCTCGACGTCGTTTATCTGCGTAGCTCTTGTATCTACTTTGTGCTGCCTTCATTCTTTCCTTTACTGTATTGATTCCTTTATTGGTCTCCTGGACTAAGTCTGGTCCCAATAGTTTGCCATCACCAATTTCAGCCCAACACAAAGGTGATCGGCACGACCTTTCGTATAGTGCTTCAAATGGTGCCATCCCTATGCTCGAATGAAAACTGTTGTTATAAGCAAACTCAACCAACGGTAAGTGAGTTTCCCACAAACTTTTGAAATCGATTACACAGGCTCGAAGCATGTCCTCCATTACTTGATTCGTCCTTTCTGTTTGTCCTTCAGTTTGTGGATGAAATGAAGAACTTAACTTCAGAGATGTTCCCATTGCTTTCTGAAGACTCTCCCAAAATCTAGCGGTGAATCTCGAATCTCGATCTGATACTATTGACACCGGTACCATATAACCGCATAACCTGTTGCAAATAAAGTCGACTCATCTTCTTGACAGGATAGGTCATATTATATGCAATAAAATGGGCTGATTTGGTCAGTCGATCAACAACTACCCAAATGGCATTATGGTTCTGCTGAGATCTTGTCAATCCCATAACAAAATCCATGGTGATATGCTCCTATTTCCATTCTGGGACTGGTAGAGGTTGTAGTAATCCTGGAGGTCGTTGGTGTTCCGCCTTGACTTGCTGGCAAGTAGGGCATTTTGCTACATATTCTGTGACTTCTCTCTTCATGCCTTCCCACCAAAAGTTCCTTTTCAAGTCTTTGTACATCTTGGTTCCACCGGGGTGTATAGTCATCCTTAACTTGTGGGCTTCATTCAGAATGTCTTTCCTCAAATTATCCGTGTTGGGTACACATAACCTGTCATTACATCTGAATGCCCTGTCTGTTCTAATATTCCATTCAGTCAGATCCTTTGCTTTCGCCTTCTCAAACATTTCCTCCATCCTTCATCCTTCTTTTGAGCTTCGAGTACTCGGTTAATGAGGGTTGGCTGCACTATAAGACATCCAAAAGGTCATCCAATACCTGGTCTTGTAGTCTGGAAGTCAAATTCTGTTAAAGCTTCTAAGGCTTTCCATTCCCTGATTAAGAATGAGGCGATTAACCTTTGGGGTTTTCTGCTTAGAGCATCTGCGACTACATTTGCCTTACCAGGGTGGTATTGCAAATTAAAGTCGTAGTCCTTAAGTAGCTCCATCCAACGTCGTTGTCTCATATTTAAATCCTTTTGAGAGAACAGGTATTTCAAGCTTTTGTGATCGCTAAACAAGTCGAACTTCTCTCCGTAGAGATAGTGCCTCCAAATTTTGAGTGCAAAGACAATTGCAGCCAATTCCAGATCGTGCGTAGGGTAGTTTAATTCATGTGGCTTTAATTTCCTAGATCCATAAGCGATCACCTGACCATTCTGCATGAGCACACATCCTAGTCCTTGATATGAAGCGTCACTGTAGATAGTGTACTGTTCACCACTCTTGGGTATGGCTAGCACTGGCGCTGAGGTCAACCTCTCCTTTAATTCCTGAAAGGCGCGTTCGTGCTTGTTCTTCCACTCAAACTTTGAATCCTTCTTTGTTAGTCTGGTTAAAGGAGATGCGATCCTTGAGAAACCTTCCACGAATCTTCTATAGTATCCAGCCAATCCAAGGAAACTTCATACTTCTGATGCGTTGGTTGGTCTATTCCAACTAGAAACTGCGCCCGTCTTGGTTGAGTCCACCGAAATTCCATTCTGTGAGACTACATGTCCCAAGAATTTGACCTCTTTCAGCCAAAACTCATACTTACTGAACTTAGCATAGAGACGATTTTCTCTAAGTGTCTGAAGTGCAATCTTTACATGCTTCTCGTGTTCTTTATCACTCTTCGAATAAATAAGGATGTCGTCGATAAACACGATGATGAATTGATCCAAGAAGGGTCTGAACACCCGATTCATCAAATCCATGAATACCGCCAGGGCATTAGTTAATCCAAAAGGCATAACTAAGAACTCGTAGTGCCCATATCTTGTTCTGAAAGCTGTTTTCGGTATATCTTCCGGCCTGACAAGTAACTGATGGTACCCAGATCGTAAGTCAATCTTCGAAAAGGTCGTCGCTCCTTGTAGTTGATCGAATAAATCATCTATCCTGGGAAGCGGGTACTTGTTCTTAATAGTAACCTTATTCAACTCTCTGTAGTCGATACAGGGTCGAAGATTTCCATCCTTCTTTCTAACAAATAGAACCGGGGCTCCCCAAGGTGACGTGCTTGGTCTAATAAATCCAAGATCTTCTAACTCTTGTACTTGCTTCTTCAACTCCAGCATTTCCGTTGGGGCCATACGATAAGGAGCCTTGGATATCGGTGTCGTTTCGGGTATCAACTCAATACAAAAGTTGATCTCGCGCTTTGGTGGTAATCCAGAAATCTCCTGAAAGACATCCTCATAGTCTCGGACTATCGAAATCCGAGCGATCGTCAAATCTGAGCCTGTAGTTTCCATAGAGGCTAAACGACTTGTAAGAAAGGTGTCACTAGTATGGTTGCATTGAAAACTAAAGGGTGCACTTCCAGTTACTGAAAATGTGATCGACCTACCAGCACAATCTAACTTTGCATGATACTTAGTAAGCCAGTCAAATCCTAAGATTTCGTCGAATTCCTTCATTGACAGAACAATTAAGTCTGCATATAAGTTCCTATCCTCCAATGTCAAAGTACAGTCCTTGCACACCTTTCCTAGCTTCACGGTCACTCCCAAAGTTGATACCGCGTTGAGGGCTACCTCAAGTGCTTGGGGTACTAAACCCAATCGTCGTACAATCTCAAAGGCAATAAACGAATTCGTAGCACCCGTATCAAAAAGTACTTTAACTCTACTAGCATATAATGAGAGTGTACCTTCCAAGTTCTGCTATTCCTTTTCATCATAGCCAGCTGCCTCGGGTATGATAGCATTAAGTCGAGCCTTACCAGCTTGGCCTTGAGTAGTAGGCCCATGATAGTTTCCTTTTGGTGCCTTACATTCTCTGCTCATGTGTCACCTCTTGCCACAGTTGTAACAGACAACATTAATTTGATAATTATCCCTGGGGACTGTGCAGTCTCAAGCCATGTGTCCGGGGATCCCACATTTAAAGCATCCATCCCTGTTGTTCTCGATAGTAGTGGTCGATACTTGTGGTGCAGGAGGTACTACGTTCTTGTCCCGGGAAAGTGTGGGTCCTGGTTTCTTGCTGCTGTTCCATGGGCGCTTGTTTCCTTGGAACTGAGTCAAAGGTCTTCCTCGTGGTCCGTTCCTTGGCGGGGGTGGTCGGTATACCATTTGCTTCGGGCCTTGGCAGCCATCTCTTTCCAAACCTGCTGCTAACCTGACCAAAACCTCAAAAGTTTGATTCAGGTGTCCCAATGTTAGATGCCGGAGGTGCGGATTGAGTCCTCGATGAAACTTCTTGATCTTCTTTTGAGGAGTGTCAATCATGTGAGGGGCAAAGCGGGACAGGCGTTCGAATTGTGTCGTGTACTCTCTTACACTCCTATTTTCTTGTGTCAAATCGATGAATTCTTTTTCTTTCTGGTCCTTTTCATCATCGGGGAAATACTTCTCCAAAAACTTCTCCCGGAAGGTAGTCCATGTCATCCTCCTTGAAGCTTCTACTCCAATAGTTGTTCACTCGGCTTCCCACCAATCGGCTGCCGCATAAGTGAGTTGGAAAGTGGCGAGACGGCGATTCTCTGTCTCGGGGCATTCGATTGATTCAAAGATACGATCCATTTCCCTTAGCCATTACTCTGCTCGCCAGGATTCACCGGTGCCGTCGAACCTATCAGGATGCAAAGCCCTGAATCCTTCCATCAATCTGTCGCGCGTCTGAGGTGGTGGTCTTTGGTGATTGTCGTTGTTGTTGCCGTTTCCATTGCCGTGGTTGTTGCCTATCTAGTCCAGACGCTGCAGAAATGCGCCAAAGATTCCAGTAGGATCGATTCCTTCAGGAATAGGATCTGGTGGTCCTCCATTACGATTTCTTCTTCGTCTTCCCGCCATTGTGCTTGTGTGCTTATGTACCTACATGAATATCTATCGGTTACTCTCCAATCCTAAACAGGGATACAAGATATAAACGGCTGAATGTATAGATAGCAATTCTAATATAAGTACATAATATATCAAGTATTCACATTATCATGCAGAGCATCATATAAAAGAAATAAGTCTTTAATGATAACTTAAAATATTTTCATAGTACAACACAGCTATAAAGAAAACATTTACATAGAAAAGGCGTACACGTTACTACTAACACGTGTCACAAGCCTGAATAGAGCTATATACATGAAAGATGGGCTACTAGCCCTATTACAAGTAAAGCTCTAGATATTGGGAATCCTATCCCAAAAGTCTTCCACATCCATCCGGGATGTAATAAGGTACCATGCTAATCACAAAACTATCGTAAGGTTCATATCTTAAGTGTGTAGGACAATCGGTGCACACTTCTTAACCTAAGGCTCTGATACCAAAAATCCCTGTCACGCCCCGGCGTAGCCAAAGTATGGAAAAAAATTTTAAATTTTCATCTTGGACCCTGAGGCGCGTGACTGGTTGCAGTGCCAAGTTGTCCATGACCAAATAATAATAACTAAACGATATAATAATAGGATAACTCCATCATTTACTTACTGGAATATATTACAAAAAGAAGTCAAAGTACCAAGCTAGTTAATACATCATTATAAATACATCAGAGTCTTATGGCTCTCGGCCTTACAAAACTATTACAAAATATATGCTAAGTCTTCTGGTTATATTCAAAATATTTACAGAGGATAATTGCTAGTCTTCTCTCTAACTAGCATAACCATAGCCATCTTCGGTGTACTCTTCCTCCACGTTCTCCGCTTGCGTAGCATCATAACCCGTGTACTCGTTACCTGGATAAGCTGGACATGGGAATGTCCAGCGACATGAACGTCGTCAGCTTATGAAACCTGAGTGAGTAAGCTAAATCAAATGGAACGTATATAGTAAAACACAATAGGAATACATTTACTACCTTTCCACATATCTTTTAGGATCTTTACGTTCTCACCGTCGAATTATAACTAGTAGCGTACCCGACTACGTATTCGATAGGAATACAAACAATTCAGGAGGCCCGTCTAGACATTCTTAATGCCACTACCATTCATTTCTACATCCGACATCATTTACAAACCCAAAGTGTCTCTTGCTAATCAAACCATCTTTCATCAACCACTTCATCTTTCATCAACCACTTCGTCACAAAGAATCAAAGTGTTAAGGAGTCCAAGAACATCCATTTCGTCACGAAGAACCGAAAGGAGTCTTTACTCAAAGAATCACCGCTTCGTCACAAAGAACCGAAAGCGTTACGGAGTATAAGAACATCCATTTCGTCACGAAGAATCGAAAGGAGTCTTTACTCAAAGAATCACCGCTTCACCACGAAGAACCGAAAGCGTTACGGAGTACAAGAACATCCATTTCGTCACGAAGAATCGAAAGGAGTCTTTACTCAAAGAATCACCGCGTCAGAACTCAACAACATATCCCTTTTTCTTACTATCCTGATCTCCGCTGCCCAGATTACCTATCCGACAATTATACTTACCATAATCTGCTTCTAACATAGCACAACCGACCCTTACGTTTTCCCGACCGCGCATTCGTCACTCATTTTGGAATTCAGTTCATTAAAGGACTTCCGAATATACTTTCGATGTTACGTTTATACATCCGTCATCCTATTTTATGTCGTAATATACTTATAATGGAAACCTATCCAATCACTATTAATGCAATAATCATGCCATACAACATATTTATAGCTTGGGTATGAACTCTCTATGGTCATCACACTATATTCATAACAACGAAAACCTAGCGTGTAGCTCGTGGATTTAATACCAATAATATATATAGATGAAGCCCCTAACATACTCATCTACTCGATAGTACTACCATAGCACAAGATATCTATAACCAAACAGGTACCGGAAAGCAAGCATCATCAATAAACACATCATACAAGTAATTATACAATCTGCCAGAATTTAATTTTACTATATCGACTGAATTGATATGATTTATTTGGGCATGATAAATTGATTTGTAGATCAAACTAAAAACTAGAACATTGTAGATAATTGGATTAGCTTCATGTACAAAAAACATCTAGCTTCAATTACATTTTTAGCTGCTCAAAATATTTATTTTACTTAGACATTTCTATATTTTCGGACTGCTCTATCCCAGATTTATAGTACTGTGTTGCATGTGCATTTCACCTATCAAGGATTCATTTTTAGACAAGGCTATAGAAGAGGTATTTGTAGATAAATCAGTTAGAATTCTCCACAAAAAAACCTAGCTTAATTCAGATTTCGGAGCTGCTTAAAACACTCATTTTACTAGACTACATTCTGCTGGAGGTTTCTGTTTTGCAGATTTAAAGTACTTTGTTGTATGTACATTTTACCTATCAAGAGGTGATTTTCAGACTGAGCTATAGAAGAGTTATTTGTAGATAAATGAGTTAGCTTGCTTCACAAAAAAACCTAGCCTCATTCCCATTTTTGAACTACTCAAAATGTTCATTTTACTAAACAGCATTCTGCTGGAAGTTTCTGCTTCCCAGATTTGAAAATTTATCTTGCATGGCATGGATCACTCAGACTATCAACATCAAGCACATAATAAGCATTACTACATACTATATAGGTTCTAAAGTGAGTTAGAATACTCACCTAAACTTGAAATTGAGCTTGGGCTTTGGATTTGAGCTTAGGAAGCTTGAACACAACCTTCAATGGTGGAGACTTCTTCTTCTTCTAACTTCCTTCATCCTACCATGGAGTTCATCTCCTAGCTCCCTCTCTTCATGAAGATTGTAATGGCAAAAAAAAATGGTATGGAAGAGTATATGCATGCTTATATAGAGTCTTGCATGTGCTAGGTGTCAATGTGCATGGGGTGCATGCATTGACATGTGTCAAAGTGGTGGACAAGTGTCCAATGGGTGGACAAGTGTCATGGGAGAGGGTGACATGTGTCTTGAGAGTTGCATGGGCTGCCATGTGGCCGGCCATGGTGGGGCCCATCTCGGGTTTTGTGCTACTTTCTCAGTTTGCATGCATAAGTTCCTCGTTATGCGTGTTGATCTCGGTTTACGTGCAGACGGGTATTATTTCTAATGTCCGGGTCTAGGTACGGGACTAAGTTAATTCTAATTACGGTCGAGTTGGTATGGTTACTACAGTCTAGTCAGTAATCTTATGATACGTCAAAATCATCTCAATATTAAAATAATAATATAAAGTTAGACAGTCAAATGCCAAAAATTTCGGAAACTATTATTATTAAAGAAAAGAAAATTACAGGTATTACATTGTTTTATTGTAGTGTTTTTTTTAGACATTTATTATGTTTTGGAGTTGGATTTTAATCTTGGTTTGACTTTTATGGTTGGATGTTGACCGTTACTTTTGCACTAGTGAGTTATGATTTATCCTGTTCAGACTGTGCGAGGTTTTTATATTACAGGCACCTCTGATGATTGGACAGCTGAATATTGGTCAAGGGGTCTCCCTTGATTAATAAATGGTTGTCTAAAAATTTGGGGTGTGACACTTTCTCTCTCTCTTGGTTTCCCACTTTCTCTCTGACTCTACAGTGCGATGCATGTTTTGCTCAACAAGTTGGGGTTTAAATTACTAATTTATGCCTTTCTGTCACCGATTTATATAGGGTTTTAAGTTGAAGAATTTAAAGGTTGTGACTACAGATTTAGAGGTGAATTTGATGTGTCCACTTTCTTTCCCTTCTCTCCTCATTTTTCCCTCTGTATTTTTATGTGCCCATAAAATCGAAACCAAATTGCCACCGAACCCACAGCAACACAGTCGGTTTGCCACTCCACTTTTCCAAGGCGGTTAAAATTGATGCTCACTTCAAGGAAACAGTCTAGATCGGTTCGGCATAGACACTGAGCAAAACATTGACCATGATTACCCCTAAAGTATACAATTCCCACTTGATTTAAATTGCAAGATGTTGAAATGGTCTCACTGCGACATGTATTTTGGAACCATTTGAAATACAAAATTTAGGAAGAGCACTTTCTTTTAACAATAACTTGACTAAAAAGTCATAGTTATCGTCATAAATACAATCCAATATTTCTTACTTTTTTATCATTTGGTGTAGTGGTCTTGTGCGAGGTGTTCTCTATCAAAACTTATATGTGTGCTAGAGTCCACTTGGGCTCAAAGATGTGAAACCGTTTAATCTAACCTCTAAACTAAAAGACAAGAACTAGAAATCTTATTAATTCTTAGTGGGTCTTACTTTTACTATGATCCAAGCAAGTAATTAACAAATGAAACAGAAAAGGCAGACTTCAAAATACCTCAAAGAACATCATCTTCATTGATCTTAGAAGCAACAACAGTTACAATCACTCATGAGTAACCTCACAATCACTCAAGAACATGTACAAGAATGTTTGAGGAACATAAAAATAACTCTGCCAAGGTAGAAGTGGTATGTGTGTTGGCAAAAGCAAAATGTTGTACATTCTGCCCTATTTATAGACATAGCTAGTAACCGACTTCATTAGTGGGGGTAAGGTTCCTAATATTTAGGCATGATTGTTAGCTACCCCACTATACATCCCGTGATCTTCATCTCTCTGCCACATCACAACTTTAGTGGCGATAACCATTCCTTAATCCACGCTTTGGAAGGGACCATGTTCACATTCTTGACCGTATTCGACTAGCCTGAAGTACGTTTGTCATGCCTCGGAGAAGCAAAAATAGAGAAAACAAGTTCATTTTGGGCCCCGTAGGTTCTTGACTGGTGAATAACCGCATTGTCATATACTTAAACCAATAAACACAACGACAAGGAGAATGCTATTCATAGAACATATCTTATTAACATAATCAGAGGCTACAATGAAAATATAAAAGGCTTGGAAGCAACATATGCCCAAGTACCAATTATAAAAGTGTCATGCCCCGGCGTAGCATAAATAAGGAAAGTATTTAATTTCCTTTATGGACCTGTTGGTCGCGACAGTTTGAAGGATCGATTCTGTCCCAAACATCAAACAGCATAATAACTTATATCAGAGTAAGAGCAATCAAGACTTATAAAAAATTTCAAACATATTAATTATTACATCACGTACGAATCTTAAGGCACAACCAGCCTTGCAAAAATATTACTATCTATTTGTTTGCGTGTAGTTTTGCGCAGGCGTGCCAGAACCAAAAGTGGTTCGGTTTGTGCAAACTAATTTCCTATATGCTTGTGTGAGTGATACACAAGTCTTTATGATTCTGACTTCTAACAATACGATTGTATGAGGTGAGTAGAAAAGTACCCTCACCAAAGATCCTATGGTAGTACTGAAGTGCACAAACCAATTAGTGCAGAGTTTACAAGATAAACAATCACAAACGAATGATAAAATATGAAGATATTTTATTAAACGTGTTTGGAAAAAAACAAAAACAATACTAGGAACAGAATCAGGACATGGTCTGATCGTCCAATAGAATGGTTAAAAATAGAGAATAACAAAGAAGACACACCTACTACTAAGAACACAAGAACGCAAGGTTGAATGCTTTGAGTGTTATATGAATGCTGTTGAATGCCATTTTCGAGAGTGACATGGAGTCCCCTTCACGGTTGGCCAGACTTTGTATTTATAGCGGTCTTAGAGCAAACTTGATATGGTAATGATTCCTTGAATTGCGCCCCAAGCAAGATATAGCTGGCAAAATCCTTCCCAATCTCCAACTCCTTGCTTATCGTCATCCTGATTGATTCAATCCCAAAATCTTTGGGATTATTTCCCATCTCTAGCTGGATATGCCCAGATTCATTCCTAAATGCACTCTGCTTCCTTAATTTTGGGATGGCAGTTGGAGACGAAATTACCTAACTAATTCATCAGGCTGACATGACTACACCTTTCTCACCTTCGGACTGCCTTACTCGTTATCTGAAGTGTATAAGCCCGATGAATGCCATATGCATATTTCTTATAAAATCGGGCTGAATCTAAAACATCCTTCTGCTAGGACTTCCTTTCATGGATGCCCGATGGTGAATATATGTGCAATTCTAACCAATTAGGCTTAAACACTTGCCGTTGCTCACTTATTCCAAGTATGGTACTCGATCATTGGGTAATTTACCCCCATCGCCTATCGTGCCCCATACTTCCTGAGGCTGTGCTCTATCCTTCTGAACCATGTAATATTCCTCCTCTTAAGCCCAATTGGTCTTTCACAGCCTTGGGCCAGCCAACCCTAATTCATTTGGGCTCAACAACCCTTGGCGGTTTTTGGGTGCAAACACTATTACATTGATTCTTATTACAAGTTCAGTTCATAATTACAAGCAGACTTAAATCGATTATCTCCATAAGTAATTGTTCTTAGTTCGCATAATGTTATTGTCCATCTTGATCATAACCTGAAAAGCCTAGACATAAATGTCCAGGGCGCATCAACGTCGTCAGCTTCAAGAAGCTGGTGAGTATTAAAAACATATACTTGTAATGTAAAACATGCTTCCTTACCATTTCCAATTCACAGGTTTATTATTCAACATGTTAGAAATACAAGAGTGAATTTGTATTTAAAAAGAACAAAAGATTAATATAATAACAATTCAATTAATATAACATGTGACCGTGCATGAAACAATGCAGCCCACTCATCCCACTGACTCTTTTATCTCGACTACAAAACCCAACACAAACGGTTCCCTTGAACCACCGGCCCACAGCCGTTAGGTTTAGAATGTCTGTCGATATGTCTACCATATCCGAATCGGCCTGCACGTATCTAGACATTCAAGGTTATAATAACCTGATCGGCCTACCGTATCCGAGTCGGCCTGGACATGATTGGACTGGTCTACCGTATCCGAGTCGACTTGGGTTAAATCCCTCTTAATTAACCTGCCGTATCCAAATCGACCTGGGATAATTAAGGCTATAATACATCGTTGATTGGCTTGCCGTATCCGAGTCAACTTGGGCTCAATCCCTCCTAATTTCCCTGCGTATCCGAATCGACCTGGGATAATTAGGGATCAAATCACATAACACATTCTCTTGACTCTTCTCAACTCACCAACATATACCATGCGTGTCAACTCGACTCTAGCATGTATGTCACATGACTTATGCGGGCCATACATAATTACTGGAAGCAACAACAAATGAGCGTACGAGGAATTAAGTCTTTTTAACTTTATCTTTTAAAAACAGATTCTGAGATAACATATTTCCCAAATAGTGTCTTAAAAACCTTTAAAACTTCTTCCAAACAGTTCTTTATATAAAAACAGACAAAAACCAAAAAAATTGTCTAGTCGCGTGAGAAGTCACTTGCGTAGGCCGCGCGCGTGATTCATGTATTTTCAAATTTCTTTTAAAATTTCCAGAGCTATCAGAATTACACAGGTCGCGCGAGCGAGTCGCTCGAGTGAGAGTTCGCTTCGCGATTCATTGCAAAGACTTCATCTTCGTTTTTCTCCCCTGTTTCAATTTTAAGGCCAATTTTTGACTCATTTTGAAATCCGAATGTACACATGCCTTTCAATATATGATTCTCTTCGTTTTTCCGCAAGGATTATGAATCTACAATCGGATTAATGCAAATCGAACCGTAGCTCTTAGATTTTATGTAAAACCAAGAGGTAATGAAATTTCATTTCTAATATACTTTCTTATACGAATGAACGATGCTCTAATACTTTAACCACAACTTCTATGGACTAAGATCTTTCATTTTTATCTATCAAAACAAATTTTGGTTAAGTTTGAAAAATCAACTTTTCAAGCTTCAAGCTCCATAGATGAAATCAACAATGGTGTTTTACAAATTAAGCTATACCAACAGTAAACAAAGCATATATTACATTCTAAGTGAGTTTGAAATACTCATTGTGATTGTGATTGAAGAAATTGCTGAGAAAGATAAGAACAAATAAAAAAACCCAACATGTGCTTTTTATGTCACTTTTTAGAGTGACATAATTATTTCTAACATGTGCTTTTTATGTCACTTTTTAAGTAATTATGTCACTTTTTTTAAAAAGTGACATAAAAACTCTATTATTTATGTCATTTTTATAAAAGTAACATAAATAATAAATTTTTTATGTCATTTTTTCAAAAAAGTGACATAAATAATAAGGTTTTTATGTCGCTTTTAAAAAACCGACATAAATAATGACGCGGTGGCAATTTTGTAAATAACACATTTTATTTTTATGTCATTTTTTATAAAAAGTGACATAAATAATTACATTACTTATATTACTTATAAAGATTCTTATTTTTTATGTCACTTTTTTTGTTAAATCTACAAACATTTTTTAAAAAGCGACATAAATGAATACAAGCGCGCGCGGGAAAGGGGGAATAAAAGTGCAGGGCTTCTGGTCCCTCTCTCATCTCCCGCTCATCTCCTCTCATCTCCCCGCTGCTGGTACCTCTTCCTCCCATCCATCTACTCTCTCATCTCCCTCTCATCCATCTCCTCTCTCTCCCGAACTCACCGGCGACCACCGCCACTACCTCCGACCGGTGCCACCGCCCACCGCCATTCTCTCTCACATTTGGTAATATCTCTCTTTTTCTGTATCTCTCTTTCTCTCTGCCATAACCCTAACCCTAACATCATTCCTAGCTCCTGACCCTAACCAATGGTAACTATTGTTTTCTGGCCCATCCAGATTGAATCTCATGCTTTAATCTTCTCCCCATCTGTCTCATCTTCAGAAGGTATCATGGACCGAAGAATGGGTTCGAGATCGAAGAACGGTAACCCTCATCGTGAAATCCTTTTTTCTTTCAATTTTTAGTTTTCCCTCTCTCATTTTTGGGACATACTGATTTGGTTTAACATTTTTGGAGTATTTTAATTGATAAGTGTTTGTTCGGTATTGATCCTCGAATGCTTTAATTAAAAGATCCCCAAATTTTTTTCTTGGGTCTGTAATGTATGTGATAATATTTGGGATGTATGAAGATTTTGCTCTCTACTGTAATGTATCAAACATTCGGATTTATTTTTTAGGGTGAACCTATGTTAGTTTTAGTTTTGGGAATCTCTACTTTTTAGTTAGGGTAAGTGAATCCGTAGTTTTTATTAATTGAAATGTATGTGGTTCCGTCACTAATAGGTATCATATTTAGGATCTCCGGGTGAAATGTACGTTTTGAAGAACATGTTTTTTTTTTTTTTAAATCTGTCAAGACCCACCATGTTTGAGCTCTTTAAAAAAGAAGACAAGAAGTTTCTCTCCTTCTTTTGTTTTATCAGCAACCAAACAAAGCCTAACTAACATTTTTTATGCTAAGTTTCATATTTTTTTGTCCCTTTTTTTTTTTTTTTTTTTTTTTGCAGGTAATTGCCTCGAAATGAACACCCATTCAAGAAAGGCCAAAAAACTCAGGTGCGTAAGTTATTTGCTTTAAAGTTTAAAGCATTTTGCTGAACTAATGAGTTAGAAGCTATTGTCAAAATCTATATTTGTACACCAACAAGACATTGATCTAATTCAATTCTTCATGGCTCAATTCTTTTGTGTTTCCCATGTATTGCAGGGGTGAGTTGTCCTACTTTTTTTCCCTTTGCTAGTCTTTAAACATTGTAGACACTTGGATTTATTTGTCCTTTAAACATTGTAGGCACTCTACAGTTGGGATGAGCATTATTGTTTGAGAAAATGTTTGGGATGATTGGAAGGGGTAATGGTTCTAACTCATATTTATCAATCATACAACCAATTGATGACTATTGAAAATTTCACTTTGTATGACTCAAATTTTATTAAAGCTCAGGGCAATTTTGATATTTTGATTAACACCACTAATGGCATCACAATGATCCGGGGAAATCTTAGAGTTCTCAGTTCTTCATGTCGTATGATGTTTTCTTGATGCTCTTGATAACTTGAATTCCACATTTGGTTCCCAAATGGTTTAATAGTTATACCAAATGGAAGTTGTTTTGGGTCGTACAATAATCAAAGCATTTTGGAAACCAAATTTGAGACTTGACCCTTCTCTATCTCTCTAGAAAGCAAAAAAAAAAAACCTAAAGCTCTCTCTCACTCAGTGGGAATGAATTTTTCTCGTGCTTTCTTATACACTAATGTCAGAGACTCAAAAATTTATTAGAAATAGCTTAAAATCAAGAAAAATGGAAATAAACTGAAATGTAAAGTACATAAATGTGTTTTTCATAGTCTTTTATTTTTCTTCCTATTTAGCTCACCATTTTCTTGTTAACTATTCAAGAAAAAGTGTTCTCTTTTGATTCTCCTTCTCTAAGTTCATGAACCAAACGAGCTTTGGTGAACCGCTGAATAAAATTATGCATCTCTGATATCTCTCTCCTGTTATAGCTGAGGAAATTAGGGCTAAATACAGAAAGGCTGGGGTAATTTCAATTACAAAAAACTATGTAGATTTGTCTAGTATTTTATTTTTGGTCATTCTTGTTTATGAATAATCATTTGTTTATAATAAATAATTGCCACCATTTGTATTATTTTGCTTGGTTAGGTCATTTCTTTCGATTTGGTCCATGATATAGGGAGTTCTTTGACCTTTAAATGATCGAGTAACCTTTGAATGATGGCAATTCTTATGTAGGAACATAGTTCACTTGTAATCAATACTTAAATGTTTCTCCTAATCTAGGGATTCCTACATGTATGAGAATTTGATCATGCTAGTTTGGAACCTCATGCTTCTTCTCTTTAAAAGTCTGCAAGTATTTTTAGCCAGGGAGATTTTTTGAGTGGTTTATGTTATGTTATATTTGGTGCACAAACAGAAATGAATTTGTTCATATTAAGTTCATAGAGATCATTGCTTTTTAAGTTTTACTGAATTTTCTGGGAGTTCCCATGGTCTTTGATCCTTATTATTCAAACTGCTTGCAGCTTTGCTTATCAATCTCTAGGATCTTAAATTACGTCTTGCCTTTCAAACTTGTTCATAAAGCAATTCTGGTTCTTACCTTGGTCCCCGGTTAAATATTTGGAATTTACTTATCCATTCTGTGATATCTAGTGATACACGACTTTATTCATTGGGGCCGTTGGTGCTTCTATAAAAATAACAGTTGGAGAGTAATGAATTGTGAACTGGGGCTAAGAAAGATGGTTTAGCTCTACTCCATATAGTCTCAGTCTCTCAGAAGACAATATAATTCATTATTTAAGACTATAGGTACAGAATTGGGAAAAAATGTAGATGTGGTGAATTGACTTGGATTTTAATGTTCAGGAATTTCAGAGAACTAAGGTGTATGAATTAAAGGTTCCATGTTAGCAGTTAGTTTTCAACTTTGTTTACAATTTTTTTTTTAATATTTATATTTGTTTATATTTCCTTATCTTTCTCCAAAAGGTTCTGTAATTCAGTTTTTTTATTACTTTGGTTGTCTTGCCATTAGGTGAAGAATTGTCATTTGGTTCCTTTTTTCTTCTTATGTGAATAAACAATTTGCTCAATTTGGAAATATAATTATTATTAGAGACTTTGAAGTGTTAATAAAATCTTGTAAGCTCCATGTTATTACCATGCTAGGATTATTTTGTGTTAAACATGCTTTAGAACTAGTTTCACCTTACGTCTAATTTATTTGGAGTTTCTAGTGTTGCTTTAGAGCTAGGTTGAGACAGAATCATCGAACCATATTCACAATGCGACAATAAAAGGGTTAATTTCCAGGGTGGATGTCTCTTTGCTTTTTTACTTCAATTGAGAATCTCTTTAATTTAATTGTTGGCCATCTATTACTACTAGTACTATCATTATTTGTCGTATACTGTTCTTAGTTTTTGGTGTGGCTATAGTCTATAGGCATTGAGCCGCTAGTAGTAATTGATCAACTGACCATAAGTTGTAGTTCATGTTTGGAAAACAACTTCCCTTGTGGTAGAACAAAAAGAGATTTGAAGCTCTCGAGTTAACTAAAGCTATGGCTTGAATGGATTGAAGATAACATATCTTGCCTAGTACCATAGGAAATAAGAATGCTAGTTATGTATTTCTTGCTGATCTTGCAATCCTATATCATGTTGTTGCTCTCATCAGTAGCAATTAGGTGACATCGACAGTGTCTAACTATAATAGTAGCTGGTTGATTGTAATTATAATATGTCTAAATTACTAAATGGTAAATGTAAACTTTTGAGTTATAATTGTGACCGTGGAGATGGAAGATAGCCACCAGCCATTAGTCATATGATGGGCCACATAGTCCTAAGATGTTTTGGACTTATCTTGGTTTCTTCTTTGAACAGAAAAGTGTTAAGAACTTGATATCTACAACCTTACTATGACAGTGATAAAAAAAAGCTTAAGATACTCTATTTTCTTGCCATGTGTGTAGGTTCGAGTTGCCAACCGATGATCTTGACTAAGAAGAGGATAGGAAGAGGAGAACAACAGTGACCACAGGCGGTGTGCTTCAAGTCACTACAAGAAAAAACACTTTTTATGTCACTTTTAAAATGCTTTTTATGTCACTCATATTTTGAGTGACATAATTGTTTCTCATTCATAGTTTATATGTCGTTTTTAAAGAATTTATGTCATTTTTTAATAAAGTGACATAAATACTATAATTTTTATGTCAGTTTTTTAAAAAGTGATATAAATAATGACGACGGAGAGAGAGAGAATGAGAGGGGGGGGGGGCGAAATGGCGACGGCGAACTGCTGAGAACACCGCCGCTGACACACAGAGAGAGAGAGAGAGAGAGAGGGGGGGGGGGGGGTCGTGCTCAACGTCTACCGGCTCATCTAGAGGGGAAGGAGAAGAAAGAGGAAAGGGGAAGATGAAGACCGCTGAGAACCACCGCTGTCCTCTCCCTTTCCCACCGCTGAGACACACTGGCGGTGAGATCTCACTCACTCACTCTCTCTCTCTCTCTCAGATTTGTTCTTGCTTAGGGTTTTGTTCATACTATCTCATATCACTCTCTCTTTCTCTCTCTCTCTCTCTCTCTCTCTCTCTCTCTCATTAAGGTTCCAAATGTTTGAGCTGAGCAACCAGATCTATACACAGAGATAGAACTATGTCGTACTTCTTAAATTATTATCCGACTGGTAGACGGTAAGATGTGAATTTTTATTTGTCTCATGAGCAGAGTATGTACTATCTTATAACACATTGTTTCTAGTTTATTTTGCCCCAATTATGGTAAGGAGCTCTAAATGTTGCCCCTCTATTAATTATAGATGGCATGCCGTTGCTTCATGGACTTGCGATGCACAAGATGAAATATGTGGCATTTGTAGGACAACCTTTGATGGCTGTTGTCCAGATTGCAAACTTCCAGGAGATGATTGCCCACTAAGTAAGAAATTGAGCTTTCCTTTTGTAATGTCTTCAGCTGTAGTAGTTGGATTTCTTTTTTTTTTTTTTTTCTGCGCAGCCTGGTCCTACTACACTTGTTATTGGGAATGGCCTGGCATTATCTTCCACTGCTGTCGTCCTACAAGTAAGGATTGACTATTTATTTTTTCCTTCGGATAAAACTTGCATTGTGGTCAGCTTTAATGGTAATGCTAGGTTAGTGTATTCAATATCATGGTCTTAAAAGTTCTAGTGTCCTAGTGTATATCATAGGGGTCCATACAAGATTCTTGTTATGAGATGACTGAAAATCTATGAAGACTCATTAGCCAATGTTGGTCCTGGTTAATTAAGATTACTGGGAGTGATGGATTAGCTATGAAACTTACTTTTGGTGTGGCGTGTAACAAAAGATTGTCCTCAAACTACTTGAATCCGCATTTTCTTGCTTAGCAAATTGAGTTTTGGCCACCACAAGTAGCGATGGCCCCTTGTAGTTGGCTATGTAATGGAAATTGTATGAGTATCAACTATAGCGTATATTATTTTTGTTGGTTTTGCAGTCATATTATTCAATTTGTGGTTGCAGCTGTGGTGGTCTATGAGCTTGGATCTAAATTGTAAAGATTACTTTAAATCATCTAATCTTTTTATTTTCCCATAGAATTGGTAATAGATCCTTGAAAACCTTATATCTGTAGGCTTTGAAAATATTACCACCCTCTGGGTAAGGTCAGAATTTCTAGGTTTTTGGCTTTCTGTCTTACTGTCAATGACTCAAATTCATCCCAACTTAACTATGACTTGTCCTTACTATTGGGGTCACATACATGTTATTTTCTGTTCAGTTTGTTGAAGACCAAATCCTATTTGAACCCAAGGTAACTTATTTCCCTTTTCCCTAGACTTACCCTCAATTTGGACTGTACATCATCCTTAACTGGTAAAATCGATGACTTTCATTGCGCATGACTAAACCATAAACATGCTAGCCGATTTTCTCACATTTTGTTTGCACTTATTGCCAGTTTTATCATGTCACGAGTGTATACATTTCTTATTTTATCCCTTCTCATCTTCGCAAATATCCGTATCAAAATCTGTATTTTAGCTAGCTCATCTGATAAATGTCAATAATTTATTACTCCCTCCGTTCCAAAATAAGTGTCCAGCTTTCCGTTTATGGATGTTCCAAAATAAGTGTCCACTTTGAAAAGTCCAATGCATGTTTACACAAACTTCCTAAACTACCCTTACAATAAAGACAAAGTAGCATTCATATGTGATCCAAAAATGAGTAGGAAAGTCAAACACCATCACATCAAGGGTAAAAGAGGAAAGTAGCATTTAATTGACAAAAAAAATGAATATAATACATATTTCTTAAAGTTTGTGCAAAAATGTAGTGTACACTTGTTTTGGAACGGAGGGAGTACTTGTTTATAATGATACTATTGGTTGTGCTTCGCATGTCTAGATATATGTGAATGTTGGTAAATAAGTTTGTCTTGCTTCCACCATACAATTAGTTTTCTCTATTTAGAGAACAAAAAAAATTAAGACTTTAGTTGGATGCTAGGGTTCTTTTTAGTAACTTTTTATTTTTCTAGTGATGGGTATGATTTCCTATTACGTATCTGTGTGATGCTTGCAGTGACCTTCTGGGCCGTGTTTTTTAATTTTTTGCTTTTTAAATTCTTTAGTCACTTTACTTTATAGAGGTTAGTAGTCAAGATTGCAGATTCTTATTACTTAGATTTGTGAATTTAGTCCAAATTGATCTTGGTTGGATGTAACTTGTCAGAGGCTGTGGGCTTGGGATTAAAATTGCAGTGAGGTTTACTAGAACCCATTATTCAATGTAAAGTCTTGAGAACATGTACGCTGAACGAATAAAGCTGCTAGATATATTTACAGAATAGAGAACATGTATGCTGAAACTATGCCTATAGTAGGAACCACTATGTGAGAAAGGATTAAACTTTGATCAGTTCAAGTATACGTCAGGAATTAGTATTAAGAATCTATCTTTTTTTTTTCTTGGTTATAGATGAGCTAAGTAGACATATGAAGAACAAGACATGTATAGCTATTGTCTAGTGCCTCCTTCTTACCTTTCTATAGCACACTGGCTCAATGTGCTAAAAGCCTAAAATATCGTGAATCTACTATATTGTTGGAATAAACATTTCATAGAAAGCTGGGCCCCTTTCCTTAGTTCAAGTTCTACTTTGAACTCATGCACCTAAATTTGTCACTAATGCCTTATTCTTTGGTGACTTGATGCTTTTATCCCCGTCTTATTTATGGCATTTCAGGAAACTTGTGTTTGTTATCTTGTTAATTAAATAATTTAATTTTTCAGTCTGTTTAGATCTGTTTCTTTGATGGAGATTCTTTTAATGAACTTTCAGCTGGTGGAAGATTCAATGTTGAAGCTAGATAGAATCTGTCGGGAAGCTAATATAATGTTAATAGTTGCACACTCCTACGGCCTCGCTGGGTTTGTTTGCATCAGTGTGAAGGTAACCTGAGCCACTTCATCATCAAATTTCTTTGCATTGTCTTCGCATTTTGGAAACTGGGTATTTGAATGACAAATAGTTATAGTTATCATATAAGTCTAGGCTGGGGCGCGATGTTGGCAACACACTAATCCCTCATCAGAAGTCTTTACATTTAAGTACGTAACAATCAGATATAGTTATAAAGTTGATGACTTGTTATCAAAATAAAAAAAAGTCAAACTTCTACTTTAAATTGAGGCATAAAAGATGGTCAGACAGTGAAATGTTGTAGAGCTAGGATTTCTAATTTGGCATTTTCCTTCCTGTGGCAAGAACATACATTGATTGAATCAAAACCCGATCATATTTTTGACGATCTCCGGCTAAATAACCCTTGGCCTGAGCTCCGGAGGTAATCATTTTTAATTGTTCTTTGCCCTTGTGCTTGGCTTTGTCAATGCATCTGTTACTTTATTACATTGTCACCAATTGTAGAAGCTTAGACCCCATTTATGTCAGCTTTAAACTAGTCAAGTTTTTAGATAGGAGAGTTGGTAAAAAGCTACAAATTGGAGCTTTTTCGGAAAGCTATTTTTTAGCTTTAAAAAAGAACATATTTTTTTTAAAAATTGTGAAAATTCCTATCCAAATGGTCACAACTTTTTAAACAATCACAAATAGAATGTAGTGATAGTTGGATCCCCCAAAAGCTATACCAAACAGGCTGTATTCTTACTCGTTGTGCACCAAGCAGCTGACATGAGTTCAGATTTAAGCTTCTAATTGACTTGTCTTGAGAAAGAATGTAGTACATATATGTGTGTGTGTGTGTGTGTGTGTGTGTGTGTGTGTATAATATGCTCTTTGAATGTATATCAATGATAGGTTTGCCGAAACAATCGATTTGAATGTGACTGATCCAGTTATCCATAAACACACGTCATATGTTATCATACTTGTCAAGCTGGTGGAGGAGCAGGTCAAAAGTCATGGTGGAAAGCTTCCAACAACTAGGGAAGAGAAAAGAGAATTCAAGGTTTCATCATACGTTTAGTTCCACAAAATATATGTTAGCCCTTTCCTTGTACTGTTATCTTCTAATATGGTTTGTTTGGCGTCTTGACATGTTAGGAACTAATTAAAACTAGGATGATTGCAATGGATGAAGACAACTATAAGGAAGCGATTGAGGCCTCATTCAAAGTATTTGCTGATCTAGGAATTAGTAAGTACATGTCCGTCTTGTACCATGATTGATTTATGAATTTTTTTTGGAATTTTTCATTTTACATTGGATCTTCTTGTTAGCGGTTGATCGCTAATTTCGTTCTTGTGTTTTGTTAGGAGTTTCTTGAAACTACTTGTGTGTAATCCTTGGGATAGAGTTGCTCCACATTTCTTGAAACTACTTGTTTCTTTCCACTACTGCAGCTAGATATGGCCCCCCTCTCTTAAAAACTTTTGCCCAAATGGGACCTTAGAGTGCCTTTGGTGCCACAAAGCTTCTCAGATCCTTCTCTGAAATCATTTACTCATTAGAGCTGAAAGATCCTTTTATACATTCTTAGCATTTACTTTCTTTTCTTTTCTATTTTGGCATGTTCTATGGGGAAAATTACTTGGAAGATATGCAGTATAATCCATATGCTCCAAATGTTTATGCTTACTTTCTAAGAGATACATCACTTTCATGTTACATAATGAAATCATGGACTAGTAACCATGCCAACTACTTCTTGTTGCAAATTAGTGCAGCTTTGGTGCCCACAACTTAATTCTCATTATATAATTTGACTTAGGATTTAGCACTTCAAGTGGTTTCTTCCATTAACAATATAAATTTGGTCTTTTCTTTCCTTAATTAATTCTCACACAACACTTATTAGATAGTTCCATTGCGTTTTTACCCTCTATTTCTCTCTCAGCGTCATGATTTGATTTTTAAATTAATAATTGCAGAAAATTCAATCGAGGAACTGCCTTCTTCACTTTGCAAGCTTGTTCACCTAAAGTCACTTTGCTTAGACAATAATGATATGAAGCAGGTATTAGTGTACTGTTCAAATCCTTCAACTTCTGTCATAAAATGTACAATTGATGCCTATTTTCTTTCTCCATTGCTCTTGCATTTTCTATTTTCATCTGCCCACATATGTGTTAAACTGTTGAACATCTGTATACAGAAATTTGTAATTATGTCATTATTCTCAGGTTTTTACTACTAATTCTGAAGTAAATTGGGCAAATCCATCTGGTTGTAGTCTTTGTTTAAAGTGTTGATGACAATAATTTCCATTTACACTATGTAGAAGAAGTTGGTACTAATGTAGTTGTAGACTGGTCAAATTCTTGATAGGCAGTCTATCTTGTGCATGAATGATCCACTTCTTCCTTCTGAATTAATGTTGCAGAATCAGTTACTTGTTACTAGCTTCTCTATATTTGAATTTCTATGAGTAAACTTGTACAACAATGCCTTTTATAAGGCATGTGTTTATAGTTTGCAACTCTTGCTAAACAGATACCTCCCAATCTGTTGAAAGAGTGCAAAGGTTTGTAGAATCTTTCTGGGGTACAACAATCCCATTTCTATGGACGAGTTCCCAGAATCTTTCCCTGCACAACAATCCCATCTTTCCCCGTTTTGATAGGATTATTGAATTGAGATATAAGCCTTGTCGAAAGGTGTTGAGCATAGTACTTTGAATACACGTGGTTTTTTAAGGTTAAATTGAATCTTTTTACTAAGCTCAGGTTCTTCGGTGTTACTCTTAGCTAGCTAGACTAGGACTTTCAATATTTCTTTTTGCTAGTCTCAGGTTGTCTAAAGAAAGGGCAGCCTGAAATATTCACGGATTGTTTGCAGTTGGGATTACTTTTAGTGTTACTCTAAACTTGAGGAAACTAACGGAATGCATAACGGATTCACGGTTCACAAAAAATGCGAAAAAATGATTCTTTAGTCACTTAGGCTTGAAAAAGCTTAGTTATTGAGGTTTCAAGTAGTGAATCGGTAAACCGCTTAACCAAACGCCACAAAATCTTACTCGCACCTCAAACGCCACCTGGCAGACTAACGAAGATAACCAGAGATGTTCATATACTGTTAATGAAACAGTTGATACATGATAGTACTTAAACTCTAACTTAGAGCAAGGTGAGCATGATTACACTTGGTTGTTTTTGGGCTCAACAGACAGACTAAAGCTGCTGATCAATGCCTCAAGACCTGCAACTTCATAATGGAAGACACAAAGGTCTTCTCCATCTTATTCTCAATTTCAATTGCTACGCTATCTTATAAAGAAAACAAACTCAGAAACAGTTTCTTTGGCAGCAAACATTTCACCGGCAGCAAACGTTTCGCCACCTTCCCACCGCCTGGACCTTTGAAATGGTTCTTTTCCTTATCTTTCTATTTCGCAATTAGACCCACTTTTGATTAGTTCATATTTACTATCATGTTTAACATATGTAGATTCAATGTTCATTGAACTAATTAAACTCTTGTGTGGATTAATATATTATCTTTGAAGTTTAACTTGGCTCCATATACATTGTAACTACTCGAGTATAGAAAATTCAATAATTTTGTTAAGATTAATGCTACGCTTCTCAAATTTGTATTCCAAATGTGGTTCTCAATACATGTGGCAGTGGAAACACTGTAACATCCCAATTTTCTGAAAGATTAATTCATTGTTCTCTCTTTTGGTTTCTTCTGATGTTATTCTCACCCCTGACATTTTGAATCTTTTATATATAATTACATTTAAATGGAAACCTAAATGAGTTCAAAGTTCTTACATTAGAAATAGCCCGTGCGTAGCACGGGTTATCGACTAGTTCCTTATAATAACTGAGTTCTATGGTTTTCGATCTGTTGCATTCATATCCAGGTTCTTCAGTGTTTATATATATACCCACATGTAAAAACACAGGTCAGGGAAGGTCAATCCACAGTTTCCGTATCTACTTCATCTTGGCATCCGGGTATTGATGGAACCATTGATTAAGATGGGAATGGCCTGATTTGGCATGTGCGTGCGCGCAGGGCTGTGCGCTAGGCTAGTGTTGTGACTGGCATATGCGCCCGCACAGAGCCTGTGCACTAGGCTAGCTGTTTGTAGTGCCGTGCGCGCACGCGTGTGGGCTGGAGTGGGCAGGTCTTGTGACTGTGCTGGGCATTCTAGGCTGGTGCTGTGCTGTGCACGTACAGCAGCACAACCACGTGCACAGCAGCCCATGTGCACATCAACACTTGCACAACCTACATGCACAGCAAAGCACAGCACACGCATAGCAGCAGCATGCGCACAGCACACGTGCACAACAACCCAATTAAGTGCGCACGCGCACAGCAGCCTAAGTGCACACGTGCACAATAGCCCAAGTGAAACACACGTGCACAACAACACATGTGCACGGTAGCACACGTGCACAGTAGCTGCAGCACAGCACATGCTGGAAAGAAAAATAGACTTGTTGATGAGAGAAAAAATTGATAATTGAAGAGATTGACATGTGAATTTATGGATGTGAAATGAAGTAGATGCAAGACAATGTTGTTCCTGATTGATTTAAAGCAAAATACCTCAAAAGAGAGAATTGATTAAAGGGCAGCAACCAAATTCAGAATTGGTCTACACAATCACTCACTACAAATTGGAACTGACTAGGAATGTACATAGAAGATGCTTTACAAACTGAAACGAACTACTGAATCATGTCGGACTAAATTTATGTAGCTAAATTCATGTCCTTTTGTAGACTGAAATGCATGTTAAATATTTCGTTCTGCATTTCTTCTGCTATGTACTTTTGTCACTTCAGGTTTATGGTTATGCCATGGTACTATATTAATGGTGATGAGGTCTTTAATTTGCGACTATAAGTAGGCGGTACAAACTTTGCTAATCGTTGTGCTTGTTGAATGTAGTTACAGATTGAGGCGTTCATATTTAGCAAAGGCTTGATTCCAAGTGAGAAAGCGTCTTCCTCCAGAGATTGGCTCCTCTGCACT
This sequence comes from Hydrangea macrophylla, assembly GCA_033977485.1. Classification (NCBI taxonomy): domain Eukaryota; kingdom Viridiplantae; phylum Streptophyta; class Magnoliopsida; order Cornales; family Hydrangeaceae; genus Hydrangea; species Hydrangea macrophylla. The sequence goes on along the minus strand of CM066990.1, from coordinate 30,268,338 downwards.
TTTCCTCGGATATCCCGGCTCAACTTGAAGGTACGACACTCCTTTACTTCTCCCTGCCGATTGCTTCATAAGGCCTTCCACTCAAATATGTGCTGCCGAGCGAAATTAGACTTACTTCCCTACTAGTTCAAATACAATGTGCTCGGTTTCGTTGTACACCAATTTGTGCTTTTTAAGAAAAGGAAGACTGTCTTGCTTCTTCTTAGGGCTGGTATTCTGCAGCTTAGGCTAATTTATTCTGCTGGTTTGATACCGAATTAGACCTTGCCATATTTTAGGCGCGGCATACAGTTTTAGGTAGTCGAAAAACACCTACACAATCATCAAACTCTTTACAACATGTTTCTATGTAACGGTAGTCAAAAAACACCTACACAGTCTTAGGTAGCCATTTTTTGAGGTTTTGAGTAGTAAAACGGTAAATCGCTTAACCAAACGCCACAAAACCTTACTCGCACCTCAAACATGCCTAAATAAACTTGTGGGAACTAACGGAATGCATAACAGAATCACGGTTCACAAAAAAATGTGAAAAAATGACTCTTTAGTCATTTAGGCTTGAAATAACGTAGTTTTGGGGGTTTTGAGTAGTGAAACGGTAAACCGCTTAACCAAACGCCACGAAACTTTACTCGCACCTCAAACATGCCTAAATAAACTTGCGGGAACTAACGGAATTGATAACGGATTAACGGTTCACAAAAAATGCGAAAAAAGTGACTATTTCATTACTTAGGCTTGAAATTCCTAGTTTGTGAGGTTTTGAGTAGTGAATCGTTAAACCGCTTAACCAAACGTCACGAAACCTTGCACGCACCTCAAACATGCCTAAATAAACTTGTGGGAACTAACGAAATGGATAACGGATTAACGGTTCACAAAAAATACGAAAAAAACGACTATTTCATTACTTAGGCTTGAAATTCCTAGTTTGTGAGGTTTTGAGTAGTGAATCGTTAAACCGCTTAACCAAACGTCACGAAACCTTGCACGCACCTCAAACATGCCTAAATAAACTTGCGGGAACTAACGGAATGGATAACGAATTAACGGTTCACAAAAAATGCAAAAAAAGCGACTATTTCATTACTTAGGCTTGAAAACGCCTAGTTTGTAAGGTTTTGAGTAGCGAATCGTTAAACCGCTTAACCAAACATCACGAAACCTTGCACGCACCTCAAACATGCCTAAATAAACTTGCGGGAACTAACGGAATTGATAACGGATTAACGGTTCACAAAAAATGCGAAAAAGCGACTATTTCATCACTTAGGCTTGAAAACGCCTAGTTTGTGAGGTTTTGAGTAGTGAATCGTTAAACCGCTTAACCAAACATCACGAAACCTTGCATGCACCTCAAACATGCCTAAATAAACTTGCGGGAACTAACGGAATGGATAACGGATTAGCGGTTGACAAAAAATGCGAAAAAAGCGACTATTTCATTACTTAGGCTTGAAAACGCCTAGTTTGTGAGGTTTTGAGTAGTGAATCGTTAAACCGCTTAACCAAACGTCACGAAACCTTGCACGCACATCAAACATGCCCAAATAAACTTGCGGGAACTAACGGAATGGATAACGGATTAATGGTTCACAAAAAATGCGAAAAAAGCGACTATTTCATCACTTAGGCTTGAAAACGGCTAGTTTGTGAGGTTTTGAGTAGTGAATCGTTAAACCGCTTAACCAAACATCACGAAACCTTGCACGCACCTCAAACATGCCTAAATAAACTTGCAAGAACTAACGGAATGGATAACGGATATATTCACGGTTGACAAATAATGCGAAAAAATGAGTATTACGTCATTCCAAGTCCCCGAACACATTTTAATTTGGTCTCTCAAAACCCCCAAACATAGTTTTGCTCTTTTATTATTTTATATATACAACTAATTAATGATAACTTTTTCTTTTTTATAGGTACAAATTAAAGTTTCACAATTTGATGGAAAGCTAACAAGTAGTGAACCACTTTTTTTGTTGTTGGTTTCATAGTTTTCTTAGTACTTTTTGATGAATGTATTATGTAATATGTATATGTTATTATTTTAGCAATTTTGACTCGGATCGATTGTATATGTTTTTTGTTCATTCCAATATATTAATTGGTTGGTATTTAGATTAATCGATGAAATTTAGTAGTTGCAATAGATCATTAATTGAGTTGGATTTAATTTTGTACAGGGTGGTATTGTATATATATATATATATGTACAGGGTGGTATATATTGTTTTAACAGGGTGGTATTTATGTCACTTTTTTTTAAGTATTTATGTCACTTTTAAGACTTTGAGTGTTTGGTATTTATGTCACTTTTTTTACTTTTATGTCACTTTAGGTTAAAAGTGACATAAATAAAATAATATTTATGTCACTTTTAAGTATTTATGTCACTTTTAAGACTTTGATGTAATAATTTTGTTTGGTATTTATGTCACTTTTTTACTTTTATGTCACTTTAGGTTAAAAGTGACATAAATAAAATGGTATTTATGTCACTTTTAAGTATTTATGTCACTTTTAAGCCTTTGATGTAATTTTTTTGTTTGATATTTATGTCACTTTTCTACTTTTATGTCACTTTAGGCTAAAAGTGACATAAATAAAATGGTATTTATGTCACTTTTAAGTATTTATGTCACTTTTTATTAACAAATGTGTTGGTTTTATGAAACATTTATGTCACTTTTTCGAAAACATTTATGTCACTTTTAAAACATTTATGTCGCCTCCATTTATGTCACTTTTTACTGGAAAAAAAAGTGACATAAATACCTATTTATGTCACTTTTTAAGTGACATAAAAAGCCTTTTTCCTTGTAGTGGCTATGGAGATTGTGAAGCTTTCTCTCTCTAAATAATTTCTGTAAATTCTCTGCAACTCTCTATTTTCTCTATGTATATCTCAGCTTCTAATGAGCAGAAAGTATGTAGTGTGAGAGTGTATGTGGGTTATATATAGAAAATCAAATGAACTACTTGGAGCCCAAATTCATTCATCAACACTCTACAAATTCTAATTTCTATAATTTCATAAACTTATATATAACTTTAGCACGTATATACATACATATCAGCATCAATACAGATTGTCGGGGTCCTTTAGGATGCATGGGGGTCAAGCTTATGTGTTTGGGAATTGTAGCTTAAGGCACTAAATTGGCACACACGCACATAGCATTGCCAAACAAGGCATAAGCAAATTGTCTAGGAAACCTTAAGGGTGTTTGGGAAAATAGCTTATGACTACAAATTAACACACACAAAATTGCATTACCCAAACAAGCCTAACCAATAATTGTTTACATTAAATGAACTAAAAGCAAATGTCAAATCCTGATTGACGTAGATTCCCAATCTACGGGAGTCCATCATGGCGCAGACATTTTTCATTTGTAAACTGGCATTTTCGCGACGCGGTGATCACCACAAAAATACGAAAAATTATATTAACATAGGAAATAATTTTTCTGTTGTATAAAAATGTAGTTTGAATCAAAAGCAATTATTTTCACCGTCTTGAAAATATAGATTATCTCAGTAGCAAGTATTCCTGGAATGCAGTTAGAAACCATAACAGATATTCCTAAATTATAAAAATTAAGTTTTGACCCCACACAAAATATTCTCATTAAAAAAACAAGTAATAGGAATATAATATTAAAATTTCATTAAGAAATTAAAGTAAAATATAGGTTGTTACAAAAGTCTACTAAATCTATTACAATAGTTGACGTAGAGTGTGAGGCCTATAACAATAATAACAGAAGTACAACAGATATACAAACTAACTATTACAAAGCGGCACGACTTCTTCTTCAAGCCTTCAACTCCATGTTCGGCAGAACATTAGTCTTACGTCCTCAAGCCCTACAAAGCTCTAGACATTGGAATGTCCAGGGCATAAACGCCATCAGCTTTGAATACAAAGCTGAGTGAGTACATCAAACACACTCCTCACCCGTTACTGTTTAGCATCTTAAAATGCAGTTAATTTCTTATCAATGACGTCACTCACGGACATAGCAGAGGTCTCATTAAACTGTACATTAAATCAATGATAACAGGAATCATAGGAATCATATTAAGAGAAGACAATAATAAAGATCATGGTATAAGGATCAAACCTGTGGGACTTATCTCGTCATGCTTCTCAATGTCTAGTACTACCAAATCCATGCATGTAACCCATGCAACCACCCCATGCATCTCCCTTCATGCCGAGATCTTGAATCCCTGATTGAACAATCATCTTACTAATCATTCTCATATTCATATCCAAATTCTGTATTCATACGTCGATACAATGATATAAATATGATATCACATAACTGAGTCAGCAAGCCACACCGGTCACTTACCTGGTGGTGTCCTACACCACACGATCAAATCTGTATCCAGGCATCAATACAATAATACCAATCTATATGCATACATCGATACAATAATACCAATTTGTTATCATATAACTGAGCCAATAGGACACATTGGTCGCTTACCCGGTGGTGTCCTACGCCACACTATTCTATCCACACATCGATATCCATATTTATACTCATATCCATATGACGATACAATAATACCAATCTAATATCACATAACATAGCCAGTAGGCCACACTAGTCGCTTATCCGGTGGTGTCCTACTTCACATGATCCCTTGACAGGTTACCGGTTGTCTACACAGTACATCCTATTTGTAAACAATGGGAGCGGCACATCGGACATCTTTAATGATGTATATACCATCACTGGTCGTCTACATAGTGAGAATACATTAGGGCACTAGCCAGACGTAATGGTTAACGGTACACTAGACGTCTTCAAAAGTGCATATGCATTACTGGATATCTTCAATAGTGAGAGGCTCACTAAGAACTCTAACCACCTTACATCCACCCAGCTCGTCAGCCGTTGATCCTATGGATCCAAAGTACACATATCACATTATTCAATAATCATGCACATATCCCATTTCTCATCATATTCTCTTATCTCTTCATAACACTATCATATACATGCTGACCACATATTGTGCAATGCTCATGCTCTAGATAACTAGACTACCACATGCTTTGTGTTCAACATAACTACTCATTACTGATTATTAACATGCAGTTGTGTATCATTCTACTATTCAATTTAACAATATCAACATATGGAATCATGGTACAACATTTAACCAACTAAATAGTTCATATTATAATCAATAGGAATTAATCATGTTCGGTAAGGTTCGATCGATTGAACTTCGATCAATTGAGAAAACAACAAGTTCGATCGATCGAGAATAGTTCAATTAATTGAGAATCATCTTCCACCCAAAAACTGGGTAGAGATGAATTGGTGCAATGGGGACACAATATACACATCTAAACATACAGATAACATCCTATAGTCATCCCTCGAGTGAGTTAATGAACTCACCTTGCTTCGGTGGTCCAGTCGCGGCATTCCTGAGCTTGATAGTGGCGGCGGTGAGCTTTTTCTCTCTCCTCTCTGTCTCTTCTCTGATCTCTTTTTGTCTTATGCTTCTCCTTCTTCTTCTACTCTATATCTTCTCTGAACTCTGCTCCACTCTAGAGGGTGTATATATATAACACATATATACATACATAGTTATATATATAACATACACACACATATACACAAACTCTCTCTCTAATCTCCAAACTACCCAAACATCATACACACGCAGAGCACACATATATATAGGGAGACAAGAGGGGTAGGTGGCAAATACAGGGATAAGAATAATAACACTTTCAATCAATTGAAGTGAGTTCGATCGATTACGAACAGGTTGGTCAAGGTTCAATCGATTAGAAGAAGTTCAATCGCTTGAGAAAACAAAAGTTCAAGCAATCAAGAAGACTTCGATCGATTGAGAAATAAATGAGACCAATCGATTAAGATTTGTTCTACACCAAGGGTTCACACAAGCATACAGGGTCTTGTTTATATAACCATGTATCCGAAAATATAGGTTATTACAATGTTGCACCCATCTGCCTTGTGCTGGAGCATCTGTCTTATCACCCGATGAGGAATCACTTCTATTCATGGACATCTTGCTGACTATTGTATGTCATACCCCAGAACAACAAATTAGAGAAAATAAATTCCTTTTTGGGTCCATAGGCAGTGACTGGTGAAGTCATATGGTTGTCCACACCACACAGTAATAAACAATAAAGATAAAGAGATAATAATGAATAATTCTAACTTCAAGAGTGGCATAACTTAAAGTCAAACAGAATTACTAAAATATTACAGATCAGAGTCTCAAATAAAATAAAATATGAAGTGTTAAGGTAACATATGCCTGATTACAAAAAGGTTTGGATACATAAATGAATAAAACTACTATCTAGCCTAGTCTTTAGTTGGCGTAGACATAGTCATCAGCATAGTAGTCCTCCTCCATCAGATCTCCCTCAGGATAGTCCCCCATAGCATCACCATCCTCAGCATAGTATTACTCACCCATGGGTCCTTCACCTATAAGGACATAAATAGGGTGCACTGGAATGTAGGAATGTCCAGCGGCATAAACCCTGTCAGCTAATGAAAGCTGAGTGAGTTAGATACTAACAGGGTATCGAACTATTGAAGTTATTAACAAGTTATAAAATGATATAAGATTAAGTTATACTAAATGGTATCTTCTCTTTATGCAATCTCATCATTAACTGATTCTCTAACATCTTGTCATATTAAGACCGACAATGTACACTTGATCGATGAACAGATTTGATAGTTCAACTCTATAGATATACCATCATTCTATTCACTGCTTTTAAATAAGATTTCGTATTTATACTTGTATAACCTTTCCTTTCCTTTTGGTAAATTTTGAACCCAATCGATTGCCTTTGCATTCCAATTGATTGCCACTTTTTATATATCAATCGATTGCCATCTTTCCTAATTGATTACTATCCTACCGACTTGTATTCATTATGTGGCATTGTAATAGAAGAGAAAAAAAGAGAAGAAGGAAGCAGAAGAAGAAGAAGAAGAAAGAAGAAAGGAGAAAAGACAGAAGGAAAGAGCTAGACAGAGAAGAGAGAGAGAGAGGACCTTGAGGTTTCAAGTTCACACATTGTTAGGGATATATACTAAAAACCATGCTTTATGTAGTTGATTTATTAATCATTCAATAAAATTAGTTATTCCATTTTTATGAGAATATGTGTAGGCAATGTTTGTATTATATTATTTATTTAATATTATGCATGTGTGTCTCTCATTCTATATAGTAGGTGGTTTGGTGTGTAAGGTTTAGCTTACACACAGAAGATCAGACCATCAGATATTGTAGAATGTAAGATTTTGGTTTACAGTCTTAGATGGGATTGGACACACCATCGGTAGGACTACAGCATGGTGTTGTAGTAGGTTTGTCTTGACTACGGGAAACGGTATAGTTTCAACTCACTATGCTGGTACACTTTGTGTATTAAATGGGACCGACTTGGGGTAATTATCTTTATACTTATAAGATAATTAATAACTCATGGATATTATGAGTGCTTATACTCTAAATCCTAAGTTAATTTGTAGACACGTGCATTTGATATTTACACTTTGATCCCTAAAAGGGTGAGATCCTTAAATGGGTCAATATCTCATTGGATTGGGTGACAATATTGATTGTGTGGTGGATATAAATTAATGATGGAATCCATGTCTCAATTTTGGGATTGATGATATCCCCTTGAGAAAGCATATAAGTTTTGATCATGTCAAACCCTGCAGGTGGATTTTGTATCCGACATATCAGATAAGTTTAGCAGATGATCTCAAGGAATTTTAAAAGATTAATTAAATATGATTGTCAGTAATTATATTTAATTAATGGATATCTGTAATCTTAATGTGGGGAGATAATAAGCATTTAATAACATGGAGCTCGAAATATATTTTTGAGATAAGGGTAGGAGTGTAATAATAATTCTTTAGTGGTATGAATTATAATTTATGGAAATAGGAATCTGATACAGTTCGAATTGGGGTTTCCTAATTCTATAAGGAAGCCTATTACTTATTGACTTCTTATGGTCCCTATCGTAGCCTATATATATGTTGCTTGGGCTCTCCTCTCAGTTTTTGTTTTTCCATCAAGAGTATTATACCTCGGAATAGAAAAGAGAGCGTAAAAGAGGGAGAGCAGAAAACAGAAAGGATTTCGATATAGCCCACACTCAGTTCGATATTCTGGCAGTAGAGGAATACAGTAGAAGATCGTGAGCTGTTATCGAGCCCATGTTCTCGATTCGTCTACTACAGCAATCCATTTTGCAGTTCAAGGTAACCCTAGTTCTGCCCTTATAGGGTTATTGTAGCTTTCACATAAATTTTTGCAGTACCAACTTATACGCGCTGTCAACGGATTCTGGGAACGCAGTTTTCCTAATAGTGGTATCAGAGCAACGTTGATTCTGCGTATGGGTCGGACGTAACCATGTTGTCCAGTAATACAGATCTTATGCGTGCATTGATGGATGGATAGAGCGTAGATCTATGCTAACCCTTATTTTGTAGCGTTCGTATTCCACTATTATGGTCACTGGTTTTGTGTGATTGGCTTCCATGATGGTTTTATTCGTTGTTAATATTACTCTTTTGATATAGCATGTGAACTCCTTTATGGAGGCATATTATTTGTATGTATTGGATCCCACGCTTGACTGATGCGTGATTTATTTACTGCAAATAAATAGCATGTGAACTCCTTCATGGAGGCATAGAGTTTATGTAATATATCTCAAGTAAATCCGTGAAGATGGTTCGTGAGAGCAGTTTTACAAGCAGTTTCCGAAAGCAATCTGGAAGGAGTTTCAGAAGGCTGTTATAAAATACAACTCTGGAAGGCTGTTTCAAAAAGCTATTTCAGCTTGACCAAATAGTGGGATTCCTATTTTATAGTGGTTTCCTTATTTATGTGTGATTGAATGATTATTATTGTTTCATGTTTAATGAATAGGACAATATGGATAATTGTTCCCAGACCTATTTCAGATGTCTAGCTGCATGTTTAATTTATATTAATTTAAAATGATTGACAACTACATGTGCATTTAGAAATAAAACTAATTCCATATTTTTAAAACATAAGTACTTATTTTCTAAAATCATGAGAATAGAATAATTTTATTATCTACACGTGTGTTTGAAAAGTAAGGATGGACTAATCCATGTCAAGTATTCCATTATTTTTTATTAATTAAATTAAATGTTTTTCTAAAAATTATAACCCTCAATTTTTTTTTAAAAAATTCTAAGTGGGAGAGGGAATTTATCAAGTATAAATCCCATGGTCTCCATCACTGGTTTGTAGATGATATGATTAATTTTGTGTGGTGGCACTAGTGCCATCCTCCCCATCGGATGCAGTTGATCATGGAATCATCGGTACCAACTTCTTTAAAAGAATGTTTTGGGTGATTATTAGTGTGGGTCACCTCTCCATCAGAGGTATTCCTCACGGAACTCTTGACCTAGAATTAAGTGATGGTGTATACTTAGCTATAAATAATATCCTCTCCATCTAAGTCACTGTTGTTATTTATAGGACCAAAGCAAGTCAGCAGTTTAATTTTACTAGGCAAGGTACATCGCCTGGATAGTAAAATTAAAAGGTAATCACCTATCTGAACAAATGATGGAGAGTATATGGCTTCCATTGACTCATACTATTCGCGGTGTATCAGGTTGCTGACGGATTCTTTTCAAATATGGTAGAGGGAACCAATATTTTCAACTCGAATCCATATTAATTTTTTGCCTAAACGTAAGTATTTATATTATGTGATTCTCAGGATTTTAAATGGGTTCTTTCAATCCACTCGCTGTTATACTTAAATAAAATAAACTTACTGGACCAAACTATATAGACTAGAAAAGGAATTTGGATATTGTGTTAACTACTGAAGAGTACAAGTTTGTGCTTACTCAAGAATGTCCTGAGCAACCTAGTGAGGGGGCAACCGCTGAGGAAACCCAAGCTCACAAGAAATGAGTCAAGGCTAATGAGATGGCGCGGTGTTACATTTTCACATCCATGTCGAATGTTTTGCAACATCAGCATCAGTCAATGGCCAGTGCCTATGACATGATGGAGAGCCTCCAGGAGATGTTCGGGGATCAAAGTTGTGCTGCTAGGCAAGTTGCCATGAAAGACTTGATGAACACAACTATGGCTGAGGGGATGCCTGTAAGGGATCATGTTCTTAAGATGATATCTCTTCTTAATGAACTAGAGATCTTTGGAGCTGAAATCGACGGGGAAACCCAGGTCGATATCGTACTCCAGTCACTACCAGAGTCTTTTAAGCAATTCCGCCTCAATTACAACATGAATAAATTTAAATATACTTTAGCGGAGCTGCTTAAAGAACTTTAGGCAGTTGAGGGTCTCAACAGAAAGTCATGAAGTGCTCTTGTGTTTGAGAAAGGTTCTGCTTCAAAGCCGAAAGGCAAGAAGAAAATGAAAAAGGCTCAAAAGAAGGTCACGGGTCCTAATCCAAAGGCCAAGAGGACAACTGGGAAAGCCTAAAGGCAAATGTTTTGTTTGCAAGCAGCCAGGACACTGGAAGAAGCAATGCTCGGTTTATCTCACCAGACAGAACAATCAATGTAAATCTCATTTACTAGTTGTTAAATCATGTTTAACAGTCCGATCTACTAGTACCTGGTGTGTAGATACGGGAGCCACTGATGATGTATGCAATTCTTTGTAGGGGTTCCAGGGGACCAAGCAGCTAAGTGATGGAGAGATTTATCTATAAATGGGAAATGCTATGAGAGTAGCAGCAGTTGCAATAGGAGATCTACATCTTAGTTTTGGTAGCGATAGGATTTTAATATTAAGAAATTGCCATTTTGTACCTTCTATTAGAAGGAATTTAGTTTCAGTTTCTAGTTTAGTAAAGAATGGATATTCAGTTCATTTTAATAAAATAGTAGTTATTAAAGAAAATAAGCATTTAATTTATTCTGGTCAATTGGTGGATGATCTTTATATTATAAATCCTGTCTCTCCAATACTGCAACTTAATGAATTGAATAACACAAATAGTTTGCCATTTAAGAGAAAAGAACCTTCGAGGATGAATCAAATGCATCTTTGGCACTTATGCCTTGGTCATATGAATTTGAAAAGGATTCAAAGACTGGTTCAAAATGGGCCATTAGGTCCATTGGAAGTGGAGGCACTTCCAATCTGTGAATCCTACTTGGAAGGTAAAATGACCAAGAGGCCGTTCTCGACCAAGGGCTATAGAGCAAAAGAGCCGTTGGAAGTGGTTGACTCTAATTTGTGTGGTCCTATGACTATCTAAGCAAGAGGGGGATTTGAGTACTTTGCCACTTTCGTCGATGATTACTCAAGGTGCGGGTACATTTATTTGATGCGGCATAAGTCTGAATGCTTTGAGAAATTCAAAGACATCAAGGCTGAAATGGAGAAGCATCTAGGTAAATTTATCAAGACACTACGATCTGATCATGGTGGAGAGTACCTCTTGGGAGAGTTTAGGGAATACTTATTGGAGCAAGGGATTATATCCCAGTTGTCTGCACCCCGTATGCCTCAGCAGAACGGTGTAGCAGAAAGAAGGAACAGGACTATCATAGACATGGTAAGATCTATGATGAGTTATTCGGATTTACCAATTTTCTTTTGGGGACACTCATTAGAGACAACTGCATACATTCTAAACTTGGTACCATCTAAGTCAGTACCTACTACTCCCACGGAATTGTGGACTAGGCGAAAGCCTAATCTGTGGTATTTTTGGATTTGGGGTAGTCCAGCACATATGCTAAAAGGGAACGCAGAAAAGTTGGAATCGAGAACAGAAGTATGTTTCTTTATTGGGTATCCAAGAGGAACTAAAGGTGGTCTGTTTTATAGTCCTAAGGATCAGAAGGTTATTGTTAGCACAAATGCCACATTCTTAGAAGAGGACTATGGTATGGACCACAAGCCTAGAAACTGTATTATTCTAGAGGAAATGAGACTAGAGACACCGACACATACTTCTTCGATACCATCGGTACGAGAAGAAACACCACAAGAAAGAGTTATCGATATTCCATTACCACGTCGTAGTTGGAGGATTTTTGAAACTCGTGTAGATCCCAAACCAACCATTAACACGCAGGTTCCTGAACCAGTATAGCATGCATATAATGGTGTATTAGGTTCAGAATCTTCACAACGAAATATTAGTGATACACAAACACAGGTTGTGCCTCGTCGTTGTGGGAGGGTTATTATTCAACCTGACTGGTATATGTTTTTGGGAGAGTCTTATGACCGGATCCCTGATGAACAAGGTATCGATCCCTATAGCTACAATGAAGCACTCCAAGATAAAGATACAGATCTTTGGCAAAAGGCTATGAAGTTTGAAATAAAGTCTATGTACTCCAATCAAGTCTGGGATCTTATAGAACCACCCAATGAAATAAAACCCATTGGATGTAAGTGGATCTATAAGAAGAAGAGAGGAGCAAACAGTAAGGTGGAAACCTTTAAGCATGGCTTATTGCTAAAGAGTTCACTCAAAAAGAAGGAATCGATTATGAGGAAGCTTTTTTGTCAGTGGCCATGCTAAAGTCTATCCGGACTCTCTTATCCATTGTTGCACATTTCAATTATGAAATTTGGCAAATGGATGTCAAGACAACATTTCTTAATGGGAATCTTGAAGAGTGCATCTACATGGTGCAACCAGATGGGTTCATTGCGAAGGTCCAAGAACACATATTGTGCAAGCTTAAGAAGTCAATTTATGGACTTAAGCAAGCATTTAGGTCTTGGATTATCCGCTTTGATAAAGCAATCAAGTCTTTTGGTTTTGATCAATCTGCGGATGAATCATGTGTGTACAAGAAACATGATGGAAGCGTGGTGGTGTTCTTAGTACTATATGTGGATGATATCTTGCTAATCAAAAATGATGTGGGGGTATTATCTTCTGTAAGGGTATAGTTGTCTAGTCAATTCGATATAAAGGACTTGGGAGAAGCCGGTCACATCCTAGGGATCAAGCTTATGCGACATTGCAAGAATAGGATGTTGGGCTTGTCACAAGGCACTTATATCGACAATATTCTTGCTAGGTTTAACATGCAAGATTCTATGAAGGGATTCTTTTCCTTCAAACATGGAATTACTCTATCTAAGGATCAGTGTCCTAAGACACCTGATGAGATAGAGAAGATGAAGGTAGTTCCTTATGCCTCGGTAGTAAGAAGCGTAATGTATGCTATGCTATGTACTAGACCTGACATCTGCTTTGTTGTTGGCATGGTTAGTAGATATTAGTCCAATCCTGGGTAAGAACATTGGACTATAGTGAAAAATATTCTCAAGTACCTGAAAAGGACTCGAGACTATATGTTAGTTTACCAAGCAGTCAGTTTTATACCCATTGGGTACACAAATTCTGATTTTATGTCAGATAGGGATTCCAGAAAGTCTACCTTAAGATATGTGTTTACCCCAGGAGGTGAAGCCATTAGTTGGAGGAGTATCAAGCAATCATATATTGTTGATTCCTCCATGGAAGCCGAGCATGTGGCTGCTTCGGAAGTCGCTAAAGAGGTCGTTTGGCTCAGAAACTTCCTTATGGATCTAAGAATAGTACCTGCGGTACAATCAGCTATTACCCTTTATTGCGATAATAGTGGAGCAGTTGCTAACTTAAAGGAACCTAGGGCCCAAAAAAAGGAAAAATGCATAGAGAGTAAGTATCACCTGATACGAGAGATCGTGCAAAGAGGTGATGTTGAAGTGACCAAGATAGCATCAGCAAATAACCTGGTAGATCCTTTCACCAAGAGCTTATCGGCCAAGACTTTTGATAGTCACATAGAAGGGATAGGAGTGAGGTGTGTCGCATCATGGCTTTGAGTTTAAGTGGGAGATTATTAGGGATATATACTAAAAGCCATGCTTTATGTAGTTGATTTATCATCCATTCAATAAAATCAATTATTTCATTTTTATGAGAATCTGTGTGGGCAATGTTTGTATTATATTATTTATTTAATATTATGCATGTGTGTCTCTCATGCTATATAGTAGGTGGTTTGGTGTGTAGAGTTCGGCTTACACACAGAAGATCAGACCATCAGATATTATAGAATGTAAGATTTTGGTTTACAATCTTATATGGAATTGGACACACCATCTAGGGGTGTAAAAAAAAACCGCAGATCGCAAACCGACCAAATCGAAAACCGATTGGTCGATTTTCTAAATACATGTACAAGCTAAAACCGACCGCAAAACCAACCAAACCCCTAAAAAATTGACCGACCGACCGCTTTACACCCCTATTGGTCGGTTTTTATACACCAAAAAAATAAAATAAAAAACCGACCGACCGACCGATTTACACCCCTAACATCATTGGTAGGACTGCAGCATGGTGTTGTAGTAGGTTTGTCTTGACTACGGGAAATAGTATAGTTTTAACTCACTATGCTGGTATACTTTGTGTATAAAACAGGACCGACTTGGGGTAATTATCTTTATTCTGACTTATAAGATAATAAATACCTCATGGCTATTATGAGTGCTTATGCTCTAAATCCTAAGTTAATTTGTTGACACGTTCATTTGATATTTACACTTTGATCCCTAAACGGGTGAGATCTTTAAATGGGTTAATATCTCATTGAATTGGGTGACAATATTGATTGTGCAGTGGATATAAATTAATGATGGAATCCATGTCTCAATTTTGGGATTGATGATATCCCCTTAAGAAGGCTTATAAGTTTTGATTATGTCAAACCCTGCAGGTGAATTTTGTATCCGACATATCAGATAAGTTAAGCAGAGGATCTCAAGGAATTTTAAAAGATTAATTAAATATAATTGTCAGTAATTATATTTAATTAATGGATATCTGTAATCTTAATGTGGGGAGATAATAAGCATTTAATAACATGGAGCTCGAAATATATTTTTGAGATAAGGGTAGGAGTGTAATAATAATTCTTTAGTGGTATGAATTATAATTTATGGAAATAGGAATCTGATACAGTTCGAATTGGGGTTTCCTAATTCTATAAGGAAGCCTATTACTTATTGACTTCTTATGGTCCCTATCGTAGCCTATATATATGTTGCTTGGGCTCTCCTCTCAGTTTTTATTTTTCCATCAAGAGTATTATACCTCGGAATAGAAAAGAGAGCGTAAAAGAGGGAGAGCAAAAAATAGAAAGGATTTCGATATAGCCCACACTCAGTTCGATATTCTGGCAGTAGAGGAATAGAGTAGAAGATCGTGAGCTGCTATGGAGCCCATGTTCTCGATTCGTCTACTACAGCAATCCATTTTGCAGTTCAAGGTAACCCTAGTTCTGTCCTTGTAGGGTTATTGTAGCTTTCACGTAAATTTTTATAGTACCAACTTATACGCGCTGTCAACGGATTTTGGGAACGCAGTTTTCCTAATATACACCAACCAAACACACCCTAGGTGATACCTAACTTACTTGGTCCCTTTGTTTGATGTTTATACTAGTTGTCATGAAGTTTCGACGTATTAAGCACATCCTTACGACAGTTATATATGCCATTTTATAAATCTACTTGGCATGATTCCCAATCAATTGCCATCAATCTGGTCCCAATCAATTGGATAGAAATCCAATCGATTGGACCCTTATCCCAATCGATTGGCATTAAAAGAACATGGATTCCTATGCCTATGTATTATATAAGAGGTTCAATTATTCGACTGTCGATTCAGACTTTCGTTATGCGACTGTGGGTTAGGCAGGGATAATCTGACACCAAAGAATAATGGGTATTTGATAAACGAAAGAATATGACGACGTGGGTGACATGCTGATTCTTCTATGAGTTTAATATTCATTTCTTTTAATCAGAGTAGTCAGGCCACATTGGGAATTGTCATGTATCGATGTTAGAATGGAACTTAGGTAGGTTTGGTAAGTTTTGGGAACGGTACATGGACTGATGTTTGGTTAGGATATGCTCTTAAAAGCAGTGAGCTGTGCATATGCTCTTAAATGTGGTGAGTTGGACCAAGTAGTCCTAAGATGGACTAGATGATCTATGATATGCTCTTAAAAGTGGTAAGCTGGGATCACTGCTAGATGACGTTAAGTCGTAGCAATAGACTGATATGCCTTATTGGAAATGTTGTGTCCCTATAAAGCGGTGAGCTGTGCATATGCTCTTAAAAGCTGGGGGATGGACTAACGTAGAGTCCATGACCTGCGGTGAGCTGTGAATATGCACTTAAAAGTGGTGGATAGAATGAGGGAGTATCCCTAGAGTTAAACGATTGAGTCTGTTCATTTAGTCAGAGTATGTGAATATCGGTCTTCGAGTAACAAGATGACAAGGTTGGTTAACGATATTGAGTAAAGGAGAAAGACATTATTGTAGTATAATTTAACTCGTGTCTTCAACTTGTTATTACTTTAGATAATTGGTACCTTGGTAGTTTATATTCACTCAGCTCTCAGTAAGCTGACGGCCTTTATTGTCTGGAGATTCCCCGTCCAGACTATCGTGTACCTTATTCTGCAGGTAACAGAGCCTACGACAACGGCTACTATCTCAGAGGGGAGTACATGAAGGGTGGCCCCACTGATGACGCCTATGTCAGGGATGATTACTACTCTAATGTTTATGCCAGCTGAAGAACTGGAGATAGTTATTAGTTTATTATTCCTGCTTAGACTGCTTTGTTATATTTGGTACTTGAGCATAGGTTGCTTCCAAACCTTATATACTTCTGATGTATCTCTGTTGTTGTAATAACTCTGATGTTGGTAATATAGTAGATTTTCTTTATATTCCTGTGGGTTGTTCTTCCTGATAAATAGAACTCCATGGTGTGGACAATTAGTGACATTCACCAGTCTTTCCCTATGGACCCAAAAAGGAAAATTAATTTTCTCTATTTTTACAGCTCCGGGGCGTGACATGATTTTTGGTATCAGAGCTCTAGGTTGTGATACTTTTGTTCACTAATGATTCCACACCATCTGGTCCTAATATTTTAAGATTTTCTGAGATGAGATATGAGTTTAAGATAAGTTTGTCGTTCTGACGATAGATAGTTTCCTTTGTAGGTTAGCATGAATCCATATTTCCACCTGTTTGTAGATGATTCTTTTGGCTGACATGTCATACATGGCGACACTGTGGAGCTAGCCATACTAGAGATACCAGAGCCACATTCGCTAGACAGCTAGTTGATACTTGGAGGAGAGGATGTGGACTTCTCTCTATGTTGTAGGAACGATGCACCCGATAGAGATACACATGGATGCATATCACTACGCTATGACCTGAGCAGCCATATACCAGGAGATGGATAGATTGATTCAGAGTAAGCTGAAGGTAGACGAGATTGAGTTACGAGCTATTATACCCAAGCCTATTCTACAATAGCTTGCGGCTTCACCAGCACCGATAGCCCCACTATCACTGATACCTGACGTACCAGTACTAGAGCCTGAGCCGATTCAGGGTGAGGAGGACCGGGAGCTAGAGGATGAGCATCCTGACGAGGATATCGACGGGGATGGAGAGGAGGAGCCTATGGACGATGAGGACCTAGCAGAGGAGGAGCCTGCAGATGATGACGAGGATTGTTAGCCAGAGGATGACCCATAGGAGCCAGAGTATGTTCTTGACGAGGAGCTAGAGCTAGAGCTAGAGCTTGAGCCAGAGGACTCAGTAGAGGGAGACGTAATCATGGAAGTAGTAGAGGAGGATTTTCTCGACGAGGACCTAGTTGTGCCAGAGATACCGATTGTGCTAGAGTTACCAACCGGACATATAGTACATATGGAAGCCATGGCCGATATGGCGGTAGGATGGATAGCAGAGATGGTTGGATAGCCAGCTGGGTTTATTATGGGAGAGGCTGCACTAGTAGGCGCATTGGATATAGCTGATGGATTGGCTGTTGTAGCCGTTGATTTCGCTAATCAGGCGATGATGGCAGAGGACGTAGAGCTAGGGATAGTTGAGGATTGGGATATTGGAGTGGTAGTCGGAGATCTTCCTACACTAGTTGAGGATGCACCCCTTGAGGAGATGGATATCGTTTCAGAGGATCATGAGGCACCACCAGTAGGATCAGATGCTGATGACTTTTGAGTCGGGATCGGGAAGATGTTTAGTTTTGCTAGTTTTATATCAGGACATGTTGTCCACATGATTTTTGGGAGCTTGAGAGATAGCTATTTAACCATAGCTTTTGTATAGATATTATTAGAAGTAGTATTGCAAATAGCTGACCTTAGTACTGTTTCAGCCTATGTCTGTGGGTACCGGCGTTTGGGCCCACTTTTAAAATGTAAAGAGTCGCCACTTAATTTTTTAAAAGGAAAATTAAGAAACCATTTTAAAAGTAAACTGATCTTTTGCGAAACCAAAGATAAATTGGGTCCGGGGATTATGAAATGAGAGGGGAAGGAGCTCGACAGACTAAAACACCCCCTCTCATCCTATCTCGTGATAGGCCTCTACTCAACATCCTTTTTAATCGAATTATTAATCTAAGCATGCCCTCAACTAATACATATGTATAAATATACATTGCAAAAGCATGTCTAAAAGGGTGTAAGATTGCTAACGATAAAATATCATTCAAAATCATGTAATTCAATTAGCAAGCAATATGATATGCAATAGGGAACTAAAGAACTTACCTGGGATCCCGCCGCGAATATTAAACATGTGATGCATGCAAGAAAATAAAACCTAAGAAAAGGTCTCTAATCACATATACACATAAGGCAAGACCTAATCTAAGGTGTCGCGCATGGAGTCGAAAAAAATCAGTAAAATCATCAAGAAAAAATAAACTAGAGAAAGGTTTGAGAAATTGTACCTCAAAAGTGTTACAAAACAAAGATTAGTCCACATGCTTCAAACAAGATATCAAATAATCAATCCTGAACTTCTAGCTTAAATCTATCAAGTAGAGGAGGAATTGACATAGCTTTGAATTCCTTTGAACTAGTTGGAAACATAGCACATTTATAGATATACAAGTCTCAACTAGGAGCCAATGTAATGTCCATATAGAGATGCATAGCTCCAACATGATCATAAGGAACCCCTAGTTATGTTCAATTAGGTTCAATTAAGTGCAACTTAGACCAAAAATGAGTCCTACTTATGAGTATCAATATGTATAAATGAATGCATGGACATGAGCTATGAGATATTCATTAGTTTGGATCATCTAGCCTCTGGATTTTAACTTAATTAACATTATTTAAGACATCGTTTAGATCTTAGGACATTAGGAGTTCATTAGATTAGAGTTATCAAGATTTACCAAAACTGTGACAAAATTACAAGAATTGCAGAGAGCAGACCAGACTTTCAAAATAGGAAACATATACTTCCATTAGTTGGATCTTAAGAATTTTGGATATGATATGTCTCTATGAGTCTAGTGTCTAACCCAAAAAGAAAATCAAAGATTGAACGGTCTGATCTCTGAGAATTGGACCATAACCAGACCTCACTCAGAAATTTTTAATTCTCTGTCCAGAGTTTTTGTGCGATTTTCTAAAAATAGAAAAAAAAATCAGAATCACTTTGATCTTTTTAGGGTATTTTCCTAAAACATTAATCTTCATAGAAAAATTTATTCTAGGTCAAGAAAACTTGATTAAGGCTCTGATTTACTTATTTTAAAATGAACCTACTATTCTAAAATTTTGGACAGAGAGCAACTTACTCACAAATCACAAGGTCAAACCATCCTAATTATAAAATTTCACCAAGGCAAATATCCTAATGATACATATATGAGTAATGAACAATCTCCAATTGGTCTCATTCGATTCCCATGGACCATGATTTATTTAAAAATCTTTGATCACAGTGGGTTCATGAATTCACTGCACCAATACCAACATTTGAGTCAAAAAGTTATCAAGTCAATCCCTCTCTCAAGTTGATGATCCTTGAGGGATATGAACTTATTATATCCTATTCTCCTCTCAAATTAATGGTCCTTGGAGATTAGATATAACAAAATCCACATGAACCTTCATAGAATATAGAAAGAACTCTATGAGATTTCAAATCGAAGGGTCCAAGTCATGAATTGAAACTTGAACCCAACCAATCATGTGTGGATAAAACTATGATCCACCTTATTCCCCATATAAACCATAGGATCATAGGGGACTAGAGGATCAAACTCAAGAGGATCCAATGAGATATTAAAGATCTCATGGATTTCAAAAAGAAAATACAAACAAAAGGAAGTAGAATCAAAGTTTATTTGAAAAATTCAAGTGAAATTCTTTTTACAAACTAGTTTTATTTTAAACCCAAAGCTCTATTTAGATCCAAATCAATGAGAGAAATAAAATTAAATTCAATCACAATTATAGTAGTGTGTGATGAAATGAGGTAGGAAGAGACTTTTTGAAAATGTGTAAAGATCCTAGATCTATGAATTGTGATTCAATTATTATTTATATAGATAGATATGAAGGTTTTACCTCTAGATCTTCTCAAAACTTGTAGAGATGTTGAATTCCTCGAGCTTTTCATCTTCTTCTTCCTCAAGCTTCAAGCTCCTTCAATGGTGATTTGATGGTTGGGTAGAGTTTTGGTGGGGTTTTGGGTATGAGATTTGGTAGAGTTTCTCTCTCTATGTTTTTCTCCTCTAAAGCTCTCCCAATATTTCTCTATATAATTAAAGTGTTCCCCCCCCCTCCCCCCAAATGAGAGAAAATGGGTTTTTTTTTATAGACTTTCAACATCTTAGGGGCTAAGATAAGGGTAGATATGTCAATTTGGGGTAAGTTAGGAATATTCTATGGCATCTCTAACTCTCCATGACACTTCTATGTAATTCTAAGAAACTTGAAATACATTTAAGTTGGCTAGAATAAAGGAACATTCTAGAGAATCTTCAAAGCACATGGGAGATTAGTGCCCAACAAAGGGCTCTTGGGTATTTACTTTGGATTAGGAATATGCCAAGGAATCTCTAACTCTCCATATCACATGGGATACTTTCTTTTATTATTTTCCTTTTCTTATACATATATATATGTATGTATAGACACAATTTTCATTTTAAATCTAAATTAATCATATGAGTCACCAAATAGTATATTTTCTTTTTTTTCTTTTTGAATCTAAAAAATATAGGAAACAAGTTATTTTTAGAAAATATCATTATTATTATTATTCAATCTATTCCATTTTTTTAGAAAGTAACCCATGATCTAGTGAGCTCGAGACATATGGTCAGTGATTGGCCAAATCTAGGGGTATTAGGAGCAAGGTTTGGGAACTTGGAGCTTTTCAAAAGTCGAAGTGATGAACTTGAAGAAAATCGTCGGGACATTATTTATCATTGATTATTTTCTAGAGGTAAATCCCCCTAAGTTTAATAGTTCGGTCAAAATTGGGGTGTCTACAATGTCCCATGTGGTACACAGTTTGACTAGTGTGTACTATGCGGTACATATTTTGATATATATATATATATGTACGAGCAGTAATTTTTGATATTGATTGTATGTTTGAGTGAGGATATGCTGATTAGTAGAACTTTTATTCTTGTTGCTTCTTGCCCTATATTGATTTCGTTTCTACGAGAATAGGTCTTTTATAGGTACACGATACACATTATCACTATGGTTAGACTGAGAAATCAAGCTCGATTAGGAGCCCCTATTCCGGAAGTTATGGATCCAATGGGAGTTTTTGAAGCCTTCATGCAAAGAATGGAACATGTGGGAGATACCTATAACCACTCTACTCACCAAAGACTTGTAGCACCACTGCCACCAAGACAGACTGGTGATATGTTACTCGAACGTTTCTGTGGATTACGCCCAGAGAAATTTGATGGATTAATGGAGTCATGGAAGGCGAAATAGTGGATACGGGAATTGGAACTGATTTTTGAAGTTTTGGAATATACTAAGCAAGATAAGCGTCATCTTGCCACATTTCAGTTAACTTACGTCACCGCTGATTGGTGGGAAGCCGAAAGAGCTACAATAGGAGCTGAAGCTGCATGGAGAATGCCTTGGATGATATTTTAGGAAAGATTTCAAGAAAGTTATTTCCCAAAAGATGAGAGAGATCAGTAGTAAAAGAACTTTCTCAATTTGGTCCAATGAGGATGGACTATACGGGGAATACACAACATAGTTCGAGCATCTATCTTGATTTGCTCAACATATTATAAATACCCCCATAGAAGAAAGTGAAGAGATTTCACCAAGGATTGAACCCCCATCTCAGATATATGATGGTTGACCACTTTAACAGTCATTTGAGGGGATTGTCAGAGTTGCTGCCAGATTAGAAAAGGATGCCTATCCAGTACAGTGACAATATATGAATTGACCCCAGCCACCGAGGAACTTCCAATAGAGGAACTTCCATAACCAACCGTCGAGAAATACCCAAGGGTGGAGACCTCAGGGAAATTTTCAAGGAAACAAGTAAACCTGGGAAGGAACCAGGAAGCCCCAGCAGGGTTATCTTCGACCCCAGCCATATCAATAGCGAGGACCACTACCTCAGGCACTGCTTACAGCTCCGCCACCAAATGACGGAGGTTGTGTTAACTGTAGGAAGCCAGGACATATTGCAAAAAACTGCATTGACCCCAAAATTAATCGCAGGCCAGACATTATCTGTCGCAACTGCAATAAGCCGGGGCACTTGAGCAGGGAATGTCGTGCACCATAAAGAGGACACTATAGGGCCCCAGTTCAAGGAATACAAGGACCCCCAGATCAGACTCGGGTAAATGCCATAATCCCAAGGGAAGCGGGGTTTAATGCTGATAAACAGCAATATCTGGAAGGTACACTTATAATCTTTCATAGTCCAGTTAAAGCTTTATTCGATACTGGAGCTGCACGCTTGTTTATTACTGTTAAGATTGTGCATCAATTGGGTTTAGAACCCAGACACTTAAGCCAGCACTTAATGTTGTGTCACCATTGGGAGTGATTGTTAAGCTGGGTAAAGTATGTAAAGTTTGCCCATTGACTCTAGAAGATCAGAGTCTTCCAGCAGATCTAATAGTTCTGTCAATGTCGGAGTTCGACATTATCCTAGGGATGGATTGGTTAACTAATTATGATGCCAATTTAGATTGCTCTACTAGGATAATTGTATTTCTGATACCTGGATGTCCAATGATCAGATTTTATTGTCAGTCAAGAAGCGACATATTTCTAACAAGTGGTTTAGCTACAATCGGGAGTACAAGTATAGAACCAATGATGAATCAGATTATAAGGATATTTTTCAGGATATTAAAGGACTTCCACCGAAAAGAAAAATAGACTTCTGTGTGGAATTAGTACCTGGCACATTGTCGATATCTAAGACTCCATATCGAATGGCGCCGACCGAGATGTTGGAACTAAAGAAGCAAGGACAAGAACTTGAAGATTTGGAATTTGTTCGTCCAAGTTTGTCACCTTGGGGAGCACCAGTTCTGTTTGTGAAGAAGGACAGAATGCTTTGACTCTGCATGGACTACATGGAGTTGAACAAGGTAATGATTAAGAATAGATATCCACTTCCTTGGATAGATGATCTATTCGACTAGTTATAAGGATCAAGGATCTTTTCCAAGATTGATCTGCGATTAGGATATCATCAACTACTGGTTCAACCGGAGGATGTAACGAAGACTGCGTTCAGGATGAGATATGGGCATTATGAATTTCTAGTTATCTCTTTTAGATTGACGAATGCGCTAGCAGTATTCATAGACTTAATGAATAGAGTATTCAGACCATATCTGGATCAATTCATTATAGTATTCATCAATGACATATTGATCTACACAAAGACAGAGGAGGATTACAAGGAATACTCACAGATTGCTTTACAGACGCTTCAAGATAGTAAGTTGTATGTGTGGATACCGGGATTCCACCGCTTCTTTGTTTAGTTTTTGGAAACTTATTTGACTTTGAATCAAAGGAAGAAAATGGTCTGTTGAAAATAGATACAGAGTCGCCACTTGGTCTTTAGGGAACCAAGAAACCCAAATTTGACTCACCCAAATGGATAAAGGGCACCGGCCCTTCATAACCAAAGTACTTGGTTCGGGGTTTTGGTACGAGAGAGGAAGGAGCCTTTGTCGCGACTAAAAGACCCTCAACTCGCCCCGTCTTTCGACGGGTCTCAATTAGCATCCAAATAATCATCTTATACTATGTATGGTTCGGCAATTAATACTATGATAATATATTACATTACATAAGAAACTTGAAAATGGAAGATCAAAAGATAAGATATCATTCATAAGATCTAAGTCAAATATCACACAATGCAAAGTGAAAGATCACACAAACAAACCTAGGAAAAATAGTCTAATCACATATCAAGTAATCAAGCTTTCCTAGTCTAAGGGGACATAAATTGTTATTGAAACGAACAAAGAAAGAAATCAAAAATATGCTTAGCAAGCTAGAATGATGCATGTTAATCTTTGAGAAAAGAAGATCTCTCAATCCCCGGGACGGATGAGAAAGGGTGATTAGATCGAGGGGAAGCATGAACGTGTGATCAAATTCATTTCCTTATAATCTTCTTAGATTAGGAGTTACAAAAATCCTAAATCTTGCATGAATGCAATGTATGTATCTAAAATGTGCAAAGGTTGTAGTGTGTTTTGTGTACATGGATTTCTAGAATGACTTAAAAGTCTAAAATGTGTATGAATGAATGAATGAAATAATCATGGGATATATACAAATGTAGTATGAACTACTTCCTAAGATATGAACTAATTTAGAATACATATAAGCATCAAATCAAAGAATGAAAGTTAAGGTGTGCTTGCTGTGAATAGTGGACAGAACAGTAGCATGATCTTGTGGAAATCGAAAAGAGGGGTTAGGAATGTTTTTAATGCATGATGTGTTATGAAGATCTTCCTTATTGTGTCTAGAACACTACCCAAAAGGCCAATCTTGAATAACTATCACAGAATGAGAGAAATCATATAAACAATGAAGGTCACTCAGAAACAGAGTCCGTACTGTCGACTGCAATGTTGAAAACTCTTAGAAAATGAAAACAAATGATATAGAGGCCCATTTTATACAGAAAGTTCCCTAAGACATTGAAGTGTAAGAGAAAAATAAGTTAGGACCACCCCGTTTGGAAAAGTTTTCTGAAAAAGAAGTTAGAAGTGGACCTAGCTGCTGTGACAGCAAAAACAGAATGTCTGGAAGGAATGTTTGGGTCCAAATGGACCATTTCCAAGTACTTCCAAGTCAAACCAAAAATCATGGGTGTTCTCCAATGAGTTAGGAAGACTTTCCAAGTGGCCTTGCATCCATATGTTGAGTATTGAGTTCTAGAGAAATCTTTGAACTCAACTCACTCACTGTTTTGACTCACTGTTTTGAAGATTTTGGAGAAAACAAGGTTTTGTTTCTTGAAATCAAAATGAGAGGGGTTGAGAGGGGTTTTGAAATAGATGTTTTGAAAGCATATTTTCAATACTCAACAAGGATTATAGCCACTTAAAATGCCAACATCAAACTCACCATCAAGAACCTCCAAGATTGTTGGAGAGATTTATTTTATTTTGAGCATAACTTCAAAAATACCTAGGAGGTATTGAAGTTATGATCATCATCTATCAAACATGTTTTTGAGGTCAAGAGCTACTATCCATAAGGATTCACTCACCCCAAACTTCATGTCATCATCTAGATGATGATGAACTAGTAGGTAAACAAAGAAAAATAAAAAAGAAATGAGGTAAGAAGAGATAAACAATGAATAAACAAGCAAGTAGATACTGATCAATAGATGATATTCATGATGTATTGAACTTGTAGAATGGTGTTTCACTCATATATGATGACATTGCATATGGAAGAAGCTTCCTCTCTCTTAAATGCTCACTAAAATGGTGGTTGGGTGCATTGAATGTTGAAGTAAATAGGAGTAATGAAGTAAAAAACAAAGTTAGAACTCACTTTTGTTTTGAAAATCAAAGAAGAAAGCTTCTTTTCTCTCTACTCTAACCTTATCTCTACAACTTTCTCTCCCAAACTTTTTCTAAGCTTTCATTTGACTCCTCCAAAATGAAGAGCAATGGGGGGGTTATATAGGCCAACTTGGGGTGGTTTTGGGGTTTTAGAAGTATTCCCATTGGTCCCAAACATCTGAAATCATGAAACTACGTCGTTTTGGTTTTTAATTAATCAAAATGGGACCCCAAAAGAAATTACAAAAACTTACTATTCTGGAGGGGAGTGCCGCGGCCGCACTGGGCCAGTGCCGCGGCGGCACTGCTTCTCCCTTCGTCCAGATAATGCTGTTTAGGCCCCCTGAGGTTCCGGTATTCGCGAAAAGGCCCTATTTCGTCCGAAATTCATAGAAAATGCATATGAACTCCAAACTGAGGTTGTGATATACCGTTGGAAAGGTATTGGAGTCTACTTTACATAAAAAATAGTTCGGGGATAAGTCACTTTGAAAAGTTTTGCGGTATTCGCGATAAAAGCTGATTTGATCGCCTTTTTCGTCTTCAGAAATTGATAATAAACTCGTTTTAAATCCAAAAATTGTGTGCGATATACCGTTGAAAAGCTATTGACCTCTAGTATCAATGAAAAATATTTGAAAATTATTATGACGCCCCGGTTTTAAAGTCAGATTCTGGTCAAACTGGTCAAACCTGGGATTCTCGGGAAGTTCTGAAAACTTCCGGGAGCTCCCAGGGGCTGACGTTTTTGCTCGATTTTCTTTTAAAACTCATTTTAATACTTTTCTAATGATTCCGGCAAATTTGGACGATTTCGGTCAAACTTGGTCAAACTTGGTCAAACTCTGGTCAAACCTTGGTCAAACCGGTCAACGGGGACTTTCGGGAACTTCCGGGACTTCCGGGGGTCTCTGGGAGCTGACGATTTCATCCGATTTTTCTTAAAAACTCATTTTATCACTTTTCTTACGACGTAGCATGTTTTCAGAACTTTGGGACCAAATTTGGGAGCTTTCGGGCTTTCAGGGGTATTTTGGTCATTCTGAGCATTTTGAGAAATAGAACCAACTTCCAGGAGTCCTTTTGAGTCCTTTTTCGATCATTGCGAACCACCAAGCTATGGGTCTCCTAAATCTGATAGCCGACAAAATGGGGTTTCTACAGTTTGCCCCTCTTTGGCATGAACTTGCGAGGCAACGCATGTCGCAAGCGAGTGCCAAAGCTTTGAAGAGACAGGACTTTTGGGGGCTATAGATTTAGGATAAAAGCGTTGCAAAAGATGCAATGTGTTGAGGTCAGTGCTGGTCGTGCTCTGCGTGAGCTGCCTACGTATCCCAAGGGGAATCAGACCAGGACGTAGTTCGGGGCACAAAGGAACAAATCACACAACAATCAGGCGGATGCTATGCTATATGAGGATGATATGCAATGCATGGATGTGATATGATTTCGTACATGAGTCCTATCATGCCTAGCATTCTGATCCTAGTATGAATAGGTGCCGTGGGTTGTGCCACTCTGAGTGGGCTGGTGTTGTGCTAGTGTTCGTGACTGTGATGTAGTGGATGACTCGGATACGGACACCAAGGCTTAGGAGGCTCGGGGTAAAACTTCTGAAACTTTGGGAAGTATGCTTTGAGTGAGATAGATCAGATGTGCTTCGTTTAGCATACGACAGCCAAAGGTGGCCGAGGAAAAATGGACAGATGAGAAAGCTTGTGATAATCGGGAGATCAAGATGCGGGACATGTTCTGACTGTTCCTGACGGCTGATTTTCGGGAGTTGGTTCCTCCTTTGTTACTTTCTGTTGATGGTAGCGGGATCTGGTATTTGTCTACTTCTGTCCTCGGGGGACGATGTAGGTGTTCTCGGAGAATCTCTTTTCTTGATCGGGAACCAGGATCTATCTCTGAACCTCTCACGGTTAATCAAGTCTTTCGATGCTCAATCCAAGAGGGCCGGTCAGGGCCCCCGGGAGCTGGTATCTGTCTACTTCTGTCCTCGGGGGATGATGTAGGTGTTCTCGGAGAATCTCTTTTCTTTTGATCGGGAACCAGGATCCATCTCTGAATCTCTCACGGTTAATCAAGTCTTTCGATGCTCAATCCAAGAGGGCCGGTCAGGGCCCCCGAGAGCTGGTATCTGTCTACTTCTGTCCTCGGGGGATGATGTAGGTGTTCTCGGAGAATCTCTTTTCTTTTTCTTCGGTGTATCAGCTGAAAGCTAGGATTCGTTATCAGAATTCTCGTGTTTGATCGAAATTTGCGACGGTTGTCCTGAAACAGCCGATTCGGGTCTTCGGGAGCCGATTTTTTTTTTTACCTACTGGAGGTAGTACTGACGATTTTCAGCATGCTTGGGGTAAAACCTCATAAATCTTGACTGGAATGGACCACCGGGGCTGATCGGGGCCTGGACTGGGCTGAAAAAGGCCAAAACGGGCTAAAACGGGGCGAAACAGAGCAAAACGGAGCGAAGCGGGGCCCGCGGGGAGCAGTGCCGCGACGGCACTGAGCCACTACCGCGGCGGCAATTGGCCAGTGCCGCAGCGACACTGGGTGGCCGGACCTCATCTTTGTATATTTCGGGTTTTTGAGCTTTTCAAGCTCATTCTTGGCCATTTCGGGGTGTTTTTGGAGCCAAAATTCATCAAAACGCAGCTTGTGCGTGCTCAGTTGAGTAATCTTTCCCCGTAGTTGGAATTTTGATTGGTGTTTTGGTTAGCCCAAATTTTCAAGAAGAAAGTCTAACTTTCACTTCCATTTTCTTTGTAGATCCATGGCTTCGAGCTCGAGGAGACCATCTAAGAAGGCCAAGGAACGGATGAAGGCTGAGATGCACACCCCGGACTTGATTTTACGGGACCCCCAATGTCATCTTTCGGCCGCGGCTCTAGCGAGCTTGGTACGTGAAACTTTCGACATTTTAGGACCACTTTCATGTATTGTGCTATGTATTGTGCTAGTTTTGTGAGCCGTAGTGTGCACCTAGAGATCGTTAGAAGTTCGATTTGTGCTCAAATGTTGATTTTGTGAATTTGGCTCTCGGGTCGTGAACAGTGATTTTGTGCATCTTTTTGTTGTTTTTGTTGTGTGTAGGTACCGGAAGTGACATTGAAGGGCCATGGTAGCCTTGCCCATGCTTTTCTATGGTATACTCAACTCTCGCCTACCGTCAAGAGGATGGTAGACGATGCCGGGTTTAGAGGCTTCGTCTGTTTAGTTTCGAAAAGCAGCAATGATTTGGCCCATTTCTATGCTCTGGTTGAGAGGTGGTGGGACACCACCAATACCTTCCACCTGTCGTTTGGTGAGATGACCATGACGCCCTTTGACTTCTCCATGATTATGGGCTTGAGGGTTGGCGGGAAGCGCCTGATTCTGGATTATTTCTATGAGAACGACCCGGAGGCTGTAAAGATGCTGATTGGGGCTGTTCCCCCTAACCTGGAGAGGCATTGGTTTCCTTGCGGCTGGCTTTACCGGGCCTATGGCAGAGGGAATCATAATCTGAACAATTCCCAGCTCTTGAGAGTGTATCTTTTGTATGCCCTTGGTTGCTCAATCTTTGCGATGCGAAATGACCGGGTGAGCCTGAGATTCCTTTCTTGCCTGGCGACTATTGATGAGATCCCCTCCTACAACTGGGGTGGTGCTACCTTGGCCCATCTTTATAAGCACATGGGCGAGGTCTCTCGGGGCGACGTTAAATCGACTGGGGGATTTTGTCGAGCTTGGGAGGTATGTACTGTATCTTCTTTCATTTGTTATCTTTTGATTTCTATACTTGTTCTGATTTTCTCCTTTATCTGTGCAGCTTTGGAGCTTCGAATACCTGCAGATGTTGGCTCCCTCCC
The DNA here is from genome assembly GCA_033977485.1 of Hydrangea macrophylla. Lineage (NCBI taxonomy): Eukaryota > Viridiplantae > Streptophyta > Magnoliopsida > Cornales > Hydrangeaceae > Hydrangea > Hydrangea macrophylla. Next base: position 30,238,434 of record CM066990.1, on the reverse strand, counting down.
GTGCGGATGAATCGGGCGAGGACGAGGATGGCATGGCTCCTGTGCCTCTGTTCCCATGAGGCTTGAGATGGCGGAGGGAGGTTGTTGGGGTGAAGAGTGGGGCCCACCGGATTGTTTTGCTCAGAAACTTCTTAACCGAGCTGACGGCTTCTAGTGTTGATTGGACGCCTTGGGAGCGCGTCGCCTATGCCGCCCCAGAGGAGATACAAGCGGTCAAATCTCTTACCTCTTGCCGACTTCTGATGGAGAGTACCGAGTGCAGGCAGTGGTTCCTTGGTGAGCGGGTGTCTCGGCAGGTGGTTGGTGGTTTCAGGTATCGCATCCCTCAGAATCCCCCTGTGATGGATGTTAATGATCTTTCTGGTGATGCTCTGCTGGCGGCCTTGGCTGGCACCGACGTTTGGGATCATTTCCTTTCTGAGACTGGCTATGAGGCTTACCGTGGCCGCTCTCTGATGCCCAACTTCCCACTCCTGGATGTGAGTTATTTTTGTCTCTATTTATTGCCTATGTTTTTGATTCATCTTTTCCTAACTTGTTTTGTGTCTACAGCTTCGCGAGATGTACAGGCGGCAAGCACCTCCGGCTCCCGATCCTATCCCTCCTTGGGACTGGACCGTCAACGTTCTGGGCGCTGATGGCACTCCCCAAGTGATGGAGGTACCACGAGTCACGTGCGGGTACCCTACTCAGCCAGCGGGCGTCCTCAATGTTCCTTGGAGTTACACTGAGGAGGGTCACGCCTTGGCAGCTAGCTTACGGTCCTTGGTCCTCACACGAGACTATCGGGTATGTCTCTAATTTTGCGCTTTCTTAAGGTTATGAGGTTCTAACCCTGTGTTTTACCCTTGACAGATGGACGGTATGCGGTAATTTGCTGCCAATCAGATGGCGTCCTTGGTAAGTCTCTGACTCGACTCTGTTTTTGTACTTTTTGTTGTTCCCTTACTGATTGCCTTCATTTTATTTGTGTGTGCAGTACCGTGGAGGCGGGGCTGGCTCATCGAGTACTGGTCCAAGATGCAGAGGTGGTAGGAGGAGGCCATCGCCGACATACACTCCGGGCGGTCCGACAGAGGACGAAGAAGAGGAGGACTGAGGCTTCCCAAGCGGGAATTATTATTTTCTTTTTATGTTTTCGATTGGGTTGTAATGATGATATTTGGACAGTGTAGGACAGTGTGTGGAACAGTTTGTAACCTTTGACAGAGTATTATGATGTTTTGCCTTCTAGGCCGGATATCTTCCGGTTTGGAGGCACAGTTGTGTGCTTGTTTTAGTTTGGTAGTCATGTGATGATATATGTGCACTGTGATTGCTGAATGTTATTGCGATGGGCAGCTTTGTGATAGTGAGTGTTTTTACCTTGCAGGTGGGATAGTCCGTGAAACAGGGAGGTGCTGCCGAAATTTCAAATTTTTCTAGAGCCGCGACAAAAAATATGGCTTTGTATGATCCCGCTCAACTTACAGCTTGGCTGAACATCACGGATGACCCTGAACACTGAGTTCTTGCGTGCTGCCATTGCCCACTGGGACCCGGTGAACCATGTCTTCAACCTCAATGGCCTGGAAATATGCCCCCTGTTCGAGGAGTTCTGTGCTATTCTCGGCTATGATTCTGACTCTGACTTGATTCTCCCTTCTACTGATACCCTCAGTTCTACGCGAGGCTTGGCTGAATACCTGAACTGTTCCATTACTATTTCCCGCCGGTTGATTCAAGGTGAGGTTCTCAACATTGCTTCCATTATTGCCCGATATGCCAGCCATGGGAATCCCAGCGTATATGATGCTACTCGTGGGGCTACTCTGATTCTGTGCATGACTTCGCACTTCTTGTTCTTGAGTACTTCTAGCGACTTAGTGCATGTATGTCTCGGACTGAAGGCAGGTAAGTGTTGGGTTTGTGCCCTCAAACCATTACTTTATGTATGAGACATTGACATTTTTAATATATGGATATCAGCTTTACATTTCATTGTGTATGTTCTTTTCATGAGATGATTGTTAATCCTTAAGTATTATAGTAAGTAATTCGTGTGTGTATGAGATGCACACAAGTGAGATACGAATTACTATTCTTTAATACTTAGAATGTGTCACAGTGGATGATGAGACTGGATACCTCATCAAGTCTACACTGTAGCATAATTAACTACCATTGGATGGAGTGATTAATCTCAATCACTAGAGTGTAGCTCTTAGTTGATATGCTAGTGCTTATAGTGCATTGACGGACCTGAGTTTCCTATTGACGCTTAAGACTGTCAAACAGTCAATAGGAACTCATAACTTGTATAAGGTACGTGTTCTCAATCTTGAGACAATTATGAACACAGACTGTGGACATGGCTGCTTTGACTTACCAATCAGTGAGGTCTATAAAAGATCGACACCTGGGTATCTTGGGTATGTCATATTCATAGGGTTGTGAACATATATTGTCAAGATAGAATCTACCCTCTGTTTCAGAGTAAGCATTCCCTTGAGAATGTCACCAAGTCAATTACTGAGTACTGCAGTCTTGTTGATAAGAGTTATCAACATGTTTGGTAATCATGAGAGGTGAATGGGACTCAAGGAATACAAGAAGTAATCATGATTCAGGTTGACAGTAACAGTTATCCGATTACCTGAATATGATTACGAATGCTGACGGTAGAGGGACATTAGTACACCATACAAGTCTAGTAATCGCTTCGGATTTGTTCTTTTGCGTTGGAGTTCAGTTATCGTTTTATAGTGGAGTAAACGTTAACTGACCAGTTAGTTAGTTTGCTGATCAAAGAGTTTGGTCATGGTAATTAACAAACTGGTCTGAGCCAACAATAAAGAGCCTAGGAGGTCCCACTCTTAGCTCCGCCAGGATGTTTGGAAAGACACTTGAGGAAGCTGTCAAGACAAGTTCGATCGATTGAAGTATGTTCGATCGATTGAAGTCATGACAGGTTCGATCGATCGAGAATGGTTCGATCGATCGAAGGTTCGATCGATCGAAGTCACTTCGATTGATCGAAGTTTAGGTCGGTTCTGGAAATCTATAAATAGGGCAGCTGCGTTCTGGAAAAAGTTAATCGTCGTTCTTATACGCAGAAGCTGCAGAAACTATAATAGTCTTCCTAAACCTTCCTATACTCTCTATTAGGGTTCCCACCAACCCTGGTCTTTCCGGCAGGCATCCGCAGGAGTCATAGGGGTGAAGATCATCTAGTGGAGGCTGCTGGAAGTTAAAGATCAGAATTGGGTTCAAGACACTAAGGTATAATTCTTGTACACTCTTGCACGCATCTATGGAATTGATGAGTAGTAGATCTTGGGATACCAAAAGTTTTATAACTTAACCTATTTCCGCTGCGCGTTTAAACTTCACTTTAAACCGGTTTTACCAACAATTGGTATCAGAGCCACGCTCGTTTGGATCTATAGATGCGTTTTTAGAACACTAGTTTTGATTTGCATGTTGATTTTAGAACTGTTTTCGAAACTGCATCATCACAGATCTGTTTCTACAGTGTTATCGCAGCAGAGTACAAATCTGTGATTGCATGGGATGCAAGGTGGGTTCGATCGATCGAACATCTTTCGATCGATCGAACATTCTGTACTCAAGCGATCGAACAAGTTTCGATCGATCGAAACCTTCAGGTGTTCGATCGATCGAATGAAGTTCGATCGATCGAGACAGACTCTTTGTCAGGTTTTCTGTTTCACAGTTTTAAAAGTGTTTTGAAATTAAAAGTTTAATTTTAACGTATTCTGCAAAATTTTAAATCATTCTGTGAAATAGAATGTTCAAGCGATTGAAAGTGTTCAATCGATCGAAGGTTCGAGCGATCGAACGGTCTTCGATCGATCGAACTGGGACAGAGAAGTAAGATGCTGTTTTAAGTTCTAATTCAGTATGTAAAGAGTTTATATACTGTGTGAATCAATTAAGTGTTCCAACAGTTACATATATTTGTTATGTATGTGTGGATGCATGTACGACTAACCCTTTTGCAGCAAGATTAGTCGCTATCTCCCATGGCACCGAGTCGTTTGAATATTTATATTTAAATTGTTTGAGATTGGTGCATGTTGTAATTTAAGTTTGGTCTGGTTTTAAGGCATATGTAAAGGGCGCTGTGACTTCAATCCTACGAAAAGGAAAGTCGCACCGGTTTCCCTAGCCTTTTATTTTGTTGTTGTTATTTCTATTTCTAGATAAATTGTAAGCTTCAAAAGAGGCATAGGTTCAATGTAATAGAATTAGAAAACCCATGAAGATGGAGCAAGGAGCCGTTGTCCATGAAGATGGAGCTGGAGGCGATCAAACCAAAAAGCAGGTTCTATGGAGATAGAGCCATGGGAGATAGAGGCATCGTTTGGATATCTTTTATTTCATTTTAGTTTTTGTTTTATGTGCTTGGTTTGTGATTGGCGTATTATACATTGTTGCATGCACGCAAAACAAGTTTTCTAAAATAAAATTCAAAAACCGTTTTCAACACATTAGTAAACATTAGATGTTTATGGGAAGTATGTAGAAACAGATTTTCTCAAAAAGCAAAATCCTTTTTTACTAAATCTAGTGGGAGAGGGTCTTATTAATTACACCCACGATCTTCCATTAACGGTTCACTGTAAGATGAGTGGTGCATTCTGTGTCACCTCGCCAGGGGTGATCATTCCATACGGAGGGTGCATTACTCATTGGTTACTAGATGTGAACTTCTTTTGATAGGATCAATCAGACGTGTTAGAGGGTGACCACCATACGGAGGCGCTACTTGAGACGGTTGTGATTGGATCCTAGTTAATGGTACACACTAGCTAATCTATGGATAAGGGATCCCACACGGGGCATTATTCAGAAACTTAGAGATCAAATAGGTTCGGAAGTCATAACTTGTTTTGCAAGAGTTGCATAGCGGATAAGTTATGATAAATCGAAAGATCGAACATTGACCACCACACGGAGGCTTTATTCTTTCGTTTCGATATTCCGGCGACTTTGTTTTAAAAATAAGAGTTTTAAAAGGATTCTTTTATTTTAAATTGTCAAATTCTGATATCCATATTTATTTTGTTTTGATTTTTCAGTAAATCATAATGTCTGGATCTGCATTTAGTCCACTTGCCACCATACTCACTCAAAACAAGTTAACTGGAAACAACTACACTGAATGGAAACGTAACCTTGACATCGTGTTAACTGCGGAGGATCACATATATGTCCTCACCACCCCATGCCCCGAAGAACCCGCTGCAAATGCTTCGGCTGCTGCTAGACGCGAGTTCGATAAATGGAAGAAGTCGAATGGAATGGCTCGTTGCTATATTCTGGCCTCAATGGCTGGTGTGTTGCAACATCAATTCCAATCGAATGATTCTGCCAGTGACATTATCACATCCCTGAAAAAGATGTTTGGGGAGCATGGCAGGCCTGCCAGACAGGTAGCTATGCAGAAGATAATGAGTGCAAAGATGTCGGAAGGGACTCCAGTCAAGGAACATGTTTTAAAAATGATTGGTTATTTAAACGAGCTGGAGACCCTAGGTGCCAACATCGATGCACAAGCCCAAGTTGATATGATCCTCAATTCGCTGTCGCCTTCATTCGCTCAATTTAAACTTAACTATAATATGAATCAAATGAATTTTTCAATGAGCGAATTGATGAGCTCTTTATTGGCAGTGGAAGGGGTGATCAAGCCTGGGGGCAGCGTTTTAAACATTGAGAAAAGCGCTTCCTCTTCCCGATCTATGCCGAAAGGAAAGAAAGGGAAGAAGAAGGCTAGCACTGGTGGTTCAAGTGTTGGACCGGTCCCTAAGATTGCAAAATCTAAGGGAAAAGGTAAGGGAAAAGGGAAGGTTGGTGGCCAAGGCAAAGGAAAGTGTTTCCAATGCGGTGAGAAGGGCCACTGGAAGAGGAACTGTCCAGAATTCTTAGCTACAAGAGTTCAAGGTATGATTGAATCACATGTGATTGAAGTAAGTTTTATAACGGATACTTCAAACACTTGGTGCATTGATTCTGGTGCGACTAACCATATCTGTAATTCATTGCAGGGGTTCAGATCAACCAGGAAGTGCAGTGATGGGGAAATCGTACTTACTCTAGGTTCTAGCGCAACCGTTTCTGCGGTTGCTATAGGAGTCGTAGTTTTAGAATTTCTAGACAATAAAGTTTTGATTTTATCAGATGTACTTTACGTCCCTTCAATGAGACGTAATTTAATTTCAGTTTCTAATTTATCGAATAATGGTTATTCTTTTCATTTTAGAACTGAAGTTGTGATTAAAAGAAATAGTTCTTTTATATGTTCTGGTGTTAAATCAAATGGTTTGTATGTGATTACTCCCAATATTTCTAAAGATTCTTGTATGGAACTTAATAACTCAGTGGTAACTGTACCATCTAAAAGAAAGAGACCTTCCACTTATCCAACAAGGCTTTGGCATATGAGGCTTGGTCATATCAATCTAAATAGGATTGGCAGACTAGTCAAAGAAGGGGTCTTAGGCGATTTGGTTCTCGAACCAATGGAAGTCTGCGAGTCTTGTTTAGAGGGTAAGATGACCAAAAGGCCCTTTCTTGCAAAGGGAAATAGAACCAATGCATTGTTGGAATTAGTTCATACTGATGTGTGTGGACCAATAAATATTAGAGCAAGGGGTGGTTATGAGTATTTCATAACATTTACTGATGACCACTCTAGGTATGGATATGTGTACCTAATGCAGCACAAGTCTGAAGCCTTTGAAAAGTTCAAAGAGTTTAGGGCTGAAGTGGAGAAGCAATTGGGCACACATATCAAGGCCATTCGATCTGATCGAGGTGGCGAGTACCTCTCTAATGAGTTTATTGATCACCTCGTGCAGAATGGGATTCTGTCTCAGTTGACTGCACCTGGTACGCCTCAGCAAAACGGTGTAGCGGAGAGAAGGAATCGGACTCTTTTAGACATGACTAGGTCAATGATGAGTTATTCTGAGTTACCTTTATTTCTTTGGGGTTATGCTTTGGAAACCGCTGCTTACATACTAAATCTAGTACCAAGCAAATCTGTTCCCAGGACACCACGAGAGATGTGGATTGGGCGCAAGTCTTCTTTGCAACATCTCCGGATATGGGGGTGTCCGGCACATGTGCTAAAAGGAAAGATGAGCAAGTTGGATTCTAGATCGGAAGTATGTTACTTCGTGGGGTATCCAAAGGGTACTTATGGATGGTATTTTTATGATCCAAGAGAACAGAAGGTGTTCGTCAGTACGAATGCTATTTTCTTGGAGGATGATTATATCATGAACCATAAACCTAAGGGAAGGATAGATCTTAGAGAGATAGAAGGAGAGCCCTCAGTCCAACCCGCAGTTAATAACGATGAAAATCAAGAAAACACCACTTCTTCACCTATTTCCGCACCGATACCTCATCGTAGTGGGAGGATTATCAGCCAGCCTGATAGATACATGTTCTTAGGAGAAGTTTTTGAAGCTGTCTCCATAGAATCTGAATCTGATCCTGCCACATACGAAGAAGCAATGGCTGATGTTGATTTAGCTCATTGGGTTATAGCTATGAAGGCTGAATTGGAATCTATGGATTCTAATCAGGTCTGGGATCTTGTAGAGCTTCCAGCCAATATTAAACCCATTGGCTATAAGTGGGTCTACAAGAGGAAAAGAGGATCTGATGGAAAGGTTGAGACCTTTAAGGCAAGGCTTGTAGCAAAAGGTTATACTCAGAGGGAGGGCATTGACTATGAGGAAACCTTCTCGCCGGTAGCCATGCTCAAGTCCATCAGAATACTCTTATCTATTGCTGCATGCCTAGATTTTGAGATCTGGCAGATGGACGTCAAGACTGCATTCTTGAATGGCAATCTTGAGGAGGACATCTATATGCAACAACCAGAAGGGTTCATAGCTGGTCGGAAAGGTAACTTGGTATGCAAGTTGCAAAAGTCCATTTATGGGCTTAAGCAGGCATCCAGAAGTTGGAACATCCGATTTGACCAAGCGGTCAAATCGTTTGGTTTCATACAGAATCTGGATGAACCTTGTGTATACAAGAAATGTGAAGGGAAAGTGGTGGCTTTTCTTGTGCTTTACGTTGACGACATTCTACTCATTGGAAATGATGTAGCAGCGTTGTCAACGGTCAAGGTTTGGCTAGCTAGTACTTTCGATATGAAGGATCTAGGAGAGGCGAGCTATATTCTTGGGATAAAGCTCTTTCGGGATCGCAAGCGAAAGATAATGGGATTATCTCAAGCTGGTTATATCGATAAGGTGCTAACTAGGTTTTCAATGGATAATTCGAAGAAAGGTTTATTACCTTTCAGGCATGGTTTAGCGTTCTCCAAGGACCAGTGTCCAAAGACACAGGAGGAGAGGAATCGCATGACAGGAGTTCCCTATGCTTCGGCAGTGGGGAGTCTCATGTATGCGATGTTATGCACTAGACCAGATATCTGTTTTGCCGTTGGCATGGTTAGCAGATATCAGTCGGATCCGGGTCCAGAGCACTGGACAGCCGTTAAGCACATTCTTAAGTACTTGAGAAGGACTAAAGATTACATGCTTATGTTCGGTGGTAGTGAGTTAATTCCAGTAGGATACACTGACTCGGACTTTATGTCAGATAAAGATTCGAGAAAGTCGACGTCCGGTCATCTCTTTACCTTGGGAGGTGGTGCTGTCAGTTGGAGGAGCATTAAGCAGAAATGCATTGCAGACTCAACTACAGAAGCTGAGTATGTGGCTGCTTGTGAAGCCGTAAAGGAAGCTGTTTGGCTCAAGAAGTTCCTTATGGAACTCGAGGTGGTACCAGCGTCGCTGTCGCCTGTTACACTTTATTGTGATAACAGTGGGGCAGTGGCTCAGTCCAAGGAGCCAAGGAACCACGGAAAGGGAAAGCACGTAGAGCGGAAATATCATCTTATCCGAGATATTGTTCAACGTGGAGATGTGACTGTCACCAAGATTGCCACGACTGACAATCTTGCTGATCCGTTTACAAAGGCCTTGCCTCAGAAGGTCTTTGATCGTCATCTAGATAGTCTAGGTCTTAGATGTAGTTCTGAATGGTTATGAGTGCAAGTGGGAGTTTGTTGGGTTTGTGCCCTCAAACCATTACTTTATGTATGAGACATTGACATTTTTAATATATGGATATCAGCTTTACATTTCATTGTGTATGTTCTTTTCATGAGATGATTGTTAATCCTTAAGTATTATAGTAAGTAATTCGTGTGTGTATGAGATGCACACAAGTGAGATACGAATTACTATTCTTTAATACTTAGAATGTGTCACAGTGGATGATGAGACTGGATACCTCATCAAGTCTACACTGTAGCATAATTAACTACCATTGGATGGAGTGATTAATCTCAATCACTAGAGTGTAGCTCTTAGTTGATATGCTAGTGCTTATAGTGCATTGACGGACCTGAGTTTCCTATTGACGCTTAAGACTGTCAAACAGTCAATAGGAACTCATAACTTGTATAAGGTACGTGTTCTCAATCTTGAGACAATTATGAACACAGACTGTGGACATGGCTGCTTTGACTTACCAATCAGTGAGGTCTATAAAAGATCGACACCTGGGTATCTTGGGTATGTCATATTCATAGGGTTGTGAACATATATTGTCAAGATAGAATCTACCCTCTGTTTCAGAGTAAGCATTCCCTTGAGAATGTCACCAAGTCGATTACTGAGTACTGCAGTCTTGTTGATAAGAGTTATCAACATGTTTGGTAATCATGAGAGGTGAATGGGACTCAAGGAATACAAGAAGTAATCATGATTCAGGTTGACAGTAATAGTTATCCGATTACCTGAATATGATTACGAATGCTGACGGTAGAGGGACATTAGTACACCATACAATTCTAGTAATCGCTTCGGATTTGTTCTTTTGTGTTGGAGTTCAGTTATCGTTTTATAGTGGAGTAAACGTTAACTAACCAGTTAGTTAGTTTGCTGATCAAAGAGTTTGGTCATGGTAATTAACAAACTGGTCTGAGCCAACAATAAAGAGCCTAGGAGGTCCCACTTTTAGCTCCGCCAGGATGTTTGGAAAGACACTTGAGGAAGCTGTCAAGACAAGTTCGATCGATTGAAGTATGTTCGATCGATTGAAGTCATGACAGGTTCGATCGATCGAGAATGGTTCGATCGATCGAAGGTTCGATCGATCGAAGTCACTTCGATCGATCGAAGTTTAGGTCGGTTCTGGAAATCTATAAATAGGGCAGCTGCGTTCTGGAAAAAGTTAATCGTCGTTCTTATACGCAGAAGCTGCAGAAACTATAATAGTCTTCCTAAACCTTCCTATACTCTCTATTAGGGTTCCCACCAACCCTGGTCTTTCCGGCAGGCATCCGCAGGAATCATAGGGGTGAAGATCATCTAGTGGAGGCTGCTGGAAGTTAAAGATCAGAATTGGGTTCAAGACACTAAGGTATAATTCTTGTACACTCTTGCACGCATCTATGGAATTGATGAGTAGTAGATCTTGGGACACCAAAAGTTTTATAACTTGACCTATTTCCGCTGCGCGTTTAAACTTCACTTTAAACCGGTTTTACCAACAGTAAGAACCCCATGGCTATGGTCTTAGCTGAGACTTTGAATGGCTTGGATAAGGCCTTCAACCAAGGGACTCTTCTTCTTTCTGGGGCGCCTTTGGTGTTACAGGCTTGGCTATACGAGCGCCTTCAGCTGTGGACGGGCCGCATACCACCGTTTTACTTTCGTCGAGCCGTGCTTCAGTCTCACTATACTTTTGCCGATTGGGTGGGTATGATGGGTGCCTTATCTGAGGCTGACATTTGCTGGATCGTGAGGCATTGGGGCCTTTATGCCGTCACCACGAGCCTCAGGGGTCACCAGAGAGTGTGGTTGATGGGTCTGAGAGAGACTTCTTTCTATCATCCTCGCCGTTTGGCCAGACAGTATGGACATGTTCAGGAGGTTCCCCGGGGGTTTACTGAGAGGGTCTTTGCTTCCAGGATCAGGGTTGCCACTATTGCTGCTTTCATTGATGGTTAGGCTGACCGAGTAAAGGCCTACTTCTAAAGGCCTTTGAAGAAATAAAAGACACAAAGATAAAACTAGACCTAACTGATTCTGCTCATTCCTCCAAGTGTCTTTGAACATTTGTGATTGCTTTTTGAAAGACTTTTATTTCTTTGATTATTCCTGCTTATGTAATATTCAAAGTTTGTTTATCGGTGAACCTTGGTTACTTTGGGAATCTCATTTTATGCATTTTAGCTTTCTGAAAGATATTTTGTAACCGAGATTTCAATTAGATGTTGCTTTTGGTACATCGTTTGGGCATGCTAGGGCGATTAGAGGAAAACGAGGCGGGTGGCCGAAGTTTGCCCCTAGTTTGGGGTATGTATGGTTGTGAGGCAAATGAGGTAGATGACCGACGTTTGCCCCTAGTTTAGAAAAGGTTTAGGCAAACGAGGTGCGTGGCCGAAGTTTGCCCCTAGTGTGGAGGGTGATTTCTGGGTTATGGTAAGGACCGCGACTTTATTTCTCTCACACGCTCATAATTTTGCGTAGGCACCAGTTAGGTGGCCTAGCGAGCTCTTTTCTCTCTTTTGTTATTGCTCACCTTGGATTTAGCTCTAATTTTCGCCTAGGCGTCCTTTCGGATTTTCAACCTAGCGAGCCATCCTTTTTTTTTTCTTTCAAAAGTCTGCCTACGTACCCCCGAGCGGGGATCAGGTCCAACGTTGTTTGGGCCAAAGTTTTGAAAGAAAAGGTTATTTTGATGGGGCGACCGAACCGATGTGGTTGCCTACGTATCCCCAAGTGGGAATCAGGTCGAGCGTAGTTCAAGGCAAGGCTTTGAAGAAAATGGTTATTTTTGTGGGTGGGGCGACCGAATCGATGTGGTTGCCTACGTATCCCCAAGTGGGAATCAGGTCGAGCGTAGTTCAAGGCAAGGCTTTGAAGAAAATGGTTATGGAATGGTCAAGCATAGTACTTTTTGAGGCGGTCCATGTTGATTGGTTCTTTGAATTCGACACCATCGAGGTCCATGAGATAAGTTGCTCCTCCGGAAAGAACGGCCTTGACGATGTAAGGGCCTACCCATTTAGGTTTAAATTTCCCACGGGGATCAAAGATCGGAGCTCGCAATTCCTTAAGGACAAGGTCGCCCTTGACAATCTTCCTCGGATGAACCCTTTTGTTGAAAGCACGGGCTATCCTTTTTTGATAGATTCGAACGTGGTCGACTGCCGCTAAGCGCTTTTCATCTATGAGAGCTAACTCTTCGTATCTTTCCCTCAACCAATCTGACTCTGAGATTTCACATTCTGCCATCACGCGCAGAGACGATAGTTCTATCTCGACTGGAAGTACTGCTTCCATCCCGTACACTAGTGAGTAGGGCGTTGCTCCTGTGGATGTCCTTATCGAGGTTCTATATCACCAAAGTGCGAACGGCAGCTTTTCATGCCAGTCCTTGTAGGTGTCAGCTGATTTCTGCAGTATGGCCTTGACATTCTTATTTGCAGCTTCGACTGCCCCATTAGTTTGCGGCCTATATGGTGACGACTTGTGATAAGTGATTTTGTATTCTTCAAACAGATCCCTGACTTCTGTCTTGAAATGGCTTCCGTTATCCGAAATAATCTCATGGGGAACTCCATAACGGCAGATGAGATTTCTCTTGATGAATTTGGCTACTTCCTTGGCCCCCAACTTGGTGTAAGATGCGGCTTGTACCCATTTTGTGAAGTAGTCGATGGCCACCAAAATGTACCGATTTCCATTCGAGGCTTTTGGAATGATTTCACCGATAATATCGATTCCCCAGGTGGAGAATGGCCAAGGTGAGGTCATGCTGTATAGAAGGGATGGTGGTACATGCATCATGTTTGCATGGATCTGGCACTTGTGACACCTTCTTACGTATTCGCAACAATCTTTCTCCAAAGTTGTCCAGTAGTACCCTTGTCTTATGATTTTCTTAGCCAGCATGTGAACGTTCATGTGCGGGCCGCATACCCCCTCGTGTATTTCCTCCATCATTCTTTTGGAGCTCTTTTCGAACAAGCAAGTCAGGTTGTGACCGTTGTATCCTTTCTTCAGTAGCTTCCCACCACAAATAATGAATTGCGCTGCGAATCTTCGAATGGCCCTTTTGTCTTTCTCGGTAGATTCTTGGGGGTATGTTCCCTTTTTTTATGAAATCCCAGACATCCTGATACCACGGTGTTTCATTTTCTTCTTCTTCGATTGCGGCGATCATGTTGAACGAAGGCTCGTACCTCTGCTCTATTACCAAAGGCATCATCTTGACTCCCACAGGAATTTTGATCATGGAGGCTAAGGTAGCCAACGAATCTGCTAGCTGGTTCTCTTCCCTAAGCAAGTAAAGGAACGTGACATTCTTGAACTGCCTCTTGAGTTGGTCGAGATGATCATCATAGGGCTTCAACCTTTCTTCTTTTACTTTCCATTCTCCTCTAGCTTGTGATATAATGAGGTTCGAATCCCCGAAGACGTCCAGCCTTTGAACTTTCAGCTCTAAGGCTGCTTCCATTCCCAGAATGCATGCTTCGTATTCAGCGGTGTTATTGGTGGAGTTATAATTGAGCTTGATTGCCAATGGAGTATGATCCCCGCTTGGTGATACGAGAATCATTCCTACTCCGTATCCCTTCATGTTGGCTGCTCCATCAAAGTACAACTTCCACTATTCTTCCTTGATTTCCATGATGTTTTTGTCAGGAAATGGAAAGTCCCCACTTTCTTCAGAGTCAATGGCATGCTCTGCGAGATGCTCAGCTACGGTTCTCCCTTTTACTGATTTGCTTGTAACATACTTGATATCGAATTCGGATAGTAGAAGTAACCAACGGGATATACGACCGGTCAGGGTAGGTTTTTCAAGGAGGTATTTTAGAGGATCCATGCGGGATATGAGCACAACCGGAAAGGCTAGCATGTAGTGCCTTAGTCGGCGAGTGCACCAAACCAAGGCCCAACATGTTTTTTCGAGGGTAGAGTAGTTGAGCTCATACCCAGTCATCCTCTTGCTGAGGTAATATATGGCTTTTTCGGAGTGGCTTTCTTCTCCTTCTTGGGCCAGCATGCAGCCCATGGCGTTTTCAGAGACAGATAGGTAAAGGAATAAGGGCTTATACGGAGTGGGTGGTGAGAGGAAAGGCAGGTTCTGAAGGTAGGCTTTTATTTTGTCGAAAGCAGCTTGGCATTGGTCATCCCATTGGAACTTCTCCCCTTTTCTCAATAACCGGAACAGAGGATAGCACGTGGTTGTGAGCTTGGAAATGAAACGGCTGATGAATTGGATTCTTCCGAGGAAACCCCATACTTCTTTTTCATTCCGTGGTGGTGTCATTTCTAGGATTGCCTTGATCTTGGAGGGGTCCACCTCTATCCCCCTCTGTGTGATGAGAAAACCCAGGAGTTTACCGGAGATCACACCGAAAGTGCATTTCTTGGGATTCAACCTCATCTTGTATTTGCGCAACCTTTCAAAAAACTTTTCCAGCGCTACCAGGTGTCCTTCTCTGTCCCTGGACTTCACGATCATGTCATCTACATACACTTCTACCTCCTTGTGAATCATGTCGTGCAGCAGAGTGGTGGCAGCTCTTTGGTAGGTTGCCCCCGCATTCTTGAGTCCGAAAGGCATTACTCTATAACAGTAGGTTCCCCAAGGGGTGGTGAATGTCGTCTTTTCCAGATCTTCTGGCGCCATCAAAATCTGATTATACCCTGAGAAACCATCCATGAATGACAGTAGCTCATGTCCTGCGGTGTTATCTACCAAGACGTCAATGTGGGGAAGTGGGAAGTCATCCTTGGGACTGGCTTTGCTTAGATCACGGAAATCGACGCACACACGAACTTTTCCATCCTTCTTCGGGACTGGCACGATATTGGCAACCCATTCCGGATATTCGGTGACAATGATGAACCCTGCTTTGAACTGCTTCTCTACTTCTTCTTTAACCTTGAGTGCCCATTCCGGCCTCATGCGCCTCAGTTTCTGCTTGACAGGTTTAGAATTGGGGAAGAGGGGGATATGATGTTGGACAATGTCAGGATCGACCCCAGGCATGTCTTCGTAAGACCAAGCAAAAACATCTTTGAATTCTTTTAGCAAGAGAGTTAATTTTTCTTTTTCTTCTTTATTAAGAGTTGAGCCAATTTGCACAATTTGTGGATTATCTGTTTCACCTAGGTTAACTGATAAAGTATCTTCGATTATTTCATAAGCAGGTGGTTTTTCAATTAGTTGCTTAAATTCAATTGGGAGATCCTCGGAGGGATCTGTGCATTCACAAGTGTTAGACACAGAGGAGTAAGCAGAATCGTCTTTCATTTCATTCATGACAGGTGAAGTGACTACATTGGACAGTGGTGGGCTTACAGCCGCCGACTTTGGTACAGACTCGATAATTAGTAGTACAGACTCTGGGGGAACAGGGGATAGGGAGACACGGACAGATGACTCTACAGCCTGGTTGCTCAGACCCTCCTCAGTTGGCTTGATCTAATCATCTTGGCTCTTGGCCCTCTTTTCTTCCTTCTTCCCAGCCGATTCATCCCACATCTTCTCGATGGCTTCAGTGTCCAGGTATTTCAACCAGTCCTCCTCCAGGGTTTTCTCAATTTCTTCGGGATAGAACGGATCTTGATATGGGGGCCTTTCGCAGTCAGCGAAGATTTCAAGCCCGGGGTGCCTTTTCCCAGTGGTTGGATGGGTCTCGGGTTCGGGGAACCCAAAGTAAGGGAAATCATCTCCTTCTTTGATGAATTGTCCATTCAAGGGTTGCAGTATGGCGGGAGACCCCTTACCCTTTTCTTCCATGGCCTCTGTAGCTCGACATCTTCCTCAGTGGGCTTATACCCCAACCCGAAAGTTCCTTATTGCCCTTTGATCTGAGGGAACTCACGAATCCCTTGCTGGCGTCGGCCCAATCCCATTCCGGTAAAATAGTTCATTTTACGGACAATGTTGACAACTGTGGAGTGGATCTCGGGGAACCTGTCTTCGTCATTGATCATGTGGACTTCTTCCATGAAGAATCCCCCGATTTCTCCTTCTTCTAGCTCAAGTATTTGGACTTCAAAAATGGGAGCGTAATTTGGGAAAGCTTCATTACCCCAACTATTACCGAGGATGATTTTTACCTCCTTCTCATGAATATACTTGATCATTTGATGCACAGTGGATGATACGGCTTTGTTGGCATGCAGTCAGGGCCTCCCAATCAGCAAGTTGAACGAGGCAGGTATGTCCATGACTTGAAAGACTTCGGTGCTTACCAAAGATCCTACCCGGATTTGCAGAGAGATAGTTTCCATCACATTTCTCTTGGTGTTATCATAGGCCCTCACGGATTGCACAGATGGCGTGATGTCAAGGACATCAACCCCCAAAGCAGTGGTAGTCCTTAGAGCACAAACATTTAAGGCAAAACCTGTATCAACCAGACAAAACGGCACCTGCTGCCCCTTACACCCAACAGTGATGTACAATGCTTTGTTATGTGCAGATCCTTCTGGTGGCAGGTCCTCATCAGAAAATGTAATGATTGGGTCGGGGGTAAGTGCGCCCAAGAAAGCTACTATGTCCTCCGGTGCGGCGTCGATAGGGACTTCAATTCCAGCCAAGGCATTCAACACGGCTTGCCTATGCTTGTAGGATGTTACCATGATGTCCCACATTGAGAGATGTGCTTGGGTTTTCTCTAGCTGTTTTATCAACTCATTATCTTCTTCGATGATCTCATCCATTTTACCCTTCCCCTTGTCTTTGACTGGACCTTTCTCGGTTGCTTCGGTGGCAGGTTGTGGAAGCTGATAATGATGGCCTGACCTGGTTAGATGATCAATCTCGGCAGGAGTGGGTCCTTCTACAGTCCCGTCTTTTTTGAACCAATCACAATCCGTCCCCACAAATGGTTTCTCCGGCTCGTCCCAAATAGAAGCATCACTTTCTTTGTTGGGATCATACCATTTGAGGTCTACCGCCCCTAGATCATGCTCTTCCAGAAAGAACAGGTCTTGCTCATCGTCTAGCTGTTGCTGCCACTCGTCATTCTCCCCTTCGATCAGATGAACTCCCACAAAATTTGAGACGTCAATGAGGGGTAAGGGCTGTCCTAGGGGGGTGATATAGGTAGCGGGATTGAAGGATACACGGCCGGACTCGATGAGGCTGATATTTTTGTGGTTTGGCAGAGGATTTTGAGTGATGTGAGGTTGCCTCGGAGGTGGCTCGATAATATTCTGGTCAATGAGGTCTTGGATGTCATGGCGGAGGCGCATGCAATCATCAGTGTTATGGCCAGGGGCTTGGTGGTAGGTACATTGCTTGGACATATCGCAGTTAGGCGGGGGCGGGGTATTTCGAGGCTGGAGTAGTTGGAGATGGCCCTTTTTGAGGAGGCGGTCCAAGGCTGAGGAGAGAGAGATTTCTAACTTGGCAAAATTGCGAGGGGGCTTTTTCTGGAAAGGGCGGTTGGAGGAATTTGCCTGGTTGGAGGGTTGATATGGCCTTGGAGGGTATGCCATGGGTTGGCTGCTAAGGGCATTGACATCTGGGGGATTCCGGGAGTAGTTGGGTCTTCTTGACTGACTCAGAGGCTCTTCCTTTTTTATTTTTCCTTCTCTGATGGCATCTTCAATTCGGGTTCCGACTTCAAACAACTCCTCAAAGGTGGAGATGGACTGGTAGAATAATTTCTCATGGTAGAGCGGCTGCAGATTCCGGATGAGCATTCTCACTTGTTCTTTCTCAATCGGCCGGTGGGTCATTTGGGCTACCTTGTTCCTCCATCTGCTAAGAAACGCAGCGAAGGATTCATGGTTGTTCTGCCGGGTCGTTTCCAAATCCCTGATAGTGACATCCAGCTCCTGGTTGTAGGAGTAATGATCGACAAAAACTCGAACGATATCTTCCCAGGCCCGAGTTTTGGAGGCTTCCAAGGTTAGGAACCATGATAGTGCAGATTTTGCCAGAGTTTGTGGGAACAGCATCGCAATGTGCTCGTGGGTACAACCCATGGACTGGAAGATACTCATACACAGCTTCACATGACTTTTTGGGTTCCCAGTTCTGTCAAAACGGTCGATGGCAGGCATTTTGAAGTTCTTCGGTAGTTTCAACTTGACAGGCTCAAAAAGGCCTTCCAGGTCTAGCATGTAATCATCGACCCCCTTGCTTTTCCACAGTACACTCTCTAGCTTGTCAACCTTATCCATTTTCTCTTGGAGCTTCTTCTTATACGCAAGCGGTGGGACCCCTTGAAACCAGTCTTCCTACCCATTATTCCCATGCGGGGGTGGTTCAAACCCTGGTGGTGGGAACCCGGGCGGAGGTTGCGGCTGCTGCTGCTTTAGTTCTTCCATGAACTTCAGGACTTGGGCTAGGCTGTCAGACTGTTGGCTTATAGTTGCTCCCAACTCGGTAGCCTTGTTTTCCAACTCTTCTCTATTCATGCTGAAGTAGGCTGTCGGACTGATTCTGATCAAACGATTATCCGAACTCCTGGCCCACGACGAGGATTTCGGCTGCTGACCTTGGGAATCTATACTGACCTGACAGATTTTGAGAGAAAGGGGTGTATCAGATCCTGACAGTGGTGACTTTTAGACCGACAAAGACAGTGACGTGGACTGACTCGAGACAGTGCGTGCAGAGAGATGGGAATGGTGTATGCATGGGAGACAAGCATGCGGATGTAAGCCCTAATCTATATGATGCTCCTATTTCTAACAGATAGCAGTTAAGCAAATAAGGTCCTATTCATATAGAGTGTGCCAATCTTACTTTCCAGTACGATCACTAGGGATAATGGGGGTTTCCAGTTTTTTTTTTTCGTGAAGGCTTCTAGGAGAGGCTGTACATTTTCGATTGATCTGGACAGAGTTTCTGGGAGAAACAGGGATATCTGGTCACAGTTTTTGGTATTTCTGGGGAATTTGAGCAAGGTTTCTGGGAGAAACGGGTTAGTATGATCATATCCTGGGATATTTGGACAGAGTTTCTGGGAGAAATGGGTTAGTACGGTTATATCTGGGATATTTGGACAGAGTTTCTGGGAGAAATGAGTTAGTACGGTTATATCTGGGATATTTGGACAGAGTTTTTGGGAGAAATGAGTTAGTACGGTTATATCTGGGATATTTGGACAGAGTTTCTGGGAGAAATGAGTTAGTACGGTTATATCTGGGATATTTGGACAGAGTTTCTGGGAGAAATGAGTTAGTATGGTTATATCTGGGATATTTGGACAGAGTTTCTGGGAGAAATGGGTTAGTACGGTTATAGTGATCGTACTTTCTAGCAGGTTCTCATACTCCTATGTTTTAGGACCAACAAACAAGGTTCGCGGTGTATATCTTTGTGAGCATGGAACAGACATCCTTGTCATGGTGCCTAGGCAGGTCAACTCAATGTGATCACATGTGAGTGGTTGCCTTGGGAATCATAAGAAAGAGGTTTTGTTCTATGCCACATAAGCATCTACACCGCTCAGGTAATCCCACCAGGGCATACAGCAATTATATCACTTTGTCCTATCTGAGAAGATAAATGAACAGCCCTATGAAAGGTTCTACAGGAATCTATATGCAAAGGCTGGATTTAGTCAAAGAGGGTCCATTGACGAGAGTTCCAATATACCGTCAGGGAGACAGTACGAAGGTTTCTACTCTTTTTTATATACCTTGGAAGGTACAGTATCAACGGTGACTTGTGCCCTGGCACAGCAAGACCTGAACAATGTCAGCGCCGCGTTTCAGACACAGTCGGGAGGGTAGAATGCAGAGTGCAATGTGGTGAACCAGACACAGTAAAAAGATGATTTTAAGGATGCTTCTGATGAGTCAAACCTCTGTATTATTTTGTTTTAAAATAAAATTTCCCCAGCAGAGTCGCCAGATTGTGGATACCGGGATTCCACCGCTTCTTTGTTTAGTTTTTGGAAACTTATTTGACTTTGAACCAAAGGAAGAAAATGGTCTGTTGAAAATAGATACAGAGTCACCACTTGGTCTTTAGGGAACCAAGAAACCCAAATTTGACTCACCCAAATGGATAAAGGGCACCGGCCCTTCAAAACCAAAGTACTTGGTTCGGGGTTTTGGTACGAGAGAGGAAGGAGCCTTTGTCGCGACTAAAAGACCCTCAACTCGCCCCGTCTTTCGACGGGCCTCAATTAGCATCCAAATAATCATCTTATACTATGTATGGTTCGGCAATTAATACTATGATAATATATTACATTACATAAGAAACTTGAAAATGGAAGATCAAAAGATAAGATATCATTCATAAGATCTAAGTCAAATATCACACAATGCAAAGTGAAAGATCACACAAACAAACCTAGGAAAAATAGTCTAATCACATATCAAGTAATCAAGCTTTCCTAGTCTAAGGGGACATAAATTGTTATTGAAACGAACAAAGAAAGAAATCAAAAATATGCTTAGCAAGCTAGAATGATGCATGTTAATCTTTGAGAAAAGAAGATCTCTCAATCCCCGGGACGGATGAGAAAGGGTGATTAGATCGAGGGGAAGCATGAACGTGTGATCAAATTCATTTCCTTATAATCTTCTTAGATTAGGAGTTACAAAAATCCTAAATCTTGCATGAATGCAATGTATGTATCTAAAATGTGCAAAGGTTGTAGTGTGTTTTGTGTACATGGATTTCTAGAATGACTTAAAAGTCTAAAATGTGTATGAATGAATGAATGAAATAATCATGGGATATATACAAATGTAGTATGAACTACTTCCTAAGATATGAACTAATTTAGAATACATATAAGCATCAAATCAAAGAATGAAAGTTAAGGTGTGCTTGCTGTGAATAGTGGACAGAACAGTAGCATGATCTTGTGGAAATCGAAAAGAGGGGTTAGGAATGTTTTTAATGCATGATGTGTTATGAAGATCTTCCTTATTGTGTCTAGAACACTACCCAAAAGGCCAATCTTGAATAACTATCACAGAATGAGAGAAATCATATAAACAATGAAGGTCACTCAGAAACAGAGTCCGTACTGTCGACTGCAATGTTGAAAACTCTTAGAAAATGAAAACAAATGATCTAGAGGCCCATTTTATACAGAAAGTTCCCTAAGACATTGAAGTGTAAGGGAAAAATAAGTTAGGACCACCCCGTTTGGAAAGGTTTTCTGAAAAAGAAGTTAGAAGTGGACCTAGCTGCTGTGACAGCAAAAACAGAATGTCTGGAAGGAATGTTTGGGTCCAAATGGACCATTTCCAAGTACTTCCAAGTCAAACCAAAAATCATGGGTGTTCTCCAATGAGTTAGGAAGACTTTCCAAGTGGCCTTGCATCCATATGTTGAGTATTGAGTTCTAGAGAAATCTTTGAACTCAACTCACTCACTGTTTTGACTCACTGTTTTGAAGATTTTGGAGAAAACAAGGTTTTGTTTCTTGAAATCAAAATGAGAGGGGTTGAGAGGGGTTTTGAAATAGATGTTTTGAAAGCATATTTTCAATACTCAACAAGGATTATAGCCACTTAAAATGCCAACATCAAACTCACCATCAAGAACCTCCAAGATTGTTGGAGAGATTTATTTTATTTTGAGCATAACTTCAAAAATACCTAGGAGGTATTGAAGTTATGATCATCATCTATCAAACATGTTTTTGAGGTCAAGAGCTACTATCCATAAGGATTCACTCACGCCAAACTTCATGTCATCATCTAGATGATGATGAACTAGTAAGTAAACAAAGAAAAATAAAAAAGAAATGAGGTAAGAAGAGATAAACAATGAATAAACAAGCAAGTAGATAATGATCAATAGATGATATTCATGATGTATTGAACTTGTAGAATGGTGTTTCACTCATATATGATAACATTGGATATGGAAGAAGCTTCCTCTCTCTTAAATGCTCACTAAAATGGTGGTTGGGTGTATTGAATGTTGAAGTAAATAGGAGTAACGAAGTAAAAAACAAAGTTAGAACTCACTTTTGTTTTGAAAATCAAAGAAGAAAGCTTCTTTTCTCTCTACTCTAACCTTATCTCTACAACTTTCTCTCCCAAACTTTTTCTAAGCTTTCATTTGACTCCTCCAAAATGAAGAGCAATGGGGGGGTTATATAGGCCAACTTGGGGTGATTTTGGGGTTTTAGAAGTATTCCCATTGGTCCCAAACATCTGAAATCATGAAACTACGTCGTTTTGGTTTTTAATTAATCAAAATGGGACCCCAAAAGAAATTACAAAAACTTACTGTTCTGGAGGGGAGTGTCGCGGCCGCACTGGGCCAGTGCCGCGGCGGCACTGCTTCTCCCTTCGTCCAGATAATGCTGTTTAGGCCACCTGAGGTTCCGGTATTCGCGAAAAGGCCCTATTTCGTCCGAAATTCATAGAAAATGCATATGAACTCCAAACTGAGGTTGTGATATACCGTTGGAAAGGTATTGGAGTCTACTTTACATAAAAAATAGTTCGGGGATAAGTCACTTTGAAAAGTTTTGCGGTATTCGCGATAAAAGCTGATTTGATCGCCTTTTTCGTCTTCGGAAATTGATAATAAACTCGTTTTAAATCCGAAAATTGCGTGCGATATACCGTTGAAAAGCTATTGACCTCTAGTATCAATGAAAAATATTTGAAAATTATTATGACGCCCCGGTTTTAAAGTCAGATTCTGGTCAAACTGGTCAAACTTAGGATTCTCGGAAAGTTCTGGGAACTTCCGGGAGCTCCCAGGGGCTGACGTTTTCGCTCGATTTTCTTTTAAAACTCATTTTAATACTTTTCTAATGATTTCGGTGAATTCGGATGATTTAGGTCAAACTTGGTCAAACTCGGTCAAACTCTGGTCAAACCTGGTCAAACCTTGGTCAAATCGGTCAACGGGGACTTTCGGGGAACTTCCGAGACTTCCGGGGGTCTCTGGGAGCTGACGATTTCATCCGATTTTTCTTAAAAACTCATTTTATCACTTTTCTTACGACGTAGCATGTTTTCAGAACTTCGAGATCAAATTTGGGAGCTTTCGGGCTTTCAGGGGTATTTTGGTCATTCTGAGCATTTTGAGAAATAGAACCAACTTCCAGGAGTCCTTTTGAGTCCTTTTTCGATCATTGCGAACCACCAAGCTATGGGTCTCCTAAATCTGATAGCCGACAAAATGGGGTGTCTACAGTATGCAAAGTTCAGAAAGTGTGAATTTTGGCTACAGGAGGTTAAATTCTTAGGATATCTCAAGAGGGTATCTCCGTGGACTCATCTAAGACCGAGGCAGTCTTAAGCTGGAACAGGCCGACCAATATGACAGAAGTTAGGAGTTTTCTTGATCTAGCAGGATATTATCAAAGATTTGTCGAAGGATTTTCCAAGATTACAGGACCTTTGATGAATTTGATAAGAAAGGAGATAAAGTACAAATGACAAACATGAAGGTGCATTTCAGGAATTAAAGGAGAGAATGACTTCTACACCAGTGCTCGCGATACCTAAGAGTGGGAAAAGATATGTGATCTATAGTGATGCATCGCACTAGGGATTGGGTTGTCTGCTTATATAAGACGGGAATGTCATTGTATATAGATCCAGATAATTGAAGGTGCATGAAAAGAACTACCCTACGCATGATCTGGAATTAGCAGCAATAGTGTGTACATTGAAAATTTGGAGACACTATCTCAATGGAGAAAAGTTTGATCTATTCTCTAACCATAAGAGCTTGAAGTATTTGTTCTCTCAGAAGGAGTTAAACATGCGACAATGAAGATGGATGGAGTTACTTAAGGATTATGACTTTTCATTATAATACCATCCAGGTAAATCAAATGTCGTAGCCGACTCTTTAAGTCGTAAACCTCGACTCATGATCGCAGCATTACAAGTTCGAGAATGGAAAGCATTGGAAGTTTTAGCTAAATTCGATCTTCAGCTAGTGGAATCAATGGAATGACAACACCTTGGATGTTTTATGGTACATCCAACTTTGATAAGCCATATCATAGAAGCTCAACAGACAATGGAAGATTTGAAGTTATGGTTTACAAAGATGTCGGTGAAAGAACCAAAGGTCTGAACTTTTGGTACAGACGGAGCCTTACGATGTAAAGGTAGACTCTGTGTACCTGACAAAGAAAATCTTCGAAAAGATATACTAGAAGAAGCACATAAGTCACGGATGACGATTCATCTTGGAGGTACAAAGATGTACAAGGATTTAAAGAGAAATTTCTGGTGGGAAGGAATGAAGTGAGAAGTAGTTAAGTATGTAGCTCAATGTTTTACTTGTAAACAAGTAAAGGCAGAACATTAGAAATCACCTGGATTCCTACAACCATTACCGATTCCCCAATGGAAATGGCAACATATAACATTGGATTTCGTAGTAGGAATGCCGAAGTCACAATAAAACCATGATGTAATTTGGGTAATCGTGGATTGACTTAC
Organism: Hydrangea macrophylla; assembly: GCA_033977485.1. Taxonomy (NCBI): domain Eukaryota; kingdom Viridiplantae; phylum Streptophyta; class Magnoliopsida; order Cornales; family Hydrangeaceae; genus Hydrangea; species Hydrangea macrophylla. The sequence goes on along the minus strand of CM066990.1, from coordinate 30,213,955 downwards.
AAAAACGGCACATTTTATCACCTACAATATGACGTATCCAGTGGAACATTTGAGCCGAATGTATCTATAGCACATGGTACGGTTACACGGAGTGCCTATCTCTATCGTTTCAGATCGAGATTCGTGCTTTACTGTAGAGTGTTGGAAGAGACTCCAAACAACGATGGGAACTACACTGAACTTGAGTTCAACCTTTCATCTGCAGACCGATGGTCAGACTAAACGAGTCAATCAAGTGATGGAAGATATGCTATACACTTACGTCATCAATTTTGAGAGTTCTTGGGAGACGCACTTGCCGCTAATAGAGTTTTCCTATAATAATAGTTATCATACAAGTATAGGGATAGCGCCATTTGAAGCTTTATATGGAGGACCTTGCCGATCGCCACTATATTGGACCGAAGTCAGAGATACTCAAATTTTTGGGCCAGAGATGGTATGAGAAATGAGTGAAAAGATTCAGATTGTACGTGAGAAAATGAAGATAGCTCAGACCCGACACAAGAGTTATGCTGACAAATGACGCAAAGACTTGGAATTCGCCGTTGGAGATCACGTGCTGCTTAAAGTTTCACTCGTTCGAGGCATCGTCAGATTTGGAAGAAGAGAAGCAAGCTATCACTACAATTTATTAGACCGTTCGAGATTTTAGAATGTGTTGGGAAGGTTGCTTATTGGCTTGCATTGCCACCGAAGATGTTAGGAGTGCACAACATATGCCACATTAGTATGCTGAGGAAGTATGCTCACGACCAAGTGCACGAGATCAACTTTGAGGACATTGAAGTCAACGATAAAATTACATTCAATGAAGGACCAATTCACATTCTAGATCGAGGGATCAAGAAGCTCAGAAATAAGGAGATCTCACTGGTGAAGATTCAGTGGAAGCATCATGATGAAGGAGAAGCTTCATGGGAGCTAGAGTCGGAGATGCATGAGAAGTTTCCGTTTTTATTTTAGACCTTATTTGTTTTCGATTTCGAGGATGAAATCCTTAATGAGTGGTGGATGATGTAATACCCTGTATTTTTGGACTATATTATAAATAAGACTTCGTATTTAGACTTGTATAACCTTTTCTTTCCTTTTGGTAAATTTTGGACCCAATCGATTGCCTTTGCATTTCAATCGATTGCCACTTTTTATATACCAATCTCAATCGATTACCATCTTTTCCAATCGATTACCATCCTACCAACCTGAATTCATTACAGGCATGTACCAATCGACTGCCTTTGACTCACAATCAATTGCCATGAAATATCTATAACCAATCAATTGCCTCTGGATCTAATCGATTGGCATCTGCAGAGACAAGTTTTCTTCTTTGCCTCGTGGTTTGACACTTGGTACTTTCATTTCCTATACATACAAGCCCATTTCAGGCCTTGGGTCTGTTTGGTTTGTTTTGGTTGAGACAGAGAGATTCTAATATAAATATTCTCAAACATATATACATATTGATATATATACACCAACACAAACACACACACACTGCCCTTGGTAGCATGAAGAATAGAAGAAAAGAGAAGAGAAGAAGGAAGCAGAAGAAGAAGAAGAAGAAGAAGAAAGGAGAAGAGACAGAGGGAGAGAGCTGGACAGAGAAGAAAGAGAGAGAGAGAGAGAGAGAGAGAGAGAGAGAGAGAGAGAGAGAGAGAGAGAGAGAGGAACCTTGAGGTTTCAATCTCATACACCAACCAAACACACCCTAGGTGAGTCCTAACTCACTTGGTCCCTCTATGTGATGTTTATAATAGTTGTCATGAAGTTTGGACGTATTAAGCACATCCTTACGACGTTTACATGTGCTATTTTATAAATCCGCTAGAGAAGATGAAGTGCCAATCGATTGGCATGATTCCCAATCGATTGCCATCATCCTGGTTCCAATCAATTGGACCCTTGTCCCAATTGATTGGCATTAGTAGAACATGAATTCCTATGCCTATGTATTATATAAGAGGTTCAATTATTTGACTGTCGATTCGGACTTCTGTTATGCGACTATGGGTTAGGCAAGGATAATGTGACACCAAAGAATAATGGGTATTTGATAAATGAAAGAATATGACATCATGGGTGACGTGTTGATTCTTGTATAAGTTTAATATCCATTTCTTTTATTCAGAGTAGTCAGGTCACACTGGGAATTGTCATGTGTCGATATTAGAATGAAACTTAGGTAGGTTTGGTAAGTTCTGGGAATGGTACGTGGATAGACGTTTGGTCATGATATGCTCTTAAGAGCGGTGAGCTGTGCATATGCTCTTAAAAGCAGTGAGCTGGACCAAGTTGTCCTAAGATAGACTAGATGATCTATGATATGATCTTAAAAGCGGTGAGCTGGGATCACTGGTAGATAACGTTGAGTCGTCACAATAGACTGATATGCCTTATTAGAAATGTTGTGTCCCTGTGAAGCAGTGAGCTGTGTATATGCTCTTAAAAGCTGGGGGAGGGCTGACTTGGAGTCCATGAGCTGCGGTGAGCTATGAATATGCTCTTAAAAGCGGTAGACTGAATGAGGGTGTATCCCTAGAGTTAAATGATTAAGTCTGTTCATTCAGTCAGAGTATGTTGAATATCGGTCTTTGAGTGACAAGACGACAAGGGTTGGTTAACGATGTTGAGTAACAGAGAAAGATGTTGTAGTATAATTTAACTCGTGTCTTCATAAACTTGTTATTACTTTAGATAACTGGTACCTTGTTAGTTTATATTCACTCAGCTCTCAGTAAGCTGATGACCTTTATTGCTTGGACATTCCCCGTCTAGACTATACTGTACCTTATTATGCAGGTGACGGAGCCTACGACGACGGCTATTATCTGGGATGGAAGTATGCAGAGGGTGGCCCCACTGATGATGCCTATGTCAGGGATGATTACTACGCTGATTTTTACACCAATTGAAGATCTGGAGATAGTTATTAGTTTATTATTCCTATTTAGATTGCTTTGTCATATTTGGTACTTGGGCATATGTTGCTTCCAAACCTTATATACTTCCGCTGTAACTCTATTGTTGTAATAACTTTGATGTTGGTAATATACTAGGTTTTCTTTATATTCCTGTGGGTTGTTCTTCCTGTTAACTAGAACTGCATGGTATGGACAATTAGTGACAGTCACCAGTCATTCCCTATGGACCTAAAAGGGAAATTTATTTTTCTCTATTTTTAGTACTCCGGGGCGTGACAATATACAACTGTATATTACAAAAATATAAGCATATTTTATATAAGTAAATATATTATATGTATTCTTTGTAATATGAAAGAAAAATGGGAAAAAAACATATGAAAAAGTTGTGAAAATGAAAAACAAAAACCAAACCAAACCAAACCAAACCAAACCAAGCCTTGTGTCCCAATCAATTGGGGTAGGCTTTATGAATCCTTTTTCTCCATTCTGCACGATCAAGAGCTATATGCTCATTTAAATTATATATATTCATATCTTGTTGCACTACATATTCCCAAGTCATTCTAGGTCTGCCTCTCCCTCTAACCATTCCAGGCACTATGATCTTATCACTCTTTCGCACAGGTGCATCTATAGGTCTTCGTTGCACATGGCCGAACCATCTAAGTCTATTCTCCCTCAACTTATCCTGAATATGTGTCACTCCTACAGTCTCACGGATGTACTCATTTCTAATTCTATCTTTCCTAGTCTTACCACACATACATCTTAGCATCCTCATCTTCGCTACACTCACTTTGCTAATGTGTTGTTTCTTAGTTGCCCAACACTTTGTCCCGTAGAGCATAGCTGGCCGAATAGCTGTCCTATAAAATATTCCTTTCAATTTTGCTGGTATTCTCCGATCACATAATACTCCAGAAGCACTCCTCCACTTAAGCCAGCCCACTTTAATTCTATGGGTCACGTCATCACCAATCTCTCTGTCTCCACTGATCATTGAACCTAGATAGCGAAAGTGTTCCCTCTTTGGGATCTCCTGATCTTCGATCTTCACTGCTTCATTGTCTCTACTTCCACTGTTGCTAAAAGTACATTCCATGTATTCTATTTTCGTCCTACTTATCTTTAGGCCCTTAGTCTCCAGTGCTTCTCTCCAAACTTCTAGTTTAGTGTTGAGTCCCCTCTTAGTCTCATCAACCAAGACAATATCATCTGCGAACAACATACACCATGGGACCTCATCTTGAATGTGTCTAGTCAATTCATCCATAATTAGGGCGAACAAATAAGGGCTCAAGGCCGACCCCTGGTGCAGGACTACGGTAATCGGGAATTCGCTTGTTTCTCCGGCTGGTGATCTAATTGTAGTAATCGCTTCATCATACATATCCTTCACCACGTCAATATAACCCTTGGTCACTCCTTTCTTCTCTAGCACCCACCAAATTAAATCTCTAAGCACTCTATCATAAGGTTTCTCTAAATAAATAAAAACCATATGTAGATCTTTTTTCTTCTCTCTATACTTTTCCATTAGTCTTCTAAGTAAATAAATTGCTTCCATAGTTGATCTCCCAGGCATAAATCCAAACTGATTTTCTAACACTGATGTTGCGCCTCTTAAGCGATGCTCCATCACTCTCTCCCATAGCTTCATAGTATGGCTCATCAACTTAATACCTCTATAGTTGTTGCATTGTTGTACATCTCCTTTACTCTTATATATAGGCACTAGGATGCTCTTCCTCCACTCATCAGGCATTTTTCTAGTCATTAAAATCCTATTAAAAACTTTTGTAAGCCAAGATGCCCCCATATCTCCCAAGCATTTCCAAACCTCAACGGGGATCCCATCTGGTCCTAAGGCCTTGTTGGGTTTCATCTTCTTCAAAGCAAATTCCACCTCAAACTTCCTTATTCTCCGATAGAATCTGTATTCTCTAGTTTCATCGTAACTTCCAGTTTCTTCTTCCATTGTGTTATCCATGTATTTTTCATTGAGAAACTTCTCAAAATAGCTCTTCCACCTTTCCTTAATCTCTTTGTCGTTCACTAATACCCTAGAGTCATCGCTTTTTATAAACTTAACCTGATTAATGTCTCTTGTTTTCCTTTCTCTCGACTTAGCAAGCTTATAAATACATTTTTCTCCCTCTCTAGTGTCTAGTTTGGTGTAGAAAGCGTCATAGGCTTCCATTTTAGCAACTCTAACTGTCCTTTCAACCTCCTTATTTGCACATTTATAGCTTTTGAAGTGTTCGTCACTTCTATCATTTTGCCACTTCTTAAAGCAATCCTTTTTGGTTTTTACTGCAGCTTGTACCTCTTCATTCCACCACCAAGTATCTTTAGAAGCTAACCCTCTTCCCTTCGACTCTCCGAGGACCTCCTTCGATATTCTCGTGATGCACCCTGCCATTCTATCCCACATAGTATTGCTTCCATCTTCCAAATTCCAAGGTGCTTCTGTATACATTCTCTCTTGGAATATTGCTAGTTTCTCGCCTTTAAGGTTCCACCACCTGGTTCGCGGATTTATAGGGTCTTTTCTAGTACGACATTGTCCTTTTATATGGATATCTAAAATAGTAAGTCTATATTGAGATGTTAAACTCTCTCCTGGGATGACCTTACAGTCTTTACATGCTAAGCGGTCTGCCTTTCTCACAAGGAACAGATCGATCTGGCTTCTATTAGATCCACTCTTAAAGGTTATCAAGTGTTCTTCCCTCTTTTTGAAAAAAGTTGTTTGCTACTACAAGATCATATGCTACTGCGAAATCTAAAATACTCACTCCTGCCTCATTCTGATCTCCAAATCCATACCCCCCATGCACCCTCTCATATCCAGTTCTATCTTTGCCTACATGGCCATTAAAATCTCCACCTATAATTATCTTCTCTCCTCTCGGTATTTCTTGCACTAAAGCGTCCAACTCATCCCAGAATTGTCTTTTGGTGTGATCATCCAATCCTACTTGGGGCGCGTATGCACTAATCACATTAATTATATCCACTCCAACTACCAGTTTGATAAGCAATATTCTGTCTCCTTTCCTCGTGACTGTCACAACATTATCCTTGAGGTTCTTGTCAACCACGATTCCGACACCATTTCTATGCCTATCTTTCCCTGTATAGAATATCTTAGACCCGGTCTTTTCTACCTCCTTAGCTTTCTCTCCAACCCACTTTGTTTCTTGTAAACATACTACATTAACCTTCCTTCTAATCATAGTGTCTACTAGTTCCATAGCTTTGTTAAGGTTCCTATATTCCAAGTTGCTAACCTAAGCCTATAGTTCTGGACTAGCTTCTTTACCTGCGGTGGCCCAGATGAGCGCGGGAACCCTTGCTTATTTAACACTGCACCCGGGCGTCGATGCGGCGCCCCTTGCACATTTTTTGGAACACCCGAAGGCAAGCGCAATACGTCGCTTAAAGGGAACGCCCTAGCATTTACACGAGTATTCATATTTGGATTCATATCAAAAGGATCCGACGGTTTTTTTTACGTACTGGCTGTCGAGCTACCTAACAAACTAACCCTCCTCTTTTATCCGGGCTTGGGATTGGCAGTGTTGAAACAACCCAGGCAGAGTTAAAATTAAAAAAAAAAAAAAAAAAAGAAAAAAGAAAGGAAAGTATAGTTTTTTTTTTTAATTCGATTAACCAAATTTTCAAACTGAACCGATCCGAACCTAATTGACCAAAATCGAATCGAACCAAAATATAATTCTGTCACGCCCCGGAACAGCAAAACTAGAGAAAAATAAATTTCCCTTTTGGATCCATACGGAATGACGGGTGAATGTCACTAAATTGTCCACACCACATAGTACTAGTCAACTAAAGAATAAGAACAGCAATATAAACAAGCTGAATACAATAACAGTGTATTGATTACAAACATCAGAGTGGTCCTCAGGATCACAACACGTCTGGAGACAAAATATGCCCAAGTACCCACCAAACTAAAGTTCAACAGAAACAACAGAAATATAAACTAGATATAACTATCTTCAAATCTTTAGCTGGTCTAAGGATAATCATTAGCGTAACATCCTTCTCTAGCATAACCGGCATCAGTGGGGCCACCGTATGCATATTCCCCCTCAGGGTAGTAGCTGTCGTTGTAAGTTCCATTATCTGCATTCTTAAGAACAGAGTCTGGACGGGAAATGTCCAGGCAATAGCGGCCGTCAGCTTACTGAGAGCTAAGTGAATAGAAACTCACAGGGTATCAATGGTATAACGTAATAATAAGTTATTGAAGTGTCTAAGATATAGTGTTACAAAAATATCTTTCTCTGTATTTCAACATTGTTTGCTCAACCCTTATCGTCTTGTTAATAATAACCTCAGCACAGTACTAACTCTTGGAATAGACTTGATTGTAAAATTCCTGGATACACCAATGTCCTATCTACTGCATCACCGCAAGTCATAGATACCTACTATCGCATAACACTGCAAGTCATAGAGGTCATCTACCGCGTACACTAAAAGTCGTAGATAATACGTCAGTCCATCCCCCACTTTTAAGAACATATGTATAGTCCACCTCATGTCAGAGATTTAACGCTTCAAATTCTATTGCCACAACCTATCGTCAGATCTATCGTGTCACCACAAGTCATGGACACATACGTCTGTCCATAGCGTACACCACAAGTCATAGATACTATATCATCGCAAACTATAGACACACACATCTGTCCACCACGTACTTGTGATCAAGGTTCATCGCATGTCATAGACTTATTGGTCTATCTACCATGTACTTATGATCAAGGTTCACCGCATGTCATAGACACAATGTCGATCTACCGCATACTTATAATCAAGGTTCACCGCATGTCATAGACACATTCGTCTGTCTACCGCGTACTTATGATCAATCAATATGCATTCCCGTTCTCTTCCCATAACTTATTAAACCTGCTTAACGTTTGTACTACTATCGATACATGACAACCCCCTGTGTCCTGACTATTTTGAATAATGAACGAATATCAAACTCATACATGAACCACATAGTATCTAACGTCATCACGCTAATCCATTACGCTTAATCATACTTATCTGTGTTGTCACATTATACCTGATTAACCCAAAGTTGTATAATAGAAGTCCGAATCGAGAATCAAACATCCGAACCTCTTATATAATAAACAAAGGAACTAAATCATGTTTCACAAAGTACAATCGATTGAACTCAGTTTGATCAATTGAGGAAAAGAATGTTCGAGTGATCGAAGTTGCTTCGATTGATTGAACCTTCAATCGACTGAACTCAGTTCAATCGCTTGAGAGTCATCTTTTCCAGTAGATTCGTAAACAACAATATATAAACATCTTAGGGACGTGTTTACGATATCTAAACATCACCAAAAGCTTGTAAACATTATAATAAAGAAACCAAGTGAGTAAAAACTCACTTAAGGTGTGTTTGGCTTAAGTTCGGGCTTCCGAGCTTTAAATGGTGGCTCTTCTTCTCTCTCTCTCTCTTTGCTCCTCTGTCTCTCTCTGCCCCTTCTTTCTCTCTGTCTCCTTCTCTTATTCTTTTCTTCTGCGTTCTCTTGTTCTTAACAGAACATATATATACGGTATGTGTGTATATATAGATGTATGTGTAATATACATATAAAACACAAGCACTCTCAACTCTCTCAAGTTCAGCAAACCCAACACACACACGAGAGACAATGTATATATAGGGGGTTGGGGGTACAGATGGATGTTTTTGCGTGAAACCTAGAATTAAAATGATTACACATTCGATCAATCGAACGGATAATCATTTGAATTAGGTTTCACAAAAAAATAACCATGTAGTTCAATTGCTCGAGAATAGATCGGTCAGTTTCATCGATTAAAAAAGGGGTTTGATTGATTAAAGTAGGAACCATGTCATAAATTCAGGTCGATAGGGTTTCGATTGATTGAACAATGTTCGATCGCTTAAACTATGAAATATTCGATCGCTCGAAATAGCTTCGATCAATTAAAAGTGAAATTTCAAGTATGGACAAGGGAAAAATATATAATCTCTTTATATAAATAATTACTGAAAATATAGGGTATCACATCATCCACCACTCATTAAAAGATTTTGTCCTCGAAATCATAGGCATAAAAAGTTAAAACAAAAATGGAAACTTCTCACGCATCTCCGACTCTAGCTCGTACGAAGCTTCTCTCTCATCATGATGCTTCCACTGAATCTTTACCAACGGGATTTCCTTATTTTTGAGCTTCTTGATTCCTCGATCTAGGATGCGAACTGGTCCTTCGTTGAATGTAACATTGTTGTTGACTTTAATATCCTCAAAGTTGATCTCATGTGCTGGGTTGTAGGCACACTTCCTCAACATACTGATGTGGAACACGCTGTGCACTCCTGACATCTTCGGTGGCAATGCAAGTCGATAAGCAACCTTTCCAACACGTTCTAGAATCTTGAATGGTCCGATGAATCACAACGATAACTTGTTTATCTTCTGACCAAATCGAACAATCCCTCGAATAGGTGAAACTTTAAGCATCACATGATCTCGAACGGCGAATTCCAAGTCTTTACGTCACTTGTCCACATAATTCTTGTGTCAGGTCTAAGCTGTCTTCATTTTCTCACGTACAATTTGAATCTTCTCGCTGGTCTCTCCTACCCTCTCTGGACCAAAAAGTTGAGTATCTCTGACTTCGGCCCAGCATAGCGGTGATCAACAAGGTCTTCCATATAAAGCTTTAAATGGCGCCATCCCTATACTTGTATGATAGCTATTATTGTAGGTGAACTCGATCAACGATAGGTGTGTCTCTTAAGAACTCTCAAAATCAATAACGCAAGCATGTAGCATGTCTACCATCACTTGATTGACCCATTCAATCTGTCCATCAGTCTACGGATGAAAGGCTGAACTCAAGTTCAGTGTTGTTCCCATCGTTGTTTGGAGACTCTTCCAAAACTCTACAGTAAAGTGCAAATCTTGATCTGACATGATAGACACAGGTACCTCGTGTAATTGTACTACGTGCTGTAGATACATTCGGCTCAAACGTTCTACTGGATACGTCATACTATAGGTGATAAAATGTGCCGTCTTTGTAAGTCGATCCATGATTACCCAAATAGCATCGTGGTTCTGTTGAGACTTCGATAATCCTTCCATGAAATCCATGGTTATGTGTTCCCATTTCCATTGGGCAATCAGTAATGACTGTAGATGTCCTGTTGGTATCTAATGTTTTGCCTTTACTTGATTACAAGTATGACATTTGGCTACATACCCAGCCACTTCCCTCTTCATTCCTTCCCACCAGAAATTCCTCTTCAAATCCTTGTACATCTTTGTACCTCCAGGATGAATCGTCATCCGTGACTTATGTGCTTCATCAAATATTTCTTTCTGAAGATTTCCTTTGTCAGGTACACAAAGTCTACCTTTACATTGTAAGGCTCCATCTCTACCAATACTCTAGGCCTCTGGTACCTTTGCTAACATCTTTGCGAACCATACTTCAAATCTTTCGTTGTCCATTGAGTTGCTATGATACGGCTGATCAAAGTTGGTTATACCATAAGACATCCAAAATGTTATCCTTCCATTGGTTGAAGATCAAATTTAGCTAACACTTCTAATGCTTTCCATTCTTGAATTAACAATGCAACGATTACTAGTCGAGGTTTACGACTTAAAGCATCTGCTATAATTTTTGCTTTACCTGGAAGGTATTGTAATGAAAAGTCATAGTCTTTGAGTAACTCCATCCATCTTCATTGTCGCATGTTCAACTCATTCTGAGAGAACAAATACCTTAAGCTCTTATGATCAGAAAATAGATCGAACTTCTCTCTATAGAGATAGTGTCTCCAAATTTTCAATGCAAACACTATTGCTACCAATTCCAGATCATGTATATGATAGTTCTTCTCATATACCTTCAATTGTCTTAATCCGTATGCAATCACGTTCTTGTCTTGCATAAGTACACAACCAAGTCCTTGGTGTTATGAATCACTATAGATCACATACACATACCTTTCTCCACTTTTAGGTATTGCGAGTACTGGTGCAGAAGTCAACCTTTCCTTTAACTCCTAAAATGAATGCTCATACTTGTCTGTCAATTCGTACTTCGTCTCCTTCCTTGCTAAATATAGCAAAGGCCTTGCTATCTTGGAAAATCCGTCGACAAATCTTCAGTAATATCCTGCTAGACCAAGAAAACTTCTAACTTTTGTCGCATTAGTCGGTTTATTCTAGCTTGAGACTGCATCGATCTTGGATGAGTCCACAGAGATGCCATCTTGAGATATAACATTTCCCAAGAATTTGACCTCTTGTAGCCAAAAGTCGCACTTGCTGAACTTTGCATATAACTTGATATCTCAAAGCGTCTGTAAAGCGATCTATAAGTGCTCCTTGTGATCTTCTTCCGTCTTTGAGTAGATCAAGATGTCAACAATGAAAACTATAATGAATTGATCCAGATATAGCCTGAATAATCTGTTTATCAAATCCATGAATACTGCGGGCGCATTTGTTAGTTCGAAAGGCATAACTAGAAACTCAAAATGCCCGTACCTCATCCTGAATGCAGTCTTCGACACATCCTCCGGTCGAACTAATAGTTGATGATATCCCGAAAGCATGTAGATCTTCGAAAAGATCTTTGATCCTTAGAACTGATCGAATAGGTTATCTATCTAGGGTAGTGGATATCTATTCTTGATTGTTACCTTGTTCAACTCCATGTAATCCATACAGAGTCAAAGTGTCCCTTTTTTCTTCTTTACGAATAGAATTGGTGCTCCCCAGGGTGACGTGCTCTGATGAACAAATCCTAAATCTTCAAGATCTTGAACTTGCTTCTTCTGTTCTAACATCTCGGTCGGCGCCATGCGATATGGCGTCTTAGATATCGGCAATGTTCTAGGTACTAGTTCCACACAAAAGTCTATGTCTTACTTCGGTGGAAGTCCTTTAATATCCTCGAATACATCCTAAAAGTCTTGTATGGTAGAAATCTGATCTATCGTTAGTTCCGTACTCGTACTCCTAATTGTAACTAAACCACTTGTCAAGAACATATCACTCGTCGACTGACACTGAAATCTAATCGTCGGACGTCCCGGTATCAAAAATACAATCGAATAAAGCTTTAACTGGACTTTGAAAGAGTACAAGCATACCTTCTAAGTGTTGCTGCTAATTAGCATTAAAGCCTACTTCTATTAGGATTATAGCATTCATTCTAGTTTGATCTAGGGGTCCCTGAATTCCTTGAACTGGTGCCACATAGTATCCTCCTCGTAGTGCACAGCAATCCCTGCTCAAGTGACCAGACTTATTGCAGTTACGGTAGAACTGATCGCTACGGTAATGGGTCTTAGGAATAGTACAATTCCTCGTAATGTGCTATGGCTTCCCACAGTTGAAACATCCTCCACCACTTAGTGGTGGGGCAGTAAGCAGTGCTTGAGGTTGCAGTCCTCACTGTTGATATTGTTGGGGTCAAGGGTAACTTGACTAGGGCTTCCTAGGTCCATCCCATGTTCGCTTGTTCCCTTGAACATTTCCCTGAGGTTTCCAACTCTGGGTATTCCTCAGCGGTTGGTTCTAAAAATTTCGCGGCTGAAAACCTCTTGACGGTTGAGGTTGATTTATCTATGGTCCTTGTGCTAGATATGCATCTTTTTCTAACCCTACAACAAATCTGACAATCCTCTTAAATGACTGATTCAAATGACCAACCATCATATGCCTGAGGTGGGGTTGCTGAAATCTCTTCACCTTCTCTATGGAGTATCTATTATATGCTAAGCAAATTGGGATAGACACTCGAACTGTGTTGTGTATTCCCGTATAGTCCATCCTCCTTGGACTAGATTGAGAAAGTTCTTCTGTTGTTAGTGTCTCTCATCCTCTGGGAAGTACTTTTCCAGAAATCTTTCTCTGAATATCCCCCACGACATTCTTCGTGTAGCTTCGGATCCTATCGTAGCTCTTTTGACTTCCCACCAATTTGCGACAGCGTAGGTGAGCTAAAACGTAGCAAGGCGACATTTTTCCTAATCACTGCACTCTAGTGCTTCGAAGATCAATTCCATCTCCCTTATCCACTGCTCGGCTTGCCATGGTTCTGTTAACCCATCAAAATTTTCGGGATGTAATCCATGAAAATGTACTAGTAACTTATCACCCATCTACCTCGGTGGCAGTGGAGCAACAGGTCTCTGGTGAGTCGAGTGGTTATAGGTATCTCCTACATGTTCCATTCTCTGCATAAAGGCTTCAAAAACGCCTATGGATCCATGTCTTCTAGAATAGGGGCTCTTAATATTGCTTGATTCCTTGGTCTGACCATGATGATATCGTGTGAAGCACACCTACAAAGACCTATTGATTAGCTGACAATCTTCTTGGGGAAACGAAACAAGATAGAGCAATTAGCAACAAGAACTAACAGTTTTACAAATCAGCATATAACCGCTCAACCATACAATCAATTATCAAAAGTACTGCTCATATATGTATATATATCAAAAGATATACCATGGAGTACATAGTAACTGTACCATGTACCACGTGGGACACAAGCAAATACAGTGCTAAGGTCGGCTACTAACAATACTACCACTACTGATAACATTTATACAAAGCTATGGTCAAATAGCTATCTCCCAAAAATCATGTGGACAATATGTCCTGATAAAACCGATAAAAATTTAAACCTCTCTAGACCCTGACTCCAAAGTCGTCAGTATCTGATCCTGCTGGTGGTGCCTCTTCCTCTGAATCGATATCCATCTCCTCAAGTGGATCATCCTCAACTGGTGCGACAAGATCTCTGACTATTACTCCTACATCCCAATCCTCTATTATCTCTGTACTAGCGTCCTCCATCACGTCTGCTATCACCTGGTTGGCGACATCGACAGCTACTGCTGTGAATCCATTTGCTATGTCAAGAGTCCCTGCTATGGCAGCCTCTCCCATAACAAATCCAGCTGACTATGTGACCATCTTAACTATTCATCCTACTGCCATATCGGCTATGGCTGACATATGCATAATAGGTCCGGCTGGTAAAGCTGGCATTACATGTATCCCAGGTACAAAAATTTCCTCTGGCTCGACTGCAACATCCTCTATACCCTCATCTCCTACTATGTCATCCCCTCCGGCCATAACATCCTCATCACCTAACTCTGGGTCCTCCTCTGGCTCCTCGTCATCCTCAACAGTCTCGATGTCCTCGACGGGATCCTTCTTTGGGTCAGCTCTACTATCAGCTCGGCCTTGGGTGACTCTGGCTCCTCAGGCTGCTCTTGCGGCTCTGGAATGGGTACCTCAGGTATCGGTGATGGTGGTACTACTACTGGTGCTGCCTTAATAGGTCCTCCAAGAATAGCTCGAAGCTCTATAACATCTATCTCCAGCTTACTCTAGATGAATCATAATATCTAATCCTCGTTGAATGATAAGCATCCATACGCATCTCCATAGGGTGAATCTTCCTAGTCACATAGATAGCCTTACACATATCCTCCTCTAGATATCGACTAGTAGTCTGGTATATGCGGTCATGATAAATCTCCGGGTCAGCTGGCTCCACGGTATCCCCATGGATCACGTGTCCTCCATAGGCATTAGTCACAAACTTATGGAACTCTGGATCCATGCTAACCTGCAAAAGAAATGATCTATCGTCAGACGGACGAACTTATCTCAAACTCATATCTCATCTTAGGGAATCTTAAAATACTAGGACCAGATGGTGTGGAAACGTTAGTACGAAAGTATTACAACCTAGAGCTCTGATACCAAAAATCCTGTCACGCCCCAAAACAGCAAAAATAAAGAAAAATAAATTTCCTTTTTGGGTCCATAGGGAATGACGGGTGAATGTTACAAAATTATCCACACCACACAGTACTAGTCAACTAAAGAATACGGACAACAATATAAACAAGCTGAATATAATAACAGTATATCGATTACAAACATTAAAGTAGTCCTCAGGATCATAACAAGTTTGGAAACAACATATGCCCAAGTACCCGCTAAAATAAAGTCAACAGAAATAACAGAAATATAAGCTAGATATGACTATCTTCAAATCTTCAGCTGGCATAAGGATAATCATAAGTGTAACATCCTTCTCCAGCACAACTGGCATCAGTGGGGCCACACTCTGCATATTCCCCCTCAGGGTAGTAGTTGTCGTCATAAGCTCTATTATCTGCATTTTTAATAATAGAGTAGTCAGGACGGGGAATGTCCAGGCAATAACGGCCGTCAGCTTATTGAGAGCTGAGTGAATAGAAACTCACAGGGTATCAATGATATAATGTAATAACAAGTTATTGAAGTGTCTAAGATATAGTGTTACAATAATATATTTCTATGTATTTCAACATCGTTTGCTCAACCCTTATCGTCTTGTTAATAACAACCTCAGCACACTACTGACTCTTGGAACAGACTTGATTGTAAAACTCCTGGATACACTAATGCCCTATCTACCGCGTCACCACAAGTCATAGATACCTTCTATAGCGTAACACCACAAGTCGTAGAGGTCATCTATTGCGTATACCCAAGTCGAAGATAATACGTCAGTCCATCCCCCGCTTTTAAGAATATATGCATAGTCCACCGCATGTCAGGGATTTAACGCTTCAAATTCTATTGCCATAACCTATCGTCAAATCTATCGTGTCACCACAAGTCATGGACACATACGTCTGTCCATAGCGTACACCACAAGTCATAGATACTATATCATCGCAAACTATAGACACACACATCTGTCCACCACGTACTTGTGATCAAGGTTCACCGCATGTCATAGACACATTCGTCTATCTATCGCGTACTTATGATAAAGGTTCATCGCATGTCGTAGACACAATGTCAGTCTGCCGTATACTTATGATCAAGGTTCACCATATGTCATAGACACATTCGTCTATCTACCATGTACTTATGATCAAGCAATATGCATCCCCGTTCTCTTCCCAGAACTTATCAAACATACTTAACGTTTGTACTGCTATCGATACATGACAACCCCATATGGCCTAACTATTCTGAATAAAATGAACGAATATCAAACTCATATATGAACCGCATAGTATCTAACGTCATCATGTTAATCCATTATTCTTAATCATACTTATCTGTGTTGTCACATTATCCCTGATCATCCCTGATCAACCCAAAGTCGTATAATAGAAGTTAGAATTAAGAATCAAACATCCGAACCTCTAATATAATAAACAAAAGAACTAAACCATATTCTGCAAAGTTTGATCGATTGAACTCAGTTCGATCGATTGAGGAAAAAAATGTTCGAGCGATCGAAGTTGCTTCGATCGATTGAACCTTCGATCGATTGAACTTAGTTCAATCGCTCGAGAGTCGTCTTCTCTAGCAGATTTGTAAACAACAATATATAAACGTCTTAGGGACGTGTTTACTACATCTAAACATCACCAAAAGCTTGTAAACATTATAATAAACAACTAAGTGAGTAAAAACTCACTTAGGGTGTGTTTGGCTTTAGCTTGGGCTTCCAAGCTTTAAATGGTGACTCCTCTTCTCTCTCTCTCTGCCCCCTCTTTCTCTCTATCTCCTTCTCTTGTTCTTTTCCTCTACCTTCTCTTGTTTGATCTCAACAGAACATAATCATATATACCATATGTGTATGTGTATATAATACATATAAAACACAAGCACTCTCAACTCTCTCAAGTTCAGCAAACCCAACACACACATGAGATACAATGTACATATAGGAGGATAGGGGTGCAAATGGCTATTTTTGCGTGAAACCTGGAATTCAAATGATTACACGTTCGATCAATCGAACATAGTTTAACCGCTCGAGAACAGATCGGTCAGTTTGATCGATTAAAGTAGGGACCACGTCAAAAATTTAGGTTGGTAGGGTTTTGATCGATTGAACGATGTTCAATTGCTCGAAAGAGCTTCGATCGATTGAAAGTAAAATTTCAAGTATGGACAAGGGAAAAGTACATAATCTCTTTATATAAATAATTACTGAAAATACAGGTATTACAAATTCAGTTCAATTTCAGTTCCCATTTCTCTAAACCAAACCTAACAAAACCAAACCAAATTGACCCAACCCGACCGAATACCTACCCCTACATGCAAGGGTGAAAAATAAAGGGGGTGGGGTGGTTTATCTCAGGGGAGTCTCGGGTCTCTTCTTTCTTCCTCTTGTTCATTTTTTCTTCTTCTCCTTCCTTATTTAGTCTTCTCCTTCTTCCTCTTTGTAATACCCTGCATTTTTGGATGTATAATAATACAATAAGATTATGTATGATTTCCTTACCATACTTATAATTTATTTTTCAATCAATTGAAGTTGTTTCAATCGATTGACTTTGTGCTTTCTCAATCGATTGAAGCCATTTCAAGCGATTGAAACCCTACTGACATAAATGCAATGATTGTAACCCAGTTCAATCGATCGAACCCCTTGTCAATCGATTGAAAGTGTGCCACCTGTCCTCAATCGATTGAAGTCATTTCAATCGATTGAAAATGTCATACTTTTATTCCTCAATTCAAGCAGGAACTGTTGTGGATATCGCAGGCTAACCACGCTTTTTAAACTTTTTCAAATTCAAACACGAGTCACCACTTTTAAAAGGAAAATTAAGAAACCATTTAAAAAGTAAACTGATATTTTGGAAACCAGAGATTTCTAAGTCCAGGGAATATGGAATGAGAGGGGCAGGAGCCCGACAGACTAAAACACCCCCTCTCATCCTATCTCGTGATAGGCCTCTACTCAACATCCTTTTAATCGAATTAATAATCTAAGCATGCCCTCAACTAATACATGGATATATACATTACAAAAGCATGTTGAAAAGGGTGCAAGATTGCTAACGATAAAACGGCATACAAAACCACATAGTTCAAATAGTAAACAAAATGAAATGCAATAATGAACAAGAGAACTTACCTGGGATCCAGCCGCAAAATGGGAAATGTGCAATGCATAAAAAAGTAGAAATCCTAAGAAAAATGTCTCTAATCAAATATATGCACATAAATCAAGACCTAGTCTAAGGTGTCGCACATGAAGTTTAAAATCATTAAAATAAAAAAATTAATAATAAACTAGAAAAGAGTCGAGAAATTATACCTACATAGAGCTACAAAACAAAGGGTTAGTCCACATGCTTTGATCAAAATATAATATCAAAATCCAAATATTATACCAAACTTCTAGCTTAAATCTATCAAGCATGGAAAAGTTGACAAAATTATGAATTCCTTTTAATTTGTTGAAATCATAACACCTCTATAGATATACAAGTCTTAACTAGGAGCTAATGTAATGTCCATATAGAGATGATAAAATCTCAACATGATCACAAGGAACCCACAACTAGGTTCAACTAATTATGGCTTACCACAATACAAAGTAATGTCCTAATTGCTAGATTCAATACATATGTGATGAATGCATGAACATGAACAAGAATAAGCTATGAATCATTCATTAATTTGGATAAACTAACCTCTGGATTTAAGTTCAGTTAATCATAATAAAAAAAGAGTTTAAACCTTAAGTCATAGAAAAGTCATTTGGATCAATATTTACAAAGTTTATAAAATCTATCACAGAATTTTAGAAATTATAGAGAGCAAAACAAACTTTCCAAAATAGGAAAGGCATACTTTTCATGGTTTGATCTTAATGATTTTTGGATATGATATGCCTCCATGAATCTAGTTTCTAACCTAAAAAGAAAAATCAAAGATCAAATGGTCCAATCTCTAGGAATTAAACCATGACCAGACACTACTCAGAATTTATCAACTCTCTGTCCAGAGATTTTGTATGATTTTCTAAAAATAGTAAACAAATCTAAATCACTTCAATCTTTTTAGGGGATCTTATTGGCTCATTGAACTTCATGGAAAAAATTGTTAGAAGTCAAAAATGTTTGACTAAGGCTCTAATCTATTCAAATCAATTATTGTTTTGAAATTTTGGACAAAAAGTAACTAGTTCACAAATCCTAAGATCAAACCATGTTAACTATGAAATGTCATCAAAACAAAAATTTCAGTGGTAGATCTTTGTGTTATGAACACATTCCAATTGGTCTCATTCAATTCCAATGGATCATGATTTAATTAAAATCTTTGATCATAGTTGGTTAATGAATTCACTGCACCATTGTTGAATTGGTGTTCATAATTTGAATCAAACTTGATCTATAATTCTAGAGAGAATCTAGATCAAGTATGATTGTGATCATCAAAATAACAATGAAATACAAAAGAGTTTCATGGATTTAGCCTTAGAGGATCTCTATCATAGATCTCATGTCGAAGATCTAGCAAGAGAACCTCAAGGACTTACTCAATCATATGAACGTTGAATGCTTGGATTCAATAATCAAATTATGAAAATAACTAGATCTATATCTAATTCATCTCCCAAACACATGATCCTTGAGGAATATAAATTCATTTTATTCAATTCTCCTCCCAAGTTAATGGTCCTTGGAAATCAAACTAGATTGATGATCAAAAAGGATAAGAGTATGAACAAATGAAGAGAGAATTCAAACTAAATTGATGATTCAAAGCAAATTTTCTCTTAAAAAGGCTTATTACAAAACTTAATCCTTGATTAACTAGATCCAAATCAACACATAGATAAGAATCCAATCACAATTCAAGTGGTGTGTGACGCAATGAGGTCGGAAGAGACTTTTTGAAAATTGTGTAAAGATCCTAGAATTCTATGAATTGTGATTGAATTTGGATTAAAACTAATTGTGGTTAGAAGATTACCTCCAATAATCCTTAGGTTTTTCTCTTGCTTTGATGAAGAACTTCAAAATCTTCAAGCCTTCTTCAAGTTCTTCAAACTCCTTCAATGGTTTCTTCTTCAATTCTCTTCTTTCTCTCTCTAAAATCTCTTAATTATATCTCTAATCTACATAAAACTAGTCGATACCCCGTGCAACGTCGTGCAATGAACGAGCTACATCGTACATCAATTATCAATTAATTCTCACAAAAATACAATTCGAAATTAAAATTTCAGTATTAATTACAAATATAAATAATATTATTTTAACCATCTGTATGAGACTATTAAAATAGTTTTCCACACTTGATAAAATCATAGCAGTCAATTTTCATCTGTGATTACTGACTATTATTTGTTAAAAAAATCCACCCAAAAAAAGAAGAAGTTAAAACTGGAAAAATAAAGGTGACCTTACTGCTCTCTCTCCCATTCTGATCAGACTAATGAGATGATATCAGATCAGATCATATCATATCATAAAAAAGCAAAACCATGGAAAATACTATACACCTAAAAAATTAGAAGAAAAGGCTAAAGAGACCCAAGCATTTCTCGCACACAACTAATATGTTGTACTATACCACACACAAGATCTCTCCAAAATATCATTCATTTTTATTGTTATAGTAGAAGAAAAGAGATAGTGGTAGGGTTTTAGGGAAAAGAATTGGTGCAACAAAGTGATTTTGGGTAAGAAATGTTTGTTCTCGGGTATGGACTTTTCCTCTATTCATAACTCCGAAATGCAACTTTATATAAGCTATAAAGAGAGATGGTATAAAATTGGGAGAGATTACTATGAATATATATAGAGGAAACTGGTTCTCAAAGAAGAAATTGAAGAGTTTGAAGGAGGAATCTAGAAAAGAGAGAGATGGAGTAGTCCAAAAATGGTGCTTTGTTGTCCAAAAAAAAAAAGCGCCTTCCCAGTGAAAGGAAAATGAAAACAATTGTCAGAGAGAGGAGGAAGAGTAGTAGACATGGGTTTTTTTCTGCATTTTTTCTTTATGGCGAGTGATGATATGTATAGCATTCTTTCCTACAAGAAGTTATATATATATAGAAGTACTGGTGAATGCTCCAAGTGGTCATTTATTTTTTGCAACTAAAGGACCTTTCAACTACTCCAAATGTGGCCTTTTAGCTTTTGAGAGAGAGATGTAAAAAGAAAAAGTAAAATATTCAGAAGAAAAATTTTATGATAGGAATAGAAAAACTATTAGGTAAAGGCCTTTAGTATTCTACTACCGGCTTTTGGTATTCTTTGTTGTACAACATTAGATAGAGACGAAAGAGACAGTAAAGGGAAAAAGGAGAGTATAGCCACCTGAAATGAGAGAGACAATAAAAGAAGGAAGGAAAGAATAGCGATGTGGCTTAAAAGAGGGAAAATAGGAAGCCAAGTAGGGGAAATAGTTCTCTCTTCAATATTAGTAATAGATAGATATATAATAGATCAATAACCTGTGCATTTCCCTTGCAATGCATGGGTTGTACGATATATGAACACATCTAAATAACTCTTAAATGGTTAGAGCATCAACAATGGGAACGTGAATAGGAGAACTTAGGATAACTTACCTTTAAAGTCATTAACAACGCGGCAGTTTTAGCTAATGTATAGGATAGCAAAACTTACGAAAACTTAACTTTGTGGTACCACTAAGTTTCAGTAACGGCACAAGACGTGCCGCCCCATTCCAAACGGCAATAACTACATTTTTGGAAATTGTCGTACCCCCGTACTCGTTTCGTATCGTACATGTGTCAGGTGTCCATACCCATACTACATAGACAATAACTACATGATACAATTGATCCTATACATATTATACATAATATGTAAACCACAACATCAAGTGTAATCTTAAATGCTTCATTTTCTTAAATTAATTCTTTCCATGATTCATTTCAAATTTCACCATTAAGTTTTAAAAAAAATGAAAGAATTGAAGATACAATGTCATTTCTTCATCTTTATACCATGATCGGGCTTTTCGGACAAAGATAACAATAGGGTGATCTTTCTTGATCTTGGAAGGCCTAAGAGCAATGCTATTTTGTAGAAATCACATTATCCATCAAATTTTTAAAAATGTACTACCCACTAAAATAAATTGAAGGAGATTTTGAAATTTTGAGTGAGTAAGATATCCAATGTCTTAACAGTCTAGCATCAACCCAAGTGAAGTCAATGGCCAAAAAATTCTAATAGGTTTGCCTACCAACATAAACTAAAAACACATATTTGGGTTATACATAGATGTGTAGGCAAACTTTCGAGCAAATGTGTAGAAAAAGTTCACAAAGTAGAAGCCCAAATCTAAAAAGGGCCTGCATTAATGCTAAAACATTTACCATAATTACACAAATGAGCTAAATTTTAAGAACAAGATGAAACTCTAGACTGAATTGAAACTAACATAAAGTTGTTTATTTGCACAAAAGGCCTAATGCAAAACCCCATATAGATTCCCAAAAATATTTTAGAAGTGTTAGAAGATTATTACAATCCAACGTTGATAACAATCATAGATAGAGTCGTTGAAAATCAGTGGGAATTAGTTCTTTGGCAAATGGCAAGGATAGACTTAACATCACGCAAAAATTCAAAAGCTTAAATGTAAAAATATAGAATTGCCAACTGACAAAGCAAAGAAATAACTACAAAAATAACACAAAGAACTTCTTTATCACCACTTGAGCATCCAAAAATGAAAGAGAAACACAATGCTTATGTTTAAATCATTTTTAAAAATCTTTTTAGTCCTCCATATAACAAAAATAATTGGTTAAGCATTTGTGAAATAAGACGACCCCAATTGGTTTGGTTTGGTTATTGGTGAAATAAGAAAACAGGAAAAAAAAATATTACACATGTTAAGCTGGCCAACATCTCTTTTACTGATTCCATGTTGTCTTCGTTATTCAAACTGGACAAGGTAAGTCATTTCCCCTTATATTGAATCTCCATAAGCATGGAAAATAACATTTAATAGAGAAAAGCATTCTTACATATACAATTCTGAATCTATAATTGCGGGTGTTTTGATAATTGTCTCTCATCAGTATAATTGATAGGCATTACCTGCAATGAGTGGCATATCCATTGCTTGTTTTCTCTCATCTCCTCCATGTCTAGCAGTAAACATGAAACTATGTCATAAAATTAACAATTTGCCCATGGAATACTGACGAGAACAGTATCTGTGTTCTCTCTCACCTTTCACGATTTTAATAGTTGAAATTAAAAATACATAAATAAATAAAAACCAACCCACCTATTTCTTCCCAAATCTCAGCCACCATTTTCTATAACTATCCATGATTTCAATAAGGGCATTTAAAAAAAAAAAAAAAAAAAGACAAACTAATATCTTTGTCTCACCAAGTCATAGTCGGATTTCTATCCTTAAATCCTACCAAAATGTTCTCACCCTCCATGATTTATCCTCAATCATATCACATACCATTAAATTTCATTCAAAGGGCTATTTGGTCTTGGCCTTGGCCCTTGGGTGTGTGGCAGTGGTTTGGTAGGGGTGGTGGAGTTGGATTTTTTGGGCAAATCTGGTTTGTACACCTTGACCATGTTACTGATAAATGAATCTAGCATCTTATTACATTATCTAGTTCAAAGAAACCTAGGATCATAGGATGTTTTGCCAACAAAAGAACTGTAAAAATATGTATTCTCTAGCATTAACAACTGCAAAGCTATCACCATAATGTTTTACCAACAATATAAACAATTATATTTGGTACACCAACAAATGATAGAGCCTAGACAACTCAGACTTACATTGAGTGCACATGCTGAGCTATTGTCTTCTCATTAACTTTGACCAAAATATAAGCTTCGAATAGACATTAAATTACTTACAATTACAAACATCAATAAACATCCAAAATATACGCTACAAAAACATCAATTCTCAAACCAATTGAAAGCTCTACATGAAAAAAAAGTTAAAATCTAAAAAGTCTAACCCAAATCGACCAATTCATTTTCAAATGAATTTGAACCTCAACATTGTGAAAGAATTTGAATCAGCAACAGATTTTATAAAATGAAAATCGAACCTTCGTAGGGACTAAAAAGTGCTTACCTAAATCCACAGTGCTATGTGCATATATAAACGGGAAAAAAAATTAAGGTTTCAACTATAATTAGAGGTGACAAATTAAAGACCTGCAAAAAAGAGGGAAAAAAATCATGTTTAGCATGCACAAATTTTCAAAGTAAACAATAATATAGATTCTAAAGGATTGAATACCTTTCAGAAAGAACACCAATGTCTTTCATCACTACAGCAAACACTGAAAAAGAAAACAATTTGTATAGTTCAGTAACAAAACCAATCAAGCCCATTTGGAAAGAAAAAGTCCCAATAAGAGAAAATTATTACCGTAGCAGGGGAGAAATACCATTTTTTTTCAAAGTCATTTGAATGTGGGTAATCTTTGAATTGAATTTCCTTTTTTTTGTTTTATTTATTTTTATAACACAAACTTACTAATTTCTCTATAACGAAATCATCATGGAAAAATAGAATTAAGTGCTCTTCAGCCCCATTAAGAGAACATACATCACTACTCTAAGGCTCGAAACCCAAATGACCCTCTACTCAGTGTATAAGCATTTGATCAAACACCATGTAGGCATATTGAAACACCATCCTAATTAGGGTGTTAATTTAAACTTGAACCTCAAAATTCTCAAAACAGTAAATTAAAACAAACACAATTGTGTGCATTGAGATACTCGATAGGAAATCTACCCCTATGCAATTAGTCAAACCCAAGAACAAACCCTCCTACAAGCAGTGCAACAAAAATTGAAAAGGGGAATTGTGCCTCTTAGTTTTCTTAGCTTATGTATATAGAGAGTTGAAGAACATAAATGGAATAGGGAGTAAAACATGCAAGAAGAGGGAGGAGAAACTTACCACATGAGCAAGGAATGGAAGACCGAGAGATTGGGTTCAAGAGCTTCAACTGATACATGCATATACACATAGGGAGGGAGGGAGAGGAGAGGATGAGGCATTTTCGATTATTGGGAGAGGAATTGCTGAAGTTGAGGTCTGGGATTAGCAAGGAGGCACAGAGAATGAGGTGATGAGGCAGAAGGAAAAAGACATAAAGAGGAGAAGTGTCTGTATTCAGCGTATAGATGGAGAAGTTTATTAGAGCAATTCAATGATCTAGAAGGGGAAGCAATGCAAAATCATGGCTCTGTGTATGAGAGAGAGAGAGAGAGGGAGAGAGAGAGAGAGAGAGTGTGTGTGTTTGTAGGTGTGTGACACTCCAACCCGCCCCGACGTATTACGACACGTGTAACAAGACTATACGCACCCCAAACTACACTAATTAACAAAGGAAACATAAAATAAATATCATTAAAGAGCTTTTCTGTGACAAAATAGACCCAAGGGCAAAATGATCATTTATATTAAGTAGTAAAATTTTATACCAAAATATAGCCCTTTAAGTCTTGGTTCCAATGCAAAAAACGGCACACAAATTCGAGTTTTCTAGAAAGAGTTATATCCGTTTCCTTAATAGTCGACGAATTTTTTTTTTTGAATTCACTGTCTCGGGCAGAGGGGCATTCGACCGGTCGAACGTGTCAGCTCCATCGGTCAAGAGGGATCAGAATGAAATCTAACTTCTGCCCTGCACTCTTTTTACATGTGCAAACTGATTCCAAAGTTCCCAACTCAAATGGAAACAAATCTATGACATTTCCAACTCTATTAAGATCATTCAAACATAATATCAATCAACCAAACATGTTCAACCTTGTTAAACCAAAATTAGCTAGTAACGCCCACAAATTTCATCAAAACTAGCATGACCATAGAAACTTGTGGTAAGGAGTTCCAAAAACTTTGTAAACAACTTGGTTCCAACCAAAACTTGTAATAATGTCATACCCTATATTTTCAATAATTTTTTATACACAGAGATTCTATACTTTTCCTTTGACCATACTTGAAATTCAACCTTCGATCGATCAATGTTCGTTCAAGCGATCGAGCATTTCAAAGTTCAAGCGATCGAATCCTGTTCAATCGATCTAAACCCTACCGACATAAATTCAAGATGAACCGGTTCAGCCAATAGATCAAGAAGGCAATATATTCTCGATCAGTGACCTCCCCCTGTTCCATACAGGCCGAGATGAAAGGGCCAAAGCCTGTAATAACACGAGAACCCTTGCCTGATGTGGTCTTAGGGTATTCAAACTCAAATACAGATGAGAGGATAGGAGTTATTTCCTCACCATGGGCAGGAAGACCGGTGAGGAAGCAAATGTCTTGGATTGTTGGGCTCATAAGGCCGCAACGGAAGAAGAAAGCGTTGGCCAAGGTCGACCAGAAGAAAAGAGAAGAAAAGAAGAGAGGTTTATCAAGGAAAAACCTCTCTCGGCTAAGCATAATGGCATCATAGATGTCAAGAGCCTTCCATAGGTCTCCTTTCACCTCCGCCACTCGGTCTACCCAGGAGATCCATTCAAGGGAAGGAATAGGCCAATTTCGCAAAGGATTAGAAGGGGCATACTGGGAGCCCCAGTCAAAGGAGGAGGATTGATATAGAAGTTCTTCGTTTTCCACAACCAGAGGGAAGTAAGAATCTAAAGATGATGGGGGAAAAGAATCAAAGGACGGACATAGTCCTATTGAAGAACTTGGAGGAAAGGGAGTCAATACCTGAGGGTTGATTAACCCAGGGATGGTCTCAAGAGCTTGCTTAACGGCGGTGGCGTTTGTTTTCACCGCCGGCACAGATTCAGTAGCAGCAGGGGAAGACGAGGTCGCACCGACGGTATGAGAAGCGCTAATTGCAGAGGAAGAAGCCATGGAAAATAGGAAAGGAAAGAAATTTTTCGAGAAAAATATTAAGGAAAGAAAGTAAGCATGGAAAGTAATAGGGTGAGGGACTTATATAGAAACAGAAGGGGGATCATTATGATTCCGGAACGGGTTCCCAAGAGGCATGCCTCGATTCCAGAAACGATGCAGGAAGGACTATTGGGGGGATGCCACATGGAGCCGTACGCCGCCAGTTTTCAGTTGGTAATTAAATTTGAATTCAAAAACGTCTCATCAAACTGATGGAGCCACGTTTGACAAGACGTTTTGGGGGCATTGTTTACACCCTAAAATTAGGGTTTCCCAAGGCACGTGACAGTCATGTGGACTCAGGGCGTCATCAATGGACCACGTAATCAGATGAATGGGGATAAGGCCGATGGGACAGAAAAGACCGATATATGATCCAGCCACTAAAGAGGATGGTACCTCTAATACAAGGATATCGGTATCAAGACCGAGGACAAAATGATAAAAAGACTCGAAATACCCAGTTTTAACCAGTGGCTAGTGGCAGCGTAGCTTCAACTGCAGCCCTAACATCGGTAATATTTGACCGACGTTCAACTTATTCATGATTGTGGATCCCTAATATCGGCAATGATAAAACGGCTATCATAGACATCGGTCTCAGCAAACAAGACCGATATCAGAAAGGTCAGGAACAAGTCTCGGCATTAACAGATAAGGCCGGTGACTTTTCCTATAGTTGCAAGTCCATGGGATCAGTGAAGGTCAAAGGCGACATTGGTATCAAGACCGAGAGACATGAACAGACTTCATACTAAGAAGAAGGCCGATTAATATCACCAGCAGAGATTAAACTACACGGAGGGAAACACAATCGGCCATGAGTTTACTCAGAGAATACAGTTAAGCAGGAATGAGAATGTGATCCTCAGGATATGCTTAGTTGGAAAGGAAAGCAGTTATATAAAAGAGAAACGTGGCAGAAGTGGGATCATCACAGAAATCATGGAAGTTGATCATGGGACATAGTGGGAGCATAAATGGATATATGCCTAGAAATCAGGGGCCACGTACCCCACTACTCCATGATCCCCACTAACATGAGCGGTTGTGCAAGCAAGTCTATAAATATGGCATGTGATACAACATTAGAAAGGGGCTAACACACATGCCACTTCTGCTCTGGCAGACCTTTTTATCTTTTCCTCATAACAATACTTTGTTCTTGAGTGATTTTTGAGAGTTTCTTTTCTTAGATTGCTTCGCTTGCTTCGAGTGATTGTAATCGTATTTAAATCCATCAATGAAGATGTTGTTGAAGGTATTCTTGATTTCCAGTAATTAATTTGTTCCTTTCTTTTCATTTGTAGTTTTACTTACTTGCATCAGAGTAGAGTGAAGACCCATTTACTGTTAGTAAATCACATTTATTAGCGGTCGTTTGATTTAGAAGTTAGATTAGGTTACCTCAACCTCTTTTTGAGTCCACGTGGACTCTGGCACGCCCAGTACACACCAACACAAGATATTTATTGCAAATAATTTTTGGCACGCCCAGTGGGACCGTGTCAAATGGCTGGAAAAGGAACGAAATCAAGGGGACAATCCCAGGAAGTGGGCTCACATGAGCCTATTGTGGAATCCCCAGATAGTTTACTAGCAAGTCAGGCTGATTTGGCTAATCTGAGAGCAAGCATGTTAGACCATTTCAATCAACGGTTCACTGCAATGTCTAGCAGACAGGACCAAACATTTACTCACGTGAGTGAGGTGTTGCGTGAAGTTAGAGAGATGAAAGAACATCAGGCAAAGGCTTCCTCACAACCATCGGCACCACCAACCTTGCTGTCTCAGGTTGGGGTGGGGGCAAGTCATGAGGCTCCCCCATGCTCTCAGGCCGAGAAATATGTCACTCCTCCTAAAAGAAGTGGCAAAGAGGTGTTAGTTGAGACTTCGAATCCTAAACAGACATCGATCCCGATAAGAATTCCTTTCATAGAATCGCTCGGCCAAAACGGGCTGGGAAAAGATCAACAGTGGGGAAGAGTCAACCCGTTGTACGGAAACCACGAAGAGACCGATCAAGAAATATTCGGTTGTGAAAGGCCTCTCTTGGCCTATGACAGAGGCGAAAATCTGATAACCCCTGATCAGCCGGTAAGGGTTAATCGGGAGCAGATAGCCGAGGTTATTCGCCAAGACTTCGGTGGTTTATTCCGTAGGACCTAGAGGCCTGTGTATCGAAGGCCTCATTGCGACGCGGTTGAGAGAGTGCCTTTTCCCCGAGGATATAAGGTGCCGAACTTCACTATGTTTTCAGGTGAGAGCGAGCAATCGACCATAGAGCATATCGGTCGTTTCTTGCTCCAGAGTGGAAAGGTGAATCACCAAGGTGATTTGTTGCTGAAGTTATTCCCCAATTCCTTAACAGGGGTAGCCTTCAGTTGGTATATTAATCTGCCTCCCAACTCCGTTTACACCTGGAATCAAATGGAAGAAGCATTCCATGCCCAGTTTTATCGGACTGAGCCCGAAGTCTCTATGGCCGATTTAACTCGGTTATATCAACTTCCGAATGAGTCAGTAGAAGTATACATAGCCAGGTTTAAACGGGCTAAACATCGGTGCAAGATTATGTTGCCTGAAGACGAATTCGTCAACATAGCGTTAGGAGGACTTAACTTTGAACTCAGGAAAAAGTTCGAGGGAATGGGATTCCGTGATCTCTTCGAACTCGCAACACGGGCTGCCCGATATGAACGCATGCTCGAGGAAGAGCAAGAAAGGAAAAACTCGTCCAAGGGGACGTATTATAGAGATCCCAACTACGACATACATAATACAGAGTGTGAGATCAACAGTGAGATAGATGTGGCCGAGATTGTGTCAAAACGGCCATATATGTGTCAGCCATTGCCAAAGCCGACCGAGGCGCAATTGTCGTCGGTTAAAAAACAACCCTTTGAGGCCGGCAAGCAATATTCATTTAACATTGCTATGGCCGACCAAATTTTCGACTTCATGATGGCCGATAGACAGATTCGGTTGCCTCATGATGTGAAGCTACCATCGGCAAACGAGTTAAAAGGGAAGGAGTATTGTAAGTGGCACAATTCCTGGCGCCACGCTACTAATAATTGTTTGGTGTTTCGTAATGTTCTGCAGGACATGATCGAAAAGGGGAACCTGAAGTTCGCCGAAAAGGAAAAAGAAATGGTAGTGGATGGCAATCCGTTTCCGGAAACATTGGGAGCAAACATGGTTTCCCCAGATTTCACCCTTCTGCGAAGGACGGGGGAAAAAATTGACAATCGGAGAGCTGAGGTTGTTGAATCAAGCACAAAAGCGAGTAATCAGAAACCAAATGCAAGGGTGGCTTCCCAAGTCACGACAGAGGTTCCTAAAACAGATTCAGCAATCCCAACACCATTCCAGTGGATGATCGATCTAATTGAGAAAGGACTGTGTCCTAAATGCAAAGCCAGTGTGACTAATCAACCCAAGCCAGTGACTGAAACGGCTTTTCGGTCTTGTAGCCCAAGGAGGCCGATTCAGAGCCGTTTGACCTATCCAAGTCAATACTACAGAAAGCCCGAGTTGGACGGACGGAATATCGGAGAGAAGAGCCGAGGCAGGAACGTAGGGATGTCAAGAGGAAGGATTACCCAAAGGAAACTTATCAGCACAGAGCTCGATCTCCGCGAATGATTGTTCCGTCACGTCCAGAAGTAAATCGCTGGAAAAGAGTGGAACATCCAAAATTCCCAGAGCAGTCTTATTTTACGAAAACACAAAAGAGAAGAGTACAACATTTGAGGCAGTCTGCTCGGGAATGGGAGGCCAAGTACCGCATGGAGAAAAAACGAGCAGACAAGGAAATTTGCAAGAAGGAAGATGTGGGATCGAAGGTGATCCCAAGCCAAAAAAAAAAAGGAAAAGTTCAGATTGAAGGGGAGAGCAACAAACTACGAAGGTTAGATGAGCCATCTGTTCCCGAGGTCAACGAATCGGACGTAGAAATGACCGATTTTGATTCAGGATACGAAGACGAGTCAAGGCGACGTATCCAATTCGGTAGCATCCCGAAAGATTTTTCGGTAAACATGGTTTACACCTTACCGATGTCATTTGGAGCGAAATCCAACCAGGAAAATCAAATGGAAGGTGACGTGCATGAGGATCACAAGGGTCCGTCAACACCTGTATTCGTTAATCATGAAGTAAAGGCCGAAAAACCAAAGGTTTCGGTGATAAGGCCGAAGGCCGAGAATGAAGCAGGGAAGAAGCCCGCCAAAGTAGTCTTTGAGAAACCTGCGGAAGGGATGTCTCAACACCTGAATCCGTTATACATCAATGCGAATATCGATGGTGTGCCATACTCAAGGGTGTTAATCGACAATGGAGCAGCTGTAAACATCCTCCCCTCGATCATGCTGCTAGCTACAACGTGATGAGAGCGAGTTGATCCCAACTAAGCTTACGGTTTGCGGATTCACTGGCACCCCTGCAAAAACCAAGGGAATTCTTCCAGTAGAGCTCATGGTGGGGAAAAAGACCACCATGACGGCCTTCTTCGTTGTAGATTCGGGGGCATCATATAACGCTCTGCTGGGAAGAGATTGGATTCACACAAGTTGGTGTATCCCTTCCACTTTGCACCAGTTTCTGATATTCTGGATTGGAGATGAGGTCGAGGTCGTGTGGGCTGACCACAAACCTTTTGTCGCAAGAGTACATTGCTCTGAAGCTGTTCTATACGAGGACGATATCGGTCCCGTGAAATTTATCGGGATGGACAAAAATGGAAGGCCCAAATCGGCCACCATAGTGAGGGAGCAGAAGAACCAGTTAATACAGGTATACAGACAACTTGACCGGCCATCCATTGTGATTACGCCGGTTGATAACGACGAAGAACATACCTTCAATGGACCAGAACCAATTATTACTGAAGCATAGAAGGGCACAGGCCGTACAGGCCAGTGTGGCTAGGATGCAGGCATTTCTGGCGGACAAGCAGGCATTAGCATCATCGGCTAGTATGGCCGAAGTCATCGGCGAGTGTCAGGAAGAAATGCTAGACGATTGCATCAATTTGGATGAGTTAGCATCAGCCCCCGCGAAGCTTGATGATCTGAAAGCCGATGTACAGGATCCTCTCCTGGAAGTTGATTTGGGGGCAAGTGGAGAATATCAGCCAACATTCATAAATCAGCTACTCGAACCAGATTTCCAAGCATCTTTGATCGCCCTCTTAAGGGAATTCAAAGATTGTTTTGCCTGGAATTACCATGAAATGCCAGGGTTGTCCAGGAAATTGGTAGAACATCGGTTGCCAATTAAGGAAGGCTTCAGGCCGTTTAAGCAACTACCGAGAAGAATGTCTCCAGAGGTCGTTCTCAAAGTAAAGGAGGAAATCGAACGGCTTTTGAAGGCCGGTTTCATAAGAACAACCAGGTATGTGGAGTGGATTTCTAATATTGTGCCGGTAGTCAAGAAAAACGGCAAGATAAGGGTCTGTATAGACTTTAGAAATTTGAATATGGCAACGCCGAAGGATGAATACCCGATGCCAATGGCCGATCAATTGGTTGATGCTGCGGCCAAACATAAATTTTGTCTTTTATGGACGGGCATTCGGGTTATAATCAAATATACATTGCCGAAGAAGACGTTCCTAAGACTGCATTCAGATGTCCAGGAGCAATTGGGACATTTGAATGGGTAGTAATGCCGTTCGGATTGAAGAATGCTGGGGCTACATACCAGCGAGCCATGAATGCAATATTTCATGAAATGATAGGAAAGATCATGGAAGTTTACATCGATGATGTAGTTGTAAAATTGGTTACACAGGAAAAACACTTGGCCGATTTACGAAGATCATTTGAAAAGATGAGAGCTCATTGGTTAAAGATGAATCCTCTAAAGTGTGCCTTTGGCGTATCGACAGGAAACTTCCTTGGTTTCCTAGTACATCAGAGAGGGATCGAAATCGACAAAAATAAAGTCCGGTCCATTCAATCAGCTGAGCCCCCAAGGAACAAGAAGGAACTACAAAGGCTGCTTGGTCAGATTAACTTTTTGCAGAGGTTCATTTCAAATTGTGCGGGACGAACACATGTTTGGTCCCCGTTACTCAAGCTTAAGGCCGAGGAAGAATTCAAATGGGAAAGTCAGCATCAAAAGGCCTTTGAAGCTATCAAACAATATTTGTCTGAACCACCAGTAATCATGCCTCCAAGAAGAAAAAGGCCACTTAAGTTGTACTTGTCGGCCTCCGAAGAATCTATAGCGTGCATGTTAGCACAGGATAATGAATGGGGAAAAGAGCAGGCTGTTTATTATTTAAGTAGAGTGTTAAATCCTGTCGAGCGTAAATATACGCCGATAGAAAAATTATGCCTAGCATTGTACTTTTCTTCACAAAAATTAAGAGTATATATGCTTCCTGTGTTGGTTTACTTGATTTGTCAGACAAACGTCATTAATACATGCTATCAAGACCAATTATGCGTGGACGTATAGGAAAATGGACTCTAGCAATGATGGAGTTCACATTCCAATTCGTCCCACAAAGATCAGTAAAAGGCCAAGCCCTCGCTGATTTTTTGGCCGATCACCCTTGTTTGGATGTCGGCCCAGAACTTAATGAGGCAATTGATTCCACTCTATTATCAACAATTTCTCTGACCCCTTGGACGTTAATATTTGACGGATCCAAAAATGCCGACGGCGCAGGGGCAGGGATAATTGTAATATCACCGAGAAAACGGAAAACCGTCTTCTCATTTAAACTAGAGTTTGAATGCTCAAGTAACCAGGCGGAATACGAAGCACTGATTATCGGCCTTGAAATCATGGCCGAGATGGATATATCAGCAATCCATATCATCGGCGATTCAAACTTAGTGATTGGCCAATTAAGTGGTGAGTTTAGGTGTAAGAGTTGGGAGTTCCTGCCTTTCAACTCAATCGCCTTGCAGTTATTACGAGAGTTTGATGATGTTAGGGTCCAACACGTTGCTCGTGCTTATAATGACGAGGCCGAAAATCTAGCACAAGTGGCATCGGGAACGAAATTGGAAGTAACCGATAGCGAAAAATTGATAAGAGTGCAAAGAAGAATCTTGCCGTCAGTAAGGCAACAAGAAATGGCAACAGAAATTTTCTCGGTGATCACGGATGATCAAGATTGGAGAGATCCAATAATTAAGTGCCTCTTATGCCCAAACAGAGTGGCCGAGAGAAAAACCAAGCTGTCGTTAGTCAACTATGTCTTATTGGATGGTGAATTGTTTAAAAAGAGCTTAAAAGATGAAAATTTATTAAGATGCCTAGATAAGACCGAGGCCATGAAAGTAATGGCCGAAATACATGAAGGTATCTGCGGGGCACATCAAGCGGGGACAAAAATGAAGTGGCTTCTTAGAAGATACAATTACTATTGGCCTAGTATGTTAAAAGACTGCATTGATTATGCAAAGGGATGCCAGGCTTGTCAAAGGCATGGGCCAATACAGAGGGTACCCGCAACCGATATGCAGGTAATCGTTAGACCATGGCCATTCCGGGGTTGGGCCATGGACCTATTTGGAAAGATATATCCACCGTCATTGGGCCAACACTGTTTCATTGTGGTGGCTACCGATTACTTTACCAAATGGGTAGAGGCAGTACCGGCAAAATCGGTGAACCAAGCATACGTGATAAAATTCATCAATGAACACATAATTCACCGATTCGGACTTCCCGAAACCATTACAGCAGACCAAGGATCAGTCTTTACAGGAGATGAAGTTAAGGCATTTGCAGAAAGCCGAGGCATTAAAATCCTTAATTCAACTCCGTATTTTGCTCAAGGGAATGGGCAGGCCGAGTCATCCAACAAAACAATCAAAGGAATAATCGAGAAAATGGTGGAAGGCAATCCTAGGGTATGGCATGAATTGTTATCTGAGGCGTTGTGGGCATATCGGACATCCAAAAGATCGGCCACAAACATAACCCCTTTCATGCTTACCTATGGTCACGACGCAATGTTACCTATGGAAGTCACCGTTCGATCAGTAAGACGGGCATTTCAACTCGGTCTAGAATCCGCCGGGTACACTGAGGCAATGTTGGCCGAGTTAGAAGAACTCGATGATGTCCGCCTTAAAGCGTTGGATTGCATCAAA
Organism: Hydrangea macrophylla; assembly: GCA_033977485.1. Lineage (NCBI taxonomy): Eukaryota > Viridiplantae > Streptophyta > Magnoliopsida > Cornales > Hydrangeaceae > Hydrangea > Hydrangea macrophylla. Next base: position 30,179,110 of record CM066990.1, on the reverse strand, counting down.
GCACAAAAGAATAGAGTTACTCGGGCATATAATAAGAGGGTCAAACCCAAGTCATTTGGCGAAGGAGACCTAGTTTGGAAAACTATATTACCTTTGGGGGAAAAAGATACCCGATATGGAAAGTGGTCGTCTAAATGGGAAGGTCCGTATCAGGTAATATCGGTTATTACTGGAGGAGCATATCGGTTAATGGATTTAGATGGAGAAATGCATGCAAGACCGATAAATGGGAAATATCTAAAGCAGTACGTTCCTTCACTATGGGAGACAGCAAAATTAGATTGAGAAAAAATGAAACGTTTTATTGATGGTGTAAAGTTACAACATATGGCCGTAATATAAACGGCTACAAAAAAGGGTAAACATTATTTCTTGGCAAATCTTAATCTAAGTTCTTCCCAAGCCCGATCAAGGTATTCCAACTCCTTTTCCGCGGTAGCTTTCTCGGCCTCCCACCTGCTTGCAGCCGCCGCAGTCCCGGTTAAGGCGTCCACATGTTCTTGCGCGGTTCGACCAACATCGAGAATGGCCTTCTCTGAAAGTGCAAGGCCCGCCTCAGCATTGTTCAACTCGGCCTGAAGCCTTTCCATCTCGGCCTCAATCCTAGCCTTCTCTTGCAGGAGGCGTTCCTTCATTGCCTTGGACGCCTCAAACTGCTTCTTGCAAGCACCCAGATGTTCGACTCGGGCTTTGCGTTCCCTGGATTTCTCTTCGATTCCAGAGATAAGCTTGGTAGCAGACCGATGTCGGTTCAAATAGTCTGGTAGCCTTACTTGCAAATCCCGGAGATCGGCCTTCATTTCTTCGGATATGTCCAGCCAGGAAAGCAAGAGGCCCATGGCCGAGTGAAATTCATTAAAATCTGGGAGCTGGGAAAGTTTTCGTTGGACCGTAGTCCGAAACCACTCCTCAGCTCGTTGGTATTCAGTAGCGGAAGGACCGGCGGTAGCCTGAGCAACGATAGGTTCGGCTTGTAAAAGTTGCTCAGGATTGAGCAAAGCGAAGAAGGCTTCAACTGAGGAGACCGAGCTGAAGTCTGGGATCGGAAGAGAACTGGAAACCTGCAAATGGAGGCACAGTCAAGCCTAAAAGTACAATGGAGAGGGAAAAGAAAGCATAGAGGCAATGCATTACCTGGACCGAGGGAGAACTGGTCGAGGAAGTCGCCGGTGGAGGTGGTGGTACAACAGGAACCTGCAGTTGTACCGGTGGCGAGGCTGATGTCTCTGTATGAGAAACATCTGTGGAAGCTTGATGATCAGGAACAGATTGCTCACCCATGGTCTCAGCATCCCGAGGAGTCCCAGGATCGCTGAGATTGATGGGATCATTGCGATCCGATCCAGAGGGTCTTTCATCCTCTGTAGTCTCCACGGTGTCACCAGCACCGGCGCTGTCAGTTGCGGGTGATAATATATCGGCCCCACCACGCAAGATGGCCTGCCTGGCCTCATCCAGCCCTCTTAATCGTTGGAGCTCGGCCATCAGCTGATCATAGGTCATCTGAGGGGCTGTTTCCACAGGGGCAGGTTGGGAGGAGGATGTTTGAATTGGTGGTTTCAAAGGAGACTTTGGAGGCGGAGGCATCTTTGCCCGAGAAGTTGGAGGCTTCATCGTCGCCTGGCCAGTCTTCTTGGCAGCAGCACTACCAGCCCCCTAACATCAAAACAAGTACTGGTTAGCCTCAAAATTTTACATATGCGAAAGCAAAGCAAAAGCAAAGCACAAGGAAAAATTCGATACCTTGGCCGACTTAACGGTAGCCGCGGCAACGTTACGACGTTGCCGAGTTGAAAAAGGGATATCCTCATCCGACTCGATATCGGTCGCCCCAGAAGGGTTCTCTCTAGGAAGAGCATCTGGACAAGAATAGAGATAAAATCAGTTAGAGAAAGGGAAGGCTGATTAAAACAAGTGAAAAGGATACCTAAAACTGGTGCTCCAGTGTCTACAACCCTTATGGCCGATGAATGATCAACCGTGCCGAGATCATGCCATCCGGTATAAGTAACCCTCTCCCATGTTTCAGTCATTGACGATGCCTGTTTATCCACCATCGGAATGGCAATTGCAAAATCGGCCTCAGGCAAGGGAGGTGGACGACATTCAAAGGGCTTAAAGAACTGCTCAAAGGGCATGACGGATGAATAGTCAACCGTCTGGAGGTACTTTTTGTATGCCCTTGTTGATTTATCCTTGTGTTCTTGCTCAAGTGCCCTCAAATGCCACTTCATATCGGACCGCATGATCTCGGGATATCTGGGGTCAAATTTGAATTTAAAGAACTTTTCGAAGGCAAGTACGGCTTGATACGGAGATTTACCTTTGGAGGTAGCAACTTTCCTCTTCTTACCTGCAACCTGAACCATAGAGGGATTAGATGAACGAGGTGGTTTCTCGGCAACAGGTGGAGAAATACGTGCAAGTATAGAAAAAACGGGCTCACAACGTAAGCCCGATAAAACTTTGGACCACCAAGTTTCAAACTCGGTGGATGTTGAAGGAAGCTCTTCAAAGGGGAAAAATTCCAATCCTGCTTGGGCCGATCTACTGAAGGAGCGGCACTTCTCGACCTTGGTCAGATCGGAAAAGAGAGACCGTCCTGCCACTGAACGGTTAAAAGTTCGGAATAGAGGAATGGGGATTAGTTGTCTTAGCCCAAATTGTCAGGCCAGAGCAGGAGCATTATAGTACTCCACCCCACATTTATTGTTGTGTTGAGGTAAGACAGGACTGTACAAAAGATCTCGGCCAACTAAAAAGCTCGCCTAGATTTCCTCATGAATATCTCTCTCGGCCTCAGGAGCTTGACCCGGACCATAAAGAAGCCATCTCGGGCATCGAAGACGAGGATGGAAAGGGAGAAATTGTTGGGGCAATCTATTTCCCATAAGTTCGTAAAAGAAGGAAAAGAGATGATCAAAAGAAAGGCCCTTCGGGCCAAATCCAGCAAAATGAAAAGCAAATGCAGAAGAGCCCTCAGGAAGAGTAGTAGGGTCAAACGTATCAACTAGACATTTTTCGGGAAAGTAGGATTGCAGCCAACATTGAAGGAGCCAAAGGGCTCCTCCCGAGTTCTTAAAATCGGAAAAAATGAACTCAAGAATACCACGGTAGAGGTGGGAAAGAACAAGAGGAGCAAGTGCAAGCTTTGTGCCCGAGGCAAGAGCAAGGGCGATGTGGGTGTATTCTTTGGTGATGCCATATGAGGCCGAGCAAAAGATGAACCGGTTCAGCCAATAGATCAAGAAGGCAATATATTCTCGATCAGTGACCTCCCCCTGTTCCATACAGGCCGAGATGAAAGGGCCAAAGCCTGTAATAACACGAGAACCCTTGCCTGATGTGGTCTTAGGGTATTCAAACTCAAATACAGATGAGAGGATAGGAGTTATTTCCTCACCATGGGCAGGAAGACCGGTGAGGAAGCAAATGTCTTGGATTATTGGGCTCATAAGGCCGCAACGGAAGAAGAAAGCGTTGGCCGAGGTCGACCAGAAGAAAAGAGAAGAAAAGAAGAGAGGTTTATCAAGGAAAAACCTCTCTCGGCTAAGCATAATGGCATCATAGATGTCAAGAGCCTTCCATAGGTCTCCTTTCACCTCCGCCACTCGGTCTACCCAGGAGATCCATTCAGGGGAAGGAATAGGCCAATTTCGCAAAGGATTAGAAGGGGCATACTGGGAGCCCCAGTCAAAGGAGGAGGATTGATATAGAAGTTCTTCGTTTTCCACAACCAGAGGGAAGTAAGAATCTAAAGATGATGGGGGAAAAGAATCAAAGGACGGACATAGTCCTATTGAAGAACTTGGAGGAAAGGGAGTCAATACCTGAGGGTTGATTAACCCAGGGATGGTCTCAAGAGCTTGCTTAACGGCGGTGGCGTTTGTTTTCACCGCCGGCGCAGATTTAGTAGCAGCAGGGGAAGACGAGGTCGCACCGGCGGTATGAGAAGCGCTAATTGCAGAGGAAGAAGCCATGGAAAATAGAAAAGGAAAGAAATTTTTTGAGAAAAATATTAAGGAAAGAAAGTAAGCATGGAAAGTAACAGGGTGAGGGACTTATATAGAAACAGAAGGGGGATCATTATGATTCCGGAACGGGTTCCCAAGAGGCATGCCTCGATTCCGGAAACGATGCAGGAAGGACTATTGGGGGGATGCCACGTGGAGCCGTACGCCGCCAGTTTTCAGTTGGTAATTAAATTTGAATTCAAAAACGTCTCATCAAACTGATGGAGCCATGTTTGACAAGACGTTTTGGGGGCATTGTTTACACCCTAAAATTAGGGTTTCCCAAGGCACGTGACAGTCATGTGGACTCAGGGCGTCATCAATGGACCACGTAATCAGATGAATGGGGATAAGGCCGATGGGACAGAAAAGACCGATATATGATCCAGCCACTAAAGAGGATGGTACCTCTAATACAAGGATATCGGTATCAAGACCGAGGACAAAATGATAAAAAGACTCGAAATACCCAGTTTTAACCAGTGGCTAGTGGCAGCGTAACTTCAACTGCAGCCCTAACATCGGTAATATTTGACCGACGTTCAACTTATTCATGATTGTGGATCCCTAATATCGGCAATGATAAAACGGCTATCATAGACATCGGTCTCAGCAAACAAGACCGATATCAGAAAGGTCAGGAACAAGTCTCGACATTAACAGATAAGGCCGGTGACTTTTCCTATAGTTGCAAGTCCATGGGATCTGTGAAGGTCAAAGGCGACATTGGTATTAAGACCGAGAGACATGAACAGACTTCATACTAAGAAGAAGGCCGATTAATATCACCAGCAGAGATTAAACTACACGGAGGGAAACACAATCGGCCATGAGTTTACTCAGAGAATACAGTTAAGCAGGAATGAGAATTTGATCCTCAGGATATGCTTAGTTGGAAAGGAAAGCAGTTATATAAAAGAGAAACGTGGCAGAAGTGGGATCATCACAGAAATCATGGAAGTTGATCATGGGACATAGTGGGAGCATAAATGGATATATGCCTAGAAATCAGGGGCCACGTACCCCACTACTCCATGATCCCCACTAACATGAGCGGTTGTGCAAGCAAGTCTATAAATATGGCATGTGATGCAACATTGGAAAGGGGCTAACACACATGCCACTTCTGCTCTGGCAGACCTTTTTATCTTTTCCTCATAACAATACTTTGTTCTTGAGTGATTTTTGAGAGTTTCTTTTCTTAGCTTGCTTCGCTTGCTTCGAGTGATTGTAATCATATTTAAATCCATTAATGAAGATGTTGTTGAAGGTATTCTTGATTTCCAGTAATTAATTTGTTCCTTTCTTTTCATTTGTAGTTTTACTTACTTGCATCAGAGTAGAGTGAAGACCCATTTACTGTTAGTAAATCACATTTATTAGCGGTCGTTTGATTTAGAAGTTAGATTAGGTTACCTCAACCTCTTTTTGAGTCCACGTGGACTCTGGCACGCTCAGCACACACCAACACAAGATATTTATTGCAAACATAAGCTGACTGCCATTATTACCTGGACATTCCTCGTCTAGATTACCATGTCCCTTTTATTGTAGATAATGGAGCTTATGATGACAGCTGCTACTCGAAAGGGGATTATGCAGAGGGTTGCCCCACTGATGCCGGTCATACTGGAGAAGGATGTTACGCTGATAACTACCCTTATGCCAGCTGAAGACCTGAAGATAGCTAGTGTCTATAGTTTTTGTTATTTTTGTTGACTTTTTTAGTTTACGGGTACTTGGGCATATGTTGTCTCCAGACCTGTTGTGATCCTAAGGACCACTCTGATGTTTGTAATAGTGATACTAATTTTATTTAAGTTGTTTATGCTACTATTCCTATTTATCTTGTGGACTAGTACTGTGTGGTGTGGATATTATTGACTTTCACTTGTCATTCCCTATGGACCTAAAAAGGAAATTAATTTTTTTTCTATTTTTGCTGCTCCGGGGTGTGACATGATTTTTGGTATCAGAGCTCTAGGTTGTGATACTTTCGTTCACTAAACGATTCTACACCATCTGGTCCTAGTATTTGAGATTTCCTGAGATGAGATATGAGTTTAAGATAAGTTCGTCTTCCTGACGATAGATGGTTTTCTTTACAGGTTAGTATGGATCCAGATTTCCACCTGTTCGTAGATGACTCTTTTGGCGGACATATTATTCTTGGCGATACAATGGAGCTAGCTATACCAGAGATATAGCTGAGCCATATTTGCCAGACTGCTAGTCGATATTTAGAGGAAAAGATAAGGACTTCTCTTTATATTGTGGGCAAGACACATCCGACGGAGATACGTATGGATGTGCATCACTACGCTATGACTCGAGCAGCCATATATCAGGAGATGGCTAGATTGATTCAGAGTTACGAGCTATTTTAGCAGGGTCTGTTCCACTAGAGCCTGCAACTATACCAGCACCTGTAGCCCCACCATCACCGGTACCCGACATACTAGTTCCTGAGCATGAACCAATTCAGGGTGAGGAGCACCCAGAGCCAGAGGATGAGCATCCTAATGAGGATATTGATGGGGATGGAGAGGAAGAGCCTATGGACAATGAGGGCCCAGCAGAGGAGGAGCCTGTAGATGACGACTATGATGACGAGCTAGAGGATGACCCGAAGGAGCCAGAGTATGTTCCTGATGAGGAGCTAAAGCCAAAGCCAGAGCCAGAGCCAGAGCCAGAGGACCCCGAGGCTGTTGGGGTAGATATAGTAGTAAAAGGAGACGTGATCATAGAGGTAGTAGAGGGGGATGTTCCCGATTAGGAGATAGTTGTACCGAAGGTACCTATATTGCATCAGCTACCCACTGGACCGATAGTGCACATGGAAGCCATGGCCGATATGGTAGTAGGATGGATAACTGAGATGCTTGGACAGCCAGTTGGTTTTGTTATTAGAGAGGCTACATTAGCCGGAGCTTTTGATATAGCTGATGGATTCACTGCTGTAGCCGTCGACGTCGCTAATCAGGCGATGATGGCATATGATGTAGTTGAGGATTGGAATATCAGAGTGGTAGTCGAAGATCTTGCCACACCAGTTGAGGACATACCCTTTGACAAGATGTATATCATTTCAAAGGATGAGGCACCACCAGCAGGATCGGACGCTGAAGATTTTTGAGTCAGGATCTGCAGGGTTTAGTTTTTGTTAGTTTTATAACAGGACATGCTGCCTACAAGAGTTTTGGGAGCTTGAGAGATAGCTATTGACCATAGCTTTGTATAGATATTTCCAGTACTAGTAGTGTAACTAGCTGACTTTAGTACTGTTTTAGCTTTTGTCCCATATGGTACACAGTTTGACTAGTATGTACTATGCAGTACATCTTTTGATATATATATATGATGAGAAGTACTTTTGATATTGATGGCTTGTTTAGATTGTTGTGTGCTGACTAGTAGAATTGTTAGTTCTTGTTATTTCTAGTTCTATCATGATTTCGTGTCTACGAGAAGACTTTCAAATTAATTAATAGGTCTCTTGTAGGTGGGCAACTCACATTATCATTATGGTTAGACCGAGGAATCAAGCACGATTAGGAGCCCCTATTCAGGAAGGTATAGATCCAACGGGAGTTTTTGAAGCCTTCATGCAAAAGATGGAACATGTAAGAGATACTTATAACCACTCTACTACCAAAGACCTATTGCACCACCCCCATCAAGACAGACTGGTGATAAATTACTCGAACATTTCCATGGGTTATGCCCAGAGAAATTTGACGGACTAACGGAGTCATAGAAGGTGGAACAATGGATACGAGAAATGGAATCGATTTTTGACGTTTTGGAATGTACTAAGCAAGATAAGCATCGTCTTGCCACATTTCAGTTGACTTATGCTGCCGCCGATTGGTATGAAGCCGAAAGAGCTACAATAGGAGCTGAAGTTGAAAGGAAAATGCCTTGGGGGATATTTTGAGAAAGATTTCTGGAAAAATACTTCCCAGAAGATGAGAGAGATCAACAAGAGAGGAATTTTCTCAAACTGGTCTAAGGAGGATGGATTGTACGAGAATATACAATGTAGTTTGAACGTCTATCTCGTTTTGCTCAACATATGATAGACACTCCACAGAAGAAGGTGAAGAGATTTCATCAATTATTGAACCCCTACCTTAGACATATGATGGTTGGTCATCTGAATCATCATTTGAGGGAATTTTCAGATGCGTTACAGGATTGGAAAAGGACGCTTATCCCATACAGCGACAACAGATGAATCGACCCTAGCCGTCGAGGAATTTCCAAATAAAGGAATTTCTAAAACCAACCACCGAGGAACACCCAAAGTTGGAGACCTCAAGGAAAGTTTTAAGGCAATAAGAGAACCTAGGATGGAAACCAAGAAGCCTCAGTTAAGCTACCCTCGACCCCACAACCTCAAGCATTGCTAACAGCCCCGCCAACCAACACCAGAGGATGTTTTAATTACAGAAAGCCAGGGCATATCTCCAAGTTCTGCACAGCTTCCAAGATTAACCATCGGATGGCTGCTAACTGTCGAAACTGCAATAAGCCGGGACATTTGAGCAGGGATTTCTGTGCACCACAAGGAGGATACTATGGGGCACCAGTTTAAGGAATCGAAGGACCTCTAGATCAAACAAGGATGAATGCTATCATCCCAGCAGAGGCAGGCTTTAATGCTGATGAGCAGCAACATTTGGAAGGTATGCTTGTACTCTTTCATAGTCCAGTTAAAGCTTTATTCGACACTGGAGCTACACATTCATTTATTGCTGTTAAGATTGTGCATCAATTGCGTTTAGAACCCCAGACACTTGAGCCAGCTCTTAATGTTGTGTCACCATTGGGAGTGACCGTTAAGTTGGGTAAAGTGTGCAAGGATTGCCCTTTAACCTTGGGAGATAGGAATCTTTGACATTATCCTAGGGATGGATTGGTTGACTAAGTATGGTGCCAATTTGGACTACCCTGCTAGGACGATTGTGTTTCCGATACCAGGATGACTGATGATCAGATTTCAGTATCAACCAATTAGTGACATATTTCTTATAAGTGGTTTAGCTACTATTGGTAGTAACAGTACAGAACTCATGATGGAGCAGATTCCTACTGTACAAGACTTTCGGGATGTATTCCAGGATTTTAAAGGACTTCCACCGAAAAGAGAAATAGACTTCTGTATGGAACTAGTATCTGGTACGTTGTCAATATCTAAGACTCCATATAGGATGGCACCAACTGAGATGTTGGAATTGAAGAAACAAGTTCAGGAACTTGAAAATTTAGGTTTTGTGCATCCGAGTACATTACCTTAGGGAGCACCAGTTCTGTTTGTGAAGAAGAAGGACGAAACACTTCGACTCTGTATAGACTACAGGGAGTTGAACAAAGTTACGATCAAGAATAGATATCTACTTCCTCAGATATATGATCTATTCGACCAGTTACAAGGATCTTTTCAAAGATCGATCTACGTTCAGGATATCATTAGTTGTTAGTTCGACTAGAGGATGTGTCGAAGACTGCATTTAGGACAAGATATAGGCATTATGAGTTTCTAGTTATGCCTTTTGGATAGACGAATGCGCCAGCAGTATTCATGGACTTAATGAATAGAGTATTCAGACCATATTTGGATCGATTCATTATAGTTTTCATTGACGACATCTTGATCTACTCAAAGACAGAAGAAGATCACAAGGAACGCTTATAGATCGCTCTGTAGACACTTTAAGATAGCAAGTTGTATACAAAGTTCGGCAAGTACAAGTTTTGGCTACAGGAGGTCAAATTCTTGGGACATGTTATATCTCAAGATGGTATTTCAGTGGACTCATCTAAGATTTATACAGTCTTAAGTTGGAACAGACCGACTAATGCGATGGAAGCGAGGAGTTTTCTTGGTCTAGAAGGATATTATCAGATATTTGTAAAAGGATTTTCCAAGATTGCAGGACCTTTTATTAATTTGGCAAGAAAGGAGATGAAGGACGAATGGACAGATAAGTATAAGAGTTCATTTCAAGAGTTAAAGGAAAGATTGACTTCTGCACCAGTACTCGCAATACCTAAGAGTGGAGAAAGGTATGTGATCTACAATGATGCATCGTACCAAGGACTTGGTTGTGTACTTATGTAAGACGGGAACGTGATTGCATATAGATCAATACAATTGAAGGTACATAAGAAGAATTATCCGACGCATGATTTGGAATTGGCAGCAATAGTGTTTGGATTGAACATTTGGAGACACTACCTCTATGGAGAAAAGTTTGATCTATTTTCCGATCATAAGAGCTTAAAGTATCTATTCTCTCAGAAGGAGTTGAACATACGACAATGAAGATGGATGGAGTTACTCAAAGACTATGACTTTTCACTGCAATACCATCTATGCAAAACAAATGTCGTAGCAGATACTTTGAGTCATAAACCTCGACTAGTGATCGCTGCATTATTAATCTGAGAATGGCAAGCATTGGAAGTTTTAGCTGAATTTGAACTTCAGTTAGTGGAACCAATGGAAGGACAACATTTTGGATGCCTTATGGTACAGCCAACATTGATTAGCCGTATCTTAGAAGCTCAACAGACAACCGAAGATTTGAAGTTATGGTTTGCAAAGATGTCAGCCAAGAATCTAGAGGTTTGGAGTGTCGACGCAAATGGAGCCTTACAATGTAAAGGTATACTTTGTGTACCTAACGAAGAAAATATCCAGAATGAAATATTGGATGAAGCACATAAGTCACGGATGACGATTCATCTGGAAGGTACAAAGATGTACAAGGATCTGAAGAGGAATTTTTGGCGGGAAGGAATGAAGCGAGAAGTAGCTGAGTATGTATATCATTGTCTTACTTGTAAATAAGTGAAGGCAGAACATCATAAACCACCTCGATTATTGCAACCGTTACCGATTCATCAATGGAAATGGGAACACATAACCATGGATTTCGTGGTAGGATTGCCGAAGTCACAGCAGAACCATGACGCTATTTGGGTAATCGTGGATCGGCTTACAAAGATAGCACAGTTTATTGCCTACAGTATGACGTATCCAGTGGAATGTTTGAGCCGAATGTATCTACAGCACGTTGTATGGTTACACGGTGTACCTGTTTCTATCATGTTAGATAAAGATTCGCGCTTTATTGTAGAATTTTGGAAGAGTCTCTAGACAGCGATGGGAACAACACTAAACTTGAGTTCAGCTTTTCATCCGCAGACCGATGGACAGACTGAATGAGTCAATCAAGTGATGGAGGACATGCTACGCGCTTGTGTGATAGATTTTGAGATTTCTTGGGAGATGTACTTACCTTTGATCGAGTTCGCCTACAACAACAGCTACCATACAAGCATATAGATGGCGCTATTTGAAGCTTTATACGGAAGACCTTGTTGATCATCGCTATGTTGGGCCTAAATCGGAGATACTCAACTTCTTGGGCCAGAGATGTTATGAGAAACCAACGAGAAGATTCAGATTGTACGTGAGAAGATGAAGACAGCTTAGACCAGACACAAGAGTTACGCTGACAAACGACGCAAAGACTTGGAGTTTGCAGTTGGAGATCACGTGCTACTCAAAGTTTCATAGTGATTGTTCGCTTTGGTTAGAAGAGATGCAAGTTATCACCGCGATTCATCAGACCGTTCAAAATTCTAGAACGTGTTGGGAAGGTTGCTTATCGACTTGTGTTGTCGTCGAAGAAGTCAGGAGTGCACAACATGTTCTACATCAGTATGCTGAAGAAGTGTGCTCATAACCCAGCGCACGAGATCAACTTCGAAGATATTAAAGTCAACGATAATGTTACGTTCAATGAAGGACCAGTGCGGATCCTATATCATGGAATCAAGAAGCTTAGAAACAAGGAGATTCTGTTAGTCAAGATCTAGTTGAAGCATCATGATGAAAGAGAAGCTTCGTGGAACTAGAGTCAGGGATGCGTGAGAAGTTTTCATTTTTGTTTTAGACCTTGCATATTTTTTATTTTGAGGACGAAATCTTTAATGAGCTGTGGATGATGTAATACCCTGTATTTTCAATAATTGTTTGTACAGAGAGATTCTATACTTTTCCTTTGACCATACTTAAAATTCAACCTTCGATCGACCGATGTCCATTGAAGTGATCGAGCATTTTAAAGTTCAAGCGATCGAACCCTTTTCAATCGATCGAAACCCTATTGGCATAAATTTGATACATGGTCCCCACTTCAATCGAACAAACATTTTTCAATCGATCAAACCTGACCGATCTACTTTCGAGCAATCGAACTTCCTTCGATCGATTAAATATGTAATGATCAGAAATTCCAGGTTTCATGCAAAAACAGCCACATGCACCCCCATCCCCTCTATATAAACCTTGTGCTCGTGTGTATGTGAAGTTTGCTGAACCTTAGAGAGTTTAAGAGAGCGTGTGCTTATGTTTGGAATATATATACATACATACATATATTGTACATACACATCTATATATATTCTATTTGAGAGAGATAGAGAAGTAGAGGAGAAGAAGAAGAGAAGGAGATAGAGAGAGACAGAGAAGCAGAGAGAGAAAGAAGAGGAGTCACCATTAAAGCTCAAGGTTGGAACACGAGCCAACGCACCCTTACGACGTTCGGTGAGTCTTACTCACTTGGTCTCATTTATATAATGTTATTACAAGTTTTTATTATGTTTAGATGTATTTAACACGTCCATAGGACGTTTATATATTGACGTTTACAAATCTGCTGGAGAAGACGATTCTCGAGCGATTGAACTGAGTTTAATTGATCGAAGTTTCAATCGATCGAATAGCTTTCGATCGCTTGAACATTACTTTTACTCAATCGACCGAAATGGTTTCAATCGATCAAACTTTGCAGAACATAGATTATTTCTTTGATTTATTATATATAAGGTTCGGTTGTTCGATTCTCAATTCAAACTTCTATTATGCGATTATGGGTTAATCAGGGATAATGTGACAACAAAGATAAGTACGATGAAGAATAATAGATTAAACGTGATGACATTAGATCATATGCAGTTCATGTATGAGTTCGGTATCTGTTCATTTCAGTCAGAGTAGTCAGGCCACATGGGAGTTGTCATGTGTCGATATTAGTACTGAGCTTAAGTAGGTTTGATAAGTTCCAAAAATAGTATGTGGGCGGACGCCTAGCCTAGTCATGATATGCTTTCACATGCGGTGGATGGTTTATATCCTTAACGAGCAGTGGGTAGGACCATGTAGTCCTAAGGTAGCCAGATGATCCATGTTATATCCTTAACGAGCGGTGGATGGGGAGCACTGGTATACAACGATGAGTCGTGGCAAATAGATTTGATATGCTGTTGTTCAAAGCATCGTATCCCTAACATACGGTGGATGGTTTATATCCTTAACGAGTGGGGGATGGACTGATGTGGTGTCCATGACATGCGGTGGATGGTTTATATCCTTAACGTGCGATGGACAGAATGATGGTATGTTTACTTATGTGAAACAATTGAGTCTGTTTTTTCTAAGCAGAGTATGTTGATTATCGGTCTTAGGATAAAAAGACAATAAGGGTTGATTCACAACGTCGGAATACAGAGAAGATGTTATGTAGTAGAACTATATCTTATGACTTTAATAACTTATTATAGGTTAATCATTAATACCCTGTGAGTTTGCTCTTAGTAAGTTGACGGTCGTTATTGCCTGGACATTCCCCGTCCAGATTACCCTGTCCCTTTTATTATAGATAATGGAGCTTATGATGACAGCTACTACTCGGAAGGGGATTATGCAGAGGGTGGCCCCATTGATGCTGGTTACGTTGGAGAAGGATGTTACGCTGATAAGTACCCTTATGCCAGCTGAAAACCTGAAGATAGCTAGTGTTTATTGTTTCTGTTATTTCTGTTGACTTGTCTAGTTACGGGTACTTGGACATATGTTGTCTCCAGCCCTGTTGTGATCCAAAGGTACCCTCTTAGCCTTTTAAAAGTTAAAACAAAACATGGAAACATTTAGAATTAAAGGGTTGGCAGTGGGTTTTCGACCGATCGAACGGGTCCCTTCAACCGATCGAAAGCCCCTCTGCAGAACCATTTCTGCAGCAGCAACTTTCAACCTATTTATACAAAATTTTGAAACTTAAACTCACTCAAACACTTTTGAAAGTTTATATAACTTATTGAACATGATCCTAATACACATTAGGGTACTTCCAAACACTTTAAACTTGTACCCAAGCACAATTGAATCAAAATAAGACATTTAATCCCAAACCTTGATTAAACTTGTATGGACATATCATTTTATCGGAAAGAGTTCAAAAGCTTTACATACATCTTAGCTACAAACGAAAACTTGCCCAAAATGGTTGCGATACATACCCTGACTTGTCGGATTGGTTTAACTCAACTAACATACAAAATCCATAGTTTAAAACAAAAGGAATTGCATAAGTTCCACAAATTTTAACTCTAACTCCCACAACTATAAGCATTATAACTTAGATACTACAAGTTCAAAATCATAATTTACATCATACTACAAGATTAAACATATACAACAAATCTCAGGCCTTGCCCCGCTCCCAAGCTCGATTCGCCTCCTTTCCGTACCTTACTCCGAACCTGCTGTGGTTGTTACGCACCATAACAGAAATAGGAAAACGGTTTTCTTAAGCATTACACTTAGTGAATTAACTAACATGATTGACTGTTTAACATGTGCAATGCTACAATTTAACATATAAATCATATCTGTAATCACTGAACCACCTATTCAATGATTCATTCAGACCCGAAGACCTTCCCTTGGTCCCGTGGCCACTTCTATCCCTTGGACTTTCGTCTTTATCAGATTCTTCTTCTTCGTCTCCCTTATTACTCCCAACCAATGAATCATTTTCCCGGTGCTCATTGATTACCACATAATCATATAAGCACATAAACATGTAAGCACAACAATTTTCATATAATTGACATGCAATTTACAATTTAGCATTTTCATGGTCTCTAAGAATGAAGTACCAACTATAATTATCATTGAAGCATTAAACACATAAAACCTCAATCAACTTTAGTTAGAAAACTCACCTCTCCGGATTATTTCTAAATTAAGCCTAAGAAACCCCGAATTCTTGTGAATCCTAGCTCAATATTAAACCTATGATAATCCTACAAGTTTTCTGCAAATCGCATGCCACCAATTAGAATGAGCTACCAAAATTTGATGATTAAAATGTAAAAGAAATGTATATAAATGATTGTCTCACCTCCACGAGTCCGAATACGACTTCGGTTCGCGAATTGGAAGACGAACGGTGACGGAATGACAAAATTACGACGTCGGAGACCCATGTCTTCTTTTCTCTCTCGCCGACTCTCTCTCTCTCTTTCTTTAATTCTGTTTTCATTTGAGAGTCTATACTCTCTTGACTCACATGTATCAAGCATGTAATGTGTTGTCAACACTTTTGCTTCTTTTCATTTATACCCTCCAAATTTCTTAGGTTCTTACTATGAAATCCTCGAATATTTTATTAACTATCCAAAACTTAATGGGTACCACACGGGGTCCTAAATAATTAATGAAATTGCTATCGAACCTACCAATTATGCATTATTTTCATTTATGCCCTTATATGGGTACCCAAACTGGTACTAAAAGCTAACACATTTAGCAATATAATATAAAAGCAACTTTATACAGTTACTCATTTAATCATATAAAATGCATCCAACATGTAAATGCAAATTATTTTATCTGGCCCTTCACTAGGTCCTACTTCATTACCTGTCCCTCTTCACTAGAGACTTTTCAACTGTGTACTTCACTGAATACTTTTTCATGGGTGAGTCCATAGCCTCCCCTTAATCCACCATATACACTAATTAATATTAATTAATGCATATTATGATATAATTAAACCTTTTTCTTGGGTACGTGTGTTACATTTCTCCCTCCCTTTTAAGAAGTTTGTCCCCAATTTTCCTCATCTCATAGTACCAAATGAGCATAAATATTCTTTCTTGCATTTTTTCAACCATTCATGTATAACAACTCGATTCAAATTTGTCTTCTGACCCTATATCACAGAATATAAGTCACATCAAGTACATTGATTGCTTCTGACTATGATCTCAATCGAAAGACAACCGGTTCTCTTTATTCCAGTATTTCAAATGGTCCCAATCATTTTGGAAACTAACTCACTTTCCTGGAAAAACAAAATATTTCACAACTAATCATTACCTTGTAGTAAGACATTCTACCCTGGTTTAATCTCATTTCTATCGCCCCTTGCAAGATTTAGAACTTTTGCATAATTTGAATATTACATTTCAATGTCAGGTTTCAATTTCCATAAAACTTCACAACTCCTTTTTATGTATAACTCGATTTATTTCAGCGAGTTTGCAGTTCATAATCGATATCAATCACCCTACCTGGTTAACATGCCCTCAATCATTCATATGCCAACCCCTTTATCTCGTCGTCTTGGGTAATTCTACCATGAAATTCATTATAAGCGATAGATACTCATTCTCATTTAATCATTAACATCAACTATAATAACCCTGCAAGTCTTCAATGATTTTGCCTTCATTACCAATTACCACATATATACCTCAAAGAATGTCTTACCATTTCCCCACCTAAATGTAATCTCCTCAACATCATAACTTCAACTTTGAACTAGTAACACTCGGACTTCAAATCAATCCTCAAGACTGATGTCCCCTATAGTTGATTTACAAGTCATCTCATATAATAAAAGTGTGATTAGTATTATGAAATACCCAATCGCTAGCATACTACATTTTACAATTCCGTCAACAATTTTAATATTTCTTCTGAAATCCCTTCAATAAGCGATCTTCATTCAAACCACATACTTAGCTTTTAGATTTCAACACATCCTATTGTAAAGTGGAGTTCAATCTCTTTCCTTTTCGTAATCATTCTAAATTTCCTTCTTAAAATGATCAACACACGAATATAATATTTCTACCAATCTCCGCTTCAAATAATAGCAACTACATCGACCTTAGCCAATTAACATTGGATTTTCATATCGTGGCCTAACACAAGTTCCAACTATCCTCTTTATTGTATATTCGATTCCTATTATGTGAACAAATATTTGAATCTCTGTAATCCACATAATTTCTTGATTGTAGGAATAATGCCACCGAATATTCAAATAACAAAAATATTACCAAATTTCAATCCTTATATCCGATAATTTATCTCATGTAGTTCTACCTTTTTATGTGGTATATATAACAATTTCTGTACCACCACACAATCCAATCCCAATACATGATTTCACCATAGTCGACAAATTCTTGGTGCTAGTATAAATTCTGCATGTGTCCCTATTCAAATAATTGAATTTGTAATTCAAGTATAGTTACTACCAACCCCATGTCTTCAATTAGTTTATCTCTTACTGTCTTGCTTCAACCGTGGTAGAACTATATAAATTCTTTCATTAATCTCGTACAAATTTTCTTCACACCTCTAGTTCATTCAAAATAAATTTTAACTCTGAATAATTGTATCACTAAGAATACTATCGCAAACACTTAGAATAACTGTACGAGGTTCTCAATGACGTTTTCTCAACACTTTTGCTCTAGTCTTTCTCTAGTAATATTCATATCCGAGGTTATATCAAGGAATACCTAAATCTCTGGAATTACCCAACAAATAATTTATTTGCAGTTCGGATACTTGTTCTCGACTGTAGCTTCATTCAACCACAATCATGACTGCTAATTCTGATTACCTGATCTCTTTGTTTTGTAACAACACTAATCATCTTTATTGTAGCACGTTCAAATAAACAAATTCTCTATCATATAATTTTCACAACCTGTATTTCCCATTCCTTTAACCCCCCACAAATTCATTCAATATGGTACCCCAGATATCAGTTATAATCCCATCGCTTCATCGATTGTGACCCCATTGTCTTCTTTCAATCAAACTAATTCAGAAAGTCTGATGACCCGTTAGGGAATTTAGTTACTACCCAAACATTTTCAAGTTCAAGTCGGTGCCTTTTTATATTCCAAGCTGACAAATTCTAACGGTTATCATAATACGGAATGACGACATCAAACCAACTCCCTTGGAACTAACCCCTGCTTAATTCAATACTTTACCGACACCCAATCAACTACATCATAGTTATTCAACAGTCTTTCATACTCGATTGTATATCAAAATAACAACATTATACCCACCATTACTAGTTCTCACTTTACTTACCCCTGGTATAACAGAACAATCATAGAAAACCCCAATAAATTATCACTAAACATGTCCTAAGTCTAATGATTTCCCAACAATATCTCTGATTACCCAACAATTGCTACGATACAATAAACCTGCCTCTCTTTTGTAATTAGAATTATGTATATAAGGTGATGATGCCAAAAATTGGTAAGAGAGACTAAGAAGAGAGATATGGTGACACAATCAATTATATGTGGTTCGGCCCCATTAATGAGGTAACCTACGTCCACGGGTGCGTCAGTGCACTTTACTAGCAGATCACTGGCGGGCCTGGTGAGCCAACAGATGGGCTGCACTACCAGTAATACCGACCGGGTGTATGCGTATGAAATATGTATGAATGCTATTCTTTAAGTTAAGAATGCGATCCCCCTTAATGGGGGTGAGTGGCCACTTTTATAGGTGCAAGAGACCACCTGCATAAGGCAACTGATTAGATAAGGAAGCCTCATCTAATTACAATTTGATGAGCATAAATCATGGGAGGTTTCCTAAGTAGCTTAGGAAACTATTTACACTTTCCATTAGTCTTCTGACTGATTTAGGAAACTGCTGAGCGGCTTGGCTATCAAACTGCACCTCGTGGAGAGCTGTTGCGCCGCAGGCCCGGGCTGTGCGAGCATACCAAGCGGTTACACTCGAAAGACCTCGGGATCGGTGGGCCACAAGCTCCCTATCCGGATAATCCGGGTCCTTTACTACTGACGTAGAGGTTGGACTGTAGCAGAATATTTCTGGGCGTATCAGCTGCCCCCCATTTTCGAAGTTGATGTGATGTCCCATCAGATGAAGTTTGAAAATTAAGACTGCTTTTGAGGAACCGTCCGGTAAGAGGTCGAGACTCTACCCGGGGTGGGACCGGTCGTGGTGGTCAGCCGGGGTATGGACCGAGCGGTGGCCCTATGGGCCCGAGTCCTACCTCTGCCATGTGTCAGCTTGTGACTAGCCTAGTCAGGATCAAATGATGCCAGCGTGGATGTAACCGGGCCATTTTCGTGGTAGCCGAACCGTCTCGTCAGACATTTAATGCGCGTGCCTTTTGAGGTGACGCTTCGTGTGCCCGAGGTGACAACTGTCAGCCACTTTAGGCAAGAAAGCGTATGAGCCGTTGGATCTATTTTGATCTGCACCATTCGTGGTTCCTATATAAAGGATACTTGTTCATTTCTTCAACTCTTTGCTGCAAAGACATATATTCCCGAGCGGTTTGAGAGCGAGCAAGATCCCGAGCAAGATTCCCGAGCCCTTTTCTGCGCTAAACTTTGTAAGTCTTTCCTTTCAAGCTTCAGTTCTTCACTCTTTTCCTTCTCTTCTTTTTTGAGCGAGGCTGGAGAGAGCGAACCAACTTATGTTAGAACGGGAGTGGGATTTTTTCTTCCTTAGGTTCTGTTCTTTCTTCAAGTCAGGAGGCACCTTAGGGCAGCTGAATCGAGCAGGAATTTCCAGGGTAGTCTTGAGAGAGCGTCACCTTACGTTAAGTACCATTCACTCTTTTGCCTTTTAGGTTAGTGACCTTGTCCCCTTTGTATACCAGGATCGGGGTTCCAGACCCATAATTAGGCCGCAACCTGCTTCCCCATCCTACCATAAGAGTACCAAAAATGGAACATTCTGGCTTCAGTTCTGCTTCCTGGTCAGAGGATTAGATGTACCGATCGGGAAGTCCTGACACTAGCCTAGATCCACCGTCCACTTCCCCATCTGACCACCAGAGTGAAGGCAGGATCCCGATCTGTCTCTCCGATGATGAGTCGAACCAGGAAGCCCCCGTTGCTTCCGTTTCCCAGGGTTCAGGTGATGAGACACCAGGGGAACCCAACCCCGAAATAGCCTTCTCCAACGAATTCATTCCGTCCACCTTGCGTACTAAAGATCTCGGGTGTATTAGGGAATCGTACGGCCTTCCTGACTACTGCTCCTTGGCGGTGAGTGTCGGTGGGGCCTAAATCTACCAGCGAAGTTTTGCTACCCTATATGAGGACATCCTCATGGCTGGTTTCTACATCCCCCTCCATCCGGTCACTTAGGATGTCCTGATATATATGGGGATTGCCCCTAGCCAGTTGGCCCCGAACGGTTAGAGATTCCTCAAGGGGTCCATATCCCTATGGTCCCAAGTTTTTGGATATGAACTCTCCGTCCAGGAGTTCCTCTGGACACACCGACCGTTCCCCGTACATGGAGAGACCGGGTTCTTTTCTCTCAGGGCTCGCCAGGGGAGGAAGATCTTAGTCAACTGCCCAAGCAACAACAAAGGGTAGAAGAACAGGTTCGTCCAAGTGTCCACCCTCGGGCTCTGTGAACCAGCCCCCGAGATCCAGATGAGGACTTCCTGGGCGGGAGAGTTGAGGGATAAGCCCGTTCGGTTCACTTTTTTGCTTTCTTCTTTATTTTGCTCCAGTTTTTTAGACTAACCACTTTGCACTTTGCTTTATAGCGGGATCAACCAATCCGCCGAGCATTCCTGACGAGTGCCAGGCCAGGATCAGGAGTTTGGCAGATCGGCCGATAAACATCTGGAATGTGTTGACTCGGACCGGCGACTTTCGAGCTACTAACTACCCGGCTTAGCCCACCGAAGCTCTGGTATTCCCCCCAATTCTTCCTGGTAAGTGCTCGGACTCTGCCGTCTCCCATGGTACTCCTTCCCCGCCTTCTTCATTGGTTGTTAACTATTCAATTATTCTTTTACAGAGATGACTCCGAAGAGGAATATGGAGCAATTGAGGGAGAGGTAGGCCGCTGTCGCTGCTGCTACTGCCGCCCGAATGGCGGTGGCACAAGGAAAAACGCCCGCTGCCGAGGCCCTTGGTGGCGAGCGCCCATTGAGGCAGATCCGGCACGGGATAGTAAACCGTCCAGATCCAGTGGGAACCTTAATGCCCCACGTGGTGGTGGTTGAAGAGACCGTCCCCCGGGCGGGGGTGTCGGCCGTGGCACTGATGGCTGCCTCGGTCGAGATCAGGGAGCGGGTGAAACCCGGTCTGCTCCCCAGCCAAGTGGAGGCGTGTGAAAAAATGTCTCTCGAGGTCTTTCAGAGCTGGCTGTACAGCCTCTCTCACTTGGGGAGTTCTCCTGCCTCTGTTTCTTTTTCTTCAATTATTTTATTAACAGTGCATGTTTACTGACCGGTCGGTTTTTACTTCTTCGCAGGTCGGATGCATGGCCGCCGGGGCTGAGTCCTTCCTACCTTCATTGGCCAGGAGGGTCGCTACCACTGAAGCCGCTTTGTCTGAGGAGCGAGCGAGCTCAGAGGCCAGGGGGACCGCTCTGGCCGTGGAGAAGGACAAGGTAAAAGGTTCGGCCTTGAGCCATGGTGCTGCTCAAGTCGAGCTGGCTATAACCCAGGCCGACCTAGAGGCTACTCGGGCCAGCGCAGCGGTGGCGAAGGCACGAGAGAAGGAGCTGGCAGAGGTGACGACAGCTGGGGTCTGGGAGGAAGCTTTCGATGACGGCTTCTTCCAGGGCTATGAAGATCTGAAGCACAGGCTATCCCAGGACCACCCCGAGTGGGACATCTCGTCCTACGAGGGGATTGATTCGGACGTCTGGGATGTAGGTCTTGCTGCGGGCGAGGGCCCAGCTGCTGATACCGGCCTTGCTGATGAGGCTGCCCCAGGCGGGGGCTCTATACCGGGAGGAGGAGGTGACCCCGAAGAGGAGGCTGGGGAGACCGAAGATGTGGTGGAGGTGGATAACTAAGGTCCCCGACCTGTTTTCTTTTATGTTATAGTTTTTTTTTTGGGGGGGGGGAGGCTACTATAATTGCCCCCAGGCGATGTAAATAATTTTGTTTAATAAAAAGGTCTGTGAGGCCACTCTTCTTTCCATTAACTATTTACATATTCTGCATGTTTATGTGTCACGCCCCGGCGTAGCCAAAATATGGAAAATTTTAAAATTTTCATCTTGGACCCTGAGGCACGTGACTGGTTGCAGTACCGAATTGTCCATGACCAAATAATAATATTTAAACGATATAATAAAAAGATAAAACCATCATTTACTTACTGGAATATATTACAATGAGAAGTCAAAGTACTTAGCTAGTTAATACATCATTATAAATACATCAGAGTCTTTATGGCTCTTGGCCTTACAAAACTATTACAAAATATATGCTAAGTCTTCTGGTTATAATCAAAACATTCACAGGGGATAACTACTAGTCTTCTCTCTAACTAGCATAACCATAGCCATCTTCGGTGTACTCTTCCTCCACGTTCTCCGCTTGCGTAGCATCATAACCCGTGTACTCGTTACCTGGATAAGCTGGACATGGGAATGTCCAGCGACATGAACGTCGTCAGCTTATGAAAGCTGAGTGAGTAAGCTAAATCAAATAGAACGTATATAGTAAAACACAATAGGAATACATTTACTACCTTTCAACATATCTTTTAGGATCTTTACGTTCTCACCGTCGAATTATAACTAGTAGCGTACCCAACTACGTATTCGATAGGATTACAAACAATTCAGGAGACCCGTCTAGACTTTCTTAATGCCACTACCATTCATTTCTAACATCCGACATCATTTACAAACCCAAAGTGTCCCTTGCTAACCAAACCATCTTTCATCAACCACTTCATCTTTCATCAACCAAAACATCTTTCATCAACCACTTCGTCACGAAGAACCGAAGTGTTAAGGAGTGCAAGAATATCCATTTCATCACGAAGAACCGAAAGGAGTCTTCACTAAAAAATCACCGCTTCGTCACGAAGAACCGAAAGCGTTACAGAGTACAAGAACATCCATTTCGTCACGAAGAACCGAAAGGAGTCTTTACTCAAAGAATCACCGCTTTGTCACGAAGAACCGAAAGCGTTACGGAGTACAAGAACATCCATTTCGTCACGAAGAACCGAAAGGAGTCTTTACTCAAAGAATCACCGCTTCGTCACGAAGAACCGAAAGTGTTACGGAGTACAAGAACATCCATTTCGTCATGAAGAACCGAAAGGAGTCTTTACTTAAAGAATCACATCATCACAACTCAACAGCACATCCCTTTTTCTTACTATCCTGATCTCCGCTGCCCAGATTACCTATCCAACAATTATCCTTATCATAATCTGCTTCTAACATAGCACAACCGACCCTTACATTTTCCCGACCGCGCATTCGTCACTCATTTCGGAATTTAGTTCATTAAAGGACTTCCGAATATACTTTCGAAGTTACGTTTATACATCCATCATCCTGTTTTATGTCGTAATATACTTACAATGGAAACTTATCCAATCACTATCAATGCCATAATCATGCCGTACAACATACTTATAGCTTGGGTATGAACTCTCTATGATCATCACACTATATTCATAACAACGGAAACCTAGCGTGTAGCTCGTGGATTTAATACCAATAATATAAAGATGAAGCCCCTAACATACTCATCTACTCAATAGCACTACCATAGCACAAGATATCCATAACCACACAGGTATCGGTAAGCAAGCATCATTAATAAACACATCATACAAGTAGTTATACAATCTGCCAGGAATTAATTTTACTATGTTGACTGAATTGATATGATTTATTTGGGCATGATAAATTGATTTGTAGATCAAACTCAAAACTAGAACATTTTAGATAATTGGATTAGCTTCATGTACAAAATAATCTAGCTTCAATTGCATTTTTGAGCTACTCAAAATATTTATTTTACTTAGACATTTCTATATTTTTGGACTGCTTTGTCCCAGATTTATAGTACTGCGTTGCATGTGCATTTCACCTATCAAGGAGTCATTTTTAGACCAGGCTATAGAAGAGTTATTTGTAGATAAATGAGTTAGTTTTCTCCACAAAAAAAACCTAGCTTAATTCAGATTTCGGAGCTGCTTAAAACACTCATTTTACTAAACTACATTCTGCCGAAGGTTTCTGTTTCTCAGATTTAAAGTACTTCGTTGCATGTACATTTCACCTATGAAGAAGTGATTTTCAGACTGAGCTATAGAAGAGTTATTTGTAGATAAATGAGTTAGCTTTCTTCACAAAAAAACCTAGCCTCATTACCATTTTTTAACTACTCGAAATCTTTGTTTTACTAAACAACATTCTGCTGGAAGTTTCTGCTTCCCAGATTTGAAAATTAATCTTGCATGGCATGGATCTCTCAAACTATCAACATCAAGCACTTAATAAACATTATTACATACTATATAGGTTCTAAAGTGAGTTAGAATACTCACTCAAACTTGAAATTGAGCTTGGGCTTTGGATTAGAGCTTAGGAAGCTTGAACACAACCTCAATGGTGGAGACTTCTTCCTAGTTCTTCTTCTCCATCTCCATGTATCTCTTATCTCTCCATGGAGTTCATCTCCTAGCTCTCTCTAACTCTATATGCAGATTGTAAATGCCCTAAAGGTGTAATGCATGAATATAGGCATGTCTATATAGAGATGGTGGTGGGATATGTGTCACCATGCATGTGCTAGAGTGTACATGCATGGACAAGTGTCCTAGAGGTGGACAAGTGGCAAGGGAGGTGGTGCCATGTGGTGCATGGGCTGCCATGTGGCCGACCATGTGGGGTCCACCTCGAGTTTTGTGCCACTACCTCGGTTTTTGTACAAAAGTTCCTCGTTATGCGTGTCGATCTCGATTTACGTGCAGACAGGTATTATTTCTGATGTTCGGGTCCAGGTACAGGACTAAGTTAAGTCTAATTACGGTCGAGTCGGTGCAGTGATTATAGTCTAATTAGTAATTATATTACACTGATACAGTCATACAAATAAAATATTAATATAATAATAGACCAGATATAAAAATTCATAAAACTCGTATTATTGCACGTAGAGAAATTACAGGCATTACATCTTCTACCACCTATTATAGGATTTCGTCCTCGAAATCTGAGTTATCTAGGCACTAAAAAGAAAAGGAAATTTCTCTCGCATTTCCGATTCCAGCTCCCAAGAGGCTTCTCCTTCGTCATGGTATTTCCACTGAATCTTTACCAGCGGAATCTCTTTGTTTCTCAACTTCTTGATTCCATGATCCAGAATCTTTACAGGTCCTTCAATGAATGTAGCATTGTCATTTAGTTCGATATCTTTGAAGTCAATCTCATGTGACGGGTTATGAAGACATTTCCTTAGCATGCTTACATGGAATACGTTATGAACTCCCGACATCTTGGGTGGTAACGCCAATCTATAGGCGACTTTTCCTACGCGATCCAGAATCTCAAATGGTCCAATGTAGCGTGGCGATAGCTTTCCCTTCTTCTGTCCAAACCTTACCACGCCTCGAACCAGTGAAACTTTCAGGTAAACATGATCTCCCACTTCAAATTCTAGGTCTCGACGTCGTTTATCCGCGTAGCTCTTGTATCTACTTTGTGCTGCCTTCATTATTTCCTTTACTATATTGATTCCTTTATTGGTCTCCTGGACTAAGTTTGGTCCCAATAATTTGCCATCCCCAATTTCAGCCCAACACATAGGTGATCGGCACGGCCTTTCGTATAGTGCTTCAAATGGTGCCATCCCTATGCTAGAATGAAAACTGTTGTTATAAGCAAACTCAACCAACGGTAAGTGAGTTTCCCACGAACTTTCGAAATCGATTACACAGGCTCGAAGCATGTCCTCCATTACTTGATTCGTCCTTTCTGTTTGTCCATCAGTTTGTGGATGAAATGCAGAACTTAACTTCAAAGATGTTCCCATCGCTTTTTGAAGACTCTCCCAAAATCCAGCGGTGAATCTCCAATCTTGATCTGATACTATTGACACCGGTACCCCATGTAACCGCACAACCTGTTGCAGATAAAGTCGACTCATCTTCTCGACAGGATAGGTCATATTATATGCAATAAAATGGGCTGATTTGGCGGGGAGCCGGTGGATTGGACCTGCCAGACATCCGACCGGGATGCCCGAGCATGCCTCTTCCTTGCCGACTGTGAGTCCCCGCCGCCCGACGTTCCTCCGGAGATCACGTTGATTTGACCAAGAGGCTGTATTTGACCGGGAGCTCGGGCTCCTTGCGTAGGCCATCCATCTGTCGCAACGTATTCTGCAAGATGACCCTGCTCTATCAGTTTTTGTTATGGCTATCTTTAACTTGAAGCAATCCTCTGTGTAGTTACCGTAGTCTCTATGGAAGCAGCAAAACTTATCCCGATTCCTTTTCCCGGGCAGGGCATTGAGTTTCGCCGGCTGTTGAAGTAACCTCTGCACCTCGTCAGCGGCCATGACTTCGAGGATTGGTCGAGACAGAGGCGTGAAAGCGATCTGGGGCTAATCCCGACCTCCTCTCTGCTGGTCTTGCCTTTGCTTTTTTACTGGGCCCTTCTTAGAGCCCTCACGCCTCCGCTTAGCTTTTAGGGACTCATCTCCCACGAAACTGGTGCGTTTGAACTTCAGAAACTCTTCCGTGTCTATATACTTTTTGACCCTCTCTGAGAGCTCCACCAGGGTTTTCGATCGGTCTCGATGGAACGACATAGCAACCTTGGTGTGTTGAACTCCTGAACAGAAAGCCATGATGGTTGATGTTTCATTCAAATTGCAAATCTGGAACCTCTGCTGATTGAAGCGATCCACATACTCCCTTAGGGATTCGCCCTTGCGCTGCTTGACAGTCAATAGCTGAGTGTCCGATTGTGACCGGTCGAGCATCCCTACGAACTGGCTAATGAACAGCTTGCTCAGCGTCTTGAAGTCATCAACCGTTCAGGGCTTGAGGGCGTGGAACCATTGCACAGCTGGCCCCTTGAGAGTGCTGGGGAAGGCCATGCATAGTAATTCATTGACAGTGGTGACCAACGCCATCTGGGCCCTGTAGGTGCGAATGTGATCCACCGGACTCCCTATCTAGTCATAAGAACTGGGATGCGGTGGCTTAAACTTCCGCGGGATGGGGAATCCGGTGATCCTAGCGATATAGGGTGACTCGGTCTCCGTGTTGGTATGGTCGTGACGCTGCTTGCGGCTTAGTTGCTCGATTTGTTTCTGCATGCCCTGGATTTGAGCATTCACGTCTTCCTGCTCGGTCTTCCTGTTAATGTTCGAGCGGTAAGTTGGATCAAACGACGAGGCTTCCTCTTCGAAGTGTGTTGACCTCGGGGATAGAACCTGGCTCTAGCTCCCGCTAATCGTATGCCTAAGATCTTCCCGGCTCCGGGCTTTGGCCCTGATCCCTCCCCCCTGGTGGCGCATCGCATGTTGATGATGTCTCTGGCATCTTCCACCCGAAGAGGATTGATCCGAGCTCGCCGCCTGGTGCGCCTGGGCGCTCTGCTATGGTCACCATCCCGGGTGTGTTCCCAATCTGACGGGGATACCGATGCAGAGTGGGTATGGTTCCGGACTCTTCCGGGCTCCCGATCGGGGGCACTCTTCCCGGTCTGGTTCTCTGATTGAGGGCGTTTCTCCTGCAAGGTCAACAGCACTTCGATTTGCTGCTGGGTTTGCCATTGGCCTTCCAAGAGTTGCGCGAGCACCGCTGTCACCTGCTCAGAGGTCATGGAGGCAGCCTGCTGCTCGAGCTACAAGTTCTCCTGACCGCTTGGAGCAGTGTTTTTCTTACCCGTCTTTGGTAGCATGTTGATCAGTCAAGGAATTTGTTGGTGAAGAACTTATCGTTTCCCACAGACGGCGCCAAACTAATGATGCCGAAAATTGGTAAGAGAGACTAAGAAGAGAGATATGGTGACACAATCAATTGTATGTGGTTTGGCCCCATTAATAAGGTGACCTACATCCACGTGTACGCCAGTGCGCTTCACTAGCAGATCACCGGTGGGCCTGGTAAGCCAACAGATGAGCGGCACTACCAGTAATACCGACCGGGTGTATGCGTATAAAATATGTATGAATGCTATTCTTTAAGTTAAGAATGCGATCCCCCTTAATGGGGGTGAGTGGCCCCTTTTATAGGTGCAAGAGACCACCCGCATAAGGCAACTGATTAGATAAGGAAGCCTCATCTAATTACAATTTGATGAGCATAAATCATGGGAGGTTTCCTAAGTGTCTTAGGAAACTATTTACACTTTCCATTAGTCTTCTGACTGATTTAGGAAACTGCTGAGCAGCTTGGCTGTCAAACTGCACCTCGTGGAGAGCTGTTGCGCCGTATGCCCGGGCTGTGCGAGCATACCGAGCGGTTACACTCGAAAGACCTCAGGATCGGTGGGCCATAAGCTCCCTTTCCGAATAATCCGGGTCCTTTGCTGCTGACGTGGAGGTTGGACTGTAGTAGAATATTTCTGGGCGTATCATAAGGTACAATAAATAATAAGTTTACCTGTTACCTAAAGTCTAAGACGGCTCAAGCATAAGTTAAGAGCTTCTATCTTCTTGTTGTTCTTTCCCTTTTGACGGTTGAACAAATCCAAGAATGATGTTAGGTATCGAAGATCTTGGACCTTCTTGTCGTCTATTAGGACAGTTGTGTACTCGGTGGCTCGATTGACCACATTTATAACACTTACCCTTAAACTTTGTACTCATGCTTGGACATTAATTCTTCGCGATATGCTTGACCTGTCTACAAACATAACAGACTATGATTTTGTGGCATATACCCCAGTGTTGCTTGTTACACATTGAACAATGTGGCTTTCTCTCCTTTGGTGTATTACTTGTTGATGAACTTCCTACACTTGTTCTTTTATACTTACCCTGACTTTCACTTGCATTTTCTTCTGATCTCTTACCTTCTTGATGTTGTTGGAACTCTGCTGAAAACTCCTTTATGGTCGCTTGCTCCGTTCTTACCTCAGGATTTGGGTTTTCATGTTCTTCCTTTACCGATGACATTCTGATTTCTATCACCCTTACTATTATTTCCACAACTCATTCTACTTGGTCCACCCTTAACGGTGATGTTTGTCTTTTTCCTGAATCCATTACTAGCAGACAATTAAGCCCGTCATCCACTAGATCATTCCCATGCATGTTACCATAAATAATATGCTATGCATGCTAAACAACTTTTAAGCATGCTAAGTAAAGATGGATGCATGTTCATTCAACTACGTGTCGTTGTGTGCACACTACGCGTCGCATACGTCACTCATCCCAAAGGCTCTAACCTATTGCTCTGATACCAAAAATTGTCACACCACAACCCGTCCCGGCAAATTAGGACACGTGTAACAAGACTACACGCGCCCCAAACTACACTAATTAACAAAGGAAACATGAAATAAACATCATTAAAGAGCTTTGATGTGACAAAATAGACCCAAGGGCAAAATGGTTATTTATAAAAGGGTGTAAAATTTTACACCAAAAATAGCTCTTTGAGTCCTAGTTCCAATGCAAAAAAATGGCACACAATCTGAGTTTTCTAGAAAGAGTTATGTCCGTTTCTATAAAAGTCGACGAAAAATATTTTTGAATTCACTATCTTGGGCAGAGGGGTATTCGATCGGTCAAGCGGGTCAGTTCCACCGGTCAAGAGGGATTAGAATAAAAATCTAACTTCTGCCCTGCACTCTTTTTACATGTACAAACTGATTCCAAAGTTCCCAACTCAAATGAAAACAAATCTAAGACATTTCCAACTCTATTAAGATCATTCAAACACAACACCAATCAGCCAAACATGTTCAACCTTGTTAAACCAAAATTAGCTACTAACACCCACAAATGTCATCAAAACTAACATGACCCTAGAAACTTATGGTAAGGAGTTCCAAAAAATTTGTAAACAACTTGGTTCCAACCAAAACTTGTAATAATCAGTAACAACTCTAGGAAAATGAGTTTAAGGCTTCACTAGGCAAGCTTGAGCCAAGTGACACTAGTGTAACTTGTGCCAATTAGGAAATTTCACGAATAATAGTTACCAACCTTTTTAATTAAAAGTAAATTTTTATAGGTCAATGGGACCCCAAATGTAGCCTCTTGGCCTTTTAAAAGTTAAAACAAAACATGGAAACTTTTAGAATTAGAGGGCTGGTAGTGGGGTTTTCGATCGGTCGAACGTGTCCCTTCGACCGGTCGAAAGCCCCTCTGCAGAACCATTTCTGCAACAGTAACTTTCAACCTGTTTATACGAAATTTTGAAACTAAAACTCACTCAAACACTTTTGAATGCTTATAAAACTACTTGAACATGATCTTAATACACATTGGAGTACTTCCAAACACTTTAAACTTGTACCCAAGCTCAATTGAATCAAAATAAGACATTTAAGCCCAAACCTTGATTAAACTTGTATACATATCATTTTATCGGAAAGAGTTTAAAAGCTTTACATATGACTTAGCTACAAACGAAAACTTGTCCAAAATGGTTGCGATACATACCTGGACTTGCTAGATTGGTTCAACTCAACTAACATTCAAAATCCATAGTTTAAAACAAAAGGAATTGCATTAGTTCCACAAATTTTAACTCTAACTCCCACAACTATAAGCATTATAACTTAGATGCTACAAGTTCAAAATCATAATTTTCATCATACTACAAGATTAAACATATACAAAAAATCCCAAGCCTTGCCCCGTTCCTAAGCTCGATTCACCTCCTTTCTGTACCTTGCTCCAAGCCTGCCGTGGTTGTTATGTACCGCAACAAAAATAGGAAAACGGGTTTCTTAAGCATTACGCTTATTGAATTAACTAACATGATTGACTGTTTAACATGTGCAATGCTACAATTTAACATATAAATCATATCTATAATCACTGAACCACCTGTTCAATGATTCATTCAGACCCGAAGACCTTCCCTTGGTCCCGTGGCCACTTCTATTCCTTGGACTTCCGTCTTTATCAGATTCTTCTTCTTCGTCTCCCTTATTACTCCCAACCAATGAATCATTTTCCCGGTGTTCATTGATTACCACATAATCATATAAGCATATAAGCACATAAACATGTAAGCACAATAATTTTCATATAATTGACATACAATTCACAATTTAGCATTTTCATGGTCTCTAAGCATGAATTACCAACTATAATTATCATTGAATCATTAAACACATAAAACCTCAATCAACTTTAGTTAGAAAACTCAACTCTCCGGATTATTTCCAAATTAAGCCTAAGAAACCCTGAATTCTTGTGAATCCTAGCTCAATATTAAACCAATGATAATCCTACAAGTTTTTGACAAACCGCATGCCACTAATTAGAACGAGCTACCAAAATATGACGATTAAAATGTCAACGAAATGTATATAAATGATTGTCTCACCTCCACGAGTCCGAATACGGCTTCGGTTCGCGAATTGGAAGACGAACGGTGACGGAACGACGAAATTACGACGTCGGAGACCCTTGTCTTCTTTTCTCTCTCGTCGACTCTCTCTCACTTTCTCTAATTCTATTTTAATTTGAGAGTCTTTACTCTCTTGACACACATGCATCAAGCATGCAACGTGTTGTCAACACGTTTGCTTCTTTTCATTTGCACCCTCCAAATTTCTTAGGTTCCTATTATGAAATCCCCCCGAATATTTTATTAACTATCCAAAACTTAAGTGAGTGTTTGTCTAAGTCCCGTATGGGTCTCACACGTGGTCCCAAATAATTAATGAAGTTGTATTGTACCTACCAATTATGCATTATTTTCATTTATGCCCTTATATGGGTACCCAAACTGGTACTAAAAGCTAACACATTTAGCAATATAATATAAAAGCAACTTTAAACAGTTACTCATTTAATCATATAAACTGCAACCAACATGTAAATGCAAATTATTTTATCTTTCCCTTCACTGGGTCCTACTTCATTACCTGTCCCTCCTCACTAGAGACTTTTCAACTGTGTTCTTTACTGAACACTTTTTCACGGGTGAGTCCATAGCCTCCCCTTAATCCACCATATACACTAATTAATATTAATTAATGCATATTATGAGATAACTAAACATTTTTCCCGGGTACGAGTGTTACAGAGAGAGAGGAGATGAGAGGAGGATTTTGTGCTTTGGGACGTTGGATTTTTGGCTTGTTTACAATTCTGCCACGTAGAATTTTTGGTAGAATATGGCAAGTTGTGGATAGAAGAGCTAATATGGAAAACCATGGGAAAAGTGTTTGCTTCTCCCTTTATATATATATATAATAGATTCTTGTTTCAAAATTGTGTCCCTTGTAATGGAGATATGAATCCCCTTATATAGACCAACCTTGAGAAGTTAATTGGGCAAATTTGGGGTAAAAACCCATGTGCCATGGCATCTTCTAGAGTTCAATACGTATTAAAAAAATAGATTATTACAGGCCGCGGCAGTTGCTAACTTGTCCGCGGCACTCACCAAACGCTGGTCGGCACTCAACAACTACCGGCACGGCATTCAGCGAGTGCCGGTCCTGCACTCAACGAGTGCCGCCCCACCTTCTGTTATTTATATAGATCATTATATATATATTTTTGTTTTCTTTTCTTTTCAATTTTTTTTTCTTTTTTATTTTTGAAATAAACACTCTTTTTCCTTTTTGAAAGAAAATTTGTTTTCTTCTTTTTTAGAAATTTCTTCCTCAAAACTATTTACACCAGAATTTATTTCTTATTATATTTTTGCACTGACTTGGTACTTTTCCATGCAGGTTTTTACACCCGAATTTTCCTGAACACCCGGCCTTTTTCCCTCTTTCTTTTGAAAATTTTATTGAGATTGAAGAACCTTCCGAAGAGCTTGAATCACTTTAAAGATCTTCGATTTTTGTCGAAGATTGTCATCATTGGTTTTGGAGGTAATCATCCACTGAATTCGACGGTCGATCAAAATTAGGGTGTCTACAACTGCCACCTTGCCTTTTCCTTTTCCTATATATATATGTATTTCGTGTATGTGTGTGTATTGGTTTGGGTTAGAGAGAGGGTTGAGAGAGAGAGAGATGTTGTGTTATATATATACCACACACATATATATATACACACACACACACGTATACCCTATATTTATTATGTCCAAGAGAGAGAGAGAGAGAGAGAGAGAGAGAGAGAGAGAAGACAAAAGACAGAAAGAAGAGAAGAAGAACACAAGAGACAGAAAAATAGAGAGGAATGAGCAGATGAGGCCACCATTGGAGCTCAAGCCAAGCTTGCCAAACACACCCTTAAGTCTTTAGGTGAGTTCTAAACTCACTCCATAGCATTGGTGTATTGTTGTACAAGTTTTGGATGTGAAGAAATGGAGTCACTGCCCAGTTTTTGGAGAAGACGATTATCAATCGATTGATCTGGTTTCAATCGATTGAAATTGTGTCAATCGATTGAAATCGATTGAATAGGGTTTCAATCGATTGAAAGTAGTTTCATCCTAATCGATTGAAAGTGCATCAATCGATTCAGACCACCTTTACTCCAATGGATTGAGAATGACTCCAATCGATTGAAACTCACAGAATGTGGTTATTTCCTTTTTGTTATATTATATACTGCTTAGCTGTTTAATTATTGATTCATGATTTCAATAAGCGATATTGTTGAATAAAGAGATAATGGAATGAGATAATGAGACAATGTTGTGAGTAACGTATTCAGGTTTGGAACATTAGTAAGTATTGATCCTAATCGAATTTGATAATTCATTCTTTTTAATTAGAGCAATCAGGCCACATGGGACCGTTATGTGTCGATAGTAGTATGACGTTAAATAGGTTAGATAAGTTCTGGGAAAGTTGCGGGAACATACGTTGGTCGATCATATGTCCTATAAGGCGGTAGATTGTTAATATGTCCTAAAATGTGGTGGACCGGACCAATAGCCCTAAGATAGCTGGTAATCCAATCATGCATCCTACGAAGCAGTGGATTGTTCATATGTCCTTAAAAGCCATGGACTGGGATTACTGGTAGGTGTTGTTATGTCGTGGCTATAAAACGGATGTACCTTTACTCAAAGCGTTAAATCACTAACATATAGTGGACTATGCATATGTTCTAGTAAGGCGGAGGATGGGCTGATGTAGTGTCTATGACTTGTGGTAGACTGCGAGTATGTATTCTCAAAATGCGGTAGACAGGTGTAGGTGTCTATAACATGCGGTGGATTGTGAATATGTATCCTCAGACGCGGTAGACAGACCATTGGTGTATCCAGGAGTATGACAATCTAGTCTGTTAATTAATGAGTCGAATGTTGTTCGTCCTTGTATAAAGGACATATGTAGCCGATCAATGAGGTTGGAATAAAGAGAAGATATTTTTAGTAGAACTATACTTTATATATTTCCTAAACTGGTAATCATTATACCTATGAGACTGTGTTAGTTTCTATTCATTCAGCTTGCAATAAGCTGCCAAACTTTATTGCCTGGACATTCCCCGTCCAGACGATCCTGGTAATTAAAATGCAAGTGATGAACCTTATGATGACGGCTACTACTCAGAGGAGGGCTATGCCGAGGGTGGACCTGTTGAGGATGGAGATGTTGGACAGGATTACTATGCTAACGATTACGTTTACGCCAGCTGAAGATGAAGATAGACAATAGTTCTATTCCTATTTTATTATATTTTATAATCAGACATATGTTGCCCTAATGTTTTAGTCCTTCCACTTTTAGAACCCTGATGTAATAATTAGTACGTTTTTAATAACTAGTTGGTTATATTATGATCAATAGTTGTATTACTGTCTTCTTCATTAGCTGTTGACGAGAACTGTGTGGTGTGGACAATTTAGAGACTTCACCTGTCATTCCCTATAAACCCAAAAAGGAAATATTTTTTTTCTCTATTTTTGCTGTTTAGGGGCTTGACACTCCTGAAGTCTGCGTGCATGCGTGTGCTTTGTGTTTGAGAGGGTTAGGCAGAGAAGGAGTGGACATAGATGTGTGTTCTGTGTTTGCGGGTGTGCTTTGGTTGTGTATTACTTCTTTCTTTCTCTCACAGGTCTCTTCTCACTACCAATCTATATGGACAAATCATGGGGGGGGGGGGGGGGGGGGGGGAGAGTGTGTGCAGCTGGTGTGTATATATAGAGGGAGAGATGAGGGGTATTGTGTATATATATAGAGGTAAGGCAAGGGCTAAGTGTCCAAGCATTTGGGTGTGTATGTGTATGTTTGTCCAAGGGTAGATGTAAAAGGGACCAATGGGGTGGTAATGAATGTGCATGGCTACCATGTGGCAGTAGGTGGGGTCCACACTCGGCTAAATTTATTGGGGTAAGTATTAGTGCCTCAATGTGCATGCAGTACAGTGAAAGTGAACACAGGTATAAAATATGCATGCATGAGGCTATGTACGAGCCTATGCATAAGTCGTCTATGAATTATAAATAAAATATATAGTCAGGGTGGCAACTACTAAGATTATTAATACGAATATAATATTGAATCTTCGCCGTTAAGATGAAAATCAAAGGATCTTATTGAAGGTTCTAACTAAGATTATCGGGAATGAATTGCTATAACTAAGATAGCCCTAAGGTGACGTCATTAATTCTAATTTCTACGTGGAATTTCTGAGAAAATTAGAGGTATTATGCCAATTTATTCTAGGGTTTATTATAAACAAGAGTAAACATATGCTATGTTACTCAAATTTTTTAACCCAAATGTTTGCCAAACACATGTATACAAATCGAGGAGAGGAGGTTATAGCCTCGTGAGTTGTGCTCATATAGAAGTAGAGAGAGAGAGAGAGAGAGAGAGAGAGAGAGAGAGAGAGCACTCTGAGTTTGTCATATAAAATTCTTATGGCTTAATGGGGTTAAACATTTAGGTTTGTCTTTTAAATATAATAATAGATAATAGATTGATGAATATGTTAGAGATGCCATTACTAATTAAAATACATGGTAAAAAATTATTAGTTTTTACTTAAAATTAGGTGCCCAAATTAAAAATTGCATGTGCCTTTATCGGCACTCTTAGTATTATCGTAAATGCTAACAGTCTCTCCTCCTTCCCAAGATGCCCCTCACTCTTCCTAAGGTTTCCCTCTTCACCTTCTCAATTAACCAACCTTAATCTCATTCTCTCTCCTCCATTTCACTCTTAACCATTTATTTTCTTTTTACTCAATGTTGTTCTTCTCTCTCTCTCTCTCTCTCTCTCTCTCTCTCTCTCTCTCTCTCTCTCTCTCTCTCTCTTCGAGATGAATAGATTTAGTTGAGCATGATTTTGTCCATTACAAATCTTTACATGTTTATTCCAATTTGAGGTATATTCTTACATTGCATTGCATATCTAATGTATTGCAGATTTGAGTGTGAGTTATGTTCTTATAAATTATGATTTTTTTTTAATTTTCAATTTTTGTTTAATTTTATTTAGCATTCAATCCTTACTACCAAAACTCAATTACTCAAGGTTCCAACTATTGTCAAGCAAATGCAAATGAGGATTCAATATATCTTTCTGTCTCTAACCTTAGGTTTCCATCAAGACCCATTTTCTTTCTCTAACCTTTACTTTGTTTTTCAGTCATTCCATATTTTCTTCCCCTATTTTGTTTTTCTTTCTTTTTTTATTTTATTTTATTTTTCACAGATGTTGCCTCGAGCAATAGGAATTTGCTATGGACGGGTCGCTGACAACCTCCCGCCACCGTCGTAAACCTCCTAAAATTAAATGGAATCTCAAAAATCCAACTGTTCAATGCTGACCCAGAAACTCTCCGATCATTTTCCAAAGTTTACACTCTTTTTTTTTGCTTTTTTTGTTCTTTTGATTTCATTAGGGTTTTCACTACAAATTAAGAAATAATTGTCCCTTTCTTTTGTGTATTTTTTTTAGACTGGGTATCACTTAGGCTTTGATAATTTTTTATTGTTTTGCTGATAAGATGGCTTTTTATAATTAAACTTGGCTTTTTATGTTTGATTTTATAAAAAGAAATATTAAAGGGCTATTTGTTTTGAAAAAAAAAATCCATTTTAAAAGAATTTTTTTTAGAGCAAATATGACAGTCATTTAAAATACAATTGATATGTACAAATACATGCAGTATATGTAATACACAAGTTAATGTATGATAGTATGTCATCACTTGGTAATAAGAATTAAAATTTTGTAACTTTCTCAATGTAACAAATAGAGTACTATTGAAAAGAAAATATATTCTGTATTGACACAAGTAGTTGACTGTTTAAATAATGGTGTCTTTTTTTAAAGGGTTAACTAGTAGTAAATCCTATTAGTTATACCTTATTTGAAATAGGTTTAACCGAAAAAGAATTTAGTGATAGGTCCACCAATATTTTTAGGACAATACTACCCCACCGCTATCCCCAGTGTGACACAGCTCTCGTTCCCAACATCGCTCAAAATCCACCTGAAATAGTGCAGTGATCTGCGGCATTATGGGATTTCAAATTCAAACACGAAGTTGGTCCTGATTTTTGCCATTCACTTACCTAGAAACTACGGTTCCAAGTGCAGAAGTGTTTTCAAGCTTCAGGTGGAGAAATCGTCGTCGTCTCACCAATGTTGAGATTAAGCAATAAAAATTAGAGTATAAAGTCACCAGATAGCCAACAAATATCGGAGGTCAGGGGAGCTTGGTGGCCGTGGTTCGGTGGTAGCCTCGTCGACTTGGTGGACGTGGTTCGGTGGTGATGGTTCAAGGGGAGGGAAAAGAGAGGGCTGGAAGGGGGGTTTTACAAATCCAACAATTAGAACCCAAGAACAGAGTTGACCACTAATTTGCTCCTCCAAATCAGACCCCACCATTGAAGAAAAAGAGAAATCTTCCAAGAAACCCAGGTCCCAAATCCAAATCTCTTGATCTCCTATTTTATAATTAATTAATTTGGGTCTTAATTTATTTAATTTCTAATTTGTGGGTTTTCATTTTTGAATCAGACCCAGATGCAGAAGTTATAGCTCTGCCACCTAAGACTCTAAAGGCGACTAGCAGATTCATATTGTTTTTATTGGATTTTCTTGGTTTTAACATGAAGGTGAGTAGTGGCTGGAGGGTGGAGGGTCTGGTTTAGTTTTAGTTATATATATATATATACAAGCACATATCTTTCGTTTCTTTTGAGTTTTGGAAAATAAAAAATTATCTATTGGGTTGATACCAAATCCACAAGAAACCAGTAAGAGCCGGATATGAAGCTTTTAGGGGTTCAAACAACACACTTAAAAAGAACTCAAATTCAACAACCTCTCTTTAGGCGATCGTATGGTTAAATGACGTTTTAGTGCGAAAAATGTAGGAAAAAAGAGGTTTTCCTTCAAAATGTTCTTCTTACTGCATTTCTATACACATTTAAACACTGTGAAGTAGTTTACTCTGCTTTGTAAATCTACATGTTTGATATTTTTTCCTCATTTGGGAAAGTTTCAACAAATGGGTGATAAATTTTACACTCTAAATTCTTTGCAACGGCAAACTTGAGAATATTTTCAACTGTATGATAAAAAGTCTCGTATTGGGTATGAATTTTACACTCGAGATTGTACACCCTCTGGCTTGTTCCATCTTCATTTGTGAATACGCGTAAGTTTGAAAAACTATGAAGAAAGGGTTTTTGGTCAGAGTACTCTTTTGCGCTACTTCGCACAATGACATTTGTACTTTGTGGTGCTCTGATTCATTTTCACAACACCGTCTGTTGTGAAAGCTGGGTCAAATTTGTCACTAGATTTATGGATATTTGACTTGTTTGATCATTGTATAAAGATGATTTACTGAAAAAGTTGAGGAAAAAATGGTTCTTGCTTCTGGTGAAATAAGTGATAAATTTCACACTGAAATGTGAAAAATTCTTCACACTATCAAAGGTCCATTACAAACCCACATCAAAAGATAAGTGTGTGCAATGTTAGGATTCTATACTTACCATTAATCATGTAAAAAGTCTCGGGTTAGTGATAAATTTTACACTGAGATGTGAATTTTTTTTTTTTTTTTTCACATTATTAGAGCAAATGCGCCAGTGCTTCTGTAAGGTGTTGACTTTTCTCCGTTGAGGTGCTTCTAGTCGATGGAGCTTAGTTTTTGCGAATGGTTTAATGGTGGTCTGTTTGTGGATTGATTGATTGCAGGTGGGTGTTGCTTGACTCAGGATCACTGTGATGGCAAACTTGCTTGTGATTTAGCTGGTGAAATTTGCTTCGCGGATTACCCCCTAAAGATGGTTTAATGGGGTTGTTTTTGTTAAAAGTTTGTTGGTGCATTTTGTTGAAAGAGAGGTGGTGGGCTTTTTGTTTTGGTATTTGGGATATCTGCAGAGGTCTTGTTTTGGCCCTTATCCTTATGTTATAATAGTTAGCAAGATCAAATCCATTTTTCTAGTGCGGTGTAAAATTATAAACTTGCAATATCACTATCTCTTTCTCTATCTGAATTTGGGATATTTGAGATTTGATATGTGTATCCAATCATACTGGAAATTCTATATCTAAATATGTCTTGTTTGGTGTAAGGATCACCTTCTAATTGTACATTCATAGGCTCTGTCTTTGGTCCTTATGCTCAAACAGTTAGCAAAATTAAATTCTTTTGCTCAGTTGTAGTGTATAATTGTACACTAAAACAATAACTTGTTGGTCCTTTGCTCATTACATATGCAAAGGTTCTGTTGTTGTTCCTTTGCTATAATAGTCGGGAAGATTAAATTTTATTGTTCAATTGCAGTGTAAAAATGTACACTAGTACTGTGACTCATCAATGCTGCCAGAAATTTGTAAAAAATCAATGGGGGCAATCTATCTCAAGAACAAAAGATGTGACATTACAATACGAATAACAAAGTAGCAATGAATGTCCCAAGTAATGTTGAATGTAAATATGAAACTCCTACAATCTTGGTAGAATCTATTGCATAAAAAAAAAACACTACTCGGAAAGCATAATAGTGCTAAATTTCACAGCACTCAGATCTAATTGCAAAAACAAATAACAGTAAATTATTGACACCTGACATTTCACTCCTTTATAACCTTTCTACAAGATTTTCAATCCTAGAATACTCTCTGTTGGTCCCATTGAAACTGGGCTGCATGTTGAAAAATTCAACAATAGGGAAGAATAAATTTGGTAAGATACTCCTAATTGTAATCCTATAATTATGGGATTTAATATTGAATAGCTATTAATATATGAATAACATAATAGCTCATTTAAGTATATACATACATATATATATCGACTGTTACATATATATACATTAATTGTTATGCGTATTAATATGTGTTCTATATATATTGATTGTTACATATTATGGGGGGTAAAATTGTCATCAAATGATTGAGATTTTAGGATTTTGGACTGATTGCAATAAACTCCACGCTGTTTAGAATTTATTAATATATTGGGATTTAGAATGGACCTTATCTATAATAGTTTGGTAAGGAGGGATTTATGGGTAGATTTCTATTTTTTAAATTATTGCGAAATTGTTTACAATTTAATTTCACATGCTTATTTGTATTTTTTGACAAATTTTCATGCATTTGTACGAGTCATCAGACTAGTTTAATAATAATATGGTCTAACTAACAAAAGGTCATCAACCAAGAAGTGTTCGTAGGGTGTGGACTGTTGGATGAAGTAGATTCGGATGATGAAAAGTGGATGGAGTGTGAATACTATGGATAAGATGTGAAGTTGAGTAAGTTTTGGCCAAAATCCTAGGTAGATAGGAAAAAATATTAGTTGCAACGGTTATAGGGGTGATGTGGTATTCCAAACTAATTACGGAGTATATTTTTTTATCGGTCCATTTATTCCCTATTTCTTTATTTCCATGGGAATTCCATTCCACATCCCTCAAAATTGCTAATGACAGAGCGTAGCCGTTACAAGAATAGAAGGGTTTTTTGCACAGCCCTCTCTTGCCTGCCACTCTTTCGCCCCTCTCTCTCTCTCTCTCTCACACACACACACAACTGCTGTTACTCTTTTAACTCTCAACGTCATGGAGACGGTAAAACTCAAGAGAAATGCTAGGCACACACTTCAAACCACATTTTAAATCACACTATTGCTTTAAATGCATGTACCATGTGCTGTGTAAGTGGTGCACAGAAAAGTGTGAAAAATCCAAACAGCACAGAGTACATGCATTTAAAACATAGGGTGTAATTTAGGGTGTAGTTTGAAATGGGTGCCTAGCACTTCTCAAAACTCAAACTCCCTAACTCCCAATTTCAGCACTTTATACCATTTGTGTGTCCGCAATTTTTTGTGTGCGAATATGTTTGATTCACGTTGGGGGGTGTGTGTGTGTGTGAAATTCAAATCTATGAGTCTGCACGTACATTATCAACTATCCTTTGAACCATGGTCTCCCTTCTCTTGGGAAAACGAGATGGTGACCTCATCTCATGAAGTGGTGGGGTCAATCGCACCCCTTCTTTTTTGGGGTGACTCTCATCCACACTTTTGGTGGTTAGGAGTTCTTTATATGATGATGATTATAGAGATAACTGTTATAATCATATACCTTAATCGTCGTATCTTATCATTACTTTTGGATTATAAAGTAGTTTCATGTGCTGAGTCTCTTGTTTCAATTATGCTCTCTGAAGGAAGGTTGTTCAAACAGTTTATGTAGATTTGACACATTCTCCCAATAATTGTGTATGCTTTAGAAAGAGTATTTCCTGCTGAAATTGGGTGTTTATTTCAAGTGTTACTCATATTTCTAACCCCCACCCGCCCACTTTTTTTTTTTTTTTGTTGGTTTAAAAAAAAAAATGAGGGGTGGGGGTCCCAGTTCAATCAGGAGCATGGTGATAATCTCAGTGACGCTGCAAATGCACAATTCAATGAGGGAGACGGAATTATGTCAGTATTAATCTGCCATGCCACTTTTCTTTGTCTCTTTCATATCTTTTTCAGCTATGAATGAATACAATTTTTGATGGTTATGTCTCTTTTTACCTGCACTGGAGATTGATAATTTGTGTGATTGTAGCAGCGATAAAAAAGAAGAAAAGATTCAAACTTCCACCAAGTTAGCTGATTCTTGTGCTAGAATTGCTTACTACTATCAGGTCTGTAGCTCTAATTGGTGTGAATTCCTTGCATTATTGTAAAATTTACTTAACTTACCATGAATTGTGTGCAGCAATATTGTGATTATCTGGCAAAGTGTCAAAAATCATAAGAGCGGACCTGCAAGTCTTCTATGCTAGAAACGCTGGGGAAATCTAGACCAAGTGCTCCTGAAGCAAAAAGTCGCAAGATTGATAAAGAGGAAATGAAGAATACCACTTACACTTTGATCCAATCTATGGAGGAGTACCAAGCTGCTGTAAACCTTAAACGTACGAGTCATCTGCGATTTCTACAAAGACGACGATTTGGAATGCATGGTAATAACTTCTTGTTGGACTAATTTTTATGATCGTCGGTAAGGAGTACAAATATTTGAAATTTAGGCGAATGTGGGGAGTTGTTATGAACACAAAAGGTGGCGTTATTTCTAATTCACCCTTTTAGCTTCTCAGACTCACTGGAGCGTGTGAAATTGTAAAAGACATTGATCAGAAGTGTGAGAAGCTAAATGTGGGGCACCAATAAGACTAATCCATCTGGAAAGGAAATTTTTTTCACGTAGTACTGTAGAACCTTAAGATATTAACTACGTTAGTAGTCTTTATTCTAGCAGCATGGGCTCTTACTTAGACTTGTACTTAATACATTAATATCCTTGTGGGGGTTGGGGATGTGGATTCCCCGCCAGTGATAGCGATTATGGAGGCAAGTATGTGGATTAAAATTTGTGACAGGGGCGGGGATGGGGAATGCATCCCTGTTCCATACCTGCCCGTTGCTATTCCTAACTATGAGCAACCATGGTTAAGTGTTGACCTTCCTCTCCCATACCTCTCGTCTTATTATTGGACAATAGAGCAAAATTAACCTCCTCAATCTTTAGTGTATCCTTACATCAATATGAGATGACAGTTAGAATGTTCTTGTAGATATCTGGAAGTGAGTTAAGAAGTAATAGGACCTTGTCTTCTTCCTCAAGCTACTCCCATTAGATTGAGTTTTGTAGTGAGGCTCTTCGCTAGATAGAGTTTCTCAAGCTACTCCCACAACTTTGGTGCTGAATCCTCCCCAATAACTTTGTTAGTGATACTGTCACTGATAAATTAAGAGTCGAATAATGCTAAGACACCTTCCTTTATATCCTGCCAATCATCCTCTGACGTCTTTGCTTGCTGTCCATTCCTTCTCGCAACTTTCGAGCCAAGTCTTATTGAAGTCTTATTGAACTAGGATGTCTTCCACCCATCATTGCAAAAGAGTGAAACTCGCTAAGTTAAACTGCATCAAACAAACCAAAGGCTTACAAGCATTATGTCATAATATCCGCATTAAACGACAGTAATATCACGACAATACATACCGGTTACAAAACATAAGTCTTAACTAGTGTATTGCCCGGGTCTAAAGGCACTACCGAAACAATAATAACCGTGCATGCGTTATGCTAATAACTACTTCCATATGCCTTTGGCACTTAAAATTTGCGTCTATTCGACACTCCTCGATAAGTTATAACAAAATATTTCCGTAGCACAATTCCTAAGCCAAAAGCCATTAAATTGTCCTTGAGCCAAATAGACTTTAAGCCTAAAGCTAGGCAACCATTAAATCAATTTACATAAACTATAATCCAAACACTTGATAAGTGCCAAACACAATTTTATTTCTCACTTTTTCAACAGAATCAATACTCAATTTACATAAACTACAATCCAAATGCTTTTTTATTTTATTTTTTATTTTTTAAGTTTTATAATCCAAATACTTGCTAAATACTCAAATCTACAAAATAAGAACCCGCTTGGGTTAGCCTTAAAAAATCGATTTGGATTAGCACTTTTATGGCTTTTTTAACCTTTAAAAACCTCTCTTATTCCAAAAATGATTAGTTTGAAAAGTTACCTAAAGCCAATTGCATAGAGCACAATGTGTAGACCATTATCTACAGCACTATAGAGTAATAGAGATTATCTACAACTCTATAGATTAAAAGGGCAAGTTTGTTTAGAGTATGTGTTGAACAAATTCTATATCTAAAACAGTTAAGTTCAACTTAAGTTTTTGTTGAAAAAAAAAACCTCAAGTTCAACAAATTCTATATCTAATACTATTTTCATATAATAATTTTGAACAAAGAATCTCAAAATTAATGAATATATTAAGAAGATTGAACCAAAACCTTACGACTTCAACCAAATCATTAAGTGTTTTCATGTAAAAGCCTTGCAGAGTTATCCCCAATCATCTACGGAATCAAAACAAAGCTCCTAAGTCCCAAGACAAAAAATTCCAATTGAACAGATTAAGAAACAACACACATGCGCGCCCTAAATGTACATTACTCCAATAAAAGCAACAAGAATATAAACATAACAACTGTTGAACAGGAACAAAAACACGTATAAAAAACTGCAGAATAAAAGCTAAAGTTCAGAGGTAGAAGTGAAATAACACATTGCTAATAATTAATTGGTCATCACTCATAAGCACACCAACATACCTTACTTTTTCTTGTCCTTTTTTTTGTAGATCAAGACACAAAAATCTTCAGTCTCCTCCATTCTGGCTGCAAGAGATAAACTGAACACGCCACAACGAAAAATCATTTTTTTGGCAATACATGATTCCAAACTAAGAATGCTTGGGTTAACCGATATTTAAAACAATTGTAAATCCGTTTCAAAAGAAGCAAGGTGAAGGTTGAATCCTAGAGGATTAGAACTCTACATTACTTCATTAGAAAATACTTATACCATATTATCATATGTAATT
This sequence comes from Hydrangea macrophylla, assembly GCA_033977485.1. Taxonomy (NCBI): domain Eukaryota; kingdom Viridiplantae; phylum Streptophyta; class Magnoliopsida; order Cornales; family Hydrangeaceae; genus Hydrangea; species Hydrangea macrophylla. The sequence goes on along the minus strand of CM066990.1, from coordinate 30,134,127 downwards.
TGTTGTGTGCATATAGATATACAAATGTATGTGCAATGAGAGCAGGCATAGCTTTACTAACCTTTTGGCATGTGTGCCCTTTTCCCTCTGTATGCATCATCCCATAAGCATATAGAAACCAAACCAATTATATAGCATAAAGCCACAATAAGATATGACGGTGGAAGATCAGAGGTTAACTCTCGCACTGGTAATAACTCTTTTTCCTTTACACAAATTAAAAGCCTTTCTCTCCCACATACACAAAGACACACACCAAGAGCAAGAAAGCATTACCCATCGGACGATAATAGGTGCATGTTGAAGATGTTTCCCCATCGCTGTTGCATGGTTAAAAAAAAAGAAGCAAAAGAAGATGTTGAGTTGAAATTTTTGCAAGCCAATTGAAAAAAAAAATCATATCGGACTTCGGCGAAGAGGTTTTCTCTCTTTTTTTTTAGAAGTCCGCAATTTCCTCTTCGTTGAAACTTATCCCTACATAAGGTTTGACAAAAAAAAATGGAGTGTCCGTCAGAATTCCTAAAAAAAAAAAAAAACCACTAAAACCTTTTTTTTTTCTTCAGAAACACAACCTAACACCGTATGAACTGAGAAAACAATTCAATAGGGTTAGGATTTTTCCAGTAGAGGTGAATGTTTTGGTGGCAGAGAGAGAGAGAGAGAGAGAGAGAGAGAGGGGGTTACCAATGGCGAGCGGCGAGGCAGTGACGGAGAGACGAAGGCGACGACAGTGCGACGGTGGTGGAGGATTCGACTTTAATAGTGTAGAGAGAGAGAGAGAGAGAGAGAGTGTTTAGAGAGACAAAGGGGGTGGGTGATTCAACTTTTTTTGAATCTTCTGCCCCAAAAGATTGATAGGGAAAAATTAAGATGCCAATCCTAGTCATCCTTTCTCAGCCAATCAAATTTATCCTAGTCATATTTCTTTGTCCTAGTCATCAATGACTTACCTAATTTATAATATAGATTATTACAACTTCAAAAAAGATAAAGGACTAAACCTAGAGGTAGAGCCTTCAACTCCTCGTAGTAATACACTCTCGGATATCCTCCATCAGCATAGTCCCAGTGACGTGGCCACGGACGGCATGCCCTCCCTCGGTCTGCTTCCCATCTGCCACAACATTAACAAGAAGGATGGTCTAGCGGCATAAAAACCCGTTAGCTATAAAGTTGAGTGAGCATAAAACCTCAAACGGTACCAAGTAATACAATTTAAATGATTAAACAATTCTACGAGTTAATCAAACTAATCATATGAAACCATTAGAAAAACTCATAAGAACACAACTTGATAAGTAAAGGCAACAACGGAAGACCAAACTCCAAGAAACAAGGAATACATAACTCAACATCTCGAAGCAACAACCCACGAACTCCCACTCCCAAACCCAAACCACAGCTTACCATCATGCTCTCGCCTCTCGACTCATCTCAAATCCATTACGTTCCACAAATTCCCGTGTCTTACCTACTGTCGCCCCAATGACCTTTTATCTCGTCTATCTATCGCCCCATTGCCAGTCTAACTGTCAACCCGCTGGTTCTCTAACTGTCACCCCACCGGCCCTCTACTCATATCCTCATCGTTAGCTCTCTTCCGATTCTTGTACCATATATAGCAGTTAACAAACCCAACATACGCACAACAAACTGATCCCCCACGATCAGCTAACTTAGATTGCGCAGGACCTAACTTCCGACAACATACGACTAACCCGTACCAAAGACCGGAACAATTCGAATGATGTACAAGTGTTTAATGCGTGCATAGTACAAGTCATTTCGACATAAACTTTTCAACATATAATAGCATCTAACAATGTTCTAAAAATCGCTAGGCGCTAGTCGGGCGGCGGAGGGGGGCCTAACGCCTAGGTGCCGAGGCGGATTATTTTTATAAATAAAATTAATTATATAATAGATATATATATATACGAGTTATGTGGTGTTAATTAAAAATAATTATAGATTTGTGGTTCAAATATTAAAGATATATATATATATATAAATGTTATGTGGTGTTTTTTGGAAATAAGTAAAGATTATTAGAAGGTTTTAATATTTAAAAAACTATTAGGGATCTTTCCATAATTAACTTAAACCTTTAAGTGTATATATATACTAATGTTAGGGTTTTTTTCCAAAGAGTCAGACCCAAATAAGACTCTCTAGCCCGCCTAGCACCGCCTAGAGGCCGACTAATCCACTTGCCAATTTTCGCAAACGCCTAGGGAAAATCTCGACGGCCGGGCACCGTCTAGCGCCTAGGCGCCGCCTAGGCCGATTTTTAGAACACTGGCATCTAATCATCTATATGAAATCAGTTTCCCATCTCATGAAAATGCCAGATTCATTTAACATCATAAGTGGAGTGAAAGAGGGTTTTCTTGAAAACTGTCACATGCGAGCACTCTAGATTGTTCGAGCGCTCGTGTCCACACGAGCGCTCGCCTTCAGCAAGTTCTGTATTTTATGTTTTGAAATTGTTTTCTCCTTTTTCTTTTTCTTTCAATAAGGTTATTCAAATAAATCTCACAGCTAGAAATTATCAACACATTTGAGACACTACATAACCATGAACTTAAGGTGTCATCACATTCCAAGCATAAACATCACATGCATAGGCACTTAAGGTACATGCAAGCTATGTTACCCGAACTTGGCATAAAAAGTGCCATATCCGTGTCGACGTGGGTATGACAAGGATACCGACACGGGATATATGTCGGACTTGTTTCGTACCATGTCAGACATGGCTTGCTATCAAAAATATAATCTAAAGAGAGAAACTATTTCCTAGACTCAAGGTCTTGTTATTATATTTAGGTTGTCAATACATTTAATAGCCTCATATCCTAGAGTTGAAATTTATAGACATCTAAGTAGAGCTACTTTTTCCAAAATTATTTAAAGTCCATCAAAATCGTGTGAAATGATAATAAAATAAGAGTAATGCTATGCTTTTAGGTTTATAAACATAAGAATGTAGCAAATTTTAAGAATATGTCTTGTTCTATTTCTTGTTTGACATGTCCTCATACCCGTACCTAAATTTTGGATCCTTTATGGCCGAGTCCCCTTATCCTAAAATATTGGGATCTACCGAGCCCGACTCTCGGATTCAAATCCACACCCGACACACGTACCCGAGTTCGGGTATCATAGCATGCAAGCATTAAAATTCAAAAATCTGTTTAAGGTTATCATGCTTGGGCGCTTGAACAACTTGATCGCTCAAGTAAGTTTTCAGACAACTTAAGCGCTCGATTAGTGTGATCGCTCGAGGCCTACTTGTTAATAAGCGCTTGCGCTCGATGGTTCTGAGCGCTTGAGTTCGTTTGTTTCATAAACGCGAGCGCTCATGCTGGTTAGAGCGCTCGAGTGGTTTGTTTAGTAAGCACGAGCGCTTAAGTAGTCTCGAGCTCTCGGATCAGCGCCAACTTCCCAGTCTTCACAGACTGCGAGCTTGACAGCTATGAGACTCCATTCCAGCTCTTGCATGTGGGTTTTAAGTGTTTGCATGTCAGATTCTAAGGATATAAAAAATGTATAACGTGTTAGCAAGTGAGTTTAGATACTCACAAAGGTTAGATGATGAAAATGGAGGTGTGTGTGTGCGCTTGTAGCTCCAATGGGAGCTTCTTCTTCTTGTTGTTTTCTTCTTCTCCTTTTTCTTCTTCTACAACTCTCTTCCTTCTTCTTGAACTTCTTCTTAATTCTCAGCAACAAAGTGTGTGTGTGTGTGGATGGAGAGAATAGTGTGATATGGATGTTAAATCATGCCATGCATGTATGCATATGGGTGTAGGTAGGTGTATAAATGAAGAGTGGTCCTCTCTTTCTCTCTCTCTCTCTCTCTCTCTCTCTCTCTCTCTCTCTCTCTTGTTGAGAGTGGTTTATTTTGTTTATTATTTCTTAGTATTTTATCTTTATATAGGGACTTCCTTGTAATTATTTTATCTTCTCTTTATTAATAAAAGACATAGAGACAATTGTACTCTAAGTTTGACCTAATCTTGTTTGTCAACATAGTATCAAAGCCATATCAACCCATCACCACCTAACCCTAAAACCACCACCTGCGCTGGCCATCACCACCAACACCACCAAAACCTGCGCATTACCACCAGAAACACCTTCCCACCATCAGCCGCAGCCCCCGTCCTAACCACCTAACCTAGCTGCAGCCTCTACCCTACCTCCCCTGATCTCGCCGCAGCTTACCGTGACCTAAACCCTCCAGTCAAAGCCATAACAGGCTTCTACACTCCAGCTGACAAACCACAAAGCCTCCCTGGCTTGAGCCGAGACCCACCCAAGCCTCCCTACACCAAATCGACAGCCCTAGGCTAGTCGACAACCACCCCAGCCTCTCTGGTCTGATTCGACATTCTTATTCCTTCTTAATTTCTCTCTCTTTTTTTCCACCCCTATTCATTGGTTCATACAGATTTGATTGGGACTGATACAATCCTTTATTTCTTTCCTATCTAGGTTCGGATTTGGACCCATGACCTATCCATAAAGTGGACAATTGCACCTAAATGGTGCATGTAAGTACTAGGTGTGCCTTGCTGACCATCGTCTTCTTTGGGTAAGTGTTCTTTCCTTCAATATGTCAAAGGAAGGAGTTGCAACTGGAAACCCTAGTGGTAAAGATTCTTCTATAGGTAATGAGAAGCAGTTCCTTGTTACCCAGAATCCTAGATCCAAAATCACCACAGCCCTACTCAATGGTGAAAATTATCTTTCGTGGTTTCAGTCTGCCACGTTTTAGCTCCGTAGTCGAGCGAAGTATGGATATGTTGATGGCACGATCAAGGCACCTAGTCGTGAGGAACCCACTTATGGTAAGTGAGAGATTGATAATTATCTGGTTATGAGTTGGCTTGTTCATTCGATGGAGCCTGGCATTGTTGAATGCTTCCTGGAAATGGAAACTGCAAGTGACATTTGGGATACTCTTGCACAGACATATGCTAGAAAGGGTAACATAGCTCAAATTTATGAACTTCGTAGGACTATTAAGGCCAAGGTCCAAGGTGAACGTTTGACACTTCAGTACTTTACATCCTTATCCACTATGTGGAAGTGTCTTGATCACTTGAAAAATCATCGCCCATACAGATGCGACTAGTTTTAAAGAGTATATTGAGAGTGAACGCATATTTAAATTCCTTGCTGGTCTCAATTATGAGTTTGATCAAGTAAGGAGTCGGGTACTTGGGATGGAGCCTTTACCGTCACTTAGGGAAGCTTTTGCATATGTTCAGAACAAAGAAATTCGTCGTTCAGCTATGCTTTCTTCTGTTTCCACTGATAGGTCTGCTTTGGCCTCTTCTAGTCAGAGAGGGTGTAAGGGTCCTGTTTTTAATTCACGCAAAGAGAATACTTCTGAGGGTACTGATGCTAAAGACAAGTGGTGTGATTATTGTAATAGACCTGAGCATATTCGTGCGACTTGTTGGAAACTCCACGGCCATCCACCATTAACAAAGGGGAGAGGTGGCGGCCGCAGTGGCGGCAGGGGCAGCATGCCTAGGGCTCATCTATCCACTGGTTCTGATTCTCATCATTTAGAGGAGTCATCCTTCCCTTTGGGTATTAGTAGTGTTGACTTGGAGACATTGAGGCGTATTATGTCACAGCTGGACACTCCCACGAGTGCTTCTACTTCTTTTTCTCAAGCAGGTAATGTTGCTAATTTTTCTTGTGCTTTACATGCTACCTCTCCATAACCATGGATCATTGACTCAGGGGCTTCCGATCACACAGACTGGTCTGTCCAATATTTTTTCCTCTTATGAACCGTGTTCAGGTAGAGATAAGGTTAAAACCACTGATGGTAATCTTTCTCCTATCTCTAGTAAATGTGTCATTCATGCCTCTAATTCACTGTCATTATCTTCAGTTCTTCGTGTACCCAATTTCTCTACTAATCTTCTTTCGATTAGCCGCATTACACGTGATCTTAATTGTTGTGTAACTTTCTTTCCATCTCACAGTATCTTTCAGGATCTCTCCACAAAGAAGAGGATTGGCAATGGTAGGGAAGAGAATGGACTCTAATTTCTGCTGCCCAATGAAGCTGAGAGTGGGAATATGCCGAGGAGTGTTCATCATTCACTGAGGGAAACTCTTCCTAGAGAGGGTTGGCTGTGGCACCAGAGACTAAGCCATCCTTCCTTTTCACTTCTTCGTCTTTTATTTCCTCCCTTATTAAATAATAAGAATGTTTCTGATGCTCTTTGTGAGGCATGTGAACTTGGTAAACATCATCGTGCCACTTTTAATTTGAGTTTTAATAAAAGTACTATTCCTTTTCATATTGTTCATACTGATGTTTGGGGTCCATCCCATATCTCTTCCTTGAATGGTTATAAGTGGTTTGTTACTTTTATTGACGATTTTTCTTGTACTAATTGGGTGTATTTGATGAAAGAGAAATGTTTTGTGTTTTCTATTTTCAAAAATTTTCACAAAATAATCTGCACTCAATTTAGTACTGTTATCAAAATTGTGCGTTCTGACAAAAGAGAGGGGGGGGAGGGATGGGGGAATATATTTATGGTGGCCTTCAAACCTATTTTTCTGAACATGTCATGGTTCAGCAAACTTCCTGCACTAATACTCTCCAACAAAATGGAGTTGCAGAGCGGAAGAACCGCCATATGTTGGAAACTGCTCGCTCTATGATGTTTACTATGCATGTTCCAAAATCTTATTGGGGTGAGGCGGTTTTAACGGCTGCCTACCTCATCAATCGATTAACCACTCGTGTCCTTGGAAAAAAATCTCCCATTAAAATTCTCCTTAACCTATCGTCTACGTTTACTATTCCTCCCAAAGTGTTTGCTTGTGTCCGCTTTGTTCACAACCATTTTCCTTCCCGAAAAAAATTAGATCCTCGTGCTCTCAAATGTGTCTTCATTGGCTACTCACCCACACAAAAGTGGTATCGGTGTTATCATCCTGCTTCTCGTAAGTGGTATGTCTCTATAGATGTTACCTTCCATGAGACTCAATCCTACTTTCAGTCTCCACAGCCACCTCTTCAGGGGAAGAAAGAGAGTGAGGAAGAGATGCCTGTTGCCATTGTTTCATTCACAACAGAAAGAGATGAGGGAGCTAGGGGAAATGAAAAGAAAGAAGTAGATGAGCAAAGACAGAATAATGAGGAAGGAGGAGAGGAACCAAGAGAGGGTGAGGGAGAAAATAAAGAGGAAGGTGAGGGAGAAAGAAAACAAAAGGAAAAAAAAAAAAAAAGGTAAGAGTTATTGACATACTCAAAGAACAAGGAAAGAAAAAGATTTGGGACAGCAGAAATGGAAGTTGTTCCTTTCCCTTCACTACAACCAATCACTTCTAGTGATGATGATCCAGGTATTTCGCGTCCATCCACTCACTTTCTTGATTCAAGTGATGACTTAGACATTCTTATTGCTCATCGAAAGGGCATTAGAGCATGTACTAAGCATCTTCTTTCTAATTATGTTTCATACTCTCGTTTATCTCCATCCTATAGGGCCTTTGTGTCCAAACTTTCATCTATTTCTGTTCCTACCCATGTCCAGGAAGCTCTCTCTGATCTCCTAAGTGGAAATTAACCATGGTTGATGAAAGCACTGTCAAAAAATTACATTTGTGAATTAGCAGAGTTACCTCGAGGGAAGAAGACAGTAGGGTGCAAGTGGGTGTTCATTGTGAAACACAAGGCCGATGGGACAATTGAGAGGTATAAGGCCAAATTGGTGGCCAAGGGATTTACTTAAACTTATGGAGTTGATTACCAAAAAACATTTGCTCCTGTGGCCAAGATGAACTCTATTAAAATTTTGTTCTCTCGCAGCAAATTTGGAGTGGCCAGTACATCAGTTTGATGTAAAAAATGCCTTCCTGCATGGTGACTTAGAGAAAGAAGTTTATATAAATGTACCTCCGGACTTTGAGGATACTAAGACAAGAGGGAAAGTGTGCCGTCTCAAGAAGTCATCGTATTTGCTCAAGCAATCACCTAGAGCATGGTTTGATAGGTTTTCACAAGCCATGATCAGATATGGATTTAAACAGAGTCAGGGTGATCATACTCTCTTCATAAAATGATCTTCTGGGAATAAGTTGACTGCATTGGTAGTTTATGTTGATGATATAGTCCTTACAGGAGATGATGTAGAAGAAATGGGACGATTGAAGAATTATCTCGCCAAGGAATTTGAGATCAAGGATTTGGGGAACTTGAAATATTTCTTGGGGATCGAAGTCGCTAGATCCAAGGATGGGATTTTTATTTCTCAGCGATAATATGTCTTAAATCTGTTGCAGGAAACAGGGATGCTGGGAAGTAAAGCAGCTGACACCCCAATGGACCCAAATAAGAAAATTAGTGATGACACAAGTGGAGAATCTTCTGACAAAGGAAGATATCAGAGGATGGTTGGTAAAAGCTAATTTACCTATCTCACACTAGACCGGACATAGCTTTCGTCGTGAGTGTGGTCAGTCAGTTTATGCATTCTCCAAGGCACGTTCATCTTGATGTTGTCCTTATAATTGTAAGGTATCTCAAGTCAGCATCTGGGAAGGGCTTATTCTTTGCTAAGCATGGTCACACTCAAGTAGAGGCCTATACAGATGCAGATTGGGCTGGGTCTATTACTGACAGGAGGTCAACAACGGGATATTGTTCCTTTCTTGGTGGCAACTTGGTTACTTGGAGGAGCAAGAAGCCACCCGTTGTGGCCAGATCTAGCGCCGAGGCAGAGTATAGAGCCATGGCACAGGGACTATGTGAGTTGCTATGGATTCAGATTTTCCTGTATGACCTTGGTTTTGGGCCAGAAGACTCTATGAAGTTGTATTGTGACAATAAAGCTGCTATAAGTATCACTCATAATCCGATCCAACACGATAGGACCAAACGTGTGGAAATAGATCGACAATTCATCAAGGAGAAGTTGAATAGTGGGATTATTTGCACTCCTTTTGTGAAGTCTGGAGAGCAGCTGGCAGATGTTCTTACTAAGAGTTTAGCTAGTAAACTTTTTCACTCTATTCTTGGCAAGCTGGGTATGAGAGATATCTTTGTACCAGCTTGAGGGGGAGTTTGAGAGTGGTTTATATTGTTTAGTTATTTCTTAGTATTTTATCTTTATATAGGGACTTCCTTGTAATTATTTTATCTTCTCTTTATTAATAAAAGATAGAGAGACAATTGTACTCTCTAAGTTTGACCTAATCGTGTTTGTCAACATCTCTCTCTCTCTCTCTCTCTCTCTCTCTCTCTCTCTCTCTCTCTGTTGATATATATATATTTCGTCCAAATGAGTGAACATGGGGAGCTATTTATAGGCATTGGACTTGTCCACTCGAGAGTTGACTCGAGCGCTCGACAGAGTAAGCGGACCCTTGAGCGCTCGAGTGTGCGCGAGCGGTCATGTTCACTCTCACTCCAAATCTTCCTAAGGTCAAATGCATAGACATTTAAACTTTCATACATATAGAAAGGATAATCAGGAAATCCGGGGAAATACATTAGGAAATTATTTCTTTGCCTCTCTAAAAGGTCAAGTGAGACTATCTAAAATAATTCTCATGTCTACTGGGAGGGCATTCCTTGTGTTGTCTCCGGACGGCATGTGGCATCTGGATGCATCTCAAAAAGATCAATACCCTTCCTTGACATGTGTCTCGATTTCTATAAATAAGAACAATACCCTCGGATAAGACATAATGGATTTCCATAGAGAATTTTAGACATTCCCATGGGATTTGTGCATTTAAGGGCTCATTGTGAATATTCCTTCACGTTCATACTCGATCATTAATTGCACATTCTTCTCTCAGAATGCTCCCCTACTCACTTACCTTTAGTCTGTCTCTCTTTACATCCTCACAACTTCTCCTCGAGACTTCTCTTTTGCTTTGATTCCTAGATTACTACTCTCTTACGAACTCTTGTATTTCACTACATCCCCTCAAAACTACTACGAGATATTATTATATATGCTTTTGTTAGATTATTAATGATGTCCCTTGATCGATTATTGAGAATGAGATGGGTTGAGGAGTTATTATGCTTTGTTGAGAGTTGAGTTTAGTTTTGAGAAGGGTTCATTTTCGTTTCTGTACGTTTTTTGTTTATTCGGTTCCGCGTTCAATTCATAGGTTCACAGCTTCTTGCATTTCACCAAACGAGCTGTGCCCTTTATCCCAAGCAAATCCAATCCTCACTCAAGAAAATTTGGAATTTTAAACAAGAATTCTCTTGGTGCCCTCTTAAAACAATGAAATAACCTCTCAAATACATTGACAGTAATCTCTCTCAACAAGAGTTGTAGGGTCAAGCCCACAACTAAAACAACTCATCCCTTCACTAGTCCATCACTTTATGAGTATTCCTAACTCTGAGGATTATTTATCATATAGTTGTAGCCAAAGGAGTTAGAAGCAGTCCTTTCTTATAAACGTGTGGCAAAGGGGATCCTCATATTCCTTTTCCGATGTGGGACTCTAGTGGGCCACAATGCCTTTTGAGTTCATTAGCCTATACGAAAAAGTTCTATCTCATTTGGTAATCCCTTTAGAGTTGCTCTTGAAATATATAGCTGTAGGGATTCGTTGTTAGTGAGGTTTGAGAGAAAGACCGAGCGGATGGAAGTGATGGTGTCTCCCTAATGGGGGAAAGCTAATTTTGAGTAGTAACACTCTTGCGAGATTGGTTGTGGTCTGTTTTGGAGGAAATGAAAGGAAAAAAAAAACATTTGGTTGATTGTGGAACAGTTAGTCATCCCCAAAATCAATGGCATTTGGGCATCACGCCCTGGGCTAACACGAAGAACGAGCTCATGGGAAAAAATGGGTTTTGGCATTTTGTGCAGGGGTGATAGGTTGTAAAACGTACATGTATTGTGGTACTATTACTACGTAATGTACTATTGATGCGCACATGGATGGTGGGGTCCTAGGGCCATCCCCCTAGGGGTCGCGGATATGAGAGAGAGAGAGAGAGAGAGAGAGAGAGAGAGAGAGTATTTTTATTTTTTATTAAACTAGATTTGTTTTAGGATTTATAATTATAATTAGGTAGTTGTCTTGTTTTTTTAGGTTTCCTTTCATTTGTTATTTCCTTTTCAAGATTTATTATTAGATAGTTTTCTTGTTTTATTAGGTTTCCTTTTATTTGTTATTTCCTTTTTTTATTAAGATAAAGTTTCCTTTTCCAACAAGGGACAAGGTTAGACTTGTCCTATAAATAAAGGCCTAGGCCTCTCTTCGTAAGCTCAACTAATTACGATATTTTGATGCGATTGAGATGATAGGGAGAAACATTACAAACCCTAATTAGGGTTCTTGTGTGTATCTGAAATTCTTCTGCTTGCATATGTATCAACTACTACGTAATACTACATTTTTTTACATGTAAACAAATCCAAAAATCCAAAATTTTTTTTTTGGGTTGAGTAAAAATTTATTTGAAAATTTGGTTGTGGAGGTTTAGGCAGGTTGATTGTCAGGTTCAGGACTGTTTGGTGTTTAGTATGTACACGTGAATAGCTGGTTGCGAGTTAAGCTAAGCATAAAAGTTTAAGGAAGTGAGTTTTTACTTGAGTACGAGAATGGAGTGGGGTGATGACGTTTCGATCCAACTTTTAAGGATCTCGTGAATACAGACGTTTTTATTAGAAGCTCATGGTGAAGGATCAACGTACGAAGGAGTCAGAAGGCAGATAGATATTCGTTCATGAAAGATAATCATGAGAGTTAACTTAGGACAAGTGAAGGTGTGGTGAGTAGTGATTTTGAGTTTACTAATACATGTCTTGAATTGTATTGAATGCAATGATGACACGAAGTATGAGGATGCTAAGGGAGATATAAAGAGCCAAGAGAGTGGAGCAACATACTTTGGTTTATCAAGGGACACTATTGTGTGTGACGCAAAAGATACACAAACGAAGGTAATGGTGGAGGAGATAGGGCATTATACAGGAATTAAACTTGGGGAGCTCACAGAGGCATGCATGATTTCATTTGATGGTGTTTCTTTTTTGATTTTTTCGGATACTTTATATGCAAATGAGCCAATGCATGTTCCAGTGATTCCTGCTAGCTGCCAAGTCTTTGGAGTCACTAATTAACCCCTATATCTCATATTTTTACGGAAAGCAACCAATGGTCAAAATTAAAACTCAGCTGGAGATGATGACATTTGGTGCATTGGTTTTCAAAGTGAATTCTTAATTTCAGAAGTCCTAAAAAGAAAAGCTGGACTCCTAATATTAGGCTTAATTGCATATTACACCCTTGTCATTGTATTTTATTTCTTGTGTCTATTTGGTCCTTGAGTTTTCATGTTCAACAATTTGGGCTGTGGGTTATTAATTTGTATCCATGTACTCCAATCATCACATTTTGTTTACATAAACAAACAGGAGTGAGTCAGCCGAGGGACAAGACTCGAACTTTACCCCTCTGTTGTCATGCCCCCGATGTAGTAAAAATTGGGGAAAGTTGAAAACTTTCCTTTTGGACTCGTCGGTCGTGACAATTTTGTACACCGTATTGTCTACAGTTCTAATCAGCAGTAACTATTGGAGTATAAGTGGAAGGCGGAAGCTATAAAACTTATGTTATCATAAAAGTGCAAACTTATGTGATCATAAAAGTGCAAAGGTCCCACAACAATTAATACAAAGGTCTCTAGTGACAACTATTACAAATCCAAGGATACGAAAATCGTGCCACACTGCCAAAATACAAATCAACATAGTCTTTAGTAAGTGTAATACACAACGGAAATAGTCTTCTCTCGAGCTGCTCATGCTGCGTAGCCGTACTCCTCTGGGTGTTCAGCACCTGGGTATTCAGTATTTGGGTACTTGGTATCTGGGTAATCGGTACTTGGGTATTCGTTACCTGATTAATGTGGACATTGGAATGTCCAGGTCAATAAAACACCGCCAGCTGATGAAAGCTGAGTAAACACATAACCATTTTCGCACTCGTATAGCTCATAAACGATCCATTCCAAAGTCGCACGTGGTTCTACATCTTAGATGCAATTAATAGTTTATTCAGAACGTCGTGTCATAACATAACAGATGATGTATAGAACCTACATGTGTGACCATGATATGAACATTGTAACCACACCTTACTAGATAATGCTTGGATACCTAATCCAAACTTCTTGACAGACCACACTTTGGATGTCAAATTCAATATCTCGACACAACCCAACGTCCTTTGAAAACATCCGGCTGAAAGCCATTATTTTAGAATAGCGTGACTTTAGCCACCGAATGATTAATATGCTAGCGTGTCCCAATGGCCGAATGACCAACCTTTGTTGACCAAGATAGCAGTGTTCCCGTTGGCCAATTAAGCAAGATATTCAGGATTGCAATGACCTCAGCTTTACGATTCCCTACATGTGAATATGCATATGCACTAATGGCCAAATGATTAATATGCTAGCGTGCCCCATTGCGAATGGTCTACCCTTGTTCACCAAGACAGCAGCGTGCCCCAATGGCGGATTAATCAACAATATTCTTAACCAAACCCTACAGAATCCTCATCATTCCACGATACTAGCCTAACTCACTTTCCTGTGCATACTGTGCCTATAAGGACGTGTGATGATGATAGCATAAGGTATATATAGCATACAGTAGCAGGATAACATTAGGTGTAATGTACATTAACCGAAGTATAGGCTTCAACGGTACATAGCATGTACAAGTTAATAGGCTCCTTAAATGAGTGAGGTTAAGATACATAGTATATAGCATATAAAAGCTCAAGGTACAACACGTACAGCACATAATTAACACATTAAATAACATGTACTTCAAGCATTATCACCCTCAAATCTTCGAGGATCATCCGACTTAACTACCCCCTCCCCCCGCCCCCTTTTGTTTTTTCATAGTCTAAGAAACATGCACAATTTTCTCAGGATCAGGTCCAACCGTCTGGTTCGAACGATTCTTATAAAATACACCAGTTTTTTTTTCTTTTCTTTTTTTTCATAATGGTTTTGCAGACTATCCCGAACCATTTTTTTTATTCTCATAAGAAACCATTGGTAACTCTTTTTCGCATACACTTGAGAACTAGGGAAAATGCACGAAACTTAGTAGACAGGGAAGCTATCTATTCTATATCTATGTCTATATCTATAATCTAAATCTATAACATAATAAAAGCCTCAGTTTTCTCCATGTGCGTGCAATTCTGAAATATCCAATTTTGGATTTGTTTAATTTGCTGTGTCCTTTTTAGTAATTTAACCCTTCAAATTACGGCTGTTGTGTTAGTACTTCATAGGATTTGCTACTCTCTTCAATTTTGATCTCAGCCATCAATTCTGACCACAATCTGTACATTCTCAACTTATAGGAGTTTGCTACTACTTAATCTCAGAGGAATTCACTGACTATATGTAATCACATTTTATTCCACATCTATGTGAGTGTGTGTGTTGTCGTGTTAGTAACCCCTTGAAAAGAATAGGAGGAAATGAGAAATGTCAATAGTGCAGCTAAGCTTGGACAAAATAAGACACTGTTTTATTAATACAAACAACTACTACAAGGTATTGGAACAACAAAAAATATAAATACTAAAAACAAAGAAACAAAATCAGCTATCAAATTTTTTTTGACATGAGTGCCATAGAAAATTAGCTTTGAATTTTGATAGCAAGCCATCTTTGAAATTACTTCTAAAATGCTCGTTTGAGTGTCAATGGAGAGAGAGGGAAGGGGGGTTACCATTCGTGAGTATGAGAATCAGAAGTTTCCATACAGCTTCAAAGGAACTAGACAACCAGATGGCAGTGTCAGATATGATGCATCAAATATGTATACAGAGTCTGATTTAGAGCAACATGAAAAGCAGAAGGGAAAGAAATCTTTGGACGATCAGGATGACTCATGGACAACGGTAAAGGGTAGAAGGAATCAAACGATTACCAGACAATCAAAAAATTTGCCTACTATTTTTGTTAACAACATCCCAGAAAAGGTTGATGAGATTTGGTTGGGTGGCATTTTCGATCAATTTGGGAAGGTTATAGATGTGTTCATACCACATAAAATGAACAAAGGAGGAAGGAAATATGGCTTTGTGAGATTTTCGACAATCGAACAAGCTAGATTGGCGATTCGAAGTTGCAATGGGGTGTGGCTTCTAGAACATCGATTGGGGGTTAATATGGCTAGATTTGAGAAACCAATGGTGTTTTCTGGAGGAGCCAACGGGAAATGGCAAAAGTATGTTCAGCAAATGAAGAGAGGAGAACCTAATAGGAATCTTAACAATTACGATTTGAATAATAGGGGACCCACAAGAGCAACTCCAGAGAAGTTTCAAAACAATCGAACAACCTCTTTCTTTACGAATAGGCATATGTCAAGTGGAGATGATGGGAATCCAAATGGGACCAGAACACATGATTTGAATAATCTTAAACCTTCTTTCGCAGAAATTGTTGGTGGTCAATTCAAAAAGGATTACTCTGGGTCTGAAGTTAAAATGGGCTCCAGAGAAATCAAACAATGTAAGGGTTTTTTGAATGTCAATGCTGCTGCTCTGCTTCATTCCAGTCTGGTGGGCTTCACCCATTGTCACTGTAATGTTGATTATCTTGAAGATCAATTGCCCCTTCAAGGTTTAAAGGGAATTTCGCTTAGAGCTCTGGGCTGGAATTGTTTTCTTCTCTCATTCTCAGATGTAGAAGTTTTCAAAATGCTAGAAGGTAACAATTGGTGTTACTTAAAAAGATGGTTCCTTAAGATTGAAAGATGGAATGACAAATTCTCATCTTGCTCAAGAAGTGTTTGGCTTAAATGTTCTGGTGTCCCCATCCCGGCCTGGTCTCAGGATACTTTTGTTAGTATAGCGGAAGTTTGGGGCATTTTCTTAGCCATGGATATGGATACTCTAAAGTGCAAATACTTTGGATATGGTATGGTCCTCTCTACCACTTCAGCTCTGGACAAAATTGATGAAGTTATCGATTTAAAGTTTGAAGGTAAAATCTACAAAATTAGAGTCCAGGAAGCAGACGCTGATATTGTTAACATTGGTGATCCGATTTCAGATACACCGGTGGACTCGCCGGTGGCAGAGCTGGTCTTGATGTTGGGCCCAAGACTACATTGGTAGAAACAATCAAGGTTGGCGATAAAGGAGAAGGTGACAGAATCGATGCAGTGTCTGCTGACTTTTTGTCATCTGTTTCGAGGAGGGATAGGCTTTTAAACCGTCCATGTCAACAAAATGTTATTCAACATACGGGCTCAAGCCCACTATGTTGCCATGACAAGAATGTAGCCCATTCTTCTTATGGACGGGAGGTGGACAAGTTGGGCCTGGTGGAGAGCCCTTTCTCCTCTCAACCTTTGACTGACCAGTTGAAGTGTAAAGGATTTGATGCAAACTCTGAAGCTCTTATTAGCGACTCTGTATCTAGGGTTCCTGATTCATTCTCTGACGGTGATCCATGCGACTCGATGAGGCCGATTTCTCCTATTGAATCTGGCGATGACCACCCCCTTGAGGAATTCGTGGAGGTTGGGGATGATGGCATGATTGACGAAAGGAATTTGTTTAAAACAGGTGCTAAGAAATGGAGATCTCTAAAGGAGTGTAATGCCTCTTGTTCGAAGGTTCTCTTGAGAAGAAAGAAGAAAATGAAGAAAAAGAACAATTGTTCATATTTCCCGAAGCTTGTCGAAGGGTCTCCCGTGGTTGTGAATGCATCCTTGTCTGACGGTGATTTTGAGAGAAGAAACTGTTTAAGGCGCAGAGAAGCTACAGCTATTGTGCATATGGGCAAAAGATTGGGGACAGGGGTTAAGTGCTCTGATGATGTTGCGATCTCTAAAATCTCTGCTATTATTGAAAATCATGGTTTGGGACTAGACCAATTGGAAGATTCAGGGGAAGAATTAGAGAGTTAGTTTTTTCTCCGACTCTTAGGGTGCATTGATTCTGGTATCCATGAAGATTATATCTTGGAATGTTAGGGGCCTAGCAAGGCCCGAAAAATGTAAGGCGGTGAATAAAACTCTGAGGCAGAACAACGTTGATTTGGCGATGTTTCAAGAAACAAAAATCTCTAATTTTGACCGGGTGAAAGGTCGTCTGATATGGGGTTCAGATGATTTCGAATTTTTATCTTCGCCTGCCTCGGGTCTTTCCGGAGGCTTAGGTATTGTATGGAATAAGAATGTGTTTGTATCTGAAGGCTCTGTGTTAACAAGAAATTGGATTTGTTTGTGGGGTCGTTGGGTTGATGGTGATTTTTCATGTGCTTTTGTTAATATATATGCTCCCAGTGGGGAAAGTGAGAAGACTTCGCTGTGGGAAGAATTGTTAAACCTTAAGTCTACTCTACATCTTCCATGGTGCTTTGCAGGTGATTTTAATTCAGTTCGTAGCATGGATGAAAGGAGAGGATGTACTTCAGCTAGAGGGGCTTATGAATCTTTTAATGACTTTATTCACAATGGAGATTTCATTGACCTACCTTTAATTGGTAGGTGTTTCACATGGTATGGTCCTGGGGCTAAAAGAAGCAGGCTCGATCGATTCTTAGTCACTAATGAATGGTTGCTTAAATTCCCATCATTGTCTCAGAGAGGTTTAAGAAGAGTGTTATCGGACCATTGTCCTATAGTACTTGTGAACGAAGATGTAGATTGGGGCCCTAGACCGTTCAGATTTCTTGATGTTTGGATTAAACACCCGCAATTCTCTAAGTTTGTCTCTTCAAGCTGGTCAGATTCGATGTGTATTCATGGGGCAAATCTTAGTTTGGCAGGGAAACTAAGATTTTTGAAAGGAAAGCTAAAAAACTGGAACAAAGAAGTTTTCGGTTCTGTTGATTTGAAGATTGATCGGGCTGAGGGTTCTCTGGAGAGGCTGGACCTGATAAGTAATGATAGGGACCTATCAGCGCCAGAAATTGTGGAGAGAAACAGGATTGTCCAGGATATCTGGCGTTTACATCGAGAGAGGGAATGTCTTTGGCGACAAAAATCCCGTGTACAATGGCTGAAAGAGGGGGACAATAATACACACTTCTTCCATAGCGTTTCTAAGATCCGAGCAGCCCTCAATGCTTTAAAGGGGATTTTCATCGATGGTCGTTGGATAACAAATCCTGCTGATGTAAAAAAGGGTGTGGTCATGTTTTTTAAGGAAATCTATAAGGCTCCTGAGTGCTTTGAGCCTTTTCTTGAAGGGCTGGAGTTCAAGTCCATTTCTTCGGCCGAGGCTTCGTCGTTGGAGTTACCATTTTCTGTGGAGGAAGTCAAAGGAGCGGTGTGGAGTTGTGATGGGTCCAAGTCTCCTGGTCCTGATGGCTTTAACTTCAATTTTATTAAAAACTTCTGGGAAACGTTGAAATCCGACATTCTTCAATGTTTCCATACTCTTTTTACTTCAGGTTCTCTTCCAAATGAGATTCATTCATCCTTTATAGCTTTGATTCCTAAAGTTGCTTGTCCGTTGGAATTTAAGGATTTTCGACCAATAAGCCTCATTTCTTCTTTATACAAGATTGTTTCTAAGGTTCTTTGTCTGAGAATGAAAGAGGTTATTGGATCCGTTATTAGTGACAATCAGACTGCTTTTGTTAGAGGGCGACAAATCATGGACGGGATTCTTATAGCCAATGAAGTAGTTGATGAAATAAAATCAAATAAGAAGAGGTCTGTTATTTTGAAGCTTGATTTCGAGAAAGCGTTTGATATGGTTCACTGGGAATTCCTCTTTAGTATTATGGGCAAGATGGGATTCGGTTCAAAATGGTGTAATTGGATTCGTCAATGTGTATCCAATCCGAAGGTCTCAGTTCTTGTTAACGGTAGTCCTACAGAGGAATTTAATATGTATAGAGGTCTTCGTCAAGGAGACCCCCTCTCCCCGTTTCTTTTTTTGATTGTAGCCGAGGCCTTACATGCACTTTTTTCTAAGGCGGAAGGGTTAGGTCTCATAAAAGGAGTGGAGGTTGGAAAAAGGAATTTTTCTGTCTCTCACTTACAGTTTGCAGACGACTCTGTTATTTTTTGTTGTGGTGGTAAGCCTATGCTGCGAACTATCAGAAGGATCCTTATTTGGTTTGAGTTTATCTCTGGACTGAAAATTAATTATGGGAAAAGCTGCCTTTTTTTTGTAAATTTTGATCATAATCAGATTGAGGATGCGGCTAAGTTTTTTGGTTGTAAGTTTCGGGATCTGCCGTTCTCTTATCTAGAGATTCCAATTGGCGCTAATCCAGCTAGGATAAAAACGTGGGAACCGATCATTGCAAAATTTAAGTCAAAATTGGCTGGTTGGAAAAGGAAGCTTCTATCCTTCGGGGGTCGTTTAACTCTTATTAAATCCGCATTATCCAATTTACCTGTTTATTATATGTCTCTATTCAAGGCTCCAGTGGGTGTTGTTAAAGCTTTGGATCAGATTAGGCGCTCATTTTTGTGGGGAGGAGGAGTTAAAGTTAAGTGGATTAGTAAAGTGAAGTGGACCAAAGTTTGTTCCAAAAAGGATTCAGGTGGCCTAGGGGTGAAACCGTTGGCTTCTTTCAATACAGCACTCCTAGCCAAATGGTGGTGGAGATTTGGTTTAGAAAAGAAAGCTCTATGGAGGAATCTGATTTGTGAAAAATACGATATTGATTCTGATGGATGGCAACCTTCTTCTGCTAGATCTCAGCATATTTCAAATGTTTGGTCACAGATTTTGAAGCTAGAAGTGACGGAGGGAATAAATAAGTTTGTGGGCCTTGATGGTTTCAAATGGTTAGTGGGAAATGGCAAATCCGTTCGTTTTTGGAAAGACTGCTGGTGTTCAGATAGACCTCTCAATGAATTATTTCCAAGAATTTTTATGGTGTCTTCCGCTAAAGAGGCTACGGTATTCGATGTATTATCTTTGAGGAACTTTTCTTTACGAAGAAACCTGTGGCTTTGGGAAGAGGAGGATAAGAAAAGATTAGAAGCTTCTTTTGAAAAGATCGTGCTAAAGCCCGGTGTGGTAGATAAATTGGTATGGCGCCATGCGGTCAACGGCCAATTCTCGGTTAAGGTCTGTTCCAATGCAATTGAAAATTCAGAATCTGTTCACTTCAGTCCTTGGACAAAGTCTTTATGGAAATGCAAAGTTCCTTCAAAGGTTGCTTGTTTCATCTGGCTTGCAATTCAAGGTAGAATATCAACAAAAGTTTTTTTAGCACAAAAGTGTCTCACGTTGGAAGATTCAGACCTGATGTGTCCTTGGTGTAATGCTGCGAAGGAGGATCACAATCACCTTTTGCTCCAGTGCTATTGGGTTTGGCAAGTTTGGTCTTGGATTTGGGAATGGTGGGGTTTTTCTTGGTGTTGTGATTATACAGTGGAGGCGTTTGTTGTGCAATGGGAAGGGATTGCGCTTTCAAATCAGCTTAAAGCTTGGTGGAGATTTGTTTGCTGTGCTGGTCTATGGTCCATTTGGCTAGCTCGTAATGATGTGTGGTTTAATAATAAAGTTTGGAGAGTAGAACAGCTGGTGGATATTATCAAGCTTAGATCATTCCATTGGATTCAAGCGCTTGAGGCCGATTTTTCATACCAGTTTCACGATTGGTATGCTGATCCTATAAAGTTAGGGAGAAAAAAGAAGTCTGTTTATGGTAGTGTTAGGGCTGTTTCCTCTTGGGTCCCTCCTCTGTTGGGTTCTTTGAAATTCAATGTTGACGGGTCAGCATGGGGGAAGCCTGGTTTGGCGGGTTGCGGTGGTGTTTTAAGGGATGAGTCTGGCTCGATAATAGGCCTCTTCTACGGCCCTTTGGGGATTACAGACTCAAATGTGGCCGAAATTGAGGCGATTCGCTATGCTCTTCTATGCTTCATTAGTGCTGGTTGGATTGGTAAAAGGGAGTTAATTGTCGAATCAGATTCTAAGACTGCAGTCTCCTGGGTAAAAAATCGGCGTTTGAGACCATGGAAGCTTTGGGATTCTCTCGTTGAGATTGACCTCTGTATTGCAAAGATTAGCAATGTTGTTTTTGTTAATATTTATAGGGAAAGCAATGTATTCGCGGATAGCCTTGCAAAAAAGGGAGTCACGAGTCCAAGTTTTTTCAGAGCTTGGTGGTAATGTGTCCGTATCGGGGCTTTGGTAGTGTCTCTGTGCTCCGGTGGATCACGGTCTCTCTTTAAGGATGGTGTATGCTGGAAATTTTACAGCAATTATTGATCTCTGTGTCAGTTGGGCATGCTGTTTCTTCTGCTCTTGGTGCTGGCAAAATGGTCAGCTCCCTGGTTTCCTGCATTTTGGGTCACTGACCACTCTCTGGTTTCTTCTCTCATATGCGCTCTGCTAATTGGTCTGCTGGAAGATTATCGACTGAGGGTGATTTGGTTGTGATGCTGAGTTACAACCTATCGTCATACGGAGGTTATCAACCCACAGATTTGTTGCTGCTTCGGACTTTCTATTGGCTATTCTGCGATTTTCTTCTTCTCCCTCACACAGTTATATCAGTTTCTTGCTGGGATTTTTTCCCTGCTGCGTGACTTTCCCTGTTCATTGTACAGTTGCGATTTGAAGCAGACTCCCGGGTTCTTAGCTCGATTGGCTGTGGTTTTTTTTGAGAGATGGGGGCTGATTTAATGACATCTTAGGAGGTCTATGGACTTATGGTTCTGCTGAACGTCAAGTTTTTCTAGGATTGGTGTTGGATCAAAGGCTTTTGCACTCTTTATGGTTGCCTTTTGGGTTTCATTGCCAGATTGCCTCGTGGAATAGCTGGGTGTTGTGTCTGGCAGGTTTATTATGGGATTCATGTGCCTAATGTTGTTGGAGGTGTGTTTGTTGGGGTTTGTCCTGAGTCTGCCTTTTAGGTGCTGTGCTTTAGTTGTTGGAAGTGTCCTTGAGGCGGCCAATGAAGATGAGACTTGTTCAATGCTTATATGACAGGACGACCTTTGGCTACAAACTCTCTCACCCTATAAAACGAGAGCCCCAAGTTTTTTATATAACTACACAATGGGCTCACCTTTTCTTTTGTTGGGACTGCTAGTACTAGCCATAACTTGCACTGTTGCTTTTGCATCTGACCACAGCCCTCTCCAAGATTTTTGTGTTGCTGACTCAAATAGCCTAGTGAGAGTCAATGGTTTGGCCTGCAAGGATCCCAAGATGGTACAAGCGAGTGATTTCTTTTTCAGTGGGCTCCACTTGGTTGGAAACACTTCCAATGCGCTGCTATTTAGGGTGCTTTTGGGCTGCTATGGAGCTATTTTGTTGTGATTAGGCTACTATAATTGCCTCAATTAACTACAGCAAAATAGGAAGAAATTTTGTGGTGCTAATTAATGGCAGATTCGGGAATACATGGATTCCGTATGCTCAGAGATACTTAAGTTGCAGCCAGAGATGGTCAGCTTCTTGATTTCCTGCAGATTGGATCGCTGACCCCTCAAATCTTTGCTTTCTTCTCTCAAATGCGTTTTGCTATTCGGTTTGACAGAGTACTGGATTAAGAGGGGTTGCTTTTGATTTTGCTGAAGTGTTGTGGTCTTCGTTTGTGATTAGGACTTGTAGGCCTGAAATTGGTTGGCTTTTTGCCTTGGTTAACTTCTCGGTTTCTGACTGATGTGTCTGTTCTGCTTCTGTTATTATGGTTTGAGGTTCATGTTGGAGTGTTGATGGATCATTTCTGCTGCTATGATGGAAGCTTTATTTTGCTTGATCTGGCTTGGCCTGAAATCGTTGCGATTGGGGAAAGCTGTCTTGCAAAGGAAAATGGATGAGTGGACAAATGTTTATAATTTTTTTCTGCGGAGATTGAAAAGAATAGAGAAGAAGTGGAATTCTGATATGAGCCATTAAGTGTGGAAAGCTCTGCGATGTATATGCGGCAGCCTTCTGCTTTGGTGTGGAACCATGTTCATGCTGTGACCGCTGTCATGGTTTGTGAAGTCTGAAGTTGTTTTGGTGATTGCTAATTTTTGGTGAATCTTCATAGTGGGCCAGGGTCTTGTGTAGTGGTTTCTAAGGTTTAGTCAGTTTTGTTTTTGCTTCCACTCCTATCAGCTGGGAGATCCTGTTTGTATATTTGTGGTTTTTTTGGGGTTTGTTCGTCTTTGGACTCTTTTGTGGTGCTTTGCACTACTTTTTAATGAAATCTATTTTGCTGAGCAAAAAAAAAAAATAGGAGTTTGCTACTATTAAACTCCAGCCGTCAATTTTTTACTTTGTATTACATGACATTTATTTAACTATACCATGAAAAATTGTAGTGTACATATTGTAGTACAATGGTGAGAGCCTCGTGCACTGGACTGCCCTTTTTTTTTAATCTCTCTAAAGTGCTATTTGATAGTAAATAAATTTGTCACCAACCATTTCGACTTAGAAATTCATCATCTTGAATAGGGTCATATTTGGTTCATGGATTTCGTGAGGGAGAAGAAAAGGTAAAGGAAAACAAAAGAAAAATTAGTTCCCTCGTGTTTTCCCTCTTGTTTTCTTTCATGCTTAAATAACATTAAAAATTAAAATTTTCGAAAAGATAATTATGATATATGAAGAAAGGAAGTGAAATGACTCACAAATTCAATTTCTGTAATTCATTTCTCAAGCTATTCTCTTTCTTTCCTATTTTCTTGTATGTTTTCCTTTCTTTTCCCTCCCAAAATCCAAGAACCAAACAAATCCTTGGGAAAATTTAAGCTATGTTAAGAAGTTGTGTTTATACTCATAAATCATACTAACTTAATTGGATGAAATGGTAGCTATGGGAGTCAAAAGGATGGTGATGACATGACTCATGAGCGAGTAATTGGATGAAATTCCAGATTCGCCTCACTTCCGTTTGTTCTTTTGACAGAAGTTCACAGATGGAACTAGGTTGACACAACGTAAAAAGCCCAAATTCTGAATACATGAAATAGTTGCAAATCACATTGTTAGGCTTAGTTTGGCCCCCACGTGGCTTTTTAAAAGGAGCTTATGAAATTTATTACTAAGTTCTTTGATAATTTTATACAAGTGACACACTACTCTTCAAAAAGACATCATGAAACCAAAAAGCAACATTGAGCTTTTAAAAGCTCCATCCAAAAAAGCCCTAACTTCAATTTATGCAAAGCTCATAAACTAGTTACCAAATGAATTAACATAAAATTGTGTTTTAAAAAAGGAGAAGCACTACGTGGAGCCAAACTAAGCCTTAATGTGTTCATGGGTGATTGCATGGTTCCAACGGGGGGGGGGGGGAATGCTTCCAAAAAGTGCTCTGTCTTGTCTTTAGTTATTGCAGACTATTGCTCGAGAATCTTGAGTTTCTCCATTAAGATGAATACAAGGTTCGGTTGCTCATGGGCTGTGTTCTAGGTTGTTTTGATCGCCTGCACTTTGGACGAAAAAATTCAATTGCTCTGACTAGATATTCCATAGTATAAATGCTCTTTATGCTTTTGAGATCCAGTGATAGATATTCTTGAAGAAAATATTCTAATTGAAGCAATCTAACAAAAAAAAAAAATTTTAAAAATTGGAGGACCAAAGCTGTAGGCTGCGAGCTTAGTTGGTTGTAGAGATCTGGACAGCGTCAATTTAGCATTTTGGAAAGAGTGAAGTGGCCTGTACAAGTTAGGTACTTTAAAATGCAAAGAGAAAATTAAATGGTTGAACACTTACTGGAGTATCACGAAAAATAGAGAACATGATGAGGAAGCTTCGTTGGAACTCATTTGCCTTACCTTTTGCCTTATTGCATAAATTTTCTTCTCCACAAAGGCAGCCTTAAAATAAAAGAAATCCGTAGATTAGATTGCCCATGAAACGACTTTTCAATTTTGTTTCTTTGAACCTCAACTTGTTAGTTCATGTAATTGGCTTCAACAAGTTTCTACACGGGTAGATCTTAGAGTCTTAAGTAGTATATAATTCAGCTGACTTCTTACCTAGAATAGCAGCTGAAACAGTGTCCAAAGAAGCTATC
Source organism: Hydrangea macrophylla (assembly GCA_033977485.1). NCBI lineage: Eukaryota > Viridiplantae > Streptophyta > Magnoliopsida > Cornales > Hydrangeaceae > Hydrangea > Hydrangea macrophylla. The sequence continues at coordinate 30,109,121 of CM066990.1, read as the reverse complement.
ATGATGCCATATATTCTAACATTAAAGCATTAAACCATCCTGTCATTCAATTGGTCAAAAGCTTTTAGGGAGCTCTCATGATTTTTGAGATAAAGTTTCAAACTTAAGATTTAAATAACTGTTTGCAACCATTGTTCTGGGAAAGTAACTACTTGATGTGAGAAAAAATTATAAAGAATTTGTCTATATTAGGATCCTTGAGCTCTAATACCAAAATGGTTCAAGACAAATAGGACTGCAAATGATCCGAGTTGAGTAGTGTGCTGACTATCATGTCAGCCAACTTTGATTGGGCTGATCCTTCTTGATCTCGGCCTGCCAATGGTAAGCTGAGCTTAATCTTGTCTCGACTCGAGCTCATTGACCGAGATTTGTTTTGAAAGAGATTGCAAATTTTAGGAGAGAGACTCAATGTATGCAGATTTTTTTTTTATTGCAGGTGGACCTTTTTTCAAGTAAATTGGCTGAGCAACACCCTGAAGCTCCTTTTCTGAGAATTGATGCTGGAAAACATCCAGACTTGACTGCCCAGCTAAACATCAAGAGATTTTCGACCGTTGCCCTTGTAAACAGAGGCGAATGGGTTACCCGAAAGGTATGTATTTAATTATTCAATACATTCCCCACAACCCCCCCCCCCCCCCCCCCCCCCCCCCCCCCCCCTTTTTCTTTTTTTCTTTTATTTTTATTTTTATTTATTTTTTAAGTTTTTGGTGTGTTTTTGAGTTTCAGCTGGACCTGAGATGAAAACGGTTTTGGGCAGCAATGACCCGGAGGGATTTGTTGAAAGGATGTGCCATTTTTTTTGGGACTAAAACCTTTCTTAAAGGTTTCTCCATCTATCAGTTTCTTTATTCTTTTCAAAATTTATTATTATTATTATTATTATTATTATTATTATTATTATTATTTATTTTATTTATTTATTTTATATGGATTGGGCCTCAATCCACATATCTTATTTGTCCTCCAAGAGTGTTTGAATACTCATTGTTGTTCTGAGAACTTTTTCTTAATCATATTACCAATAGCAAGAGGTAATTTGTTATAAAAAAGTTCTATACTCTCCACGGTCATTGACTTGCATATCGTAAAAGTGTCTTTGATGTTCACATGCGCATTGGTTAAAGTCGCACATGTTGCATATACATATGTTATCTAGATGTCATTTATGATTTCTATTTCTTTCGGAATTGTCATAGAAATCTTGTTGGAATATTACTCCCACAAACTGTGGTGAAAAGAGATCCACTATTTCTTCCAGTACTTTGTACTTTATGGGGGCACCAAAGTCTCTAAATAGTTTGTCTAAATCTGTGTAAGCTCTATGATCTCGTCATGAGTTTGGATGTTAATCCTCTTTCCATTGTCTAATGGTTGATTTTCTTGATCTAAGTTGTATAGATCTAGAAACTCTCAGTTTTCTCTTTTTTTCTTTTTTTACTTTCTTTGGTCAGTCAATATCCCATCTATTCCGATACCAAATAACTCCTACCAAAGTTGAATTCAACCCAGGAAATTTGATTAATTCACTCTCTTTTAAAAACACATAACAATGGTCCACTTTGGCTAGATTTTGGAGTCAAGTAGTGATTATGAATATTCAAAAGTTAAAATAAAATTGTTTGGCAATGCAACTGATGTGTTCAATTTGCAAAAAATAAAAATGTGAATTAAATTGCATCAATTGCGATGGGTCAGAAACTACCTTATACCCAAAATGACTGACAATGTTATTTTACAAAACTTTCTTGTACTTATAAAGGAAATTGGGTTCTGATTAAAAAAATATAGAAGAAAGAAAATTGGGTAAAATACATTTCTGACATCTGTGGTTTAGACCCTATTTCAATTTAGTCCTTGAAGTTTCATTTGTCTTAATTTCATCCTTAAAACTTTCATATATCCTATATCAGAGTAGAAGGTAGAACCCTAGTAGTTTAAGGAGTTAAAGATAATAAAACGTTTTCTAATCAGTTGTCTATGATGTGATGCATGCTTCTCTAAGTACTCTGCTCTAACATTTATGTATTAGCGGGTTGTGTGTGTACTGAACTTTTGGAAATCACAATTTTAAGAGTCCTTGAATCCACACACAGAGAGAAAATTAAAACATGTTTACTCTATCCGTCCCAAATTAAGAGTCTTTGAATCTATTTTTCTAGTATTCTAATTTAAGAGTTCTTTTGAAAAGTCATGTACTTTTGCTATAGACTTTTCAAGTTTACCATTTATTATACAAAACTCTCCCACTTTTTCTTTTAATGAACACCAGAATTTTGAATTTCAAAAAGATATGAAAAGTTGTAAAATTTCACAACAATCGAAGATGTTCTCCTAAAAATTTGAAATTCCCAAAAAAGACTTGTAGTATTGGATAGAGTATTTCTTAAACAATAAAAGGAAAGATACCGAGGGCCAATGCGATTAGAGTATATGACTAAACTCAACGTATCTTGGAGATCAACATGATATTTGTATATGTGATGTGCATATGAGTAATGAGTTTTGGAATTGATGAGACTTGGAGATTTAGCGAAGAAATTAGCTCATACAAAAAACAAAAAAAAAAAAAAAAAACCATATTGTTTTTTATTTAGTTTATCAGCTTCTCAAATTAGCATTGGTTTTACCCGTTCCAATGGCTATAGTGAGAGATGGGTTTTCGATTATAAAAAATAACAATTCGCTTGCTCAATCGGATGGAGGACTAATTTTTAAATTATAATTTGCTTGTCTAAATCAAGAAGGGAAAAAACAAGATTCAACGAACTTACAAATGATGCGATCATGAAACGTTTTCAGAATTAAAAACCCCACCGTATGTATTTGTAAAATATAACAAGCTTAATTAAAAATATAATATTGTCGTTTGCGAACATTCTATTTATACTTATACTAGGCCATCCTCACCCAAAATCATAGTTCCATCCCTGAATGTTTGTGCCAAATGGTCAAGACTTGATCATTTCACCCTGAAACGGTCAAGTGTTTAGATCATCTACACCATTGTGATCCTCCACCTTCTCTTACCATAACTTAGTTTAAGTCTATCCTAAATTCACCTACACCACCCTAGATGCTCCAAGAGGTATATATGATTGGCTAAATCATAATGATCACCATAATACCATAACGAGATTTTTTAGCTTACTTTCTATTGCTGTTCCGGTGAAAAAAATTTAAATCTATTGTTTGTTTCTAGATCATCTCAATAAAGTATTTAGTTCATTCCATATAAAATAAAGCGACGCTTTTCAAATGATTTGTCAGTTGTGCCACATGTTATGCCACCGATCATTATCTCAGTATTTAGTACAACAGTTAATAATGATTCCCAAATGATTTATCAATTGTACCGCATGTCATGTCACTGATCACCATCATAGAGTATATTATATATATATATATATATTGATAAAAAAACATCATAGTATATAGTATACTTGTTAACTGTTTAGTCATAACATAGCTTAATCTTCTATATGCGGTTTTACCTAGTTAGTTCAACAATCTCAACTTTTATTTTATGGTATACTAGTTGGGGCATGTGAGTGAAGAGAAAAAAAAATAGAATAAGATATGAGAAGAAGTTAAAAGTAGTTTTTTGGGTATCAATATGACAGTTTTGTTCTTATATGTGAGTTTTTTTTTTGTCTTTCTATAATACTGAGTAAATATGTTTTGTTAGGTCACTCCTACTTCTCCATTTATAATACTCCATTCATCCCATTTTATGTATCCCTCTTTGGAAATCCAATTATTTAAGGGGATAAAAAGAATCTACACCTAATTTTCACAATTGTCCATAATCATTGCACTTTTTTTTTTGTTTTGGTGTTAATTGCAAGAAAGGGTAGTTTGGGAAACTAAGTAAAATTTGCATGCTAATTTAGGAAAGTGGACAACAATGTTGGGACATCCAAAAAAGAAACATAAATTTGCATGATAATAAACGTTTTCCTAAAACATATGCCACTGGTGGACGTGCCGGAGTGGTTATCGGGCATGACTAGAAATCATGTGGGCTCTGCCCGCGCAGGTTCGAATCCTGCCGTTCACGATTCCATATATTTTTGTTTTACAATTTTCCCCTCTCACAGTCTCACTATCACTACCACAATCACAGTCTCCTTCCCAATTTGCATAATGAAAAATTCAGGATGATTCATGAGGGTAAGAGTAATGCTATGTTTTCTAAATTTTTTTTCTCAAAAAATGTTTTTTAATACATGTGGCAGTGGACCCAGTTGATTTTGATTGGTAGATGTTGAAGTGATCCTATCATCATTGAACAGGGTCCTACTGCCACATGTGTTGAAAAATAATTTTTGGAAAAAAAAAAATTTGAGAAGCATAGCATTACTTTATGGGTAATACTTAAGTACTTTATTATTCCAGCAAATTACTTGGAAAAAATAATAAAAAAAATCTCAAGAAAAAAAATAAACTAAAATATTAATCTTCCCCACCGTTAATTCTCTTTCCATTACATTTTAAAACTCGTTTCTAACCGCGTGAAGAATCAGTTGACCGTTAATCTTTTTGTAAAACTTTTTATATGACTATTCCTAAAAAAAAAGTGAAAAATAAACAACAATTTGTAATATTTTAACTAAGGATGGAAGCTTGACCGTTTTTTTTTTTTTTGGTACAAAGGAAAACAAGAAACACTGAGCAACAAGGAAAAGGAAATTAATAATAAGAAAAACAACTTCAGAAGCTAATGTAGAAACAAATCCCACTGGTATCCGCAAGCATAAGCTTGTATTTTGACTTGATCTTAGAGAAGGAACACTATTTTGTAGAGAAATGTGATTAAAAAGTGTTGAACCATGTGTGTATATATTAAAATTTTGGATTTAAGGATTTGAGATAATGTGTTTTAATTTTTCTTTACAATAGAAATAAAAACATATTGGGCAAGCAGCTTTTCAGTTGGGCTTGGTCTGTGGGACTTGTCTTCCAAACATTTCTCTCCCTCAATCTCCTCCACAATTTTCCTCCCAAGTCTTTCTCTCCCATTTATTTTCCAAAGATAATTATTTCTAAGGTAATGAAAATATTTCCTACAAATATAGAGCTTTTGCTCTCTCTTGAAATATACAATTCTAGAGAGTGAAATATTTAACAAAGAAAGATAAACAATTCTATATTTTTACTTTCTGTTTTACGAGCAAATATTCCGAAAGGGTGTGATCATTTTGATCTTCCTCCGTGCAAGGAATTCGAGACAGATGAGATTCTAGGCTGTTTTATCCTGGGAACAGCGTGGCAAGTTTGAACTGTTTGCACAATTTAGACAGAGCCGTGAAATGTCTTAAAGAGAGCGACATGGTCCGCGACTCGGCCCAAGATTTGATAAAGAGGCTATTGATCGATCTGGAAATTCTGTTCCAATTCTATCTAAATGTTCCAACAATTTTAAGACGATTTTTTATTTTCTGCCATGATTGTGGTTCATCCTCTTAATCCCCAGATCTCAACTAGCCTTTTAATCTGATGATCTTCGCTTTAAGGGTTGGAGAAAGAAAATGTTATTTTTCTTAAGAATTTGAATTTCTTATATATTTTTGAAAAATATGTTAGAACCCAAATTCTCGGTGTGTTTGCTTTCTCTTTGAACTTTCTGTGAACTGAATTTTGTTCAAAGAAGTAGGAGATGAATAAGATAAGATATTAATATAGCATTTCATGTTATATTCATATTATATAATATAGTGTATTATATGTATTTTATATCAAAACGTGTCGTTGGGTTTTTTGTAAGAGAAATTATTTTTGGGAATGATGCTTGTTACTTGAACAGTGTGCTAAGTACACTGTGTGTAGGTGTTTACATATTTTTCACTTGTGAGGAAAGGTTTTTGAGTGTTATACATTCCTTCACATTGTTATGTGTTTCGAATATTTATAACCACATAATTTGGACTATATAACTTTTAATAAGGATAAATAGGCTCACTATAGAGAACTTTAGTCTTAAAATCAAACTCTATTATTTGGTTTGGGCCATCATTAGTTCAATGGTAAATAAGTTAACTATGGTCATGGACTTGAGAGTCAAATGCCATTGCTGAATCTCATGGACAAATGACAATGTCACGGTAAATTGGAAGTGGGTTCATTTTTTATTATTTAATAAATAGTCATGCTACACACCCAATGCACATAGGTACGTATATGTACATATTTGGTGAGAAGTCTAGATTCTCTAGGAATATTGTATATTGCTATGCTATTTATAAGATTTTGTTTAGTTTAATGGTTTATTATTCTTGTGAAATGAAATAAAGAAGAAGCCATGGCAGAGAGGAGACTCACGCTAGGCAAAAAAAGGAAAGAAAGAAAAAAAAAAAAAAAAAGGATTGAAAACCATGAGTACTTGAACTGTAACATGCGTTAATAAATATTTTTTTTGTGGGTTTAATGTTGGCTGCATAGGTTTAATTATGCTAGACAATTCATAAACTGGGTGTAAAACTCACAACATTTGTTTTGATTGAAATTTAAATTCCATGTCGTCTTTAAGTGTCACGCCCCGACGTAGCATAATTCAGGAAAGCATTTAATTTCCTTTATGGACTCGTAGGTCGTGACAAGTGAGTATAACCAATTGTCCCTGCAACAAATAACTTAATAACATTTCTAGAGCAAAGGATGCTAACAAAACATAATCTCCACAGTTAAAACTTACTTACTATTACAGCAGTCATAATCTTAGGCACAAAACGCCTTAGTCAAAAGTCTAAACTAGTTTATTACAAACCCAAATTAAAAGACATAGGAAATAATAAGCAGCCTCCTGGAAAGTCTCCTGACTCTAAGTAGCATAGTCAAAATACCCTGGCTGCTCCTGACCCTGAAAATCTGGACATACAGTCCAGGACGCATCAACGCCGTCAGCTTATGAAAGCTGGTGAGCAAAATAAACAAGTGCTCGCAATGTATATATAAGCATATAAACAACGGTGCAATTTAACTTTAAAAGCAATAGATTCAAGGTTCCAATATCAACATAAGTCACGGGGGAATAAAGTAAGCAATAAATATGCGACCGTGTATGAACAATGTAACATCTCAATCTTTCTGACTCTTTTCTCTCAACAAAACCCGACACAAACAAACCATCATTTCAGATACCAGGAATACTATCCGATCGATATCCAAAACAGCACATTATACCATGGCTTCAGATACCAGGAATAATATCCGATCGATATCTAAGCCGAACTCAATACCATCGTTTCGGATACCAGGAATACTATCCGATCGATATCCGAAACAAGCGCCTTAGATACCAGGAATAATATCCGATCGATATCTAAGCCGTACACAACACTGTCGCCTCCAATACCAGGAATAATATCCGATCGATATTGAGGTCGCACACCAGACCGCCACGCTTTACTCTTTCCACGCTTTCTCACACACATGCATGCTGACACAACCTCGACCCGAATATGTATGCCAATGTTTCATAAATAACACCATTAATTAATCACGAAGACGGATAATCGTACGAGCATAAGTTTCGGCCTTAGTTGTTCTTGTTCGTACAATTCTTAAAACATAGACCTTTAAAATAATATATTTGTCAAACAGTTCTTTAAAATTTCCCAAAACATTTTCCAAACAGTCCCTTACCAAAATTTATACAAACTGCCAAAACTGCCACCTCGCGCGAGCGGGTCGCGCGAGCGAGGGAGAGGGGGTATCGCGCGAGCGGGTCGCGCGCGCGAAGGGGGAGGACGGGTCGCGCGAGCGGGTCGCGCGCGCGAAGGGGCAGAACAGGTCGCGCGAGCGGGCCGCGCGAGTGAGCCTCGCGCGAGCGGGTCGCGCGCGCGAGTTCTTGCAGAATGTCATCTTCTTCGTTTTTCCCCTGTTTCTGGTTTTAAAACTGAAATTTACCCATTTCTGTTTTCTGTTAGTACCAGGACATGTAATATATGGATCTCCTCGGTTTTCCGCGTAGATTAAGAATACGCAATCAATTTAAACAATTACAGATTATATCTCTAGATATTTGCGATAAAAGTAAGGGTATCAAAACTTTAAATCAACGGTACGCCGCGATACGGATGAATTACTGCGTAGGATTCGAACCACAGCTTGTTGGAACTAAGATCTTCCATTTCCAATTTACAGAATTGATTTTGGTTGAGTTTTGTAAAACTCCAATTTTCAAGCTTTAATGGTGTATATATATATATATACACATATACACACATATATACACTGAAATCTACATATATATACGTTGAGAGTGAGTTGAAATTACTCACTGAGGTGTTTTAATCAGAGAATTTGAGACCGATAAAATCCGCCGTAACAATCCGTCGAAGTTTCCGTCAATAGAGTTTATACTCCTCCGTTCTTGATTTATATATATGTATCCATGTATCTATATGACTGTGTGTATGAATATAATGTATAAACTATGTATGTGTATTAGTGTCTTGAGAGATTTAAGAGAAATGAGAGGATTTAGAGGGAGATTGAGAGATGCAGAGAGTTGTGAGTGAGAGAATGAGAGACACTGAGAGTTTAAACACATATATATATAGATAAAAAATGTGTAGGCTCCAAGTAACTCCCAACAATCGCACGATGTGGTTGAGCTCACATGCTCCCACACCCAGGACGCGATAAAAACGCAGATTGAAATAAAAACTGGTATTATTCGGTTGAAAATAAAAATACGGAAAATCATATCAGCGTAGGAATAAATTTCTGGGTTATACAAAAATATAGATATTGTTTTCAAAACCATAGAAAGTATTTTGGAAATTACAGTTTGACCCCGGAATAAATATTTAAAATAGAAATTAAAAATGAAATATCATTTATTTAGGAATTGAAATTACAGGGTGTTACACTCTACCCACCTTAACAGAGATTTCGTCCCGAAATCTGAGCTAACTAATCCTGAAACAACTCGGGGTATCTAGTCCTCATGTCTGACTCTAACTCCCACGACGCTTCTCCCTCGTCATGATGCCTCCACTGAACCTTAACCAAAGGAACGTCTCTTCTTCTCAGCCTCTTGATACTCTGGTCAAGAATCCTCACAGGTCTATCCTTGTAGACAACATTCTGACTCGTCTCAATATCATCAAAATTAACCACATGTGAAGGATCCCGTATGTATTTCCTTAACATACTGACATGGAACACGTTATGAACACCAGACATCTTTGGTGGCAACGCAAGTCGATAAGCCACTTTACCAACTCGCTCCAAAACCTCGAATGGTCCGATGAAACGAGGTGCCAACTTTCCTCTTTTCTGACCAAAACGTACTACTCCCCGAACGGGTGAAACCTTAAGGAGTACATGATCTCCAACACTGAACTCCAAATCCTTTCGACGTCGATCCGCATAACTCTTGTGTCTACTCTGTGCAGTTTCCATTCTTTCTTTGACTAGTGAAATCTTCTCATTGGTCTCTCTCACCAAATCTGGTCCCAAAAGTTCTGTGTCTCCCACTTCAGCCCAACACAATGGAGATCGACATGGTCGTCCGTACAAAGCTTCGAATGGCGCCATTCCAATACTTGAGTGATAACTGTTGTTATACGCAAATTCGACCAACGGCAAGTGCGTCTCCCAAGACTCTTCAAAGTCGATTGCACAAGCTCTAAGCATATCTTCCATAATCTGATTAACACGCTCGGTCTGTCCATCGGTCTGAGGATGGAATGCAGTACTCATTTTGAGCGAAGTTCCCATAGCCTTCTGCAAACTTTCCCAAAATCCCGAGGTAAAACGTGCATCGCGGTCTGATACAATTGACACAGGCGCACCGTGCAGTCGTACCACTTGTTGAAGGTACATTCGACTCATCCGTTCTACTGGGTAAGTCATATTGTACGCGATGAAGTGTGCAGACTTCGTCAAACGATCCACAATTACCCAAATCGCGTCATGATTCTGTTGTGACCGGGGTAATCCAACCACAAAATCCATAGTTATGTGTTCCCACTTCCATCCTGGAACAGGTAGGGGTTGTAACAATCCCGAGGGTCTCTGATGTTCGGCCTTCACTTGTTGACAAGTCAAACATTTAGACACAAACTCGGCTACTTCTCGTTTCATCCCTTCCCACCAGAAGTTTCTCTTCAGATCTTTATACATCTTTGTTCCTCCTGGGTGTACTGTCAGTCTCGATTTATGTGCTTCTTCGAGAATATCTTTTCTCAAATCTCCTGAATCTGGCACACACAATCTATCTCGACATCGGTACCCTTCATCGGTCCCAACCTTCCATTCTGTAGGGTCCTTTTCTGACATCTTGGCGAACCACGCTTGAAATTTCTCATCTTCCTTCTGGGCTTCAATGATTCGACTCACAAGTGTTGGTTGTACTACGAGGCATCCAAAGTGATGTCCGTCACTTCCCTCAGAAAACTGCATATCAAATTCTGCGATTGTCTCTAAAGCTTTCCATTCCTTCAACATCAATGAAGCAATCATTCCTCGAGGTTTTCGACTTAGGGCGTCAGCGACTACATTAGCCTTACCAGGGTGGTACTCTAATGTAAAGTCGTAGTCCTTAATCAGCTCCATCCACCTACGTTGCCTCATGTTTAACTCCTTCTGAGAAAACAAATACTTAAGGCTCTTGTGGTCCGAGAACAAATCAAACTTCTCCCCATAGAGGTAGTGTCTCTAAATCTTGAGTGCAAACACAACGGCTGCTAGCTCCAAATCATGAGTTGGGTAATTCAATTCATTCGGCTTCAACTGTCGTGAACCATAGGCTATGACCTTTCCGTCTTGCATAAGGACACATCCCAATCCTTGATACGAGGCGTCACTAAAAATAGTGAACTTCTCACCGTCCTTTGGTATCGCAAGCACTGGCGCTGTTGTCAATCTCTCTTTCAATTCCAGAAAAGCGCGTTCATGCTTATCAGCCCATTCAAACTTCAAATCTTTCTTAGTCAAACCAGTTAATGGGGCTGCTATCTTTGAGAAACCCTCTACAAATCTCCGATAGTAACCAGCTAGTCCCAGAAAACTTCTGACTTCTGTAGCATTGGTCGGCCGAGTCCAATTTGCCACTGCATCGGTCTTTGAGGAGTCAACTGCGATTCCTTGTTGTGAGATCACATGCCCGAGGAACTTAACTTCCTGAAGCCAGAATTCACACTTGCTGAATTTAGCATACAGGCGGTGATCCTTGAGAGTCTGCATTGCAATCCGTAGATGCTGCTCATGCTCTTCCTCTGACTTGGAATAGATCAAAATATCGTCAATAAAGACAATAACGAATTGATCCAAATAGGGCTTGAATACTCTGTTCATCAAGTCCATAAACACAGCCGGAGCATTCGTCATCCCAAACGGCATCACTAAGAACTCATAGTGTCCGTATCTCGTCCTGAAAGCAGTCTTAGGTATGTCTTCCTTCCGCACCCTCAACTGGTGATACCCTGACCGTAGATCAATCTTAGAAAAGGTCGTGGCTCCTTGCAACTGATCAAACAGATCGTCTATCTGAGGTAAAGGATACTTATTCTTGATAGTAACCTTATTCAGTTCTCGGTAGTCAATACATAATCGCATCGTCCCATCCTTCTTCTTCACGAATAACACTGGTGCTCCCCAGGGTGAAGTACTTGGACGAACAAACCCCAACTTCTCAAGTTCTTGAACTTGTTCCTTCAGCTCCAGTAGTTCTGTAGGGGCCATCCTGTAGGGAACCTTGGTTATAGGTCGAGTGCCTGGTACCAATTCCACACAGAATTCTATGCCCCTTTCCGACGGTAATCCTGAAATATCTCGGAATACTTCCTCAAATTCCTTGATCACCGGGATTGATGATACAGTCACCTCTGCACTGACAACCTCAATGTTTGCTAGGCATCTGGTGAGGAACATATCACCTGAAGGGTTGCATTGGAAATCAAAGGGTCGATTCCCATTTTCCGCAAATGTGATCCTCTTCCTTGCACAATCCAACTTCGCATGATTCTTCTCGAGCCAATCCATTCCCAGGATTATATCGAACTCCTTCATCGACAGAACCACCAATCTTGCCAAAAGTTCACGGTCTCCTAACCGTAGGGGACAGTCCTTACATACATGTAATAACTTGACGGTGGTCCCTAAGGGTGAGACAGCACTCAAAGCTTCATCTAAACGTTGCGGCACTATTCCCAACTTCCGAACAATCTTAACAGATATAAAGGAATGTGTAGCACCCGTGTCAAATAAAACTTTAACATGAGAGTTAAACAAGGTTAGAGTACCTTCCACTGCTCGTTGCTCAGACGGTTCTTCCTCATAAGCACCTCTTCATATCCTGTTTCTTCATAACCAGCAGCCTCGGGGATAACAGCATTCAGGCGGGCCTGTCCTTGCTGACCGAAATTGCCTCTCCTAGGGGCCTTGCATTCCGGACTTATGTGACCTGGCATGCCACAATTATAGCACACAGTTCCCGGACGATCAGCACGCCTAGTTGCCCTGCAATCTTTAGCTCGGTGACCGAGATTACCACAATTGAAGCAGTTATTGTTGTTGTTCCCTCCTGTTGCTCGAGGCGGATACTGCTGTACTGCTTGTGTCTGTTGAGGTTTCTTCCCTCCATCCCAAGTCCTTTTCTGTCCTTGAGGGTACCCAGGTTTTTGTCCGGGAAAACCCTTCTGCTGAGGTCGATTTCCAAATGGCTTCGAATTCTGACAACCATCATTCTCTAACCCCGTAGCCAACCTCACCAGAGCTTCAAATGACTGGCCCAGATGCCCCATAGTCAGATGTCGGAGAGACAAGTTAAGACCCCGGTGATACTTCTTGATTTTCCTCTAGGGTGTGTCCACCATATGTGGAGCAAAGCGAGACAGACGCTCAAATCGAGTAGTGTACTCTCGGACAGTCAGATTCCCTTGAGTCAACTCCATAAACTCTTTCTCTCTCTTGTCCTTCTCTTCTTCAGGGAAATACTTCTCGAGAAACCTTTCCTTGAACACCACCCACGTCATTCTCCTTGCAGCTTCTTCCCCAATAGTCGCCTTTTCAGCATCCCACCAATCAGCCGCTGCATAAGACAGCTGAAAGATAGCCAGACGCTTCTTCTCCAGATCAGTGCACTCTATGGTCTCAAAGATACGCTCCATCTGGCGTAGCCACTGTTCCGCTTGCCAGGGTTCATCAGTCCCTGCAAAATACTCGGGTCGCAAAGCGCGAAACTCCTTGAGAAGCTTGTCTCCAGTCTGGTGGGCTTGCCTCCCATTCCCGTTATGATTCCCATTCTGGTTATTGTTCCTCGCATTCTGATCACTAACCCTCTCCAATCTTCTTACAAAAGCCTCAAACATTCCGGTTGGATCTATCACCGGGGGTGCATCTTCAATAGCGGGACGATTCCTGAGATTCCTTCCAGCCATAAAACCGAGAGAAAGGTACCTATCCATCAATCAACAGAATTCGGTCAAACTCCAGATAAGAAAGAAAGTTCTCGGCGATAGAAAGCGACCTAAACACGGAATGAAGTCGAACTATCTTATCTTAATTCTATCTTAACGGGAGATCCTATGTGTTCTGGACAATTGGTCGAGCCATAACCTGGCTCTGATACCAAAAAGCCTGTCACGCCCCGACGTAGCATAATTCAGGAAAGCATTTAATTTCCTTTATGGACTCGTAGGTCGTGACAAGTGAGTATAACCAATTGTCCCTGCAACAAATAACTTAATAACATTTCTAGAGCAAAGGATGCTAACAAAACATAATCTCCACAGTTAAAACTTACTAACTATTACAGCAGTCATAATCTTAGGCACAAAACGCCTTAGTCAAAAGTCTAAACTAGTTTATTACAAACCCAAATTAAAAGACATAGGAAATAATAAGCAGCCTCCTGGAAAGTCTCCTGACTCTAAGTAGCATAGTCAAAATACCCTGGCTGCTCCTGACCCTGAAAATCTGGACATACAGTCCAGGACGCATCAACGCCGTCAGCTTATGAAAGCTGGTGAGCAAAATAAACAAGTGCTCGCAATGTATATATAAGCATATAAACAACGGTGCAATTTAACTTTAAAAGCAATAGACTCAAGGTTCCAATATCAACATAAGTCACGGGGGAATAAAGTAAGCAATAAATATGCGACCGTGTATGAACAATGTAACATCTCAATCTTTCTGACTCTTTTCTCTCAACAAAACCCGACACAAACAAACCATCATTTCAGATACCAGGAATACTATCCGATCGATATCCAAAACAGCACATTATACCATGGCTTCAGATACCAGGAATAATATCCGATCGATATCTAAGCCGAACTCAATACCATCGTTTCGGATACCAGGAATACTATCCGATCGATATCCGAAACAAGCGCCTTAGATACCAGGAATAATATCCGATCGATATCTAAGCCGTACACAACACTGTCGCCTCCAATACCAGGAATAATATCCGATCGATATTGAGGTCGCACACCAGACCGCCACGCTTTACTCTTTCCACGCTTTCTCACACACATGCATGCTGACACAACCTCGACCCGAATATGTATGCCAATGTTTCATAAATAACACCATTAATTAATCACGAAGACGGATAATCGTACGAGCATAAGTTTCGGCCTTAGTTGTTCTTGTTCGTACAATTCTTAAAACATAGACCTTTAAAATAATATATTTGTCAAACAGTTCTTTAAAATTTCCCAAAACATTTTCCAAACAGTCCCTTACCAAAATTTATACAAACTGCCAAAACTGCCACCTCGCGCGAGCGGGTCGCGCGAGCGAGGGAGAGGGGGTATCGCGCGAGCGGGTCGCGCACGCGAAGGGGGAGGACGGGTCGCGCGAGCGGGTCGCGCGCGCGAAGGGGCAGAACAGGTCGCGCGAGCGGGCCGCGCGAGTGAGCCTCGCGCGAGCGGGTCGCGCGCGCGAGTTCTTGCAGAATGTCATCTTTTTCGTTTTTCCCCTGTTTCTGGTTTTAAAACTGAAATTTACCCATTTCTGTTTTCTGTTAGTACCAGGACATGTAATATATGGATCTCCTCGGTTTTCCGCGTAGATTAAGAATACGCAATCAATTTAAACAATTACAGATTATATCTCTAGATATTTGCGATAAAAGTAAGGGTGTCAAAACTTTAAATCAACGGTACGCCGCGATACGGATGAATTACTGTGTAGGATTCGAACCACAGCTTGTTGGAACTAAGATCTTCCATTTCCAATTTACAGAATTGATTTTGGTTGAGTTTTGTAAAACTCCAATTTTCAAGCTTTAATGGTGTATATATATATATACACATATATACACTGAAATCTACATATATATACGTTGAGAGTGAGTTGAAATTACTCACTGAGGTGTTTTAATCAGAGAATTTGAGACCGATAAAATCCGCCGTAACAATCCGTCGAAGTTTCCGTCAATAGAGTTTATACTCCTCCGTTCTTGATTTATATATATGTATCCATGTATCTATATGACTGTGTGTATGAATATAATGTATAAACAATGTATGTGTATTAGTGTCTTGAGAGATTTAAGAGAAATGAGAGGATTTAGAGGGAGATTGAGAGATGCAGAGAGTTGTGAGTGAGAGAATGAGAGACACTGAGAGTTTAAACACACATATATATAGATAAAAAATGTGTAGGCTCCAAGTAACTCCCAACAATCGCACGGTGTGGTTGAGCTCACATGCTCCCACACCCAGGACGCGATAAAAACGCAGATTGAAATAAAAACTGGTATTATTCGGTTGAAAATAAAAATACGGAAAATCATATCAGCGTAGGAATAAATTTCTGGGTTATACAAAAATATAGATATTGTTTTCAAAACCATAGAAAGTATTTTGGAAATTACAGTTTGACCCCGGAATAAATATTTAAAATAGAAATTAAAAATGAAATATCATTTATTTAGGAATTGAAATTACAGGGTGTTACATTAAGGTTGTTTAACAGTTGCTAAACATTGCACACCATTGTTAAAGATTCGAAGCTTGTCTCCCATCATACAATGTAATATTGTGTCATATATATATATATAATATACTATTATGTATATAATAGGAGGTGGGCTACACCAAGGTCTCCAAGCTATGTACTGGTGTTGAATATATTATTTTGACCCAATAATTTTATTTTACGATATATTATTTGTTTGAGATCCAATTGAGTTGATTCAAAAATTTGGGAAACAAGCTATAAATTAAAGTATATTTTGTGTTTTTATTAGAGTACCACACTCTAAACACCTTTTGAGCATCGTAAAAAAAATTAAAAAAAATCCCAATTTTATTATTTTCAAATATTGGATTATTTGGCTTATGATATGATTTTTAATCCTAAGGAGCTCACTAGTAAAGCCGTAGAACATGCTTTTTGGGACATGCATTTAATAATAATACTTGTAGAATTTTAGACATAAAAATTGATGTGACGACTTTTGAGTCTATTGATACTAATTTTTATAAGCATGTGTTATTTTTTAAAAATTGAGATATAGTGGGGGGTTTCTCAACCTCCTATTTTATGTCCAATCTATATATTGAGTTTAGAGTACATGATAGAGATTATGGCACAGAATGTGGACCATGAAGGAGTAAGAAAGCAAATGCTACAAAGGTTAGGGAAAGTAAATAGAGCTTTAGAAAGATTTTAAACCTAATAATTTTATTGGAATACAAAACTATTTTTAGTTGCTAAGGATTCTAAGAAAAAGAAAAATGTTGATTTTTTGTTATTTATTCTCATGTTTTACATCAACTAATTTTGTTTTAGTTGCTACTGATATTTATGATTTACATACTCATGAAATGGATGTTAAAATGCATTTTAAATGGAGATTTAGAAGTTTATTTGGATAAACTAGAGTTATTAATCCGATTAAAGTGTGTTTAGTGTATACTCTTTATATGGTTTAATGTTGGCACACATATAATGGTATGGAAATTTTTTGTTTAAACTATTATTTCAAATAGTTTCAAAATCATCAAAAGTGACAAATATTTTTTTATTAACACAATGATGGAGTATGTGCTATGGTATGTTTATTATCACTTGATTTTGATGTGAAAGATTTGGGTGAAGCCAATGTAATATACAGATTAAACTTACAAGAGCTTATGATGGCACTTTGAAAAAAGTTTTGAAAAATTACTGTTAGTTTAATTACCAACTTTTTTGCACTTCTTTTGATTCGATCAGTGTTTGATTATTCACAACTGACTATGAAATGATTCATCAAAAGGAAAGTGTGTTAGTAATATTGGTAGTTCAAGGTGTGCTACATATCATAGTAGATATGTTGTTGCTTATGAAATAAGAGTTCTATGTAGGTACTCTATCAAACTATGACCCCAACTTATCTTTTATTGTGGGAAAACTCAAAAATGCCGGAAGCATTGGTTGTTCCACGCACAGGATAATGTGACCGAAGAGCCATTTGTGGCTATGTTTATAGAAGTGAATTCCATGACAACTTCTGAAGGATAATTTATTGATATGAATGCTTCT
This sequence comes from Hydrangea macrophylla, assembly GCA_033977485.1. Taxonomy (NCBI): domain Eukaryota; kingdom Viridiplantae; phylum Streptophyta; class Magnoliopsida; order Cornales; family Hydrangeaceae; genus Hydrangea; species Hydrangea macrophylla. Next base: position 30,091,622 of record CM066990.1, on the reverse strand, counting down.
AGGTATATGTGTAACAATTACAACTGTTACAAGAGATACTCTCCAATGGAGAATGGAAAATATTTTAATTGGTGACTCACACAATACCAAGGTTTTGGTACTAAAGGTGTGTAATGAATTTCTCCTCCGAGAAGAAATCAAGTTTTGAAAAGTGTTTATGTACATTAAAGAGAAGGAATAAAACCCATTTCGGAAAAAAAAAAATTACATATCTCGAAATTCGAAAGAATTTGATTTTTGGTTTTCAAGGATGGTTTTTAATCAAATTATGAGAGGTTCATCGTTGTCCTTAAAGGATCAAGCGATGCTAATTGGAATACCCTTTCAGACGACTCAAAAGCCACAATAAATAAATATTTTTTGTGTTATTGGGGCACAATTTTGTAAAAGTGTAATTAATAGACTATTGTGGCTAACTCCACGATGGAATCAGAGTTGATACCATTAGCTACTACTACTGAGGGAAGCTTGGCTGAGAAGCCTGCTATGAGATACCCCTCAATGGGAGAGAACGATACCAACTGTCTTAATCCACTGTGATAGTACTACGGCTATTGAAAAAGTTGAGAACCGTTATTACAACGGCAAAAAGCGACAAATACATCGCAAGCACAGCACTATTAGAGAGTTTCTCTCTACTGGTCTGTAAGAATGGATTATGTACGATCTGAAGAGAACTTGGTTGATCCTTTGACGAAAGGGTTAGCACGAGAGAAGGTTTGAAAAATCTTGAAAAGGGATGGGACTAAAGTCCGATAGTTGAGTCGATTATGATGGTGTACGCAACAAAATTCAAGTATAGAAATAACGAGAAAATTGAGGAACAAATATGATTTTATTGATTTCAGAAAATATGAGTACAATCTCTGTATGATTCTTTTACAATGAAAAGAAAATTCCTTTGATTTGATCTCCTTGATTGTTCACGATTCAAGGGCTTCTAGAGCTTGTTCTTGAACCGTAGATTTGTCCTTCAAATCTTCACGCTGGATGAAGTGCTTGTAGGAAAGCTTGAACGAGGGCCGGGGCTTGATCTCGAACAAACGAACGATTAATCTTCCTTCAACTTCTTGAAGAACGGATTAAACAAACTTAACTTGAATCTGAAGAACAACAAACTGTATGTTTGTTCTTCAGAAAGGCTTGGGTGACTTGAATGTAAGAGAGAGCTCTCAATTTTTGTGGAGAAATCTCAACTTGTTGAAAGGTTCAAAGGTCCCTTCTACATGGATGGAGACTCCTATTTATAGGCTTAGGGTACAGAGTTTTAATTTGAGACTCAATTCATCCTAACTGTTGATTTGAAGTCCTCCCTTGAGATTTTGACATGTGTCACCACTTTAAAGACCATTATTTATATGGTTGTATATGACATGTGTCACAAATAAATTGGTCCACTTGTATTTTGTGGATCCCACATTTGAGATAATTTAATCTCTTGATTTGGATTAAAATTAATAATTAACTGAATTAATTATTAATTAATCAATTAGTAATTATTAAAATTACCAAAATTTTAATATCTACAAATGCCCCCACTTCAGGACTTGGCGACATGTACACTTGCTATATATGCGCGGCGAGACTTGAAGTTTCAACACATTTGCCTTGAACCAATTTATAGTCCGTCGAGAAACAAACACATCCCTTTTTTTTTTTTTTTTTTTTTTTTTTTGCATATAGCTGTACATACCAGTTACTATTTTCCTCGGGCTACTTTCACTACAAAAAAATAGGTCTTTTGTGACGGAAAAAATCCGTCACAAAAAAAGGTGCAATTCCGTCACAAATAGTATTTGTGACGGAATTACACCTTTTGTGACGGATTTGTGCCCGACACAAGTTAAAGGCGTCACAAAAACTCTGTGTCGGTCAAAATCCGTCACAAAAAAGTATTTGTGACGGATTTTGTGTCGGATTTGTGTGTGACACAAAAAATAGTGTCACATATACCTATAATTTGTGACGATTTATTTGTGTCGACCCAAACCGTCACAAATAGTATTTGTGACGAATTAATGTACGACACAAATAGTAGTGACACATTTGATTTGAGGTACTTTATTTGTGTCGACCCAAAACCGTCACAAATAGTATTTGTGACGGAATAAAAAGTGTTTGTGACGAAATTTTAAATATTGTGGCCACAATTATTACCAAAACCGTCACAAAATATTATTTGTGACAGAAATTTATATATTGTCACCAAAAATTATTATTTCTCCATCACAATAAATTATCCCATACTTATTTTTAAGGACAAGAACCACATAAAATTTAAAAGCATATTAATTAAAGATAAAACAAGAGACAATAAAGCATATGTTCATACATAATTGTTTCATAGCTGACATTAGTAAAAATAAAAATAAAATGATAACAATCTGAATAAAGTCATTAATTTCATAATTGATTCAATTAAAAAGGACAAATTATGCTCTAATCCTCGATCCCTTGGCACAACCTGAAATAAAAAAAGAAAATTCAATTAAAAATATAATAATGCAACCCCCCAGCAACCTAAAGAGCAAAACAAAACCAAAAATACAAATAAAAAACTATCCAAACAAACACGAACAAAAAAAAAAGGGCAAAGATTCCTAAAAAAAATCGGCAGAGTTTCCTCTGTTTCTACAACATCCGAATATTTTCATAAACCTGTGTAAATAAATTTATCACAATCTAAAATCAACATACAACTCTTTAGCACTTTTATACAATCAACATATATACAAATTTCTTCTCAAAGTTCTACCAACATGATGAGTCTAATGTTAGTTCATGCTATACAACAAATAATCGAAAATCACCAACCCTAATTGTGAATGCACCACAACTCACAATTCTCCTTATTAATAAAAGACAAATCAACCATATTGTTTCACCACATAAAAACATACATATACAGGGATCGGAAGCATTAGACGGATATACTTATAAGAGACACACACACACACACACACACACACACACACGCATGAGGCTAGAGAAGAAGCAGCAGCACAATGTATATCTAGACAGTTGAAGAAATTCACAATCAACTGGTCATAGGGCAATAGGTGGGAGTGCATATAGATGAAGTGGTCCGTAAATTATCTAGTTTTTTGGAATGCTGAGATGCATATCCTCAATGCTTCCTTGCATAACCATAAGCAAAAGACAAAGCACATGGCTGAAACGTATGATCCCATAGCGGACGAACCTCAGATTTACAATTTCCAAGTAAAGCGAAAAAAATAGTTCAAGTAAAGCAAATTTTAAGAGTGATGAGATGTGTATACCTAATATTTTGGTAGGAGTCAAGTAAAAGGAAACGTCTTTATATCTTTTGTCCAAAAATAGCCTTTCTGTTGAACCAACATGTATGCACACCAACCATACATAAGCACAGGTTTTTCAAGTAATAGCACCAAACACTTCTTACTTGTGAAGCAATCAGGGGCAGATCTGGATTCCCTCACAATACAAGGTATAATGTTCTGTAGTAGTATTGACCGAAATTTTATGGTTCTTTTTCAAATTTTCGCGTCCGTGATGTTCTCATTATGCATTTAGAGGTTAAAATTCAATTCAAATAGGACTTCCGGGTCTGATTATAACTTCTAAAAAGTTACTAATACTTATTACTTTCAAAGTTTTAAAACTTCGGCACATTTTTAGGAGCACACATGTTTGTTTACAGAAAATTTGCGCTTATGGACTACATGCTCCTATGGACTACATGCTCCTATGCTCAAGCCTAATATTGAAAGACAATTTTTTGTGTTTGTTATTCTTTGGTGGAGAAGTCTTTACCCACTTCGATTGATTCTTTTATCGAGTTCTTGGGTGATATCTCTTTTGTAATCTTGAATAGTTGTATACCTCATGAACTGCAGTGGACCCTTAACTGAACCAGCATTAGCATCCACAGAAGGGTCTTGTTCAACAGCTCCATTCTTTTCATTAACATCTTTTGAAGCAGTCCCTGGCAAGATATATAGACCAAGTCCAGTCTTCTCCTCATCAAGAATTGCAAACTAGTTTTCATTAGGGCCAATAAATGCAGCATCTCGACCTACAAAATGCATAATATGGGTTATAGTGATTCCCATCCACACAAACATAGTACACTTGAGTGTAGCAGCAGACACTAAACATTTAGAGGCTGAAAAACCTTTGACAGTGCTTGTTTTACTATTTGCTGACTGAGAATTAGTATTTTCTCGATAAAGAACCACTTCATTTGTTGCTCCACTGAACTCATAAACTGCAAGAAACAGGTGCTGCTTTCTACTATAAAGCATATACTTAGGATGGAATTCAACATTCCTGGAATCTGAAAACAGAAAATAGAAGTACCCACTTAACTATGGATGTAATTTCCATATACATTATTGACAGAAGTACAGTGATTGAAACTTTCATGAAGGATAATCAAGTACAAAATTACCGTGTTGTGAAGCCTCTTATAAACATTTTCCACTCCAGAACAGAGATTATACGACATAAGGTTTACACCATCTATGTAGAAAGCTCTGACAGGATAGTGAAGAACTCGATTCTCTTTATTGAAGAAGTTTAGCTTCAAATGAAACGGCTGCCATAAAGCCAAGAGAATTAGTAACAAATTTAAGCAGAACTACTTGAATACTGGATTCATAATTAACTGAAATCATCCAGAGACTCACTTGGCACACAGGACTATCTTTCAAATGATGCTTACAATCTACAATGGTTCCATTGATTTTGTTTAGTGTCTTTAAAAACATGCCTTGATCAAATTTCATGGTATGACAGACCCTTGTAAACTTCATCATCAATTGGAGTCTCTCATGCATAGATGATTCAATTCTGAAATTAATTGCAATATAAAGTACTGTTAGGCCTATAAACGAGTCAGGTCCGAATCAGATCGATGGTATGTCGAAAGACTACCTGGTCCGATCACAGAACTATTTCTTCAGTAAGCAAACAGATACTGAAAAATATTTCTTCTCTCTCCTCCCTGGACAAGATGTCAAAAACTGAGATCGGACAAGATGTCAAAAACTGAGATGATGATCTCCAATTTTACATGGGCTGGGTTGTGCTTAAAGTATCAGTACAGTCACTCGAATAGGCCTAACGCTGCTTATCTAGGGGGCTTCAAATTGTTCCTCCATACAGCGTTTGTGACTCACTTAAATGAATCTGGAGAAAAATCCATAGATGCAATTAAGCAAAGAAAAATTAATTAGATGCAAGCCAACTGGTTTTGGGCCTGCCCAATAGGCGCATGGTAATTGAGAGCCTAAATTTTGAAAATCTGCCCAAGATTCAAAAATGGTGTGAAAAATGAAGCATAAATCCACTAAAAAGATTAGTTCAGACACGGAAGGCTGGTCAATATGCCTAGATGTCTTATATGAGAATTCATGTATCTCCAAGTAATTTTTTGTTAAGTCATACTAACGAATAAAAAAAATCCACAACGAATCATATTCTCCAATTTTGCACATTTTAATCCTTCTCTAAGCACCGGTTTCCCTCATTTTAGTGGTAAACTAAGAAATAGGCATAAGTAGAACCTGCAAAGTCTATTAAATAGATATTCAAGACTTGCATGCAGGCCACATAGCAAACCAGCAGGGGTTAGATGCTCACTTTCTTTCATTTCATGTGTCTTTTGTTTTGGCAACAAACGCACAGTTGACTCACATGAATGGCAACACATATACACATATGTATGTATCTCTCCATCACCAGATATTGCTATCCTAGATTCCCCATTTCTAGACTAAACCAAATGACATTCACAATGCCGTTTGGGAATGATACAACATTGTGATCGAGTGCCATTTGGTTTGTAACGGCTTTAGCCTATGCTGTTTCTCTATACAATTGTAATATCCTCGCCCGAAAAATATTTAATTTAGTGCTAAATAAATGTTTAGTATTAATTAATCTATATTTGGTCGTAAGGTTAAGTTACAGACTTAACTTAAATTTTGAGTGTTCGGAAGGGAACACAGTGAAAGTGCCATTACGGATGGTACTAGAATTGAAAGTGGGACCCAGTGAAGGGTTGTGATTTATTTAATACAATTATGTGCTTAAATGATTATATGTTACATGCCTATAATGTTTTAATATTATATTGTTTAGTTTGGTTACCAGTTTGGGTAGCCAAGTAAGAGCGTAAATGGACACAGTTCATAACTAGTAGAGTAATTAGCAACTATATGGAATTATATGGGACCACGTTTGGGACCCTACGAGACTTAGACCAATACTTATAATTTAGTTTTGATAATTAATGGAATGTTTGGGTTTTCATAATAAGAACTTACAAAAGTTTGGGGAGGTAAATGTAATATACCTAAGTTAATGCTTATCTCCTAAATGAGATATGCATATGACTCATTAGGAGTCAAAATACATTTTGACAGTGAGTTGGAGAGAGAAAGGAGAGAAAGAAAGAACTCAAGGGTTTGGGCTATTTTCTTGAAGATTCATCTAGCAATTGGCTCTTAGGATTCAAATTGAAGATATATTTGGCATCTAGGAGGTAAGATCTTCACTTGGATATAATTTTTATTGAGATTCATGATAGTTTGTTCTTGACCAATTTGGGGATAATCCATGGAAGTTCATAATAAACTTGTAGGATTCATACTTGAAGTGGGTTTGGGTTGCTTGATGCTAGAAATCAACTTCTTAGAGATCAATTAGAAGAAATTTGTTAAGGTGAGTGGTTTAATCCTAAGTTTGGGATGTTTAAATATGATGTATGTTTTATGATTTAATTGAGTTAGAGAGCATGTGGGTGAAAGCAAGAACTTGGTAAAATTGAAATTTTGGAAGTTAGATTCTTAAACCCAACAAGCTGCCCAGTTTTTGTAAAATCAGAAATACGCATAGTAAACAGTGTTAAATTGCGAAGTTTCGCGGTATCTGACCCGAAACGTCCATACGAAACTTTTTCGTGTTGTAAGTTTTTCCTGAAAATGTCATCTAATAGCAGTTTTTGGCAGTTTTCAGTGAGTTACGGGATTTTGCTTTTCATAGAATTACTATGTTTATGAATGAGTAATTGTGATGAAAATATTGTGTTCACATGTTGAAGTGATTATATGCTTATGTGGGTCAATGGGAATCATGTAATTGCCACCATGTATATTTAGTCCGTAGGGACAGTTAAACCTCTTACGGAGAGGTAGTGGTGACGACCACAATGGAAAAGTGAGGTGACTACGGGTCACAGAGTGGTCGCTATATGCGAAATCATCTTGAGTGGATGTCCGGAATAAAGGGTCCGGGAGGTGGTGGCTAAATTACATGGATTGCCCGGAGATTGTTAATTTCATGAATGAGCATAGCTAGTGTTGAAAACATGTTTAAATTCCATCTTTATGATTATTGCATTCACTAAGCATTGGCTTAGATATTATTCTTTTTGGTGGTGTTGTAAAAACCATCGCAGGTACCGGAGGACAAGCGGAAAGGAAATGAGTGCGAATTTGGGACTTACGGGGTTGGAGCTTAAGTTATACATCTTTTACTAAATTCGAACTTGGAACTTATGTAAATATTTTTGGTATGAAACTATGTTAGTTTGATCATAGTATTATGAATGTATTGTTATAAGGAGTTTAGTCAATTTCGTCTAACTTGAAGTTTTGTAAAGACTAAACTAAACTCTTGTTTTGTAAGTTCCAACTTACCTGTTGGAAATTTGGAACGTGTAAGTTATGTTATGAAACTCTACTAAGAGTAGTTTTGATGTAAGTTGGAATGAATGCAAATTCTAAACTTATAAGGATTTAGTGGTGGATATGTATAAAGAATGGTATATGCTTAGAAATATGGTTACAAGTGTTAGATTAATTACAGCAGGTTTTGGTTGAACATACAAAGCAATTCTGGCGAATTTTTTTAAAGGATTGCTGAAGAATGTGATGTTTTAAATTTTAATATTTTTTAACTTTTAATTTGACAAAAGGGTACCTTTACCTTTAAGCTTCAAAGATGAAATGCTTTCCAAACTAGGTGTATGAATAGTTTTGGAATATTAATAATCGAGATTAGTAGCCTTAATGGCGTTGTCATACGTCCTAATCCGCTTAGGCCGGGTTGGGGTGTGACAAATTTTGGTATCAGAGCAATAGGTTAGAGCCTTTGGGGACGTGCGACGAGAAATGCGACGAGGGAGTTGCGTATAACATGTTATATTAATGTTTAAATGTGTTTACACGTTTAATTTAGCATGCTTTAAAGTTGTTTAGCATGCATAACGGGTATGTATACATGTGTGTTGGTGGTCAGGCAAACATGTCTGATGATGTTTCACAAACCGGAGGTGAACGACAAACTTCTACACAATTGGAAAGGGTTGAACGGGTTTTGGAAGGACTGGTAAGGGTCGCTGAAACTCGAACTGTGGAAGAAAGGCAGAGAAATCTGGATACCAGAAGAGGCTCTTCAGTCGCTGAACAATTTTACAAAAAGAAACCGACAATCTATGAGGGCGAACCGAATCCGATGAAGGCTGACTTTTGGTTAATGGATATGGAAAGGATATTCCGAATTGTTGAATGCGACGACACTCAGAAAATTATGTGTGCAGCCGATACCTTGAAAGAAGAGGCACAAAATTGGTGGAGGTCGATGCTAAGGCAAGGGGTACCAACAACTTGGAAACAATTTACTGAAGCATTCCGCAGGCAATACTTCCCGTCATCGATGTACGTTCAAATGACCCAAGACTTCATGAATTTACAACAAGGAAGTATGTCTGTGAATGAATATTCTACTAAGTTTACAAGTTTAGCACGGTTTGCCGAGGGAATGATTCCCGATGAATTTCAGAGGGCAAGAAAGTTTGAAAGAGGACTTCGAAGGGATATCCGAGGAAGAGTAGATATACTACGATTGAACACGTTTGCGGAAGTTTTAGATGTAGCTTTGATCGCAGAACAAGGAATGGGTGAATTGGTAGCAAGTCAACAACAAGGTAAACGACAAGGTGGAAATTTGAATCAATTCCAAGGAGTTAAACGACAAAACATTGGGAGTTCATCAGGAAGTAGTAGAGGATTGAATGAGAACAAGCCAAAGTGCAACACATGTGGAAAGAATCATTGGGGAGTTTGTTATATGTTGTCAACAGTTTGTAATAACTGCAAGCAACTTGGTCACATTGCAAGAAACTGTCCGAATCCAAGGCAAGGTACTACGAGTCAAGGTAGGCCAGGAGGGGGTTGCTTTAATTGTGGGGACTTAACACATAAGGTTCGGGATTGTCCCAAACCAAGGCAAGGTGGTTCAAGTTACAACACAGGAGGAAGACCGGCACAACAACCGCAGCAACAACAACAACAACGACAACAACAATCCCAGCCACCCCAAGGACGCGAGCAACGACAAGGAAGATCATTTCAGCTCAGGCCTGGGGAGACCGCTTCAGCCGACACGGTAATATCTGGTATAGTCACCATTTGTTCTCAACCTGCCAATGTACTTATGGACTCGGGTTCAACACATTCGTTTGTATCGCATCAATTTGCTAGACACATGACGGTTCCATTAGAATTTTTGGATTTTGATTTGTCTGTTGCTATTCCGTTGGGGCCTTCGATGATAAGCTCATGTGTTTATAGAGATTGTGATATCAGGTTTAGTGATAGAACCTTAACGGTAGATCTAGTACCACTTGTGATTCAACATTTTGATGTCATTTTGGGGATGGATTGGTTATCCAAGAATCACGCTTCTATTGATTGTGAGAACAAGAGAGTAAGTTTTCAAGTAACCGGTGATGATGAGATTTGTTTTCAAGGAACGGGTGTAGTATCGCCACCATATATAGTTTCAGCCATTGAAGCCCGTCGATTGTTGAAAAAGGGGTGTAAAGGTTTCTTGTGTAGTGTTCTCGATTCCCAAGGTACTGGTGTGAAGTTAGAAGATGTGCCAATAGTCAAGGAATTTTCAGATGTATTTCCAGAGGAGTTACCCAGTGTCTTAATAGAAAGGGAGATTGAATTTGGTATTGATGTGATGCCGGGAACTCAACCAATATCGCGACAACCGTACAGAATGGCACCAGTTGAATTGAAAGAGTTGAAAACACAGTTGCAGGAATTGCTAGGTAAAGGTTTCATCAAACCCAGTGTGTCACCTTGGGGTGCACCAGTATTGTTTGTAAAGAAGAAAGACGGAACTATGAGAATGTGTATAGATTATCGAGAGTTGAACAAGGTAACCATTAAGAACAAGTATCCGTTACCACGAATTGATGATTTATTTGACCAACTACAGGGGGCACAAGTATTTTCTAAGATTGATCTGAGATCGGGGTATCACCAATTGAAAGTTAGGACAGAGGACGTGGAGAAGACAGCCTTTAGGACTCGGTACGGGCATTATGAATTTCTAGTAATGCCGTTCGGAATTACTAATGCGCCAGCCGCTTTTATGGACTTAATGAATAGGGTGTTTAAGACATATTTAGATGAGTTTGTGATTGTGTTTATTGATGACATATTGATTTATTCAAAGAGATCGGAGGAACATGAACGACATTTGAGGTTAGTTTTGGAAAGACTGCGTGAAAAGAAATTATTTGGTAAGTTCAAGAAAAGTGAGTTTTGGCTTTCAAATGTAACATTTCTGGGACATGTAATTTCAAAAGACGGGGTTTCTGTGGATCCTCAAAAGATTGAAACAGTGATGAATTGGTCAAGGCCGATGAATGTAACTGAAATTCGAAGTTTCTTAGGACTAGCGGGTTACTATAGAAAGTTTGTTCAAGACTTTTCTACGATCGCAGCTCCTATGACACGATTAACAAGGAAAGATGTATCATTTGAATGGAACAAAGAATGTGAAGAAAGTTTCTTAGAATTGAAGAAAAGGTTAGTAACAGCCCCAATCCTTGCGATTCCGTCAGGTACTGGAGGGTATATAATTTACAGTGATGCTTCTTATCAGGGATTGGGATGTGTATTGATGCAAGGGGACAAGGTGATTGCTTATGCTTCACGACAACTGAAACTTCATGAGAAAAATTACCCAACCCATGATCTAGAATTAGCTGCGGTAATCTTTGCTTTAAAGATTTGGCGGCATTACCTGTACGGGGAGACTTGTGAGATTTTCACTGATCACAAGAGTTTGAAATATTTGTTTACTCAGAAAGAATTGAATATGCGACAAAGAAGGTGGTTAGAATTGATGAAAGACTATGATTTGAATATCCAGTATCATCCGGGAAAAGCTAATGTGGTCGCAGACGCTTTGAGTCGAAAATCATCGAATAGTCAAGTGGGAGATTTGACGAATCAAGAACAGTTGGTAAAAGAATTTGAACGTTTAGATCTTGAAGTAATTCCTAGACTTGAGGGTGGATTGATGTCAGCAATCGTGGCACAACCGAGTTTGATAGATGAAATCAAGACAAATCAGTTACGAGATCCGTTTCTAAAGAAAGTGGTTGATGAATTACCTGAGGGTAAATATCCGGAGTTCAGTTTTCAAGATAATGTAGTAAGGTATATTAACCGGTTGTGTGTTCCCAATATTAAAGAAATGAAAGAAATGATTTTAGAGGAAGCTCACAGTACGAGATATTCAGCACATCCGGGGAGTACGAAAATGTATAGAGATTTACGATTGGTGTATTGGTGGAGTGGAATGAAAAGAGAAGTTGCAGAATTCGTAGCTAAATGTTTGACTTGCCAGAGGGTAAAGGCGGAACATCAACGACCCGCAGGGTTATTACAACCTTTACCAATACCAGAATGGAAATGGGAGAATATAACTATGGATTTTGTGACGGCATTACCAAGAACTCGGAAGTCCAATGACAGTATTTGGGTAATTGTTGACCGTTTGACGAAGTCAGCGCATTTTTTACCAATCAGGACCACGGATCCTATAGCATTGGCTCAGCTGTATGTTGATGAAATTGTTAGACTCCACGGAGTACCGGTTTCTATTGTGTCGGACCGGGACACACGTTTTACATCGAGGTTTTGGAAAGGATTTCAGAAGGCAATGGGAACAGCTTTGCATTTTAGCACGGCATTTCATCCTCAGACAGACGGTCAGTCCGAGCGAGTGATACAGATTTTGGAGGATATGCTTCGTGTTTGTGTGTTAGATTTTAAAGCTGATTGGGAAACGCATTTACCGTTGATAGAATTTGCTTATAATAACAGTTTTCAAACGAGTATTGGAATGGCGCCTTACGAGGCATTGTATGGCCGAAAATGTAGATCACCGGTGTGTTGGACAGAAGTTGGAGAAAGGCAACTTTTAGGTCCAGAGATAGTACAGATTACTACAGAGAAAATAAAGTTAATTCAGAAACGAATACAATTGGCTCAGAGTCGCTATAAAAGTTACGCAGATACAGGTAGAAGGCCATTGGATTTTGAAGTTGGAGAGTACGTATTTTTGAAGGTGTCGCCTTCAAAAGGTATAATTCGATTTGGAAAGAGAGGAAAGTTAAATCCGAGATATGTGGGACCGTATGAAATTGTTGAAAAGATTGGTCTTTTGGCTTATAGACTGGAATTACCACACGAGTTGGCGAATATTCATAATGTGTTTCACGTTTCAATGCTCCGGAGATGTGTCAAAGATGCACTTGTTATACCGGAACCGGAACCATTGCAGATTAGAGAGAATTTAACGTATGTTGAGCATCCAGTACAAATATTGGATCGGAAAGAGCAAGTTCTCAGAACCAAGGTGATTCCGCTGGTTATGGTATTGTGGCGAAACCATTCAGTTGAGGAAGCAACTTGGGAAAGAGAAGATGAAATCAAGGAGAAGTATCCTCACTTGTTCTAAATTGAAAGGTAAGAAAAGTTTGGGGACAAACTTCTTGAAGGAGGGGAGAATGTAATATCCTCGCCCGAAAAATATTTAATTTAGTGCTAAATAAATGTTTAGTATTAATTAATCTATATTTGGTCGTAAGGTTAAGTTACAGACTTAACTTAAATTTTGAGTGTTCGGAAGGGAACACAGTGAAAGTGCCATTACGGATGGTACTAGAATTGAAAGTGGGACCCAGTGAAGGGTTGTGATTTATTTAATACAATTATGTGCTTAAATGATTATATGTTACATGCCTATAATGTTTTAATATTATATTGTTTAGTTTGGTTACCAGTTTGGGTAGCCAAGTAAGAGCGTAAATGGACACAGTTCATAACTAGTAGAGTAATTAGCAACTATATGGAATTATATGGGACCACGTTTGGGACCCTACGAGACTTAGACAAATACTTATAATTTAGTTTTGATAATTAATGGAATGTTTGGGTTTTCATAATAAGAACTTACAAAAGTTTGGGGAGGTAAATGTAATATACCTAAGTTAATGCTTATCTCCTAAATGAGATATGCATATGACTCATTAGGAGTCAAAATACATTTTGACAGTGAGTTGGAGAGAGAAAGGAGAGAAAGAAAGAACTCAAGGGTTTGGGCTATTTTCTTGAAGATTCATCTAGCAATTGGCTCTTAGGATTCAAATTGAAGATATATTTGGCATCTAGGAGGTAAGATCTTCACTTGGATATAATTTTTATTGAGATTCATGATAGTTTGTTCTTGACCAATTTGGGGATAATCCATGGAAGTTCATAATAAACTTGTAGGATTCATACTTGAAGTGGGTTTGGGTTGCTTGATGCTAGAAATCAACTTCTTAGAGATCAATTAGAAGAAATTTGTTAAGGTGAGTGGTTTAATCCTAAGTTTGGGATGTTTAAATATGATGTATGTTTTATGATTTAATTGAGTTAGAGAGCATGTGGGTGAAAGCAAGAACTTGGTAAAATTGAAATTTTGGAAGTTAGATTCTTAAACCCAACAAGCTGCCCAGTTTTTGTAAAATCAGAAATACGCATAGTAAACAGTGTTAAATTGCGAAGTTTCGCGGTATCTGACCCGAAACGTCCATACGAAACTTTTTCGTGTTGTAAGTTTTTCCTGAAAATGTCATCTAATAGCAGTTTTTGGCAGTTTTCAGTGAGTTACGGGATTTTGCTTTTCATAGAATTACTATGTTTATGAATGAGTAATTGTGATGAAAATATTGTGTTCACATGTTGAAGTGATTATATGCTTATGTGGGTCAATGGGAATCATGTAATTGCCACCATGTATATTTAGTCCGTAGGGACAGTTAAACCTCTTACGGAGAGGTAGTGGTGACGACCACAATGGAAAAGTGAGGTGACTACGGGTCACAGAGTGGTCGCTATATGCGAAATCATCTTGAGTGGATGTCCGGAATAAAGGGTCCGGGAGGTGGTGGCTAAATTACATGGATTGCCCGGAGATTGTTAATTTCATGAATGAGCATAGCTAGTGTTGAAAACATGTTTAAATTCCATCTTTATGATTATTGCATTCACTAAGCATTGGCTTAGATATTATTCTTTTTGGTGGTGTTGTAAAAACCATCGCAGGTACCGGAGGACAAGCGGAAAGGAAATGAGTGCGAATTTGGGACTTACGGGGTTGGAGCTTAAGTTATACATCTTTTACTAAATTCGAACTTGGAACTTATGTAAATATTTTTGGTATGAAACTATGTTAGTTTGATCATAGTATTATGAATGTATTGTTATAAGGAGTTTAGTCAATTTCGTCTAACTTGAAGTTTTGTAAAGACTAAACTAAACTCTTGTTTTGTAAGTTCCAACTTACCTGTTGGAAATTTGGAACGTGTAAGTTATGTTATGAAACTCTACTAAGAGTAGTTTTGATGTAAGTTGGAATGAATGCAAATTCTAAACTTATAAGGATTTAGTGGTGGATATGTATAAAGAATGGTATATGCTTAGAAATATGGTTACAAGTGTTAGATTAATTACAGCAGGTTTTGGTTGAACATACAAAGCAATTCTGGCGAATTTTTTTAAAGGATTGCTGAAGAATGTGATGTTTTAAATTTTAATATTTTTTAACTTTTAATTTGACAAAAGGGTACCTTTACCTTTAAGCTTCAAAGATGAAATGCTTTCCAAACTAGGTGTATGAATAGTTTTGGAATATTAATAATCGAGATTAGTAGCCTTAATGGCGTTGTCATACGTCCTAATCCGCTTAGGCCGGGTTGGGGTGTGACAACAATAGTCGAACATAAACGTAGCACAAACTTAAGTTCCACTAAATTTTCATATACTAAGTTGTGGTATAGGCTACATCACTGCAAGTCTAAATACCTAAGCCGTCCAAAGTTATCCTACCCAGGGGATGAACATACATGGGGGGAAGTCAAGCGCGCCCCCCCCCCCCCCCCCCCCCCCCCTTCCTCTCTATACTAATATAAATAATATAAAGAGAAAGGTAGGGGTACCCCCTTCCTTTTTATCATCACTCACATTCACAGAAAAACCAACAATTTTTATCCCTTAAAAAATGAATATTAGAGGACTAAATAGTCATTACAAATGTTAAAGCTCAACATACCCCTCCCCTCCACGTATTCCCCCCCCCCCCCCCCCCCCCCCCCCCCCCCCCCCCCTCTCTCTCTCTCTCTCTCTCTCTCTCTCTCACACACACACACACACACACACACACAAAACTGTCATAAATTCGTATATGTGAAACTGCCAATGCCCCTCAAACTGTCATACTCCGATTATTAAAACTGTCATAAATTCGTATATGTGAAATCAAATGAAGAGAGAAATAATGGAGAAGAAATGGAGATGTACAGGGAGATAAACTTTGTGGAAGGTATTTTTACATTTTGACTTATCTTTATTTCTCTATCCTCAACATCTGTTAAATTTCTTTATTTTTGCATTGTTGTAACTACTAATTTGATGCGTATATATAAGCAAGTAAAGGTATGGTGTTTACAAGGACGTAATGGAGATTTAATGTCTTATCTACAATGCCACTATAAACTGAAAGGCTCTGCAACTTAAGAAAATCAAAATCAACTCCATAAAAGGTATATGGATAGGAATACATTATGTGTTTTTTCTTTTTCTTTTTCTTTTTCTTTTTTTGCTTAAAAATTATGTGTTTTTTTTCTTCTTCTATAAAGTGCATATTTCTGTTTTTCTATTCAGTAGTATAGATTGCAATAACTGTAATGTAAGGATTACTTTCTGCCCGACTATCAAAGAGTAAATTCTTTTTTGGTTAACTTTAAAATTGTAGAATAATAATGCTTTGCACACGCAACGCGTGTGCCTCAACCGCTAGAGAATCAGATGACAGTCATATCGACGAAACCATTCAGCTCTAAACAAGTAGCAACCATTAAGACTTCCATATCTCCTATATATATGTATGAATTGTCTACCAAATTCAAACCCAAATATCGAATGTCTGAAATAAATGAACTGCAAGTTCACTTTTTACTGTAAACATTCCAAAACTGCAAAAACTGGAAGTTATTATTAGTATTTATTATATGTATGAGCAATGTAAAAACAACCCAAATATCAAATTCACTGACCCAAAATCAAAATGCTTGAAAAAACTAAATAGAAGGATAAAAACTGAATACTATACTATTAAATAGCTGAATAAAAACACTTAATCAAAACCCATTAAAACGCATACAAAAAAGATGCAATTTTTACCACCAATGTGATGTATCAACCAAACGAACATTACCTTCTCCTCAAGCTTGGTCCCACCATGGTCGGCGTAGGTGTGGAGGTTTTCGAGAAGAAACCTAGTTTTCCGAACGACGTCGGCCGGCGTACATGGCTTCGGCTTAAAGAGGCCTTTTTTACGCAGAGCCCTTATAAATGCCTTCTTCAAATCTGAAGAAGTTGTAGGATTTGGGATTTTCTCGGACTTCATACATTATACATAGGTATAGGAATTAGCTAAAATATAGGAGTAAACCATGCCGAAAAAATCCTCCTTCTGTCTTTGGATATTATTGGATACTCTCTCTTTCCTTTTCTTTCTTCGTCCAGAATGAGAATTGACAGACACAAAAATGGAATAAAATCATCGAAACAGAGACGTAAATGGCAATGCCGTTTACTCCATTTGACAGGTAACGATTAAACCCATTTCCTCTTTCTCTCAAACCCTAATTCAATTTGTCTGAAATCAAACACCCAGAAATAAATAATGAACCCTGGGGGAGAGAAAGAGGTAGCAAAATTAGAGAAAGGTAGAGAAAGGTAGGGGTACTAATATAAAGAGAAAGGTAGGGGTACCCCCTTTCTCTTCATAAATCCACTAAAAAGATTAGTTCAGAAAGTTTCGATATTGTAGCTAAATGAAGAAATAAAATTGTTCCAACAAAATACCTAAGCACTTAAAACCAAAGTAACAAATAACAGACAAAGAGTAAATCACTAGCTAACTTAAGAATCACAAATACAAAGATGGTATATAAAGACAAGTACATCCATATAATTTACATAATAAGCAAATGGGGGGTGATCGGAAACCCCACTAAACTGATGTCTATTTCAGATGTACAATGACAATTGTCCAAGAATTGTGTATTTTGTTTTGAGGTTGATAATCTATGTTTAGGGGCATGTTATAAAGGTATCCCTATGATTAATTTGACCAAGAAAACAAATAATATATTATGATTGATGAATAATTCCCTTTTCAAGATCATCTGAAAATTTTAAAAAAATTAAAAATAAAATCCTTCCACTTTGTGACATGTAGGCACAATTTTGTAGTGATTGCTTAAATATTGTTCTTAGTCCCTTACCTTATCAATCTAACGAATCTGTTTTAGTTTTAGGCAACATTAATACATGTAAACCCATCAATATCTAATATATATATATAGGTACACAAGAATGGGACGATTGAGTATGAGTTGTAATATATACATACATATATATATATATACCTGAAAGTTGAGAATGGTGAAGACGATGAAGACGATGATGGCTCGAAGTTCACTTCAGGCCAAGCCTTCGGTGGTCACATGAGAAGGCATAGAGTTGTTAGATTTCCCCAAAACAGACACACATGCTTATTCATAGATCCAATTAGATTTCCCCCAAAACATCAACAAAAAAAAAATGACAGATAGAGAGAGATTGGTTCAGGGCTACAAAGAATACATACATAGAGAGAGATTGGTACAGGGCCCCGGCGGCATCATTAGCGGCGGCATCATTGGCGGCGGCATCGGCGACCGGCGGTGGATTAAGAGAGAGAGAGAGAGAGAGAGAGAGAGAGAGAGGACACCGGGCGAGAGAGAGGGCAATGCGCGGGATTGATGAGTGAGAACTGAGGAGGGAAAATGAATTTTAGATTAGGGCTATACGTTTTTATCTCTTTTTCTTTTTCTTTTTCTTTTTCTTTTTCTTTTTTTTATTTTTATTTTTATTTTCCCTAACCTAATATATTTGTGACGGATATGTTCATTACTGTCACGAATAAAATATATTTGTGACGGATAGGTATTTTTCCGTCACGAAAACAAAACTATTGGTGACGGATAGGTACATTTCCGTCACGAAAACATATTATTTGTGACGGACATATTTCCGTTACAGAAACCGTCACAATAGCATTTTTTGTGACGGATTTGAGTCCGTCACAAAAAAGTTCGTCACAAAAGGCCTATTTTCTTGTAGTGTTTTCAATTATCTAAACCGACCTCACCAACAAATACGCATCAATTTGGAAACTTAGATTTCCTTGCTGATATATACCTTTTTTTTTTTCAAACTTTTTCATCAACAAATTTAATTGCCTTGCACGTGAATAACATGATCACCAAGAAATAGTTTACTACAATGCATATCACCATTGATTGAACCAATTCATATATGTTCACAAAGGCAAAATAAGGTATCTTTTTCCAGTCAGATAGGGTTTAGGAAACTTAGCAATTCTTGAAACCAAACTTATATATATATACACACACATATGTATGGTGACATACAATCACGATTTGGAGACTAGTACCATGAGAACTTCTGGGCAAATTGTAAGTCAGTCTCTTCTTTTCCATTTTTTTTTTTTTAACTTCATTCTCTTTCCATGTCTTCTTTAATTACTTGGGTTGCATGTATACCCATATCCACGTATGTATACATTGTAAAAATAGTGTAAAGAACACTTTTAAAGGGATCTTTTGTGGTGTAGGCTATTGAGTTTTGAACCAATCATGTATCCTACTTTTGTGCCAGGTCACCAAGTAATTATGATTACTTAGGAGTGATTTTAATCTTTAGGACAAATTCTAAGTGGTGCACAATTTGAGCCCATCCAAATCACAGTGTGACTAATTCAGTCCATAGAACATGTGACATTGGGTGATCATGGAAGCTAGCGGAAACACAGTGGATTTGCCAAACAAGACCTTATCACTCCAGATTTCCTTTTCAAACTAGAAAACCGTATTTCACGATTCCTCAACCCATTAATATATATAAACATATATGCATAGGTGAGCATAAACTCACAAATTTTGGCACTTCTTTGCAAAGTAAATTTGGTTTGACCCACATATAGTCTTTTTCTGCAGTTTTCTTCTTCTTCCTTCTCTCTCTCTCTTTTTTTTTTTTTTTTTTGCTGCATGAACTTGTCCACCACTTTAATTGGCTCACACTAGGATTGTAAATCCTATCTTCGTCAGGACTTTGTCACGTTATATATCTGCAAATTTTGTGAGTATATAACAACTTCAAACCCCAGCGAATTGGTACATCCACATACACAATTTGGTTGCTAGGAAATTATTTTTGGTTGTCTCACAACCCTTGACCCAGTAAACTTATGATTCCCTTTTTTTTAATTCAATTTTTTTTTTTTACACCACCCGAATTGTAGGAATTTCATATCCAATTAACATTGTTCTCTTGAACCAATTGGTAGCTAGCTTTCTCCATGAATAAGACTTAACACAAATCACTTGACATTGATGTTAGTCCCGGCGTCATCCGAACTCCTTCCAAACTGCTTAACCATATTTGTTGAATATACATTCATGTGCACTTAGACCAACTTTTACATCGAATGCATAACATAGCATTTAAGAGCACTTGTATATGCACAGTTTCCTTTGCCTCTCACTTCATTCTTATTATTTTTTTTCTTCAGCTGCTTTCATTTTTGCACATGATCTTCTAAAGAATTTGGAACCTACCGACCCTTTAGTAAACATCTCTTTTAACTTTTCTGTTTGGTTAACTAAAAAAAATGTATATGCATGTACATATATTTTTCCAGGCATTCAAAGTAGCGCATTATCCGGCATCTTTGGAGAATAGCTTTGGACTTGCTACCCCAGAGCTATTAATCCTCATGGGCAAACACTCCATTGTGACTCCGACCTTCGGGGAACAGCTTTGGAATTGCTACCCCAGAGCTATTAATCCTCATGGGCAAACACTCCATTGTGACTCTGACCTTCGGGGAACAGCTTTGGAATTGCTACCCCAGAGCTATTAATCCTCATGGAAAAACACTCCATTGTGACTCCGAAGATCTATCTTACTTTACAACATGCAATCTTTTATATGTCGCTTTACTTGCTTTTGCAATATATCTTTATTTATTCAATCTCAGCAACAGTTAATGTCTTTTTTTTTAGATTGGTCATGGTTTTTTTCAAGGACTTTAGCTCATCCCGAAAACATTTCATGTCCATCGTGGATAACAAGGATGCCGAAGAGCAAACAGGCAGTATATTTTCTGTTCACACACCTTCAGCCGGTCCATTTTCACAAAAATGGCCAAAATTAGAGAGTTTACCCAAATTAACAGAATGGTCAGTTGCAGATTCTTCCGGATCACCAGATTGTATTTTTCTGCAATCGCCCTTTCACTCAAATATCTCACGTGCAAAGTCATTCAAGACCTTGGGTCGTCGAATAGTTTTAGGAGATGTACATTGGGGCTGTACGTTGAAGCTAGGAGGTGAATTCAGATTCATCAAACGGTATTGGGAATGGACTGAATATATCCTTGAGAATTATTCAACGGTGCTTCAACGGTGCTTCAAACAGCCCATATATACAATGTCGTTTATGCCTCATTGTATACGTATGACCGGAATCCTGATATCATGAGAGCATTCTGTGAAGCTTGGTGTCCAGCCACTAACACACTTCACACATCCGCAGGCGAGTTGTCTATATCTCTATGGGATCTGCGACTAATAGGCAGTCTTCCTATAGTTGGTGAGATTTATGAGGAAATCATCCCGAGTGCTTTGGAATTAACTGGGATAGACAAAAAGGCAAATACCAGATATGTTCCTAATAGCTGCCCGTTCCTGTGCTCAGCTTACCATTTCTTGCGAAAAAGGAAGGGGAGGAATTCTCAAGTGTCAATCGCTGAATGGGTTGAATTTTGGTTTAGAGGAGACAAAAAACACAGATTTAATAAACCTCAAACTCGCAAGTCTAAAAGTGTCACTCGTCCTAAGTCAACTCAGAATCCTACTGGAGACCTTGATGAGCCTCGAGCCAGGACACAGAAAGAGGATTCAGTTTTCGCAGATCTTAGGATTAGTAGTACTTTTCATGATAAGACATACTTAGATGCATTTCTCTCTTGTTGGTTGTGCGTGTTCGTCCTCCCAACTAACAAAGGAAACATCATTCGTCCGGGAACCTTCAAAGTTGCAAGCTTCTTTGCTGGAGGTCGTACGTACAGCCTTGCTGTGTCTGTGTTGGCTAGTATCTATGATGGGTTGAATAGATTATCTAAATCTTCAGATCCCGAGCGGTCACATTCGCATTTGCCCTTTCATTACGTGTACGGATGGCTAGCTTTTTATTTCGGTACACACTACTTAATTCCTCACTAGACGCAAGGGGCTGTGCAAGGACCCAAAATGTCCAGATACTCAGGTGCGGGAGGCGTCAAATATTTTGATGAACGTGAGGCTCGAGAGCTTATCCACAATGGTAGCCAAGCAAAATGGTGCGAAATGATGCTCAACATCAGCAGTGAGACTTTTATTGATGATGGAAATCTGTGTCTTCTGCAACAAAGCTATTTCCTTAGCCTTCGTTCGAGCTACTTGGTATTGCGCCAAGAAAGCTCTATCATAGTTGAACCTTATAGTCCCAATCGATTTAGCAGACAATTTGGGTTTTGTCAAGACATACCAGGTGACTTAAAAGATGATGTTCGTTCTGCTACCTGGAGGCAAGCTCTTGAATATTGGCGCATATGCCTCGCAAAGGGTACCTTTGCCAACATACTTTTACCTGCGCGTTGTGATGACCCAAATATCCACACTACTCAAACTTACCAAGAATGGTGGTCAACCAGGCATAGTGACTACTTAAGTAATGGGTTGGAGATTTTTATTGAGAGCACAAGGTCGTCTAAATCCAAGCGAAAGGAGCATAAATCTCAAGAAAGCTCTAATTCTGAAGAGTTGCTAGATTTGGAAGATGACGGTGATGACAGTGATGGTGGCACTAGAGCTGCTAAAAACATAAGTAAGCCACCCGTTCCACGTACTTCATTAGTTCGCCAGATTTCTGAAGGCACACCAAGCATGAAAAGATCTAACCCAGACCGACATCTTAGCATTGTGGAGGGAGAGCAAGTAGAGGACTCTCAAAAGCATGATGAGGATCCTTACAAGCAGTCTGCTCCTAAAAAGAATAAATCTTCGGTGCTTCCAAGGATTGTCCTTCGCGATACTAACCTTGAAACCTTTTTTGATGGAGTTCCCAGCTCGTCGTGTGCAATTATAGGGACACATGAACAGGTAATGTCCCTTAACTCCTTTTTTTTTTTTGGCACAACATTTGTACTTGATTTCTTACCCCACACTTTTTTCCAGTTAGGAGAATGTGAACTGGTTGTTGGGGAATACAATGAAAAGGATGATAATGAAAACACTTTGGAGGCTGATGCTTTCAGCTGTAGCAAAAACTCTTTAATTGGGCCATTGCACGATGATTCAGGAACCAAGATGCTTGAGAACACACCAGATATTACCTCCCAAGCTACGAAGGTAGATATATACCTTGAGGGTTGTACCATTGCATCACAACTTAATGCAGTCCCTACACATTCATGTTCTTCATATCAACCTAGCCATATCGCTTCGTCTCTTGTCAAGAGGGTGATTGAAGGTTTAGGAACTGACTTGCTAAAATTACTTAAGGAAGCCTCACTCGATCGTGTCTCTAAGGTGCATGAAGTTGCTTCATCCGTATACAAGAGTATTAGTAATCTTAATGGTGATCCGCACCTCTTAAAGACCATTGTAGATTCATATGTGGGCAGTGTAAATGTACACTTAGAATTTAAAAAGCAGCTCAATGGGTGTGTATCTGAGCATGACATAGCAACCAAAAAGGTTAAGGCAACAAAGGACCTTGACTTTGTCAAGTCCAACCTCATAACAGCAGAGCGGGATAAAAGTGATTTCGTTTCTGCTTTAGCTGATGTCAAGAAGAAAAGAGTCACTCTTGAGGCGACATTACGCTCTCTGTTGCAGAAAGAGTCGAATATGGAAGGAGACTTGAAGGCTAAGAATGTCGCAGTTGAAGCAGCTAAGCACCAGGTAGAAGCAGCGAAAAAGGTTCTACATGATGTAACTTTGATTCCAACGGTAACAACTGAAGATGTAGACATGCTAAAGAATTTGCGCAGACAGGTTGAGAGTCTTCAGTCGTCACTTGATTCTTCATGTTGGATGGATTGATATATATAGAGGCCTCTCCATGTCCCTTTTTTTTTTAGCTTTAGCAGCTTAGTAATTTATTCAGATGACATTATTACTAACTTTCTTTCAATAATAAATGACATCCCTTTTCCTTTCTGATATGCTCATTCATATTGTTCATTTACAGTTTGCCTCTTCATGATGCAACAATATTGCATTCCATGTTGTGTTTGTTATTGCGTCTCATCAAATTAACCACGTATTCTATCAATAGTGATTTACATGTGCCTATTCATTAATGTTGACTGAACTTGAAATTTCAAGTTGCCTACGTACCCTAAGAAAGGGATCAAGTCATTACGTAGTTCAAAGCATTTATTTCCAAAAGACAGAATTTTTTTATTTTTATTTTTATATATATATATATATTTTGGTGTGCCGTACACAGTTTATACTCGTGTGGGCCAGGAGTGCGGTGTGCTTTTATGGATAGTATCTTTTTAGGAACTTCCCATTGATTGGACCTACACGTAATCCATCTTCGTCAACAATCTTGTAGGCACCGCTGGTGTAGACTTCACGCACGACATAAGGACCGTCCCACTTTGACGTAAACTTATTGCCAGTACGATGACTAAGTATAATGGGTCTTCTAACCGTTAATACTAAGTCTCCAACTTGAAAGGACCGATGTCGTACTCTCTTGTTAAAAGCTTTGGAGAGTCGTGCTTGATAGCATTCCATTCTTTGCTGCGCTTCGAGTCTCTTTTCATCCAACGCTTCTAGTTCTTCGAGACGCAAACGTGCATTTTCTTCATTTGTTAGGCCCTCTTGTAATGCAATCCTCAATAATGGGATCTGTTGCTCTAATGGCAAAACGGCCTCAACGCCGTAAACGAGTGCATATGGAGTGGCTTGTGTAGATGTTCTATGAGTTGTGCGATATGCCCATAATGCCTCGCCAATCCTCTCGTGCCAATCCTTCTTTGACTTGGCTACCACTTTCTTAAGCAAGTTGCACAGGGTTTTGTTAAACGCCTCTGCAAGACCATTGGCTGGAGCATTGTACATAGAGGAGTTCCGTTGTTTGAAATTGAACTTCTCGCATAAGTTATCCATGAGAGAATTGTAGAAAGGTTTTCCATTGTCGGTAATGATGTATCTAGGAACACCATACCGAAAGATGATGTTAGTCTTGATGAAATCAACGACAGTTTCCTTTTTCACTTCTCTGAGCGGGACAGCTTCAGCCCATTTTGAGAAATAGTCGGTTGCCGCCAAAATGTACAAGTGACCTCTAGATGATTTTGTTAGAGGTCCAACTACATCAAGTTCCCACGCTTCAAATGGCCAGGAAGCGATAGTAGGGTGTAAGGGTTCTGGTGGTTGATGGATAAAGTTTGCATAAAACTGACAAGCTTGACATCTTTTCGCATATTCCATGCAATCTTTCACCATAGTAGGCCAATAATAACCCATTCTTTTCACACGAAAGTGAAGCTTTGGTCCAGACTGATGGGCCCCACATATTCCAGAGTGCGCTTCCTCCATAGCTTGAGTTGCTTCAACTTCTCCAAGGCAGCGTAGAAATAGTCCTTCAAAAGAGCGTCGAAACAAGGTATCTTTGTAGTATATGAACCGTGGAGCTCGCCGCTTTATCTCAGTCTTGTGACGTAAGTCCTCTGGAAGTTTTCTATGCTCCAAGTAGTCGATGAGAGGTCTCCGCCAATCGTCTGCTTCAATGACTAAAACTGAGATCAAGTTAACCTCCTCTAACGTGCAATCGAGTAAGTGGGGTAACACCCACCGTTGGCACACAGGAATGTCGACCTTTTCATCTTCCAATAATGCTAGCGTTGTAGCCAAGTTCGCCAAGGCATCTGCCAGTCGATTATCCTTTCTAGGAACATGTTCCAACACGACACTATCAAACTTTTCCAAAAGATGGGAAGCATATCGAAAGTATGGCACCAAGTCATCTTTTCTAACTTCGTAGTCTTTGAGAAGCTGGTTGACAACTAACTTTGAATCACCATAAATCTCTAAGTCAGGAATTTTTATTTCTACTTCCATTTCCAGGCCAATGATTAAAGCTTGATACTCGGCAACGTTGTTAGAGCACCTTTCACCAAGTGCAAAAGCGTATGTAAAAATTTGCCTTTGTGGTGAAACCAAGATTACGCCTACCCCCGCTCCATCAAACCGTGATGCTCCATCGAAAAACATCATCCATGGGGGAAGTATATCAATGAATAGTACATCTTCATCAGGAAAATCTTCTGAGATTTCCCAATCAGCTGGGATTGGGTGATCAGCCAAGAAGTCTGCTATAACTTGTCCTTTGACGGCCTTTCGAGGGACGTAAATGATTTCAAATTCATTGAATAAGATTGACCATCGTGCAAGTCGTCCTGAAAGAACTGGTTTAGACATGACGTACTTTATAGGATCGGCTCTTGCCACTAAGTGAATTGTGTGAGCTAAAAAGTAATGTCTTAACTTCTGTGATGCAAAGACCAATGCTAGACATGTCTTTTCAATAGGAGAATACTTTAGCTCTGTCACAGTCAAGCGACGACTCAAGTAGTATAATGCTTTTTCCTTGCGCTCTTCATTCTCTTGCGGAAGGAGAGCCCCAAGTGATTCTTCCTGCGCAGCAATATAAAGTACAAGCGGCTTTCCTACCATGGGAGCTCCTAACACTGGAGGATTAAGCAAGTACCTCTTTATGTTATCCAAAGCATTCTGACAAGCTTGATCCCATATGAAAGGTACGTCCTTCTTCATAAGACGACTGAAAGGTTGGCATCGTCCAGCTAAATTTGAAATGAATCTGCGAATAAAAGCAAGTTGACCTTGTAAGCTTCGTAATTCATGCAAATTCTTAGGTGGTGACATTTTTTGAATAGCATCAATTTTGGCTCGATCAACTTCAATGCCACGATGTCGAACAATGTAGCCCAAGAATTTTCCTGAAGTAACGCCGAAAGCACACTTAAGGGGATTCATTTTAAGTTGATATTTTCTCAACCTATTGAACACCATACGTAGATCATGAAGATGGTCTTCCTTATTCTTGCTTTTGACTACCAAGTCATCAACGTAGCACTCCACATTTTTATGGAGTACGTCGTCAAAGATCATTTGCATTGCACGTTGGTAAGTAGCCCCTGTATTCTTAAGACCAAATGGCATAACTTTATAACAATAAATGCCTTTTGGGGTCCGAAAAGCAGTCAACTCTTCATCTGTAGGGGTCATCCGTATTTGATTATAACCTGAGAAACCGTCCATGAAGGAAAGAGCTTCATGTCCTGTAGTTGCATCGACTGTCAGTTCAGTAATAGGAATAGGAAAGTCATCTTTAGGACAAGCATTGTTTAGGTCGCGAAAGTCGACACAAATGCGTATCTGTCCATTCTTCTTTTTCACTGGGACTATACTTGAGATCCAAGTGGGGTACTTTACTTCTCGAATAAACCCTGCTTCAATCAACTTATTGATTTCTTCTTCTATTTTTGGAACAAGCTCTGGTCTAAAGAAACGTTGAGCTTGTTTGACTGGCCGTGCTCCATGTTTGTTTGCAAGGTTATGTACTGCAATTTTGGGGTCTAGACCTGGCATTTCTTTGTATGTCCAAGCAAACACATCCTTATATTCAAACAACAATTCAAAGTATTTTTCCTCTTCTGAAGGCTCCAATAGCGTGCTGATTAAGATTGGTCTAGGTTCTTCTATTGTCCCTAAATTCAGCTCCTTGAGCTCGTCGACAGTAGGTTACCCCCCGTCTTCGAGTGTTGAGGGTGCTTCATTAACATCATCCCCGATGGAGTCGTCATCGCATGCCTCCTCGAATGTAATATGATAAGATGATGTATAAGCTACTTCTTCATTGTCAGCTTCTTGGTTCCCAAGATCATCTTGGTTTGTCAACACGATGGTTCGCCGTTTAGCTTTCAACACATCATCCACACTTACATCTAGCTTGGTAGTGCGCTTCATGCGAGAGGGAATCAAACTTCGAGTTTCAGTATCTTCCTTTCTTTCAATTTCGATCCTTTTAGGAACGTCATTATTACGCCTCTTTGAAAGCCAGAGATTTGTTTTGGTGGTTCGAGAGAAGACTGAATTTCGTAATTGAGGGGTTTGATTTTCCTCCATTTGATTGGAAGCACCCAGCCTATTAAAAGCAGATGTGCGGGACATAAGTCTCGTATGAGAGGGTGAAATATCTTCATTTGGTACACGATCACCCAACCTATCGAAGACAGAAGTATGCGAAGATGATGTTCCAATGCGGTCAAACACCGAAACACGAGAAGTACGTTGGGAATTTTTCTCGTCATCAATTTCTTCTACCGTAATGTACTGGGCATTTACTTTCTTGCTTTTTCCTCTAACTGGAATACGAATAGGTTCATCAGGAGTAAATCCAAGACCATTTTTGGGCAAGGTAATCATGTGTCCTTGTTGTCTCAGCTTATTTTGAGTTTTGGTGAGACCATGCACCTTCTCTCCTGTAGATTGAGGGTTAAGGACTCCAAGGGGTGTAGGATTCGAGAAATCATATCCCGACTTTGCCATTAACTTATATGCTTTTGGATCAAACCCTTCAATTGTTCTTTTGTCAGGGAGTGCTCCATGTTCTGTTGCTATTCCAGATGGTTTAACAAACCCTTTTAAAGGAGTTTTCAACGATTCATCTCGTTCAACCTTGGTAAGCGGGATGGTTAAATTTTCTTTTAGAAACTGAATGTCTTCTGGCTTTGCTCCTACGAGAGATTTTCTTTTTGCCTTCTCATCCTTAGAGAATTCAATGAAAGCACTACAACAAAATTGTGCTTTGCCGACAAAACATGGCGAGGAAATCAAAATTTCCTTGCCAAAAGTATAGTATTTGCGAGGAAATTATATTTTGCCGCTAAAAAGTCTAAAAAACACATATATTTGGCGACAAAAGTCTTATTTTCTCTCCAAAAGTATCAAAGTAGGCGAGGAAATATTATTTTCTCGCCAAAAGTCAAGACTTTGGCGTCGAAATATTGATTTCCTCGCCTATAGTAAAGTCTTTGGCGACCAAAAATAATTTTCCTCGCCTAATGTTATGTCAAAAAATATAATTGTGGGAAATACCTTTTGGCGAGAAAATATACTTTCCTCGCTAAATAGTACTTTTGGCAAGAAAAGTAAAGTTTCCTCGCTAATTATATGTTTTGGCGAGGAAATATGAATTTTCTCGCATAAAATTGAGTCTAAAATAATTAAATGTGAAAAATATTTTTTGGCGACGAAATACTTTTTCCTCGCGGAATAAATAGTACATTCCGCGAGGAAACAAATGTTTCATCGCAAAAAGCATGTTTTGGCGCCTAAAATTAAGTCTAAATTTTTTTTTTTGTGGAAAATACTTCCCCCCCTCCCTTTCTTACTCTGTCTCTCTCTGACTCTCAACTCTCGCTCTCTATCTTCTCACACCCCACCGCCACCAACCATCATCCCTACCCCCCCTCTGTCGCCCCCATCCCCAAACTCCCGCCGCCACTACCCCCACCCTCCTACCACTACCATTATTTGAGGTTAGTACTATTTGAGGGCTTCTAAGTTGGATTTTTTTTTGAATTTAGGGCTTCTAAGTTTGATTTATCAGATTTAGGGCTTCAGTTTGATTTTTCTCTTTCTATCTTGCAGATTTGGGTTTCTAGTGTGTGTGTTCTGTGTGACCTTCTCATTTCTCTCAGCGGACATAGCCGGCAACATGGAAGACCTGTGCGACTTGTTCGACTTCAGTCGAAGGACCTTTGATTAGCGTCAATGGTGTCTTATGTGCTTCGGTCGAAGGACCTCTGATGAACACCGTCGGTTTCCTCTACCTTAGGCCTCCTTCTATCTCGATAATCTCTCTCTTTCTCTCTCTCACTCTCTCTCTCTCTCTAACTCACACACACACACACACCCCACTCAAACATGCATACACGTAAAACATACACACATAATATATTGAAACACATTGACTATTGACATAAAAACCCTTTTGTGTCTAATTTGAGCTCTTTGTAGCAGTTTTGATTTAAAAATATAAAGCCACATGTGGTTTGACGATTCTTCCTTGGTGATGATTGGCTTTATTTTGGTGAAAATTCGTGGCAATCTTGGTTGAGCAGTGATTAAATTGTCTTGTTTTTTTTGCTCTCTCTGTGAATGAGTTTGGTTATTTGATATGGGGGTTAGGATTTTTATCAAGAGTGGATTCTATGAAAATCAGGAGTGTGTGCTAGGTGTTTGATAAAAATCCTAAGAGAGAATGTCAGACTATTTTCTGCTTGTCCAGGGGCTGGTGTGTGTTTTTGGACTATTTAATTAAGTACGTGGAAATTGGTCCTTTGAATTTGTGCATGATGAACTTTAGGAGGGTCCCAGATGTTGTTCTACTGTAGAAGCTTTGCCTTTTCACCTGTGTATTCTCATCATTTGTGGATTTGCAACTTATGAGAGGTAAAATTAAATAAGAAAAGAAAAGGATTTTGGTGTTGTATACAAAAGCTTGTGATGAAACCATTTTTGTGCATCACATTTACTGAATTCCTGCTGAAAAGAAAAATGTTTTGACACCTTAAGATTGAATTTATGCCATTCATATATAATTGGCACAATGTCGATCCTTTTTTGTCTCTGTCTATTCGATATTGTAAACATTGCAGTGTACGTGCTTGCTATTTCATGGGGAATGGATGTTCCCTTAGTATGCCATACTAGTGGTGGCTTTGTTCTCTCTCATGGTCTCTATCTAATCTTCATTTAACCACTGTGTGATTACATATGGCATGGTGAAATCTATTACTAGAGAAGAAATGTTGTTTAAGTTGTGTTCAATAAAAAAATATTATATAGTAAAAGTATCTTGAGTTAAATGACAAAACTGGTACTTGAAATATCTTACTTTAATGATTGTAAATGTAACCATATGCTCCCAAAGTCAAACAAATGACATACCCATGGAATCCAATACCACAGTGTTGTAATTTAATTAGGATGATTTTTACTATTAGTCTAAGCAATTTAGTGTTTGGCACCAATGCAACTACTTATCGTTCCTCAAAATTTTCAAATTGGAAGTCATTCAATCTATTTACCTTTCCTTCTTTGGTACCAACCACTTTTTTTTTAATATACATATATATATATATATATACGTGTGTGTGTGTGTGTTTTCAGCATTATCTCAGATTCTCAGGTCTTTTTGCAGGCTAGTTGGCGAAAAAAATTATTATTTTCTTATGTTGTTGATAGTAGATTCTCAGATTCTCAGCATTATCTCAGGTGTTTTCCAAGTTTTGAATCCTAAATTAGTGTTCTTTCCAAATTTTGAATCTCAAATTGGTGTCCAAGTGGTTTGGGATTCAAAATTTGGGATGCATATCGTCATTACTCGTTGTGATATAGTGTTTGGTATGTTGATTTACTAAGGGAATGATAATAAAAAGATGAAGGAAAAGCCGTTTATAAAAAGATAAAGGTAAAGTATTTTATCATGCTCTCTCAATAAAGTAAAAATTAGGAACTTATTTTTGTTTAAATTAGTCACAAATAATCAAGAGAATGTGAAATTTTCATTTACAAAAGCTTCATTTATGGTTTTTTTTTCTTGCGCCGTGCCCTTGGGGCACGGGTCATTACTAGTATATATGTATATATAATGGTCAACCATGTTTTCTGCTACTGCTTTTTTTTTTTTTTTTAATTTGAATATCCATCTTTATGGTCAGCCTTGTTTGATTATTTGCTTTCTGAGTTTTTTTTAGAATTCTAACTTAATTCAAATAAGTTTTAGCATGTATTGTGACACGTTTTCTACTGGGTGTAACTTAATACACTAATTATATTTCGTATTACGTTTTCTCTTTTACATTATGTTAGTCTTTTGCGTTTTCACCATCATTCCTCCATTTTGTTTTAATTAAAATTATGGTTTTATGTAAGTTGCTTTTGTAAAAGACTAGCTAATGCACCTTACACTAGACAAGCAAGTGCCACTTTTGAAAAAAATCCCTCAAACACACTTTGCTTGAAGCATTGGAATCTTATAGAGGGCAGTGAAATCGATGAGTGATTTTTCAGATTCTTTGGTAGCTACTAATTTTGACTGAAGTACGAGCATATTAGTTCTCTTATTCTTACAAATTTCAACTGATTTCCGTTGCCGCCTCCTTGCCATAACCAATTTGATTTTTTTTTTCTTCACCTTGACTCTTTGTTCCGGGTTTTCGTTTGAGCAATAAAAAAAGAAAAGAAAAGAAAAGAAAAGAAAAGAGCAGATCTGGTAGTTTCTCAAGTTCCGAAAGGAAATCCAGGGGCTTCGTTTTGGACTCAATTTGGAGGTACCTTTCCTGTGTTTACAAAACAATGTTTTCTTTTTTACCTTTTTTTTTTAATTATTATTTTTTATTTACCATTTGCTGATTTTCTTTTTCCTTCTTTTTTTTTTTTTTGCAGATACTTTTTCATATCCGTGGTGAGAATAAGAAAAATTCATTTTATCTTTTTCTAATAGTTACATAAAAAAAATGAAGATACGACATTTGCTTTGTAATTTTGTAGAGCTTTTGGGAAATATTTTAGAGCTTTTGGGATTTTCTATTTAGCTCTATTCATTTCATTTCATTTCATTTGCTTTTTAGTCCAAGCCAGCGAGATATATATATATATATATATATTGAGGAGAAACTTTTACAGGGATGGGACTGGTTGGTGTTTATGGCTACTGGAAGTGGAAAAATAGTGTGGTAAGCTTCTTGCTTCCTTTTTGCTGGAAGTGGCAAATCAGTTAATGAAATTTTCCAATGATAGTAATAGTATGTAATATGTATTTATTTTGATTACCATCTCAGCCACATCCCCCCAGGACCCCTCTCATGTGTTTTCTTTCAAAATTTACATTGTAGTCTGTTCAACACATGGCTGTGTGTGGATGTGCTTTGTCTCAAACTGTCCATTGGTTTATTGCCCAAATTGTCCATTGCTTTTTCTAGATTTAGAATTAATGTAGTTTTTTTTTTTTAAATGTTTTGAGTAGAAAATAGGTTTTTTTTTCCCTTTTTTTTTTTCTTAGCCACTGATTTTTAACATGTTTGCCATTTTTTGGCTTCAAGATTGCTTGCACATTTCAGTTGGATTAATTGATTTGGGTACTAAAGCTAAGACTCTAATTGAATTTGTGCATCAAATAATCAACTTTTTTTTCACTGATCATTCTTTCCTTCTCCTTTATTTTTTCTTTCTCTCTTTTTTCATTTCTTGATCATTTAATTAACTTCGTATTTGCGGATGATAGCAATGGCGGTGGAGGGCATTACGGTGAAGAACCTGAGCGAAAAGATGAAAATTGCAGGCTTTTGAGGAGGGACTTAGTGATCTCACAGTGATGTGCACCCAAGCTTTCAGTTCTCAAGGTAACATTGATTACACGTATAAAAATTGATTACACGTATGACAGATAATGTTGATTATGCTGAAATAGAGTTCTTTTTTATAAGATCATCTGCAAAATAGTCAAGTAATTTCTATCAGCTTACTCTACTATTCTGTCTCAGGCTATGGTTGATCGGTTCTTGGAGCCTCTGGCATTGTTTTTTCGGAATTGCCCTTACCAAAGGAGGGTCTTTTGTTAAAAGGAATTGGGCATTTTTTAAATGAGTTTAAGAGTATGTGGTAAGTTGATTTTGGCAATTTCTTTAAGTGTGTCAATGTGGTTCGAATTTGACTGCAATAGCATTGGGATTGTCTGTATAATAGTACCATGGTTTTATTAGTGTTTTGGGGTTTGAGTGACTAATTTTAAGGCCATATTATGTTTTTGGTTAATGGTCAACTGTAAAATGCTTTACTTGGTTCCACAATAAGGAATGAAACTCAAAACAGTCCATTTATTAGGAAAGCGACTCAAATTGTCAATGTGGTTCAAATGGGAGGAAAGTCAAGTAAAACCTTATTGTAGAAGAATATGTTTGCATCTGTATTTCATGGCCTGTTTTCTCAATACATTCACTAGAAATTTGGAGTTTTATGCAACCTGTTAAAGGGAAGGATCTGCATTATTATTGTTGAATTTTATGGTGACTTTCCTAATAATAATCTGTTTGGATGGTTTTCTTGGACCACAATCACTTGTAATATCTTATCTTCTATTTTTTTTCCCCTCACCGTGGCCACGGGCACGGGCAATTTCTAGTATATATATATATATATATATGGGATGGTAGTTGAGGTCTAGTTATTATTGTATTGTAATTACAATTTTTTGGGATGCTTGATAAACAAACGGAATTCTGTCGGATTTTCGATAGAAAATGTGTCTATTGTATATTTCATCCTTTGTTATTTTCTTAATGACCAAATTTTTCTTATCAACGTATAATTAATGTTTTCCATATATTTGTGTTGCAGATTCTCTATGGACATGGTTGATTTCCGAATGCTTAACTATGTGTTTTTTTTTTAATTACATGGACACTATGTATTAGTTTCTATTAGTTTTGAACAGGAACAAAATGTAAGTGTATTTTGTGGTTTGTATTAATTTTGACATGAACAATAATGAATAATTGTATTTTGTGATTTTTATTAGTGTTGAACATGATTCTGTAATGATATTTAATTTGTGGTCTATTATTGTTTGTTGGATGTATAAACAGGAACAAGAATATGAAATTATGTACATATTTTTATTTTTTAAAAAATAGTTTTGGCAGTGAAATATTTCGTCGCTAAAGGTTTTACTAATAGTATTTTTGACTACCTTTAGCGAGGAAATATTTTGTTGCAAATGATACAATACATGAAAATTTAGAAGACTTTTCGCGAGGAAACACTTAATTATGGCGAGGAAATATTTGTCGCTAAAACCTTTCAATGGCGAGGAAAAATTATTTCCTCGCAAAATGCTACAAAATAATGGAAATTTGTAGACTTTTAGCGAGGAAATATTTGGTTATGACGAGGAAATGTGTAGCCAATAGCGAGGAAACATTTTGTCGCTAAACTTTTCCAATGGCGAGGAAAGTAAATTTCCTCGCCAACACCCCTTTAACGACAACACTACTACGAGGAATGTTAGCGAGGAATTTTTTCCTCGCTAAAGCTTTTAGCGAGGAAATTATGGCTTTTTGCGAGGAAATGGATTTCTCGCTAAAGCCAATTTTTGTTGTAGTGAAGGTGACTCTCCCTTTTTACGACAAGACAATGGAACATACTTGAAAATCAGTGATGAGGTCTTGACACTTGTCGATGATTCCAGCTCTTGTGGCAGAACAACCCTTGAAAGATCATAACTCTCGTTTGTCGTAGCATTAGTGGGAGGAACTTCTACACATTTATCTTTTTTGTGCTCGCCATTTCCTTTTGAAGAAGTTTTTATGGAAAGAGCCTCTGATGATGCGTCAGTATCAGTGTCGATGTAAAACATTGCATCAGCAAAGTGAGCTTCAGCCTCGGTGAATGGCTTCATATCTCCTATCACTGTCTTTACGCCACCACCTTTATTGAACTTCAAGCACTGATTAAGAGTCGATGGGATGATTCCGTTCCAATGGGTCCAAGGTCGGCCCAATAACAAGTTATATGATGTCTTCGCATCGATCACGTGAAATAAAGTTTCTACCTTTAATTCTCCAACTGTGAGAACGATACGAATCATTCCAATTGCTCGTTGGCCTCCTTGGTTAAATCCTTGTATGATGAGACGACTAGGAGATAGTTTGTAGAACGTTATACCAAGGCGTTTCATGATGAAATTTGGCATAATGTTTACCGCTGATCCTCCATCAATGAGAATGCGATTAACCTTTTGTTCTCGTATGAAACCCGAAACAAAAAGTGGTCGATTATGAAGTTTTGACCCTAATTGCAAGTCCTCATCAGTGAAAGTAATCGCTGCACAGCAAGACGCACAAGAGCTTGAACTAACATTATTGTCGCCAAGTTCACTAATAGCGGCAGCATGTTTGTTTGGCTCTTGTAGCACTGTTGTGGAAATTGTGAAGCCTCGTGAAGACTAAACTTTGCTGGTAAACTTTGAAGCGTCTTTGACACTTCAACTTGTTCATTTGCATGCACAACGTCGATACTAGAAGTTTATATTTGCTCATTTTCAGAATCATCTTCAGTATCAGCTTCTTGAGCAGAAATTACGTAAGTTGTCATAACTAGGTTATCATTGAAATACCCCTTAGGAAAATATTCCCACAAAGTAGCAAAACTTGGCGGCTGTTGTAACACATCAACATGTATCTCACGTTTTACCCATTGCTTCTTGTTATTCTTCTTGGGGCGCCAAAATGTATTTCTCTTTTGAAGCACTCTATCTTCATTGACAGTGGGTTGCAAGAGTACTTGTTGCTTTCGTGCCTTTCTCCTTGTAACAAGGGTCCATCCTTCATCGTCTTCTTTCAATGATTCTTTATGAAAGACGGGACAGTTCAGCTGGCATTCTGGTGACAGTTGAATTTGCACCAGCTCAAAAGAGCCGAACTGGATTGACCTGACACTTGCCCCCAGTGTGGGGAATGATGGTTGCTTTTGAGAGTGTTGTGCATACGCGTCGTTTGGAGGCTGAGAAACGACGGCAGCATGATTTGACGCTGCTACTTCTTCTGTGTCCAACAAGATTTTGCCTTCTTTAGCCAAATTCATGATAACCTCTTTGAGAATAAAACACTTTTCAATGGGATGACCGACAATGCGATGATATTTGCAATATTTTGGGTCATTCACACGGCCCATCTCATTGGGTCGTTTGCATTCTGGGAGTTGAATCACCTTCTTCTCGAGCAAGTACTCCAATATGCCTAGTACGTCAGCATCTGGAAAAGGGTACTCCTTTTCCTGCAACTCTTTTAGTGTTGATCGTTGCTTTTGACTTTCACGGGGTTGGTCTTGTTTCTTTACTGCTTCCATTTTATCCTTTGAGGGGATCTTTACGGGAACAGTAGTTACCACCATAGACCATTTTGCTGCGGTCTTGCCCGTTTTGTCATTCTTCTTCACATCTTTCACCTCCTTACGTTGTTCCACAATGGGAGGATTTTTACCACCATGATTAGCAATGCTAATTTCCATATCATGCGCACGTGTTGCCAGTTCTTCAAAGGTACGTGGTTTTATACCTTGAAGGATATAAAGGAGGCCCCAGTGCATACCTTGCATACACATCTCAACGACAGATACTTCAGTGAGTCGGTCTTTACAATCTAGACTAAGTGACCGCCATCGGTTGATAAAGTCCACCACGGGTTCGTCTTTCCATTGCTTGGTACTGGTGAGCTCGATCATGCTGACCGTGCGACGAGTGCTGTAAAAGCGATTCAAAAATTCTCGCTCCATCTGTTCCCAACTATCAATTGATTGTGACTCCAAGTCGGTGTACCAATCAAAAGCATTGCCTTTAAGGGTGCGGACAAACTGCTTGACGAGAAGATCCCCTTCAGTTCTCGCGTTGTTGCATGTTTCAACAAAGTGGGCGACATGTTGCTTAGGGTTTCCCTTTCCATCGAACTGTTGGAACTTAGGAGGTTGGTACCCCGCAGGCATCCTCATGTCGTCAATCCTTTTCGTGTAAGGCTTTGAATACATGAGATTACTTTGAGGAGCACCGCCATATTGTGCTCTTATTGTATTTGTTATCATGTCATGGAGCTGTTGGACAGATAACGCACTAACGGATGTTGAGGTAGCAATTTGCTCTCCCTCTGGTTTAGTAGGCGGCACTTGTTGGTCATCCGTTGTGGATGTAATTGGAGGTGTAAATCCAGGAGGGTGTTTCAGGCTTTGGCTTGACTCCCCTATGTTTTGACCCTCCAACTTGTTCATCAAAGAAGCTATTTGTAAGTCATTTTCTTCAACAGTCTTCGTAAGCTGTTCAATTGCACGAGCCATTGTAGCTAGTTGCTCTTCGATTGAAGTTGTATTGGTCATCATGACCGGCATCTCCATTGTGTAGGAAGACGTGTTAGAGCTTGTGTGCTTTGAGGGAATGAACTTTTTCAGGTTTCCTGGAGATGACCCTGAGGACGAATCTGAGTCTGATTCAGCATCTGAGACCGAGCGAGATGAATGCGCTAACAAGTTCTTCACAATGTCATCCTCTGTAACAACTGGCAGTTTCTTGGGATGCAACATGTCATCCGTTTTTGTCCCTATAGGAGCAGTGCTGACAATTGCGTGAGCCTTCACGTGTGCTGATTTCACCGAAGTGACTTGACCACATGCGGAGGTAGCAACTTTTGTTTTGCTACGGGTGAATGGCCCCGAAGAGACGCTGTCAGTGCTCTTCGCAGAGGAGTTGCTATTACTACTTGCAGTAACAATGTTCTTGCCACTATTCTTGGTATCTTTGGGAAGTTGAACCTTTTTAGATGCCATTGAATATTGCTAGAGTAGGATTTTGAAACTTTGATGTAGGAGAAAGAGATGAAAGGCAGAGATGTCCCACCGGGCGTGCCAGAAATTTGTACGCAACAAAATTCAAGTATAGAAATAACGAGAAAATTGAGGAACAAATATGATTTTATTGATTTCAGAAAATATGAGTACAATCTCTGTATATTTCTTTTACAATGAAAAGAAAATTCCTTTGATTCGATCTCCTTGATTGTTCACGATTCAAGGGCTTCTGGAGCTTGTTCTTGAACCGTAGATTTGTCCTTCAAATCTTCACGCTGGATGAAGTGCTTGTAGGAAAGCATGAACGAGGGCCGGGGCTTGATCTCGAACAAACGAACGATTAATCTTCCTTCAACTTCTTGAAGAACGGATTAAACAAACTTGACTTGAATCTGAAGAACAACAAACTGTATGTTTGTTCTTCAGAAAGGCTTGGGTGACTTGAATGTAAGAGAGAGCTCTCAATTTTTGTGGAGAAATCTCAACTTGTTGAAAGGTTCAAAGGTCCCTTCTACATGGATGGAGACTCCTATTTATAGGCTTAGGGTGTAGAGTTTTAATTTGAGACTCAATTCATCCTAACTGTTGATTTGAAGTCCTCCCTTGAGATTTTGACACGTGTCACCACTTTAAAGACCATTATTTATATGGTTGTATATGACATGTGTCACAAATAAATTGGTCCACTTGTATTTTGTGGGTCCCACATTTGAGATAATTTAATCTCTTGATTTGGATTAAAATTAATAATTAACTGAATTAATTATTAATTAATCAATTAGTAATTATTAAAATTACCAAAATTTTAATATCTACAGATGGTAACCCAACCTATAGACTGGAGATCCTAAGAAGTAGGTTCAAAGGGTAATAACAAGTTATGAAGTGATATAAGTGTATGCTAATTTTCTAAATATGGGGTTTATACTCCATGTCAATCCCTAAGAAGCATGATATCCTGAAGGACAGAATGTTGGGTTATTTATAACTCTTAATGAGATCTAAACTTCATTTGGAGTGGGATACCTAGCTACAGGAGTATCCTTGCTAGACTCACCTAGGTGAATGTGGAAGTGAGGCCGCTTTCTATGAAATTTGTGCAAATTCTCTAGATCATTCGCTATATTTGGATATAAGCACATGGTCGTAAAGTGCTGGCTTTTTGAACTTCACCCTAGTAGGGTTGTGTGTGCGGTGTTGTTTGAGATGGAGTTCCAAAACTACGGTTATTCTAGTATAATCGGGAGTACTATCACTATGTAAATGTTCAAGTTAAAAAATACCTTTATTTATGCACAAAATGATACATTGCTCGATGAACTTAAATCATTTTTAAATGTACAAGTGAGGGATTGTTGAACCATGTGTGTATATTAAAATTTTGGACTTAAGGATTTTAGAAAATGTGTTTTAATTTTTGTTTACAACAGAAATAAAAACATATTGGGCAAGCAGCTTATCAGTTGGGCTTGGTCTGTGGGACTTGTCTTCCAAACATTTCTCTTTCTCAATCTCCTCCACAATTTTCCTCCCAAGTCTTTCTCTCCCATTTATTTCCCTAAGATAATTCGTTCTAAGGAAATGAAAATATTTCCTACAAATATAGAGTTTTTGCACTCTCTTGAAATATACAATTCTAGAAAGTGAAATAGTTAACAGAGAAAGATAAACAATTTTTATATTTTTAATTTCTATTTTCCGAGCAACTATTCCCAAAAGGTGTGATCATTTCGATCTTCCACTGTACAAGGAATTTCGAGACAGAGGGGATTCTGGGCTGTTTTATCCTGGGAACAGCGTGGTAAGTTTGAACTGTTTGCAAATTTGGACAGAGCCGCGAAACATCTTAAAGAGAGCGACATGGTTCGTGACTCGTCCCAAAATTTGTTAAAGAGGCTATTGATCCGATAATTCTGTTCCAATTCTATCTAAATGTTCTAACAAAAAGTAACCATCAGAGAAAGAAAGAAACGTTGAGAAACTGTTGATGTAAGACTTGAAAAGAGCTAGAAAAGTTGAAATTTTTAAAAGATTAGAAATTCTCAAGAGGTTAAAAACCCATAAAGATTAAAAGCCATTTTAGAACAACAAAATAAGCAGGGGGATATATATGGCATTAGTTAACAATAGTAGATTTTTCCCCCCAAAAAAAATTGGGATAGTTAAATTTCAATCACCTTTTTGTGAGTTAACTAAGAGTCAATCAATTATTTTTATTTTATTTTATTATTTTATTTATTTTAATTTAATTTTAGAAGGATATCCATTGTAAGTGAAAAAAAAAATCAAAACTACATCAAAACTTGTCAAGAGCAACTTACCAAATGGTATCGGAAGCAACTGTCCAAATGTGAGGAGCAATTCACCAAAAGGTGTTGAGAGCATCTCACCAAACGTTGTGGGGGTTTTTCTCGACACCATTTGGTAAGTTGCTCTCGACACGTTTGGTGAGTTGCATCTTACGTTTAAACAGTTAATTCTGACACCGTTTGCTCAAGTTTTGATGTGTCTTTAGTTTTTTCACTTAAAACAGATATCCTTCTAAAAAAAAAAATTAATTGACTTACTTTTAGTTATCCCACAAAGAGGTGATTGAAATTTAGTTTTTCCAAAAAAATTTAAAATATTCCTTACCATGGTCAACCAAACTCATTGAATCAAGGTTTGGGAATCTTCTATGATATATCATAGTGATTTTGGTTGTATCATATATTCAATTTGGTGTTAATATGTTGTAACTTTGGTCCGTCCAAAATATTACAAGCATAGTAACTTTGAAAATTACTTTAGTTTTTAAACAAAAGTGTCTTTCAAAGGTAATTCAAGTTTGGACCAAATTACAATATTTTGATACTAAAATCAGTAATATGTATGATACAATCAAAATCATAAGGATGTATCAAACAATTTTCCAAAGATTTGATATCTGAAAAATCAACAGTGTACGAGACATCCAAGCTGTTTTTGGTGCAAAAGTGTTGTTCTTTGGGGCTAAATTAAATGTTGTATCATTTGAAAAATGATAGTTCTCAAAGTTATATATATTGAATGTTTAACTGTATAATACATCCTAAATCACTATCATAGAAAATCCCCAGATATCATGTACATCCTGGGGCGAGTTCACTGTTTGGATTTTCATTTGCCACCCCCAGTCTAAAGCTAGGTTCCGTTATTTTGTAACACGTTTGGTTTGTGGTGCCCTGCAATGTCTATAGTTTTAGTTGTGGGGTGTGTTGGCTTCCTTGTTTGGTGAGTCTGATCTGCAGCACACATGGATGCAAGGGCGGATGCACATAGGGATAAGAGGGGCAGTTGCTGCCCTTTTAACTTTTCAAAATCACTATTTTATTCTATAAATTTCACACATTATTCATTTTTACCCTTTAATTGTCCCCTCAACTTTTCAAAATCACTTTTCTACCTTATATATTTCACATGTTAATCAGTTTTGCCCCTTAATTGCTCCCCCAACTTTTTGAAATCATTCTTTTACCTTATATTTTTCATACCCTCAACTTTTCAAAATAATTATTTACCTTACATAGTTCATACTTTATTCATTTTTTCCCCTAATTCCCTCAACTTTTCAAAATAAATGCCTTTAAACTAAAAAAAATCGGGTCGGGGACATTACCCCCAATCCCTCGTATAAGTTTCTACTCCCTGAACAAAACTCCTCAATCCGCCCCTGCATGGATGTGTTGTGGTTTTGGCTCGTGGCTTACAACTTTTGGTTTTCCTGATATATCTTTTCCCCATTGGGGCTTTATCAATGATATATAACTTGCTGTTAAAAAAAAAATCAATACAAATCGCCGTTTAATGGAAACAAAA
The DNA here is from genome assembly GCA_033977485.1 of Hydrangea macrophylla. Lineage (NCBI taxonomy): Eukaryota > Viridiplantae > Streptophyta > Magnoliopsida > Cornales > Hydrangeaceae > Hydrangea > Hydrangea macrophylla. The sequence goes on along the minus strand of CM066990.1, from coordinate 30,049,771 downwards.
GGAAAAAGAAAAAAGAACATCATAAATCAATTAACCACTTCCCTTGTAGCCGGATGGCAAGGCCTCTGGGTGTTATACCCAAAGGTCTCAAGTTCGAATCTCAATGGGGTGGCCACAGGTAATTCACCCGGACAGCCTGGCCTCGTGGGATTAGTCGAGGTGCGCGCAAGCTGGCCCGGACACCCATGGTTACCAAAAAAATAAATTAACACAGTTGTTGAAATTGGCAAGAACTGATGCAAAGGTGTGAGCTTAGATGAAATAGGATAGATTGGGCTCCTATTATTCAGTGGATGGCTTGGAATGGAAAGATGATTCAACATGCTATTCCAATTCTTTGTCTTGGAGTAGTTGTCTTTGGTTTATGGAAGGAGAAGAATACTAGGACTTTTAAAGGCTCTTCTACTCCAAAAGAATAGTTATTGTAAATATTGACATCGTTAATCAACATTCAAATTATATCTCATTGGAAACGACATCCTCAATTTTGAATCACATGCTAGGTACTGGACATAAGTAGGGGAATGTTTGTTTGTTTGGGCATTGTTTGTTGTTTGGTGTTAAAGTTCATTTTTTTATTTCCTCTGGAATTGTTTTGTGCTTTAAGTGTGTAGGTATTTCAAGTTTTGGCTCTGGCCATTTTTTTGTGTGGCTTTCTTTGCTGCAGTCCTCATGCCTGTGCTTCATGTTCTATATGCATGTGTTTCATGTTCTATCTTGGGATATGCCCTTATAAATTTGCATTTCTTCTTTGAAATATATTTACCTTTTTCTAAAGAAAAAAAAACTCCATCGTAGGAGCACAAATACGGAAAATTATCCCGTGTGACAGGTTTTTGTATGACGGATCGTCGTAAACCGTTGGATCAACATGTGCCCACAAGATCAACAGTCCATAATGATTTGTCACACCAAAACTCATCATATGGGATAATTTTGCAACAAATATAGTGGTGTATAATTAATGAAAAACCGTCTCAAGAACGCGAAATTATCCCATGTGACAGAAATAATTTCTCCTCAAGAACAATAGCATTTTGTAGGTAAATCTATTTTGGGTTGATTTTTAGTTTTGAGTGCTATACAATAAAAAAAAATATGAACTTTTTAATTTAATCGTCTCAGTAAAACGTGTTGTCGTGTCAAAAATTACCACCCCTAATCTAATCTAACATGAGAAGACACTTTCAAACATTACATAATTGGATAAGCTAATTAAATGTATTAATATAAAGCTTTTTTCTAGTCTAGAAATAAAAGAATTTTCCACATTCACCTTATAGAGGCCTCTGTTTGGTTCATAGATTTAATAAGGAAAATGTAAGTAAAACTCGAAGATAATGTTGTTGTTTTTTTTTTGTTGAGTCCTTACCGAAAGAAAAATAGTGAGAAAAATAACGAGAAAAATACACATAGTGGGGTATAAATTAACAATTAGTATTTGTGAGTCACATTAATCCCTTTTTCGTAATGTATAATAACATTTTGATTTTAACTTTTGATGTTATTCAAAAACACAAAGAAATTTTTTTTTTCCCTCAATAAATTTGCAAACCAAAAATAACCCCAAAGAAAAAGTAAGCGAGCCTCTCTCTCTACAATTAGATGTATGTATGTTTTTGGTATTGCTGTTTTGGATTTCTCTCTCTCTCTCTCTCTCGATCTCTCTCTCCATCATATTGCAATTTTTGACCCAGTAGGTTAAACTAGTAATCTAGGGGTTGGGTTGCTCAAAAAGCAACCGTAACATTGACCCCTCACATTTCAACATGTTCTAAATATAGTCATTATATGCCAATAAAAGGGCTAACTATGTGATCTTATAGTTCTACTCTAATTTAAAGAAGTTCCCATACACATATTGGAAATTTGGATTGGTGCATGGTCATGAAAAAATACATTTCTTAAAATTCCAAATTTGTAGATTCTAGTTCACACACATGGTATGTCATAACTACAATACGTTAGAACAAAATCAAGGAATATCAAATTAGGTAGATTGTCATGATCATCAAAATTAGTTTATCAACCGAAATATTTGTGTCAATGTATGTGTTTCTGGAACAACTATATGTAAATTTTTAAAGCATCATAGAAATTTTCGAAAAACGAGAAGAAAATAAAAAATAAAAAATAAAAAAAAAAGGGTATAAAGCCTAAAGGAAAGGAAAAAAGCTGGCAAGTACCAAGTAGAAGAGGAGTGGTGAGGTACTGCGCATCCAATCAAAAGTGAGTTGAAAAAGCTTCCACAGCCTTAGTTGCACTGAGACTACATACTACCAGTCTCCCTCTCTCTCTCTCTCTCTCTCTCTCTCTCTCTCTCTCTCTCTCTCTCTATATATATATATATAGACTACTTAAATAAAACAGATACGTACTGTGTCCTGTTTTGTTCTGTTCTGCTATAGTTTTGCTTAGCAGCAGCTGCCACTTAGGCTGATAAAAAATGTATTCATAAAATAGCATGTGTATATGTATGTGTGTGGGCTTATATATATATTAACCCCAGCTAGATTACTTTTTATATATCTTTTTTTCATGTTTTTTAAAGCACACCTAAAATAGGGTCTTGACTACCATAAACAGAAAGTGCAGGGTGTATTCCTTGTGTTTCAGCACATAAAAGATATAAACTGACTCTATAACAGAAAACCTTCTCTCTCTCTCTCTCTCTCTCTCTCTCTCTCTCTCTCTCTCTCTCTACTTATTTATTCCAAAGAAAACCCAGCTAAAAAAATTTTAAGAGAGAGAGATTGTGTGTGTGTCTACAGTCAGACACCTAGGGTTTTGAAGTTATCAGTAAAAGCTTAAACGACTGTCCAATCTCTATTATCTATGTAAAAGTTTTTCTAAAGTTTTATTTTTTTCTTTTCATATTTCAAATTAGGCACTGGTCCATGTGCCATTGTTTCTTAGAGATATATATAAATCCAAATTAATAGTATATGTAGGAATCTAAAATTTACATATCTTAGTAAAGTTATTAGGTATTGGAACTAAAATAAGTTATGAATGACAAAAGAAACACAACATACAGCTCACCAAATGTTTGATAATTAATTAGTAATATTTAGATTGAGTTGATTTTCAAAAGAAAGCACTTTTTCTTGTTTGTTACCAATGAAAAAAAAAAGAGAGAGAAAAATAGGAAGATCGAAAAAGAAAACTTAAAAGATTTTAATTAGTTGCATTTTAATGATCCTTTGTAATTTAATTTGTTGATTTTCAATTAATATTTTATTACAATTAACTAATTTTATTTGTGTTGTGACCGTCTGATAATTTCATACTCAAATAACGACAACCATATACAAAAACTAACAAATTAATAAACAAACACACAAGAACACAACAATTTACTTGTTTAATTATTCGATCGATCTAGCTAAATTATGCCTGCATATATGTCAAGGTTAGCTTCACAATGAATTTTCAACAAAACTTGTTCATGATCGATGCACTATATGAAACTCTCTCTCTCTCTCTCTCTCTCTCTCTCTCTCTCTCTCTCATATCTAAACATTTTTAATATTGCAATAGTAGCCCTAAGACACACATTCCATAACCCACAAAATAATACATATAAACCGAGTAGGATTTGACCCGTTTAACATACCGGGTTCACCAACCCACTAGTTACCATTTTTGGGTGGTGTCGAATGGAATTCGAGCCACATGACGTACAATGTGATAATTTCAATATAGTGGAAAATACTACAAATTTTGGTTTAGCTTCCACAAAATCCCCAAACCATAAATTAAGAATTCATGGCCAAAAAGAGTTGTAGCTAATAAAATCATATTATGATGAGAAAAATATCTCATTTCCAAATTATCACAAGACAAAAAATTACTAGTATTTAATGAACACATTTTGCCCATCTTAATTACTTGGCCTCTCAAAAGATATTTTCCCATTGTCTTAGGTATTGGGGAGGGGGTGTGTGTGTGTGTCAAATTGAGTAATACTCTAATTAATACATGAAAATAAAATTTCTAACTTCAATTTAATAGGCAAAACCCTCAATACATCCTATAAGATGAAGATCAAGTGAGACACAATTGTAAGATCACAAAAGCAGATAGCTAGGTATTAAAGCATCTAACTGACACAATATTCAGGAGAGAGAGAGAGAGAGAGAGAGAGAGAGAGAGAGAGAGAGAGAGAGAGGGGGTTAATTTTCCTAAGAATCAGATCATGTATTGCTCTATTTTGGAAGTGGATAATAGTTTGACAAACAAAAGGGGAATGAAAAAGCTGTGTTTGGGTTCTTCGATCACATGCATTACACACAAATGTGAAAAGACAAAATTAATTAATTGAGATAAGAGCCAAATGCTAATAAGAAAGCTTGAGAGACAAATCAACAGAATTAGAAGGATCAACACCAGAAGTAGAAGTAGAAGTTGTTGTGGTAGTAGTGACACAGGAAGCTTCTGACCCAAATTTCAACTTCTCGATAAAAGTGCTTCTGCCACCTTTCCCTGGAAAAAACTCATATTCCATCAACACATTTCCACCAGTACCCCCTCCCCCTGAATGATTCCCAATATTCCTATGCACTGCAACTACTTCAACCCCCTGTACAATATTAATACACAATTACAAACCCATATATATAAATATATATATATATATCCAAATCATATGCACCCCACTTATATGTGTATGTCTGTGAAATATATGAAAATAAGGGTATTACCTGATTGACATTTTGTACACCTCCATTGATGTTTTGGGTGTTGAATCCAATTATATTACAGCCATTGATTTGTGGTGTCTCTATCTCTGTGTATGAGTGATCTCTCACTCCATTACAACCCAAATTTTCACCCACACGTTTTTTCTGCATCAAACAATTTCCAAATCAATATTTAAAACCGGCCCAAAACCCAAAACCCAAAAAAGAAAAAAGAAAAAAAACAAATAAAATATGAGTAATATATATATATATATATATTATATAAGATCTGATTTAGGTTAAAACTATGAGAGATTAAACTGATCAGCACCTTGTGGCAAACATTACAATGCCCAGAGTAAAATGGCATGTTTGGGATTGAAGAGAGCTCTTTCGAGGTCCCAACCCGAAAACCTTGATTCGGAGCTCCAACTCCATACGGATCCACCAGAAACTGGTCATGATGAGTCAAAACTCCACCGAAACCGGAAGCACGGGGCAACCCATTAAACCCGCAGCCATTTCCGAACCTTTGAAGGAACTGGTTCAGACCCGATTGATCTCGGCCGTTGATCATAACATGGGCATTATTAATGACCGTTGGATCAGCCAATGGAGGAAAATGGTACTGAAGTGGGTTGTTGATCTCAGTAGTAGTAGTAGTAGTATTAGTCATCTTCTTCCACCTCTCCTGCAATCTGAGCCGTTCAAGCTGAGCCACACCCATTCCTCTCTGGGGCTGCTTCTTATTCCTCTGATTCGCCTCGTTGTTCGTCGTCTTCGGTCTTCTTCTTCCACTCTGTTTCGCATTCTCAGCTGGCCTATTCTCCTCCAACCCACCTTGGATTCTCGGGTTCTCCTGATCACTAGCCATTAGAACTGACGTAGCCATTGAAGAACACAGATGGGTTTCTATAGAGAGAGAGAGAGAGAGAGAGAGAGAGAGAGAAGAGTTAGTTTGGGGTTTAGAGAGAGAGAGAGAGAGAAGAGAGTAGAAGGGAACCAACCAGAATTACAGATGAGAAATGCGGAGAGACATGGGTTATGGCTGTGCTTCTTGTGTTTGATTCTATGTTGTTTGGCTTATATATCAAGCCTATATATACATAAATCTATATCAATTTTTTTTGTTTTTTTTTTTTTTATATCAGTAAATCTATTTTTACTAATTCCAAAAACTAACCTTTTGTATGTAGTAAAAGAGCTGTAAAAAAAGAAGAAAAAAAAACCAATGAGAACAAAAGCAATCTGGATAACTAACTAGCATGATAAGAATCTTGAAGGCGCGTGGATAAAAACCTAATTGGTCCACACTGTAACAAAAAGCTTTTGCTGGTCATAAAGTGCAATAAAAAGCAAGTAGGCGCATTGTAGCCGAGTAGCAGTTTAAGACAATCTTAGTAACAAATCATTACATGTTTAGTTTTCATATGTATTTTTTGCGATTAGGTATAACCATAATTGGTAGGGCCTTAGAGTATAGTGTAGAAAATTGCTTGAGCTTGACCTTGACCTCTAAAATGGACTTCATTGTGCAGAGCAATTCAAGCGACCAATTCTCTTTTCTTTTTTTTTCTTTACATATATTACTTACGGGCACATATACAATCCAAGCAGTCAAAGTCCAAGAGATACATTCAAGCTAAAAAATATGGGGTAGTTCTACACAAAGAACCAAAATTTTTATTAGAGGGTTGGAATTTGGAGGGGCATGCATACATTGACGAAGCAGGGAGTTCGGGTATTTTATTTTTTGTCTGTTTACACATTTATGGGTAGAATTGATTTCATATTACTATATTTCAATCATAGAGAGTGATATCTTATTATAATCTGTTAAGCTAAATCAATGGTAGAAAAATTTGGGTTTATGAGAAACATATCTAGACAAATATATAAAGAGAGCTAAACTACATTTGGGACAAAAAATTACGCACAATTTTTATTTCCTTCAAAACTTAGGGCCGCTAATTAGATATATGACATACATTGGCCATGTAAAAAAAAAAAAGAAAAAAAAAAAGAAAAAGAAAAAGAAATTGATAATTTTATATAAGTGACACACTACTATTCAAAAAGACGTTATGAAATTAAAAATCAACCTTGAGCTTTTAAAAGCTCCATTCGAGAGCTTTTAAAAACTCTCCCCAAAAAAACCCAAATTCAATTTTTGCAAAGCTCATAAACTAGTTACCAAATGAATTAACATGAAATTGTGTTTTAAAAAATGAGAAGCACCAAAAGAGGGGCCAAACTAAGGGTATGTTTGATAACCGAATTAAGTGCTGAAAATGAAAAGATTCATCACTTATTCTTTTTCAGTGCATTTGATAACATATCACTTAATTCAAAAAGCAGCGAAAAAATCACTGAAAATTTTAAGTGAAAAATTTCTACTGAAAATAATCACTGAATGCATTCTATTTCAGTAGTTGAAGTACTGTTTTCAGTATTATAAATTCAATCACTTAAAATTTTCAGTACTTAAAATTCAGCACTTAATTTTCAGCACTTAATTTTCAGTTTTATCAAACACACCGTAAGCCTAGGTCCTTGGTTCATGTGACCAAGTCATGCATTGCAAAAATAATAAGATAATTTTGAATACTTTGTCTTTTTACCACATGGAATGGTATGTGATACCATCAAGCATTAATGCTGCAGTATAATGTACAGCTCTTCAAATATTTGAGAATCAAATTTGTGATTCAAATTTGAAAAGCAGCTGATTATAATTGAGTCACATTTGGAAAATTAGTTTTGCTCAAAGAATAATGCATTGCTTCCCAAATTTGATTACCAAATGGTTTAATAGTTGTAACACGCGCGTGTGGTAGTGGTCGGTGGTATTACATATCATTGTCTGTGGTATAACTGACAAAGCATTTGAGAACTAAATTTGGGAAGCATACCATTACACTATCAAAAAATGGTTTTTCTTACATTTATATATATATGTTTATATATATATATGTGTGTGTTCTATATGACAAATATATGTATATTCTAATACTCTAATCATGGTAGGTTTAGAGTGCATCTGATGGTTATGGTCTAGCTAGTGCTCCAAACATTTAAAGCAGTGTGTAGCAAACATAAAGAGTAAAGATTTGATCATTAATCGGTGAATCTGCCTATGGACCTGGCATTGGTGGTTAATTCATATATGTTTTACTTCTATAGTGAAATGATATAAAATTAAGCTCATGAATCCATGTGGTAATCCTCGTTCATTTCAAAAGGAAAAACTCAATTAATTTTGACAACTTTTTAATTAAGAGTTAAAATAAATGGTGCGTCAACTATTAATTTTATCTAATTAACTTTTTAATAATAGCACCTTTTGAACTAATTCGTTTGGGTTAATAAAATTTAAAAAAAAAAACAAACAAGAATTAGGGTGAGTATGAGAAATCGCTCGCCTGAAGAGGATTATTAATTCTAAAACTTCTGTAATTTACGTACATGTGAAGCTAGCCCCCCAGAACGCTATTAGAAATTACACGGACAAGCAAAACAGTGGCTAAGTTCCACTATAGTTAGGGATGACAAAAATTCCCGATCTACCGGAGCTCTGTTCCGTTCTTAATGGAACGAGTTTGGAGGAGGTATTACAGGAGTAGGAGCGAGTTTGGTAAATGAAAATGAACTACCCTATAGGAGTAATTGGGGCTAGAGGTGGTAATTGAAAATACCCCCGACTAAAACCTACCCGCCCCGATTAAAGTGTTAGATTCGGGGTGTGAATGAGAGCTTATGTAAGCTCAAACGGAGCGATAGGATCGCTATGGACCGACTCAATGCTCAGGGAAAGACTTAGAACATTAAGTTTCAAGATACTAGCAGAGGGGCTTTCGACCGGTCCACCGGGTCCCTTCGACCGGTCAACTGGGTTAACGGCTATGTGAAGTTTTAAACAAGTTCTGACAGAGGGGCATTCGACTGGTCGACCGGACCTAATTTGTGAAGAGTTGCAATCTTTCATGTAGAAATTCGAATTTTTTTGAACTTCAATCTGTTCCAATAGCTGATAAACTTAGATATAGTGATATATATGTAGTATATAGGTGTTGGGACACAACTTTTGTGTAGAGAGACTCTCTTATCCAATAGACACCACTATATATACAATATAGTTAGTTTTGTAATACTTTTTACTCAGATTTTATATTCTCTTCTTCATCTATTCTAGAGTCATTGAGAGCAACTTATATACATACAATTCTGCAGAACAATTGAAGTTGAGTTGTACATCAATTGTTAGACAAGGCATCGTAGGCCACAAAACAACGGTGTGTGAGACGTAAACTTGTTTTTTGAACAACATATTCATACGTGCTTCGATCTTAAGTTTAGTCACTGATATATTAGGTTTTATCCATTATTTCCAACAATCGAAAAACACGTTTAGTAGTTGGAATAATGGCCGGAGAATCTACTTCTACTATAACTATTGTGAAGAATACTCATGCAGAGAAGCCCGAAAAGTTCAAGGGAGAAGACTTTAAACGATGGAAAATGAAGATGCTCTTCTATCTCACAACCCTCAACCTTGCTCACATCCTACGATAAGATAAGCCGGTGGCACCTACCGAAAATCCGTCAAAGGAACAACAAGACACATTGGAAGCATGGAATCATTTTGATTTTCTATGTCGTAATTATATCCTAAATGGGCTGGAAGATGTTCTCTACAATGTCTATTCGACTATTACTCCCGCCAAAGAGTTATGGGGATCCTTGGAGAAAAAGTACAAGACCGAGGATGCATGTACAAAGAAGTTCATTGTAGGCAAATTTTGGGACTTTAAAATGGTGAACTCAATTCCGGTGGTCAAGCAATTGGAAGAGATTCAAGTGACCATCAATCAAATCATCTTAGAGGGAATGGCAATTAGTGAATCGTTCAAGTGGCGTCCATAATTGAGAAGTTGCCACCTTTGTGGAAAGAATTCAAAAGCTATCTCAAGCACAAGCGTAAGGAACTTTCGATGGAAGATTTGGTGGTCTGTTTGAGAATTGAAGAAGATAATCGTAAGGGAGACAAGAAGGGGCAGCAAGGCACTACGGAACTAAAAGCAAATCTCGTTGAAGGTGAGTCCTCAAAACCCACTTCTAAGTTTAAGAATAAGGGAGGAAAAAGGAAATCTACATACAGTGGGTCTAAGGACCGAGATTCCAATAAGATAAAAGGGAATTGTTGGGTATGTGGAATACCCGGACATCGTGCTAGCGAATGTCGTCATAGAAAGGACCGAATCGGAACAAGAAGCCTAACCTAGCTAACATGATGGACATCGACGATCTTGCAGCAGTAATCATGGAGTCTTATGTTGAAACCGACCCAAAAGGTTGATGGATGGATACCGGGGCTACCAAGGACATTTGTGGGGATCGAAACATGTTTTCTACCTACATAAAGTCGGATGGTAGTGAGAGGCTTTATGTGAGAAATGCCATGGCTGCGACCATTGAAGGTAAAGGCAATGTGGTTATAAAGTTTAACTTCGGAACGGAAATGACTCTTTTGGATGTATTGCATGTTTGGTTTCGGGTCCTATGCTTAGTAAGAAAGGATTCAAGCTTGTCTTCGAATCTGATAAGTTTGTTTTAACTAAAGGAGGAATATATGTAGGAAAAGGTTACCTTAATGAAGGGCTTTTCAAGATCAATTGTACTTCTAAAATTATTATTAATGAGAATGTTATAGCTTCTTCTTATATTGTTGAGTTATGTTCGTTGTGGCATTCTAGATTAGAACATGTGAATTTCAAATACATGTATAAAATGGTTAATCTAGGATTATTGTCTAAATTTGAAATTGACAAATCATATAGATGTGAAACATGAATCAAAATTTGCTAGAAAGCCATTTAAATTCATAGATAGAACAAGTGAGTTACTAGACTTAATTCAAACTGACTTATGTGATTTAAAACTAACTCCAACAAGAAGTGGAAAGAAATACTTTGTTACATTTACAGATGATAATAGTAGATATTGTTATGTTTACTTACTTAGTTCTAAAAAAGTAAAAATTGTATTAGAATGCGTGCCAGCTACTTGAACCAGTGACAGTTAGGGTTTCTCCTAATTGAGGTATTGTTAGAGTTAGGATTTTTCCTAATTGAGGTATTGGTAGAGTTACCATTTTAAGTTGTCAATTACTCCAAAAGCTTAAATTATTAGAGCAATTCTAATAGTCTAGCTAAAGTGAATTCTTAGACAAAATAGCTGATTGTATGCGCAAAAGTCGAGCTTTTTCAAAATATTACTAATTTCCATGAATCTAAAAAATAAAAACAAAAATTTATAGAGTAAGTAGCTAGCTAAAAATGGGGAGCAATGTTGAGTTAAAGATATGCTTGGAATGACAACTCGAAAATGCATTCTTATTGGATGTAATTACGTAATCATCTTTATTAATTAGCAATTCATTTCAAAGACGCATTCTAATACAATTTCAAAGAAATACTTTGTTACATTTACAGATGATAAGGGTAGAATACCTGTCCGAGCCAAATGTGATCAACTCAGAATGCATGGAAGTGGAACCAGACGCCTTGGGACCGAGCTAGATGGACCCGATCGTGGCATTTAGGGGTGGGCATTCGGTCGGTTCGGTTTGACACTATTCGGTTCGGTTTGGGTTCGGTTCGGTTTGGAAGATTGTCAACTGTTAACTGACTGAAATTTAATTCGGTTGGTTCGGTTCGGTTAACTGAATTACAAATTCGGTTCGGTTTGGTTATTCGGTTAACCGAAATGTAAAAAACCCAATTTTTATTTTAATTTTTTTTTTCATTTTTCACAACTTTTTTGTGTTTTTTTTCCTTTTTCTTTCATATTACAAAGAAAGCATACTTTTCTTTATTTTTAATTGTAAAAATACTTATATTTTATTATCTATAGTAATGTATAAGTATACTAATAATATAGAAAATGAAAATAAAAAATAAAATTTCGGTTTTTCGGTTCGGTTCGGTTTGCCTATAGGCAACTGATAACCGAACTGAAATTTTTAATTCGGTTCGGTTTTTAACTGAACTGAAATTGAAAATTCGGTTCGGTTGGTTCGGTTTGTTCGGTTAACCGAACTGTTTGCCCACCCCTAGTAGCATTCCTGACAACGGGCGTGTTACCAAATGAGAAAGAGGAGGCCCGCCGGGTCAGGCACCGGGCGGCCCGATATCACATTATAGACAGTGTCCTCTATAAAAGGGGATTCTCTGTACCTTACCTCCGCTGCGTCCATCCCGCACAGGTTCAATCACTGTTGTACGAAATCCATGAAGGAGTGTGCGGAAATCACATCGGAGGCCGGGCACTCTCTAGAAAGGCCTTACTGCAGGGATATTACTGTTCGACAATGGCCCAGGATTCTCAGGAGTATGTCAAAAGATGCGACAAATGCCAGAGATACTCTCCCATGTTCAACCGACTGGGAGAGTTTCAGACACTGATCCAAAGCCCCTGGCCTTTTGCCCAGTGGGGTATCGACATTGTCGGACCCCTACCGACGGGAAAAGGACAGGTCAAGTTCGCAGTCATCGTCGTGGACTACTTTACCAAATGGGCGGAGGCCGAGCCCTTGGCAACAATAACCGAGCGAAAAATGGAAAGTTTCATGGAAAAGAATATCCTCAGTAGGTTCGGCATTCCACGGGTTCTGGTTAGCGACAACGGCAGGTAATTCGATACCCCATTGTTCAGGCAGTTCTGCTCGGGCTACGAAATACTTAATCACTACTCCTCCCCCGAGCACCCTCAAGCCAATGGTCAAGCCGAGGTGACAAACCGAACGATCTTGCAGTCGATCAAAACAAGACTTGAAAGCGCCAAAGGGCTCTGGGCTGAAGAACTGCCAACCCTCCTATGGGCCTACCGAACTACACCCCGAGCGATAACAAGTGAGACGCCGTTTTCCTTAACCTACAGGTTCGAGGCAGTGGTCCCTACAGAGCTCGAGTTGCCTACTTACCGGGTGGCGAATTACAGCGTGCCAGACAATGAAGATGCACTCAGAACAGAACTGGACTTGGTAGAGGAGAAAAGAGACCGGGCGTATCTAAAAGTTGCAGCCTACAAGCTGAGGGTGTCCCGGTACTATAATAGCAGGTGTAGACACCCCATTTTGTCGGCTATCAGATTTAGGAGCCCCTTAGCTTGGTGGTTCACAATGATCGTAAAAGACTCAAAAGGACTCCTAGAAGTCAGCTCTATCTCTCAGAATGCTCAGAATGACCAAAATGCCCCTGAAAGCCCGAAAACTCCCAGATTTGGTCTCAAAGTTCTGGAAACCTGCTATGTCGTAAGAAAAATGATAAAATGAGTTTTTAAGCAAAATTGAATAAAATCGTCAGTTCCCAGAGACCCCTGGAGTCCCGGAAGTTCCCGGAAAGTCCCCGTTGACTGGTTTGACCAAGGTTTGACCAGGTTTGACCAAGTTTGACCGAAATCGTCCGAATTCACCGGAATCATTTTAAATCATGAGAAAAGTGTTAAAACAAGTTCCAAAAGAAAATCGAGCGAGAACGTCAGCTCCCGGGATCTCCCGGAGGTTTCTAGAACTTCCCGGGAATCCCAGGTTTGACCAGTTTGACCGAGATTTGACTTTGGAATCGAGGCACCGAAAAAATTTTCAAATATTTTTCACGGATACTAGAGGTCGATAGCTTTCCAACGGTATATCGCACACAATTTTCGGATTTAAAACGAGTTTATTATCAATTTCCGAAGACGAAAAAGGCGATCAAATCGGCTTTTATCGCAAATACCGCAAAACTTTTCAAAGTGACCCATCCCCGAACTATTTTTTTATGTAAAGTAGATTCCATTACCTTTCCAACGGTATATCACAATCTCAGTTTGGAGTTCATACGCATTTTCTGTGAATTTCGGACAAAATAGGGTCTTTTCGCGAATACCAGAACCTCTGGGGGCCTAAACGTAAATTTTTGGGCGTCTGAGGAGCAGTGCTGCCGCGGCACTGGCCCAGTGCCGCCGCGGCACTCAACCCTCGCAGAGTCCATTTTTGTAATTTTTTTGGGGGTCCAATTTGATTAATTGAAAGTCAAAACGACATAGTTTTATGTTCACAGTTGTTTGGGACCAATGGGAGTACTTCTAAAACCCCAAAACCACCCCAAATTGGCCTATATAAACCCCCCATTGCTCTTCATTTTGGGGGGGCCAAGTGCAAAGCTTGAAAAGTTGTAGAGAAGAAGAGAGATAGAGATAGGTTTAGAAGAGAGAAAGGGAGCTTCTCCCATTGATTTTCCATAAGAAAGTGAGTTTTATTCTTGTTTTCTTCCATCATCCTTCTATATACTTCACATTCAAAGTCCACTCCAACCCTCATTCTTGAGCATTCATGAGATAGGAAGCTACTTCCATGTCCAAATGACAAAATCTATGAGTGAAACACCAAGCTACAAGTCCAAAATCACATTGATTATCATCTATTGATTGCTATTTACTTGCTTGTTTATATATATGTTCATCCCTTCTTATCTCATTTCTTTTTTTATTTTCTTTATTTACTTACTAGTTCATCATCATCTAAGTGATGACATGAAGTTTGGGGTGAGTGAATCCTTATGGATAGTAGCTCTTGACCTCAAAAACATGTTTGATAGATGATGATCATAACCTCAATACTTCCAAGGTATTCTTGGAATGTATTGAAGTTATGTTCAAAAATAAAATAAATCTCTCCAACAATCTTGGAGATTCTTAATGATGAGTTTGATGTTGGTATTCTAAGTGGCCATAATCCTTGTTGAGTGTTGAAAATATATTTTCAAAACATCTATTTCCAAACCCCTCTCAATCCCTCTCATTTGGTTTCAAGAAACAAAACTTTGTTTTCCCCAAAATCTCCAAAACAATGACCCAAAACAGTGAGCTGTTCAGATTCAAAGATTTGTTTTGAATTAAATACTCGAGTTATAATGATGAAACCACTTGGAAAACCTTCCTAATACATCATAGTTTGTCCCTAATTTTTTTCCATCAATTATAGAGATGTGAAAGTATTTGTTTTGGATGTGAGAAGTTCATATTCATAATCTGCCTCTGTTCTCACAGAATGTTCACCCAACTTCTTGCACTTATTCTGGATATTTTCATCACTATACATATATCTTTTCTATTTTTTTTATAAAACTTGGGTGTCTTAGGGAACTTTTGGTATATAATGGGTCATCATAAACCTTTTTTTTTATTTATGAAAAATCATACAAAATCAGTCAACAGTGCAGCTTTTGTTTCTGAGTCATGTGTACATTCTGATTTATTTCTTTTAATCTGTGATAGGTATTGATGTTTGGCTTTTTGGGTTATTTTCTAGACACAATAAGGATGATCTCTGATTTTTTTCACATTTTTCTAGGCACGTTTGACCTCCCATTATAATGTTGCAAAGTAATACATGCAGTCTGTCCACTATTCACAGCAAGCACCTTTCAACTTTCATTCTTTGATTTAATGCTTATATGCATTCCAAATTAGCTCATATCTTAGGAAGTAGTTCATACTACATTTGTATATATCCCATGTTGATTTAATCCATTCATTCATACACATTTTAGACTTCTAAGTCATTTTAGAAATCCATGTACACAAGGCACCCTACAACCTTTGCACATTTTTAGATACATACAATGCATTCATGCAAGATTTGGGGTTTTTGCAACTCTTAATCTAAGAAGATTATAAGGAATGAACTTGATCACACGCTCATGCTTCCCCTCGATCTAATCGTCCTTTCTCGTCCGTCCCGGGGATTGAGAAGTCTTCTTTTCTCAAAATTAACATGCATCATTTTAGCTTGCTAAGCATACTTTGATCTCTTTGCTCATTTGTTCCAAGAACAATTCATGTCCCCTTTAGATTAGGAAGTCTTGATTATTTGATATATGATTAGACGATTTTTCCTAGGTTTATTTGTGTGATCTTTCACTTTACATTGTATGATATTTGACTTAGATCTTATGAATGATATCTTATCTTTAGATCTTCCATTTTCAAGTTTCTTATGTGATGTAATATACTATCATAGTATTATTTGTCGAACCAAACATAGTATAAGATGATTATTTGGATGCTAATTGAGGCCCGTCGAAAGACGGGGCGAGTTGAGGGTGTTTTAGTCGTGACAGAGGCTCCTTCCTCTCTCGTACCAAAACCCCGAACCAAGTTCTTTGGTTATGAAGGGCCGGTGCCCTTATCCGCTTGGGTGAGTCAAAATTAGGTTTCTTGGTTCCTTAAAGACCAAGTGGCGACTCTGTATCTGTTTTCAACAGATCTTTCGTTTTCTTTCCTTGATTCAAATCAATTTCAAAGCAATCTCAAACAAGAGAGAGAAGTGGTCCGATCCCGGTATCCACAATCTGGCGACTCTGCTGGGGACTTTTATTTTAAAACAAAATAATACAGAGGTTTGACTCATAAGAAGCATCCTTAAAATCACCTTTTTACTGTGTTTGGTTCACCGCATTGCACTCTTGCATTTCCCCCCCTCCGACTGTGTCTGAAACGCGGCGCTGACATTGTTCAGGTCTTGCTGTGCCAGGGCACAAGTCACCGTTGATACTGTACCTTCCAAGGTATATCAAAAAGAGTAAAAAACCTCCGTACTGTCTCTCTGACGGTATATTGGAACTCTCGTCAACGGACCCTCTTTGACTAAACCCAACCCTTGCATATAGATCCCTGTAGAACCTTTCATAGGACTGTTCATTTATCTTTTCAGATAGGACAATATGATATAACTGCTGTATGCCCTGGTATAGAACAGAACCTCTTTCTTATGATCCCCAAGGCAATCACTCACATGTGATTACATTGAGTTGACCTGCCTAAGCACCATGACAAAGATGTCTGCTCCATGCTCACAAAGATATACACCGCAAACCTTGTTTGTCGGTCCTAAGACATAGGAGTATGAAAACCTGCTAGACAGTATGATCACTATCACCATATTAACCAGTTTTTCCCAGAAACTCTGTCCAGATATCCCAGATATAACTATCCTAGCCCATTTCTCCCAGAAACTCTATCCAGATATCCCATATATAACCATATTAACCAGTTTCTCTCAGAAACTCTGCTCAAATTTCCCAGAGATACCAGAAATCGTGCCCGGATATCCCAGATATAACCATACTAGCCCGTTTCACCCAGAAACTCTATCCAGATATCCCAGATATAACCATATTAACCAGTTTCTCTCAGAGACTCTGCTTAAATTTTCCAAAGATACCAGAAATCGTGCTCGGATATCCCAGTTCCTCCCAGAAACTCTGTCCAAATCAACCAAGAATGCCCAGTCCCTCTTAGAAGCCTCCATAAACCCTGGAAATCCCTGTTATCCCTTTGGTGATCGTACTGGAAAGTAAGGTTGGCACACTCTACATGGTTAGGACCTTATTTTCTTAACTGCTATCTGTTAGAAATAGGAGCATCATATAGATTAGGACTTACATCCGCATGCCTGCATACACCGTTCCAAATAATCTGCGCGCACTGTCTCGACCATTCTTGCACAAGTCAATCCACGTTTGTTAAACATCACTGTCTTTGTCTGTCTAAAGCCATCACTGTCAAAATCTGATCTAGTCCTCTCAAAATCTGTCAGGTCAGTATAGATTCCCGGAGTCAGCAGCTAGGATCCTCGTCTTAGGTCAGAAGTTCGAACAATCATTTGGTCAAGATCTGCCCACCAAGTTACTTCAGCATGAATCAAGAAGAATTGGAAAATAAGGTCACTGTGTTGGGAACAACCATAAGCCAGCAATCTGATCGCCTGGCCCAAGTTTTGAGTTTCATGGAAGAATTGAAGCAGCAACGGCCGCAACCTCCGCCTGGGTCTCCACCACCGGGGTTTGAACTACCCCCACCTGAGAATAATGGGGAGGAAAACTGGTTTCAAGGGGTCCCACCCTTTGCGTATGAGAAGAAGCTTCAAGAGAAAATGGATAAGGTTGACAAGTTGGAAAGCGTACTGAGGAAAAGCAAGGGGGTCGATGATTACATGTTAGACCTGGAAGGCCTCTTTGAGCCCATCAAGCTGAAATTGCCAGAGAATTTCAAGATGCCTGCCATCGACCGTTTTGACGGAACAGGGAATCCAAAAAGTCACATCAAGTTGTGCATGAGCATCCTCCAATCGATGGGCTGCACTCATGAGCACATTGCGATGCTGTTCCCGCAAACCCTTAAGAATGCTGCACTATCCTGGTTCCTAACCCTTGAAGCCTCCAAGACCCGAGTCTGGGAAGACGTTGCTAGAACTTTTATTGATCACTTCTCTTACAACCAAGAGTTTGATATCACCATCCGGGATCTAGAGACTACCAGGCAGAACTGCAATGAGTCCTTCACTGCGTTCTTGAGCAGATGGAGGAATAAAGTGGCTCAAATGATCCACAGACCTGTTGAGAAAGAGCAAGTACGTATGCTGGTCAAGAACATGCAACCAGTATATCATGACATGCTATTCTATCAATCCATCTCCACATTCGAAGAGCTATTTGAAATAGGCACCAGAATAGAGGATGCCATCAGAGAAGGAAAGTTCAAAAAGGATGAGCCCCAACACCAGTCCAAGAGACCTAACTACTCCCTGGACTCCCCGGATATCAATGCACTTAGCAACCAATCAATGGCCTGCGCCCTCCGTCCAAACCAGTCCATTCCGCCAAATCGCCCAAAAGGCCCTCGCGAATTCTCCAAACTTGATGTTCCTCTTTCCACAGCCTTGGACCACCTACTTAAAAAGGGCCACCTGCAGCTCCTCCCTCATAAGCCGTTACCAGATCCTATACCCTCCCACTACAACATGAGCCTACGATGTGCTTATCACCAAAATCTAGGCCATACCACCGATCAGTGCATCCGCCTCCGCCATGACATTCAGAACCTTATAGAAGATGTCCCCTATCCTAATCCCATCCACTATCTTGGCTTGGACCAACCGATCGAATGATCCCTTCCGTTGATGCTAATGAATGTTGAAGCCACGCAGTAAAGTGATGGTGTTTGGAACTTCTGCTAAAAAATAGAATAAGAATAATAAATGGGTCGCAAAGACACTCCATTTGAGACCGGGTCGAGTCAAGTTGAGTCTGTTCTATGTTCCGAGTCCATTTCAATTCTAGTCCTGTGATCGAGTCTGTCTGTCATCAAGTTGTTAATAAGTCTGTAAACCTTCTCTGTTGATGGAATGAAATCTCATTTTGCTTAATCTGATGTGCCTAGTCATAAATGCATGAATCACTAAACTGAAGTGTCACTTTTCAAATTACCATGGATATTACTCTGCTAATAATTTTCCTACAACAAAACAAAAAGAATCCTGAAGGGTTAAAGTCGATTTCACGCTAACACTGATGATGAGCTGAGAATTGAATAGCCTTACTTTAAGAATTTAAAGATGCTCTTGCCTCAATCTTGAAAAAACATACTTGAAACTGACTTGGGGCTTGCCCAACACCCTTTTTCCACCATTTCGAAGCCTTAAGCCCAATCCAATTGGAGCCACGCAATCTGTCTGATTGAAAGCAATGCAAACTTAGCCCTTGATGGTAGCCAAACATTTCAGTGAGTTTCATCTCCACTTTCAAAAAAAAAAAAAAGAAACAAAAAAAGAAAGAAAAAGAAAAGAAAAGAAAAGAAAAAGCTCGCTAGGTTGAAAACCCGAAAGGGCACCTAGGCAAAAGTTAGAACTGAAAAAGGTGTTGATTTCCAAAATCTGACCCTAGCCAGTCAAAATGTTGGAGAAAAATTTTGATAGAATCATACGCTTCAAAATACATCTTAAGAACGTGCCAAGATCACATTTCAAAAGGCACGGAATGACCACAAATAAATTCCGAGAGCTGACATGCACATTCTGAAATTCTGAGATTGCGATTGAAAGATTTCACAAGAATCGACTACATTAAAAAGCAGAATTGACTGGCTAGGCGAAAGTGAAAAGGATCGATCCTCAAAACAAAACAAAAAGAAAAAGAAAAAGAAAAGAAAGGGAGATTGAAATTAAATCCTTTCATTCAAAGCTACCACAAGTGGCTCAAGTTTGAACTTCTTTGACGATTGGTTTGAAAAACCCTCATACCTCAAACCCCTTATTTCAGACCTTGCCTTGAACTACGCTCGACCTGATTCCCGCTCGGGGATACGTAGGCAACCACATCGGTTCGGTCGCTCCACTCACAAAAAATAACCCATTTCTTTCAAGCCTTGCCTTGAACTACGCTCGACCTGATTCCCGCTCGGCGATACGTAGGCAACCACATCGGTTCGGTCGCTCCACTCACAAAAAATAACCCATTTCTTTCAAACCTTGCCTTGAACTACGCTTGACCTGATTCCCGCTCGGGGATACGTAGGCAACCACATCGGTTCGGTCGACACCATCATAATCAAACCAATTTCTTTCAAGCCTTGCCTTGAACTACGCTCGACCTGATTCCCGCTCGGGGATACGTAGGCAACCACAACGGTTCGGTCACCCCACCTACCTAAAAATCAACCCGCTTCTTTCTAACCATGGCCCGAACTACGTTGGACCTGATCCCCGCTCGGGGGTACGTAGGCAGACTTTCAAAAAAGAAAAAGAAGGATGGCTCGCTAGGTCGAAAATCCGAAAGGACGCCTAGGCAGAAATTAGTCCAAAGTGAGCAATAATAAAAGAGAGAAAAGAGCTTGCTAGGTCACCTCACTGGTGCCTAGGCAAAAGTTATGAGCATTTAAGAGATTAAAGTCACGGTCCATGCCTCAAGCCAGAAAATCACCTTCCACACTAGGGGCAAACTTCGGCTACTGTCACACCCCTAACCCGCCCCCACGGATTAGGACACGTGTAACAAGACTATATGCACCCAAAATACACTCATAAGTAAGAACCATGTTAGTTATGAAGGTAAAACATGATTTGAAGTAGTTTAAAACTACTATGCTGAGATAAAATAGCCCAAGGGCAAAATGGTCATTAATAAAATATGACAAAATTTTACATCAAAAGATATCTCTTTGAGTCCCGGTTCCAATTCAAAAAACGGCGCATGAATTCGAATTTTCTACAAAGAGTTATGCCCGTTTCCGTAAAAGTCGACGAAAAATACCTTTGAAATCACTGTCTTGTACAGAGGGGCATTCGACCGGTCGAGCGGGTCAATTCGACCGGTCCAGATACCCTCTGAACCATATTTTCCCCCATTTAACATTCTAAGAAATCCCCAAACACACAAGTCACTTGGGGTTACTTCCCAACCAACTTAGAACTACCGAAAAGTGCACAAAAGCACTGAAAACTCATCAAATCACGCAACCAATGGAAGATTTCAATTCATTCCAGCTGAATTCAAACAAGAAGCTAACTCAAGTTCATGCTAAGAACTAGCATATACATGAAAACATTTTGAGAAAGAGTTTAAAGCTTTATTAAACAAATTTGAACCAAATAACACTAGTAAAACTAGTGCCAATTAGGAAATTCCGCGGAAAATACTTGTCAACCTTAATAATTGAAAGTAAAGTTTTTGTAGGTCAATGGGACCTCAAAGGTACCCTCTTGGCCTTTTAAAAGTTAAAACACAACATGGTAACACTTAGAATTAAAGGGCTAGCAGTGGGTTTTTCGACCGGTCGAACGGGTCCCTTCGACCGGTCGAAAGCCCCTCTGCAGAACCATTTCTGCAGCAGCAACTTTCAACCTGCTCACACGAGATTTTGAAGCTAAAACTCACCCAAACACTTTTGAAAGCTTACAAAACCTCTTGAACATAACTCAAATACACCTTGGAATACTTTTAAACTCTTTACACTAGTACCCAAGCTCAATTGAGTCAAAATAAAACATACAAGCCCAAACCTTGGTTAAACTAGGATGAACATAGAATTTTGTTGGAAGAGAGTTCAAAACTTCACATATAACTTAGTTACAAGCGTAACTTGTCCAAAACTAGTTGCGACATTCACCCGGACTTGCCGGAATGGTCCAACTTAACTATCACACAAAATCCATAGTTTTAACATAAGGAATTACATAAGTTCCTCTAAGGTTAACCCCAACTTTCACACTTAAACATTATAACTTAATTATCACAAGTCCCAAACCATAATTTACATCATATTATGCGATTGTAAACACGTGCACGCAAGTCCTAGCCTTGCCCCAGTCCAAACTCGTTTCACCTCCTCTCCGAGCCTTGCTCCGAACCTGCGGTGGTTGTTATGTACCACAACAGAAATAGGAAAACGGTTTTCTTAAGCATTTCGCTTAGTGAATTAACTAACATGCTAATGATGTCATGAACATGTGTAATGCGACAATTTAAGCACATAAACATATGTAATCGCAGAATTCATGGGCTAATGGTTCACTCCGACCCGAAGACCATTCCCTTGGTCCCGCGGCCACTTCTATTCCTTGGACATCCGTTCTTAAAGCGGATTTCTTCCTCTTCTCCTCCCTTATTTCACCATAATGAACCATTATTTCCAATCATTCATTGACCACTTAACACATAAGCACATAGTCACATAATCATGAATATTTCTTTACCAAATCAACATGTAATTCTAACTTTAACATGAATTTGACTACTAAATCCAGAATTATTATTTCTAACTAGAAATTGAAGCACATAACATGAACCACATCAAGGCTTTAGTTAGAAAACTCACCTTATACACAGATTTTACTCAATTTACACCTAGAAGATGCTGAATTTCACCAATTTAAGCTCAATTTCCTCACCAAGTAAATCCTACAAGAATTTCGGTAGACGGTGTCTCACCGTTTAATACGAGATACCAAAATCCAGCAATTAAAACATAAATTAAAGGCATAGGAATGATCGTCTCACCTCCACGAGTCCAAAAGTGGTCTTGGATCGTAAATCCGACGAACGGCGGCGACGGAACGGCGGAATTACGGCGTCGGAGTTACGGAATCTCGTCGCCTCCCTCCGAGCTCTCTCTTTTCCTTTGATTTTCTGTCTAATTTTGAGAGTATGCTCACCCTCTTGACACACATGCATTACATGCAATGTGTTGTCAACACATTTTTGCCCTTTTGCATTTACACCCCCTAAATTTCTTAGGTTCTTATTATGAAACCCCCAAACATTCCATTAACTATCCAATTATCTAATGGGTGTTTGTCTAAGTTTCGTATGAGTCCCAACGCGGGTCCCATTTATTTTGTGAAATTGCTATCGCACCTACTGATTATGAACTTTTTCAGTTATACCCTTATGGGAGTGTTTAAACTAACTCCAAATGCTAAACATATATCAACATATAATATGAAAGCATTTAAACAAATATTCGTATAATCACGTAAAAATGCATTTAATCATTTAAAATGCAATTTACCAATTTACCCTTTGTTGGTTCCATTTCAATACTTGTCCCACCTCACTGGGGACTTTTCCATGGGCGAGTCCAAGCCTCTCCTTAACCCATTTTATACACTAATTACGTAAATTAATGCATATTAACATGTTAATTAACCCTTTTTTCCCGGGTACGGGTGTTACAGCTACCCGCCTCGTTTGCCTGACTTTTACTATCTACCCTTCATACAAGGGGCAAACTTCGGTCACCTACCTCGTTTGCCCAAAACCTCCAATAAACCATCATCCAAACTAGGGGCAAACTTCGGTCACCCACCTCGTTTGCTTATGAATCCCACTTTGTACACCTCAAACTAGGGGCAAACTCCGTTTGCCTAACACAATCCCTTCACACCGAGGGCCAGTTTTCAAGTTACCAAGTTGTTTTGAAAATTTTGAAATAGAGCATCTTTTACTCTAAAAGCTAAGGCACTAATTCAAAGCACTTCCTGGGAGAAGTAGAAAATTGACTAGATCACTAAGGAGGAACTTTCAAAAATCAGATTTATCAGCAAAGTGCTACCACGTTAAGGAGAGAAGTAAACACAAAAGAGAAATGGTACATCATTTATGACAAAAGCACATTAAGTTTTGGCAAGTCGACCTTGTTTCATTATGGTGTCAAATATGTCGTCCTCGTGCGTCAGTGTCTGTCAAGTTTTTGAGTCTGTTGTAGTCTCAAATGTGTAAGTCAATAGTGACTAATAAAATGTTCAAATCAAGTTATAAAGAGCATGCCAATACAAGCAGGAGTACCAAACACCATTACTGCACCGGTTAAGGCGTCAGCATGAGAAGCGTCCAAACTTAGGGCAAATGCGAAATTCATCCCTTTCCAAACCATCAAAAGTTGACCATCATCTCCTTGCAACATAAGTCCATGAGTGGCTGTTGATCTTCTTTTATTCATGCAACATAAGTCCATGAGTGGCTATTGATGATCTTCTTTCATCCTAGCAACATAAGTCCATGAGTGATCATTGTCCTTCATCGATGTCAAATCCATAGCCGCCACAGATCATCTATGAATAAGAATCGTACCTTTACTCCCATCAGTGAGTGTATTTCTTTTTTCCCTAGCGGAATATATCTTATCCATTCCTCCCCAGTAGAGTCGCTTCATCCCTAGCAGATTCAGTTTCACCTCCAGCAGGCTTTTCGATTCGTACATCGTCAGTTCAATCATGACAGTCACAGTAGTTCATTGTCGACTCGTCTTCTCGATTCATACATCGGTAGTTCACTCATGACAGTCACAGTAGTTCACTGTCGACTCGTCATCTCGATTCGTACATCGGCAGTTCAATCACGACAGTCATAGTAGTTCACTGTCGACTCGTCATCTCGATTCATACATCGGTAATTCAATCTTGACAATCACAGTAGTTCACTGTCGACTCGTCTTCTCAATTCGTACATTGTTAGTTCAATCATGACAGTCACAGTAGTTCACTGTCGACTCGTCATCTCGATTCGTACATCGGCAGTTCAATCATGACAGTCACAGTAGTTCACTGTCGACTAGTCATCTCGATTCGTACATTGGCAATTCAATCTTGACAGTCACAGTAGTTCACTGTCGACTCGTCATCTCGATTCGTACATCGTCAATTCAATCCTGACAGTCACAGTAGTTCACTGTCGACTCATCATCTCGATTCGTACATCGTCAGTTCAACCCATGACAGTCACAGTAGTTCACTGTCGACTCGTCATCTCGATTCGTACATCGTCAGTTCATTAATCATCATTAGTTTATCATCACTCCCATTCGAAATATGTTTTGTTCATCATTCTCATTCAAAATCTTAGGCTTCCTTGTCCATTAACAGTGCTTCCGTGTCCGTCGCTTGACATCTCTGGTTTTCATCACTTGAATTCTAAGGGTTTCTGTGTCCAGGATTTCCATGTCCATCGGTTATCTGTCAGACTTCATCATTGATTAATGTCCCCTGGGACCCCACGTTCGATTACATTCGCTTGCGAAGCACACTTTCCAAAATTCAAATGTTTGCTCCAAGACCCAGGGTCTTCACACCTTGGTATCCTATTCGGGTCAATAAATGCATCACAGTTAGAAACACTAGCAAGACACAGTCCACTCGAAGTGGTACACCCCATCACACCTACTCATACTAGGATCAAAATACTAGACATGATAGGACTCATGACACAATTCATATCACATCCATGCATTGCATATCATCCTCATAGCATAACACCCGCATGTCTTGTTGTGTATGTGTGATTTGTTCCTTCGTGCCCCGAACTACGTCCTGGTCTGATTCCTCTTGGGATACGTAGGCAGCTCACGCAGAGCACGACCAGCACTAACCTCATCATCCTTGCATCTTTTGCAACGCTTTTATCCTAAATCTATAGCCTCCAAAAAGTCCTGTCTCTTCAAAGCTTTGGCACTCGCTTGCGACATGCGTTGCCTCGCAAGTTCATGCCAAAGAGGGGCAAACTGTAGACACCCCATTTTGTCGGCTATCAGATTTAGGAGACCCTTAGCTTGGTGGTTCACAATGATCGTAAAAGACTCAAAAGGACTCCTGGAAGTCAGCTCTATCTCTCAGAATGCTCAGAATGACCAAAATGCCCCTGAAAGCCCGAAAACTCCCAGATTTGGTCTCAAAGTTCTGGAAACATGCTATGTCGTAAGAAAAATGATAAAATGAGTTTTTAAGCAAAATTGAATAAAATCGTCAGTTCCCAGAGACCCCCGGAAGTCCCGGAAGTTCCCGGAAAGCCCCCGTTGACCGGTTTGACCAAGGTTTGACCAGGTTTGACCAAGTTTGACCAAGTTTGACCGAAATCGTCCGAATTCACCGGAATCATTTTAAATCATGAGAAAAGTGTTAAAACAAGTTCCAAAAGAAAATCGAGCGAGAACGTCAGCTCCCGGGAACTCCCGGAGGTTTCCAGAACTTCCCGGGAATCCCAAGTTTGACCAGTTTGACCGAGATTTGACTTTGGAATCGAGGCACCGAAACAATTTTCAAATATTTTTCACGGATACTAGAGGTCGATAGCTTTCCAACGGTATATCGCACACAATTTTCGGATTTAAAACGAGTTTATTATCAATTTCCGAAAACGAAAAAGGCGATCAAATCGGCTTTTATCGCAAATACCGCAAAACTTTTCAAAGTGACCCATCCCCGAACTATTTTTTTATGTAAAGTAGACTCCATTACCTTTCCAACGGTATATCACAATCTCAGTTTGGAGTTCATACGCATTTTCTGTGAATTTCGGACAAAATAGGGCCTTTTCGCGAATACCGGAACCTCTGGGGGCCTAAACGTAAATTTCTGGGCGTCTGAGAAGCAGTGCTGCCGCGGCACTGGCCCAGTGCCGCCGCGGCACTCAACCCTCGCAGAGTCCATTTTTGTAATTTTTTTGGGGGTCCAATTTGATTAATTGAAAGTCAAAACGACATAGTTTTATGTTCACAGTTGTTTGGGACCAATGGGAGTACTTCTAAAACCCCAAAACCACCCCAAATTGGCCTATATAAACCCCCCATTGCTCTTCATTTTGGGGGGGCCAAGTGCAAAGCTTGAAAAGTTGTAGAGAAGAAGAGAGATAGAGATAGGTTTAGAAGAGAGAAAGGGAGCTTCTCCCATTGATTTTCCATAAGAAAGTGAGTTTTATTCTTGTTTTCTTCCATCATCCTTCTATATACTTCACATTCAAAGTCCACTCCAACCCTCATTCTTGAGCATTCATGAGATAGGAAGCTACTTCCATGTCCAAATGACAAAATCTATGAGTGAAACACCAAGCTACAAGTCCAAAATCACATTGATTATCATCTATTGATTGCTATTTACTTGCTTGTTTATATATATGTTCATCCCTTCTTATCTCATTTCTTTTTTTATTTTCTTTATTTACTTACTAGTTCATCATCATCTAAGTGATGACATGAAGTTTGGGGTGAGTGAATCCTTATGGATAGTAGCTCTTGACCTCAAAAACATGTTTGATAGATGATGATCATAACCTCAATACTTCCAAGGTATTCTTGGAATGTATTGAAGTTATGTTCAAAAATAAAATAAATCTCTCCAACAATCTTGGAGATTCTTAATGATGAG
The DNA here is from genome assembly GCA_033977485.1 of Hydrangea macrophylla. Lineage (NCBI taxonomy): Eukaryota > Viridiplantae > Streptophyta > Magnoliopsida > Cornales > Hydrangeaceae > Hydrangea > Hydrangea macrophylla. Next base: position 30,022,576 of record CM066990.1, on the reverse strand, counting down.
TTTGATGTTGGTATTCTAAGTGGCCATAATCCTTGTTGAGTGTTGAAAATATATTTTCAAAACATCTATTTCCAAACCCCTCTCAATCCCTCTCATTTGGTTTCAAGAAACAAAACTTTGTTTTCCCCAAAATCTCCAAAACAATGACCCAAAACAGTGAGCTGTTCAGATTCAAAGATTTGTTTTGAATTAAATACTCGAGTTATAATGATGAAACCACTTGGAAAACCTTCCTAATACATCATAGTTTGTCCCTAATTTTTTTCCATCAATTATAGAGATGTGAAAGTATTTGTTTTGGATGTGAGAAGTTCATATTCATAATCTGCCTCTGTTCTCACAGAATGTTCACCCAACTTCTTGCACTTATTCTGGATATTTTCATCACTATACATATATCTTTTCTATTTTTTTTATAAAACTTGGGTGTCTTAGGGAACTTTTGGTATATAATGGGTCATCATAAACCTTTTTTTTTATTTATGAAAAATCATACAAAATCAGTCAACAGTGCAGCTTTTGTTTCTGAGTCATGTGTACATTCTGATTTATTTCTTTTAATCTGTGATAGGTATTGATGTTTGGCTTTTTGGGTTATTTTCTAGACACAATAAGGATGATCTCTGATTTTTTTCACATTTTTCTAGGCACGTTTGACCTCCCATTATAATGTTGCAAAGTAATACATGCAGTCTGTCCACTATTCACAGCAAGCACCTTTCAACTTTCATTCTTTGATTTAATGCTTATATGCATTCCAAATTAGCTCATATCTTAGGAAGTAGTTCATACTACATTTGTATATATCCCATGTTGATTTAATCCATTCATTCATACACATTTTAGACTTCTAAGTCATTTTAGAAAACCATGTACACAAGGCACCCTACAACCTTTGCACATTTTTAGATACATACAATGCATTCATGCAAGATTTGGGGTTTTTGCAACTCTTAATCTAAGAAGATTATAAGGAATGAACTTGATCACACGCTCATGCTTCCCCTCGATCTAATCGTCCTTTCTCGTCCGTCCCGGGGATTGAGAAGTCTTCTTTTCTCAAAATTAACATGCATCATTTTAGCTTGCTAAGCATACTTTGATCTCTTTGCTCATTTGTTCCAAGAACAATTCATGTCCCCTTTAGATTAGGAAGTCTTGATTATTTGATATATGATTAGACGATTTTTCCTAGGTTTATTTGTGTGATCTTTCACTTTACATTGTATGATATTTGACTTAGATCTTATGAATGATATCTTATCTTTAGATCTTCCATTTTCAAGTTTCTTATGTGATGTAATATACTATCATAGTATTATTTGTCGAACCAAACATAGTATAAGATGATTATTTGGATGCTAATTGAGGCCCGTCGAAAGACGGGGCGAGTTGAGGGTGTTTTAGTCGTGACAGAGGCTCCTTCCTCTCTCGTACCAAAACCCCGAACCAAGTTCTTTGGTTATGAAGGGCCGGTGCCCTTATCCGCTTGGGTGAGTCAAAATTAGGTTTCTTGGTTCCTTAAAGACCAAGTGGCGACTCTGTATCTATTTTCAACAGACCTTTCGTTTTCTTTCCTTGATTCAAATCAATTTCAAAGCAATCTCAAACAAGAGAGAGAAGTGGTCCGATCCCGGTATCCACAGCAGGGTGAAGCATCGCAGTTTCCTGGTGGAGGATTTGGTCCTTAAGGCCGTCAATCAGTCCTCAAGAGTCCCAAGCCATGGAAAGTTGGGGCAAAACTGGGAAGGCCCATATCTAGTTACTCGGGTAAACCGCCCGGGAACATACTGGCTTTGGAGCCTGGATGGACGTGATCTGTCTCACCCTTGGAATATGCAACACCTTCGCAAGAATTATCAGTAACCCAGAGACGAGGACAGTTTAGCACTGGTTAGGAAATTTTTGTAGCTCTATTTGAGCATTCATTATAAATTTTTGAATAAAATAAGAGACTTTACTTTACAAAATTACTCCTATCATAATCCCGTCCATTATTGAAAGACCTCGGGCCTAACCCCGAGGCGAAAGACCTTGGAAAGACCTCGGGCCTAACCCCGAGGAAAAAGACCTTGGCTCAAAACCGAGGCACAAAGACCTCGGGCCTAACCCCGAGGCGAAAGACCTTGGCTCAAAACCAAGGCGTAAAGACCTCGGGCCTAACCCCGAGGCAAAAGACCTTGGCTCAAAACCAAGGCACAAAGACCTCGGGCCTAACCCTGAGGCAAAAGACCTTGGTTCAAAACCAAGGTGCAAACATCTCGGGCCTAACCCCGAGGCAACGGCTTCGCCTAGGCCCAACCAGCGGCGGGGGCAAACCCCCTAGGTGGCTGATGATGGCAAGCCTCAAATGACCCTGCAACCACCCATGTTCCAGGTCGATTTCCTACGGCCATTCACTCCCGCACACCCGCCTTAGCAAAATGCTTGGGGGGCAGGGATTGGGCTAAAACAGGAAATCACACCGGTCATTAAAAGGACTCGGAATCCTAACATTCCTAAGTACTTACAGTGATCAGAGATAATCGGACGGTGAAATAGAATTTTCCTATAACACCCCCGGGCCATCCCGGACAGTAAGCAGGACAAGTTCCTATAATACACCGGGCGGTCACCTTCGAAACAGGTCGGTAAGACCAGTTGTTCTACCAGTTACGATCCTAAACCATTTGCTAAGGCAGGGATTGGTCAAAACTAGGCGGACACTGACAATCACAAACAGGCACACACGTACAAAACAGTAAACAGTTTATGGAAAGTCACAAGTACAAAAACAGTAAACAGTTTATGGAAAGTTGGTCTCAAGGACCTCTTCATTAATTAAAAACTGTTTGCAGAGGGCCTATGGGGCAATTATAGTAGCCTCCCCCAAAAAAAACTACAATACAGAAGAAAACGGGTCGGGACCTCAGTCGTCCACCTCGACCACGTCTTCGGTCTCCCAAGCCTCCTCTTCCGGGTCAGCTCCTCCTCCCGGTGCAGAGCCTTCGCCCAGGGCCGGCATCAGCAGTGAGGCCCACGCCCGCAGCAGGACCTACATCCCAGAAGTCAGAATCAATCCCCTCATAGGATGAGATGTCCCATTCGGGGTGATCCCGGGATATCCTGCGCTTCAAGTCTTCGTAGCCTTGGAAGAAGCCATCATCAAAAGCTTCCTCCCGAGCCCCCGCCGCTGCCGCCTCCTCCAGCTCCTTCTCCCGTGCCTCCGCTGCCGCTGCGCTGGCCCGAGCAGCCTCTAGGTCGGCCTGGGTAGTAGCCAGCTCGGCTTGGGCAGCGCCAAGGCTCAAGGCCAAACCTTTCATCTTGTCCTTCTCCACAGCCAGAACGGTGCCCCTGGACTCTGAGATCGCCCGCTCCTCAGACAAAGCGGATTCAGCAGTAGCTGCCCTCCTGGCCAAGGAAGGTAGGAAGGACTCGGGCCCGGCGACCATGCATCCAACTTGTGAGAAGTCAAAACCGACTGGTCAGAGAACAAATACAATTGTCAAAATAATTGAAGAAAAAGAAACAGAGGCGGGAGAACTCACCATATGAGAGAGGGTGTACAGCCAGCTCTAGAAGACCTCGGGAGACATGTTTTCACATGCCTCCACTTGGCTGGGGAGCAGACCGAGCTTCACCCTCTCCCTGATCCCGACCGAGGCAGCCATCGGTACCACGGCCGGCACCCTCGCCCGGGGGGACAGTCTCTTCAACTACCACCACGTGGGGCGTTGAAGTCCCCACTGGCTCCGGCCAGTTTGCTACACCATACCGGATCTGCCTTAGAGGACGGTCTCCACCCGGGGCCTCAACGGCGGGCCTTTTCCCTTAGGCCACCGCCATCCGGTCGGCAGCGGCCTGCCTCTCCCTCAGTTGCTCCATATTTCTCTTCGGAGCCATCTCTGCAAAAGGAAAAAAATGAACAGTTAATAACCAATGTAGAAGATGGGAGAATGAGTACCACGGGAGAAGGCAGAGTCCGAGCACTTACCAGGAATAATAGCAGGGAATACCGGAACTTCTGTGGGCTGAGCCGGGTCATCAATAGCTCGGAAGTTGCCGGTCCGGGTCAACACGTTCCAGATGTTTACCGGTCGGTCTGCCAAACTCCTGATCCTGGCTTGGCACTCATCGGGAATGCTCGGTAGGCTGGTCGATCCCGCTGCAAAGCCAAGTACACAAATGGTTAGTCTCAGAAACAGGAAGCAAAGCAAAGAAGTAAGCAACGACTAAAATCGAACGGGCTTACCCCTCAACTCTCCCGCCCAGGAAGTCCTTATCCGGATCCCGGGGGCCGGTTCGCAGAGCCCGAGGGTGGACACATAGAAGAACCTGTTCTTCCACCCTTTGTTGTTGCTCGGGCAGTTGACTAAAATCTTCCTCCCCTGGCGAGCCCCGAGAGAAAAGAACCCGGTCTCCCCATGTACGAGGAATGGGCGGTGCGTCCAGAGGAACTCCTGGACGGAGAGTTCATATCCGAAGACTTGGGACCACAAAGAAATGGACCCCATCAAGAACCTCCAACCGTTCGGGGCCAGCTGGCCCGGGGCAATGCCCAAGTAGATCAGGACATCCCGAGCGACCGGATGGAGGGGGAAGCGAAACCCAGCCATGAGGATATCCTCATATAAGGTAGTGAAACTCCGCTGGTAGATTTGGGCCCCACCGACACTCACTGCCAGGAGCAGTAGTCAGGAAGGCCGTATCTCTCCCTAATGCGCCCGAGGTTTTCAGTACGCAACGTGGACGGGATGAATTCGCTGGAGAAGGCCACCTTAAGGTCGGATTCCCCTGGTGTTTCGTCGCCTGAATCCCTGGAAACGGAAGCAATGGGGGCTTCCTGGTCCGACTCATCCTCGGAGAGACGGATCGGGATTTTGCCTTCGTTGTGCTGGTCAGAGAGGGACGTGGACAGCAGACTCAGACTTGTGTCCGGCTCCTCTGACCCGGACCGTTCGTCCTCCGACCGGGAGGATGAGTTAAAGCCGGAATGACACATTCTTGGGGTTTCAGTAGCTGGAGCGGCTATCTGGTGTTTCATCCATTTTAGGTTCTATCAATTTTATAACAACTATCTCCAACATGCAGACGACTAAGGTATGGGTCAAGAACCCCGAACCTGGTATACAAGGGGAGCAAGGTCACTAACCTAAAAAGCAAAGAGTAGATGGTCCTAAACACAAGATGACACTCTCTCAAGACTACCCTAGAAACACCCGCTCGGTTCAACCGCCCTAACGTGCCACCTGACTTGAAGAAAAAACAGAACCTAAGGAAGAAGAAATCCCACTCCCGCTCAAAAGCCTACCGAGCTCGCTCCTTCCAGCCTCACCGCGGAAAGAAAAGATAAAGGGAAAGAGAAGGAAGAGAATGGCAAATTGAAACTCGGAAAGTAAAGGGACTTACAGAAATCAACGCAAGAAATGGCTTGGAAATCTTGACCGGGAATTGTTTGCTCTCAAAACCGCTTTGGAATGTATGTCTTTGCAGCAAAGAGTTGAAGAAATGAACAAGTGTTCCTTTATATAGAAACCACAGACGGTTCAGATCAAAACAGATCCAACGGCTCATACGTTTTCCTGTCCAAAGTGACTGACAACTGTCACCTCGGGCACGTGAAGAGTCGCCTCAAAAGGTGCGCGAATTAAATGCACGACGAGACGGTTCGGTTACAACGAAAGCAGTCCGATTACATCCACGCTGGCATCGTTTGATCCTGACTAGGCCAGTCACAAGCTAACACGTGGCACAGGTAGGACTCGGGCCCACAGGGCCACCGCTCGGTCCATATCCCGGCTGACCACCACGATCGGTCCCACCCCGGGTTGAGTCCCGGCCTCTTACCAGACGGTTCCTCGGAAGCAGTCTTAATTTTCAAACTTCATCTGATGGGACATCACATCAACTCCGAAAATGGGGGGCAGCTGATACGCCCAGAAATATTCTGCTACAAGTCAAACCTCCACGTCAGCAGCTAAGCACCCGGATTATCCGGCAAGGGAGCCTATGGCCAACTGATCCCGGGGTCTTTCGAGTACTACCGCTCGGGGTGCTCGCACAGCCCGGGAATGCGGCTCAGCAGCTCTCCACAAGGTACAGAGTGACAGCTAAGCTGCTCAGGAGTTTCCTAAATTGGTCGGAAGACTAATGGAATGTGTAAATAGTTTCCTAAGTCATTTAGGAAACCTCCCATGATTGGTGCTCATCAATTTGTGATTATATTGGGTTTCCTTATCTAATTAGTTGCCTTGTACGGGTGACCTCTTGCACCTATAAAAGGGGTCACTCACCCCCATCAAGGGGATCGCATTCTTAGCTTAAAGAATAGCATATACATTCATCTTATACGCATACACCCGGCCGGTATTACTGGTAGTGCTGCCCCAATTGTTGGCTCACCAGGCCCGCCGGTGATCTGCTAAGTGAAGCGCACTGACGCACCCGTGGACGTAGGTCACCTTATTAACGGGGCCAAACCACATACAATTGATTGTGTCACGGTATCTCTCTCCTTAATCTATCTTACTAGTTTTTGGCATCATCAGGTTTTTAAAATTAAAGTGCGTAGTATTCAATCTCTATGGGTTCGACATTTACTTTCACACTGTAAATCTTTTAAAAGTAAAGCATAAGTAAGCATACTTTTATATCTTGAAACTGACAATATCAGTATTGCTTATGTCTTTCACCATTGGCTGTTGCAAAGAAACAATCGAATCAATTAATCCGTTAGTTTGATTAATCCGTTAGTTTGATCAGTCCCTTCCAATTCCTTACTTAGACCCCCACAAATTAACATATTCTTTTTTTTTTTTTTGATACTACAAATAAACATATTCTAAGTTCTTCTTTTACAGTTTTTAATTTATAGTCATTTCAGAATAGTACATCCGTTATATCCTTCTTTTGCTTAATTATTTTTTATTTTTTTTAATATTTATTAATTTGATAATTAATTTTTAAAATTTTTTATTTCCGCAAATTTTGAGTGCAATTGCACGAGTTTAAGGCTAGAGTATTTGTATTGATATATAGTTGATTACATGGGAAATGGGATGGGACTATGACCTAATTACTCAGTGCCAATATGTTAGATATATATTTTGACTATTGTTATGTTTTTCAAATTTTGTATTCTAAATATGATTCTTATTGCATGTGGTAGTGTGACTACTTTCTATAATGGTAGGACCTCTGAAACATTCTCCGAGAAAATCATGTGTCAGCTGTTACATGTGTTAGAAACCAAATTATTCGATATTCAAATTTAAAAAGCATTGTATTACTCAGCTCATCTGTTTTGATCAATTTTTAATATTGTTATATGAGTACTGTAATAAGAGACACCAAAAAAACTAACCCCCCTCCCAAAAAAAAAAAAATAATAATAATAATAATATTAATAAATAATTAAAGAGAGAGTTACTCTTCAACTATACATAGAAGAATTTAGGGCATGATTGAGAATGTATATAGTATGATAAGCTTTAGACCAATTAACTCTCACTTTTATTTACAGACTGTGTTTGGGTGACACAAAAAGTAATTTTTTGTTCTCAGAATAAGTGGTTCTACATTGTTTAGGCTTAGTTTGGCCCCTATGTGGTGCTTCTCCTTTTTTAAAGCCCAATTTCATGTTAATTCATTTGGTAACTAGTTTATGAGTTTTGCAAAAATTGAACTTAGGGCTTTTTTGGAGAGAGCTTTTAAAAGCTCTAGAATGGAGCTTTTAAAAGCTCAAGGTTGTTTTTTGGTTTCATGATGTCTTTTTGAAGAGTAGTATATCACTTGTATAAAATTATCAAATAACTTAGTAATAAATTTCATGAGCTCCTTTTAAAAAGCCACGTGGGGGTCAAACTAAGCCTTAGTAGTTGTGTAGCTTGTTTCGAAGCATATAGGAGTGTCTGCTTGGCTTAAAAAGTCAACAAAAAAAAAATTTCTATCAAGCCAACATATTATATTTGATTATAAAAAAATTAGTTAAAAATGATAATTTGTTTGAACCTGATCATGTTTTGAATATTCTCAAACATGCTTGATTTTTATAAAAAGCAATACTATGTTGGTTTGATTTTTTTAAGGCAGACATGAACTCTTATGTAATTAAAAAATAGCTCATGTACAAACTCTAAGCAATGTTGGACTGGTTATTTTATGAATTGTAGAAATAATTTTTGTAATACCAATTAGTCACTGCCTGCAGAAACAGTTTATTTTTTTTTTTGTTTTTTTTTTACTTTTTTTTTATAATTTTGGGTCAAACATATCGAAAGGTTGGGACTAAAATAGAAAATGCAGTCCGCCTGAACCACCAGACGCGTGTAGAGACAAATTGGGGTGGTGGTGTGGTAGTCTCTCAAAAGGCAATGCCCAAAGGCAAAGGTGAAGATTTGAAAATGATTGTCTACGGTAGGTCGTACGGTAACACCGCCGTCCTCACCTCTATTTACCCAAAAACCCGTGACATGGCAACTAATGATAGACTGCCACGTAAGAACATGTGGTTGCCCATTCCATATATGGCTACTGATCTTTTTAGATTTTTAGATCAAAGGAGGAAAAATGGGATTTCATCAAATCTTGGTGTGTTGGGGCTTACTTTAAGTGGTCCCCATGACCTCTTTGGTAGGGGTCCACATCGAGTGGAGTGCGGTGTAGGATATCTTTCTCGTACGAGGAAGCTATATACAAGGCGGCTGAGAAAAGCGACATACGAAGGTGGGGTGGGGTCTGCGATGCTATTTTATTTTGGGTAATTAGACTAACATCCTCTAAGGTTTAGCGTTTTATCATAAACATCTCTTGAGGTTTCTGACATGACACTGATTTCTCTTAAGATTTTGTATTTGCTAACAAATTGCCTCTTGCCATTAAGAGCATCAACAATGGGTAGTTCTTGTAGGATAACTTAGGATAACTTTGTGGTATAGGATAGTGGAACCCTTGCAATGGTGCAAATATAACTGTGGTATAGGATAGTGAAACTTAGCTAAACTTAAGTTTATGGTATGACTAAGTTTCTGCTAAGTTCGGTCAAATTTGGCCATACGGTAAAGGGTGCACCGTCCCACACCACACGGCACATAATATGCCGTGTGCTACACCACCACACGGCACACCCTATGCCGTGCACTTCCCAAACGGCATAGGTTGTGCCGTTTGGTGCATTTGTTTTTTTTTTTTTTTTTTTGTTTGGCAATTAAGGAATTCTTTTGGGTGTATCTCATATTTTTTTCATCACTTCCAAACAGCCCCTCATGACACGGCACAGGATGTGCCGTTTGGTGCTCTCACGGCACAATGTGTGCCGCAACATTCTTCACACGGCACAGTTTGTGCCGTTCCCTTATTCCCCATTGCTAACACTCTCTGCACTATACAATAACTTAGTGTAAATTTCTCTTAAGTTTAAGAACCCCCACTGTGGATGCTCTAATGGTCATTAAGTACATAGATGATAGTGGATTATGTCAGCAAATTTCTTTTATCAAAATACCAATTTTACCCCTCTAATAACTAAAAGTGTTTATATAGTTAATATTTCCAAAAAAAACTATTTTTTTTTAAACCCCATTACCCTCCACAACACTTTAAAAAAATGTGCCATGCTTAAATTTTTTTTTCCTTATTAATCTACGAGTTTATGTAAAAGAAAAAATAATAATGCAAATAATACAAGATAATTTCGGTAAAAAAAAAAATGAACAAGCTTAGTTGAAGTTTTATTAAAAATGAACAGAGTTAAAAAGAAATAAAAAAAAAAAAGAAGGATATGTTTGTATGTGAAATTAATGCAGTAAATAAGATATTTATTTGGATAAAAGTTAAAATAAAATTAAGGACCAAATTTTAAACTAAACAACTAGTTATTAATTAATTTTAAAAATGAAGAAACTTAGTCTTAAAATGGAATATTCAGTAAAATTCCAAGAGGGGTGGGTTTTCTTTTTCTTATTTAACAGTGTTACATGTAAAATAATTTTTTAAATACATATATTACAAGATAATTAAGGCAAAAAATAATGAACAAACTTAGGTGAAGATTTGTTCTATGTCAGGTTTGACTAAGTGGAAAAAAGAGTATGTTCGTACATGAAATTAATTCTAATAGATAAAAGAGTACAGTTTTGCTCACCCAAAAATTTCTCACCATTTGCTCACCCTCCTTTTTCATTGGCTAATGTAGTGGGATCCAATACTTTATATCATTAATGAAGTTTAGGGGTGAGCATATATTGTAGACAAAATATTTGTTTGGGCAAAAGTTAAAAAATAAAAAATAAAAAAAAGATTTAGGTATCAAGTTGAAATAATTAACTCATTAATTTAAAAAAGAAGAAACTCATTTTTAATTAATTTAAAAATGAAGAAACTCAATTTTAAAATAGAGCGGGGGGGAGAGCGGGGGGGGAGTACTAAACTTTAAGGAGGATAATTGACATGTTAATCAAGAGTAAAACAGTCATTTAACCTAACCTGTTAACGGTATTAAGCCGACAAGTCTGATATGTGAGTGTCATATTACAGGGAGGTTTGTGCAAAAGAGCTCAACTACAGGGGTGTCAGTGTAATTTATCCTTTTATTTTTTACCAAAGAAAAATTAAAGAAATAAAATAAAATGCTTATAACTTTTGGGTTTTTTTTATTGTTGTGTTGACACGTGGTGGAGTGAGAAGGAGGTTTGTGCTGATTTTGGGCAGACAGAGAGTGGATTTGTTTCTCTGGGAAGCAGATATGGATCTGCATGGAATTATTGGGATTTGTGCCCCCTATTCTGATTCGGATACAGACAATTGCTGTTGGGGACCACCACTTCGTACGTGCCACTTCACCCATCTGCACCGCCTCTCTCTCTCTCTCTCTCTCTGTATATATATATACACATATACACAATTATAGATCTATATATATGTATATCGTTCTTTCTCATACTTTTGGATTTGGATACAGAGCTAGAGTATTTGTTCATCATTGAACACCACGATGGTGTGACTCTTAAAAACAGGACCACTAGTGTTATTTGTTCATGATCATCAACTATCATGAACCTCTGCTCTAGAAAAGTAAACACTTTTACTGCTTCCACTTTCATTTTATATGATTAAAAGTTTATGTTTACAGAAAAGAGTTTTAAGGATGATAAGAAGGTTTAGTCAACAAAAAAACAAAAAGGACAAACAGGGGAGGGGGATGAAAAGAGGCCATCCGTATTTTAATATAATTCCACCATTCCCACTGTAATTTTACTAAAACTTAGAAACCTTTCTAATACTTTTTTGCTATATAAAAATAAAATAACACACCATGTACTCTTACTCTAAAGAGTGTGTTTGATAACTCAATTAAATTGTGAAAATAAAACTTTTCAACATTTATTTTTTTCAATGTGTTTGATACTGTATCACTTAATTGAAAAAGTAGCCAAGAATTAATGAAAACTTTAAGTCAAAGAATTCTACTGAAAATAATCACTAAATGCATTCTATTTCAATATTTGAATTGAAGCTCAGAACACTTTTTGCAGTATTGCATATTCAATCTCTTAAAATTTCAGTACTTAAAATTCAGCACTTAATTTTCAGTTTTATCAAACGGACCCTTAGTGTTGCTTACATTTAAGTATCCATTTCAAAATTAACACATTTGTAATTCTAATAATTACCTCATATGTTCCTAATACAGAAAAACAAACTATTTATTGGTTCTTCTTTAAAGTTTAAATCACATAACATAGTTCTTTTATTACTCAACAACTTCTAGCAGCTCTATTAAAATTGGTTCTTTGTCAAACCTACCTAACTTTAATTCTCACAAACCTTGAGGCTAATGTCTTATTTGAAGCATTGTAAATAGGCCCTAACATAATGTTCATTTCTATAAAATTTAGACAGAATAATGAGAATGTGTATGATCTCTAGCTATCCAATATATTTTGAGTAATGCTTTACTTCTCAGATCCAAATCCCAAATATCTATTCCAAAATAATGTGGCAGTGGACCCATTAACAATAATGATGGGGATCACTTCAACATCATTCAATAAAAATACAATAAACTCATTGTCACATTGATCATTTGAGATAAAAATTTGGTTATACACATAGCATTACTCATATACTACGTATTTTATAGTTCCAAATAGACAATATGAATCAAACATATTTTACATATAAAAGAAAAGGCGTCATAACATATATAAATTCACAAACCCAGCCACCCCAATACACAAAATTGCTAGTACTTAGTTATGTTTCCACATTACCTACTCCCTAAGGAAGTAAATGGTGAATTATAGCAAAAAACTCAACATCTAATCAATGCCATTTTGACATTAAGGACACTAGCTTTGACTTTGAGTTTATAATTTTCAAAATGAACCTAGGATGTGAACGAGAGAACAGATATAATGGTGTATTAATTCCTTTACGTTTTTTTGTCTTGATCTCTTGTTACGTTCCCACTTGACTACACCAGAAAAATCTATAATCTTATTAAATGAATGAAACAAATCTCTACGAGAGAACATATATAATGGTGTATTAATTCCTTTACGCTTTTTTGTCTTCATCTGTTGTTATGTTCCCACTTGACTACACCAGAAAAATCTATAATCTTATTAAATGAATGAGAGAGAGGGAAAAAAATAGTTCTTCTGTGCAAAGATTTCATAACAAAATTTTTCGTTATGCTTGTTTGGTTTATAGATTAGGTAAAGGCAAACAAAATTATACATTGATTTCATAGATTTGGTGAGAGGGAATCAGGGCGGAACTAAGTGTATAGTGCGGGTGTCATATATGGCACCCCTCACATGTGGTAAATTGGTTTTAGTAATATACGCCTCATATTTTGTTGTCTGTTGGCACCCCCAAATAAAAAAAAATCTGCTAGTACTCCTCATATTTTGTTGTTTCTGGCACCTACAAACAAAAAAAATATGTTACTCCCTTAGTCACCTTAAACCATTTTACTGCTTTCTTTCAACTCTTAACTTCAACCATATATGTTTGAGAATCATTTGGGATACAAGATTTGAGCAAAATAACATTACTCTATACAATTAGTCCACTCATTATGATAAAGTCAACTCACCACACAAAATAACCGTACATAATAAATTTGCAGCCTTACTGATAAGGGACAAAAAAAAGTATACTCCTGTATAAATAGAACCAAAAAAATCGTCTCGTGAGTGCTGCCCCCGAACCCCGTGTGTCATTGTTAGATAACATAAATAGTAACTCGGCACCCCAAAGACAAATTCCTGATTCCGCCGGAGGGAATAGTAAATAAAACTTTGAGAAAAATACATCTTTTTTTGGTTAATAAGGTAATACTGAGAAAAATATGAGGGAAAATAAAGAGCAAATTTTGTGTTCATTTCACTTACTCTTTTTACTGAGTTCTTATTATATTTTATTAAAAGAAATTTATTTTTAGAAAATCAAACAAAGGATTAAGGTAAAAATTATTGCAAAACCTTGTAATTGGACAATTGTGATTTCAAATAGCTTGATCAACTGAATTAACAATAGAAAGGTCAATAAGCATTGGCAAGGTTTAAAAAGGTTAGAAATGGTAATTTAATTATCTCAAGTATAAAAAGAGAAAATACTTCATGATGTAATTTCAAATTATAATCAAGTGGTGGAACCAAAGCACCTCACAGTTCTTACGTTGTACCAAGCAACTTCTCAAGGAAAGGCAGCAAACCCTCAATCAAAGATTTTTTTTTTGGGTTAATTGCAAAAACACCCCCTCAACTATGAGCCTTTTTTGAGTACACCCCCTGATTTAAAAAAGTGAACAACTTCACCCCCTCAACTATCAAAAATTATTTAATCTCAAACGCCGTTAACGGAAGTAATAAAATGACGCATATACCCTTGTTCTGAATTGCAAAAATACCCCCTCAACTATGACCCATTTTTGAGTACACCCCCTAATCTAGAAAAAGTTAACAACTTCACCCATTCCCCCCCCCCCCCCCCCCCCCCCCCCCCTCTCTCTCTCTCTCTCTCTCTCTGCAACTTCTCTCTCTAAATTATAAGGTCCCAATTTAAAAAAAAAAAACTGTGTAATATGTTGGTCAAAAAGACCAACCCCACAATTTAGAAAAAAATAATTACATATAAAACATTGGTCCAACTGTAATCCAACACACCCTAAACATTTGCCCCAACTCATTTTCATCTCATCTCTTAGTTTAGTCTACACAAATTGTTTTACCATCATGCCAAACTTTACAAATTTCAATCAACTATCAACCCTTATTACTGTTAGGCTGTATTTGGTTCATAGATTTAGTGAGGGAGAGAAAAGAAGAAAGGAAATCGAAAAAGAAAATTAATTCTCAGGTATTTTCCCTTCTATTTCATCCATGATTAATAATATCGAAAACTAATAATATTTAAAATATGAGTAATACTATGCTTATCAATTTTTTTATCCTAAGTGGTTCTCAAACACGTGGTAGTAGGCCCAAGTGATTTTGATTGGAGGATGCTGAAGTCGTCCCACCATTATTGAAGGTGGTCCTGCCGTTACATGTATCTGGGAATCATTTGAGATACAAAATTTGGGAAGCATAGCATGACAATTTCCTTGTAATTAAGCCAATGTATTACATATAATAATGTTTTTTGGGTCTATTTGTAATTAAGCCAATATATTACATATGATAAGGTTTTTTTTTTTTCAAATTTTGGGAGAATGAAGCATAATTGGACCAACATCTTACAAGTAAAATCATTTTCTTTTAGCCTAATTGATATTTTTTGGGGGGCTATATAACAAGTTTACTTATTTTGTGGCGACTAAGCTTAATAAAATTTAAAAATTTCCGACATCCGCCACTAGTTGTGGTGGTGTGGGGCAAGGGAATGAGAGAGAGAGAGAGAGAGAGGGTGAGGGGATAGTGAGAAATTAGGGTAGACTGTAGAGAGTGAGATCAAACTCATTTTGGGCACAAAGGGTAAAAGTGTCCATTTTTGCTCTCACGTGATGGGCACATGCCCATTTTCTTTTGCAAACTAACGGAGGGGGTCAACTTATCGAATAAAACAAACGGAGGGGGTCAATTTGTCAGAAAAAAAAAGTTCAGGGGAGCGAGTTGAAAATGGGTCATAGTTAAGGGGGTGTTTTTGAAATTAACCCTTTTATTTTTGCTTAATACTTTGTTTTGCACGTCAACAAGAAGAAAAAGAGAAGAAGGAAAAAAAGTTATAACGAAAATCAAGTTTTGAAAGAAGAGATATGCAGCCTGGAGAAGAAGAATGAATGCAATATGAAAGAGTAATGATTGGTGCACATAAAATGTGCACATGATAAAGTATATAAAGTCATTAATTTCGATGGGTCCTATGTATGCAAGCATAGACTCCACTAAAATAAATGGTCTAAATTTTTATGTGCACACTTTATCATGTGAATATTTTATGAACACATAGGATCCCAGTATAAAAAAGAAGAATTTCAAATTGAGGTGATAGAAATGGTAATTTAAATTCTATATTATATAGAAAAATCTAATCGTTTGTGAGATTGTTGGTGAAATCTATGGTAAGTTAATATTTCATAAAATCTAAAAATGTTGGAGGTCCTATGTGAGTTGACTAACACCAACTTCTCCTACGCTTTTGGCGCATGTTTGAATCCATCTCCCCTATTGAAACCAAAGATATTTTTGTCCAATAAATCTATTAGGATGAGTAGAGTGTAAGCAAACCGACTAGGCCGACCAAACCGATCGGTTTCGTCGATTATTAAAAAAAAATTTGCAGCGTAAAATCAAACCGAACCGTTAAATTACACTAATAATTAAACCGAACCATAACCGATCAATTTGACTTAAAATTAGACCAAATCGAACCGTTTACACGCCTAATTAGGAGTTTTAAGTAAGATTTTGTACGTCTAAAATATTCCAAAGACAAGTTTATAAAAAGAGAAAATACTTCATGTAATTTAAGCTTGTCAAGGGATGTATTAGAGCACACCCCCAAAATCGGGTATGGTATCATAGCATTCTCAAATTTCAATTTCAAGGACCATTAAAGATGGCTGATTATCCTCGTTAAACTGTAGTCAAGATTCAAGACCATTGCATGTTCAATTGTGAATTCAAAACTTTCATGTGTGATGTGTGAAATTGATTTTTTTTCTCTGTTTTTATTCTTGAATAATGATATTTATAAGAGAGTGAGTAGGTGAAAATTGTGGTTTCCTAGTGGTTGCTATAAGGAAATAGGATTTTCAAGCAACTGTAACTTCTGGCTTTATGCAACTTGTGTAAACACATGACTGTTTCTGGTAAAAATAGCCAAAGATCCCCTCTTCCAGTTGTTTGTTTAGAGAGAGATATTAAGAGACCATATCTCAGTTCAGATTCCATATCTATATAATTATCTCAGGCCCAGCACAACTACATTAATACCTCTCTCTCTCTCTCTCTCTCTCTCTCTCATACAAATATTACTCATTTACTCTCTCTCTCTCTCTCTCTCTCTCTCTCTCTCTCTCTCTCTCACACACACACACACACATCATGACTATTGTGCCCCTCACCAAGGCATCCATCCAGACCACATGGATTGTCCCTACCCTACCAGTACCACACTGCATATAGTCCATATGAGTTGGGGCTGCAGACTAATAAGCACCCACATCTCTAGTACGTGTCTTACACTCAGAATTTTGGAAGGACATGATCAACATCAAACAAATGTTGAGAAAAATCTAGACCGTCCGATCAAGAATTAAAAAAAAACCAGTGAATCAAATATATTTCTATATAACAGTTATTTCATGAACGTACACTTGGCCTAATCCATGCAGAAACAAGTCGCTATCAACCTGTTCGTTGTGTTTGGTACTGTAAGACAGTAAATAACAAAGAGTGGAGTGGGGGTACAAAAGCAACATATATGTTTAGGACATGTCTGGGGTGTATATACGATCCCATTATGGTACAATTGTTGCAGTACATATAGATCTTTTATGCATCCATACATATGTGATATAGCCATACAAATATTCTTACATATATATATATATATATATATGCGAGTATTTGTGTGTGTGTTGTGCACATTATTTTAAATGGATAAGAAAAACACTTGCCAGCTAATTATAGTGATGGCAATGTAGTAATTTTATAGTGAAGTGCTCGAATGGCAAGTTACTTTTAGTCCCCAAAAAGTTTTACATGCTCTTTTGATCATTTGAGAATGGACACATTAGAAATGCAGTAAATTAGCAATTTTTTTCTCTCTAGATAAATTGATAATACACATATATGGAGACACAATGCACATACATACAAATGAGTAATGCAATACTTCTCAAATTTTTATCCTAAAAATGATGTAATAGTAAATTCAGATAAACAACTTCCAATTAAAATTCAACTGGTCCCTCTGTATTAGACCTCGACCCCACAACCACATCATTTGGAAAGCACTTTTGGGATACAGATTTGGAAAACATAGCATTACTCGCATACAAATAATTTATGCCTTGGACGGAATTCGAAAAGAGTAATGCTATGCTTTCCAAAAAAAATTTCTCAAAAATATTTCCCAACACGTGACAATAGGCACAATTAATTTTCATTCATTGATGTTAAAATAATTCCATCATCATTATTGAAAAGGGTTTCAAATATGTTTGGAAATACGTTTTGGAAGAAAAAAAATAATAATAAATAAAAATTGAGAAGTATAGCATTACTCATTGGAAACAATAGCATAGGGGACAAAATTGAGAAAATATTTTGGGAGTTAGTAACTTCACTCACCAAATTTCTCTCTCAACATATATACAAGAGATAAGACATGCATTGGTCCCCAATTATCATGCGGGTAGAGAAATTAAGTGTCCCCGTATTTAGCAGCAACCTTGAGGCCGGCGGTTTTTTCTTCTTCTTCTTCTTTTTTCGTTTTTTTAAGACTCTGTTCCAGTCTTAGAGCAAAGGACTCCACCTCTACCTGATATGGTAACATGAGGTGAAAGAACAGGCATGGCATGGTATGGTATGGCAAACCAATCTCCATCGTCCTTCATGCACGCCCTAAAATTACATGATAAAACTGTTTTTATGGTCCAATGTGAGAGGTTAAAACTTAAATGTCACCTTAATATTTTTTTTTTGTTCCACAGACATAGGCTTCTGACAGTTCAAACATACAGGCGAGGTTCAACTAAAAAGCTTATTTCCGCTACTAAAAAATTCATTAATTTCCTCAAATTTCAAAGCTAAACATGCCCAAGAATCATATTATCACCTTACCTCGCATAAAACACTAAAAACATTATATTTTGTTAATTAAATGTCATACAATATAACCTATGACCCACCCTCAGCTTCAAAATAAATTTACATATCTACTTTGTTTTTTGCAAAGGCCACACTCTCAGGGAGAATAAATGAGGCACACAACATCCATTTTCCAGGAGCAACAAGACGAACCCTACGCACTTCTACCTCAAATGCCACCTCTGACAATGCAATTCTTATTCGCTGCATTAAAAGTCACAAAAGATAATCAGGAGAGGCAGAGTTAAAACACAAGAACTTTATCCCAGTTCTAGGGGGCTGTTGGGGGAGGCAAAGAACCAGTTCTGCAGTTCATAAGTGAACCAGTTCTATAAATTCAAGTGTTTGGTGAATGGCAATTTCTTGCATTTTTCATTGCACCCACCAAAAAATCCATCTCTTGCACAGGAGACCATGCCCAATCAAATATGTATCTTAAAACTAGTACTTGGGAAAACAAACATAACCTTGGTTCTCATAAAAACCACATAAAAAGTGATGACTGAACTAGCTCCTATTTTTAAGCATTCCCATACAGGCCCCATTAGTACTGCAAATATAAGATAATTGACACACACCTGAAAGGGGGGAGTTGGATATTATGATATGGGGGATCCAAGAATCATACCTCTTGAAAGTCAAACTCTGGATCTGGGGCCTTAGAGAATCCATAAACATGGATCTTTGGCAAGGTGAAATCTCTGTCCCTGGGCTTTTTTCTGAATATTCCCCTGAATGCATCTGCCAAGATTGTGTAAAACATCATGGGAGAGAGAGAGAGAGAGAGAGAGAGAGAGAGAGAGAGAGAGAGAGAGAGAGAGAATAATATATTAGCTGCTGTAACAACTGCACCTGAACACCCATGTATTAAAAAATTGCATTTCCATATTCTTTCTATCATTTAGCGTTTGGACTTGCAAATTGTCTCCTTACTTGCCACATTACCCTTAAAGTAACTTAAGAAGTAAAAATAAACCTTGTGACATCAGAAGTGCAGAGTTGTGCTTGAAAATTAACCAGCATCGGAAGGAATATTCAATTCTACAACAAAAAAAAAAATGATTTTGCAAAGACAATCTAACAGAGTTCATGAAAAAATTAGGTAAATTATTGACAAATCCAAGGAATTAACAAGATTACGAACTCAAGAAAATAAATCATCATGATACTGGGTGTTACATCAGTACCGATAGGAACGCAATACAAAGGACTTAACTGCATAAGTACCTCCCCGATATAACATTTCAGGGTGAAAGAAGATGACAAAAAGGTGCTCTCTTGGAGAACGATAAAATACCTAGAAACTCTGCAGCATCATTTGGCAAATTCATAACTACTTGTGTGATGGATTGAGCTTTTTGACTTGAAAATAGAGCACCAATGAACCTCCTTCCATCCATGTTAAATACCTAGAAATCACAAAAATATTTCAGCACTTCTATATACTAATCGGTGGAATGCACTACAGCGTATTCTGTATTGCGTATCTATGTATACTTCCACACATTACAAATTGGAAGGAACAATCTATGCCAGGAGTGGAAACCATGGGATAAGTTGGCTTATGATGCTGGTAAGTTTGAAGCGAACAAAAAGCATCATATAGATGAAAATATGGAGGCCACACTGAAAACATCATCTCTGGCTTATAGCCTGTTTGGGAACTGATTCTAAGCAGCCGAAACGTGGTTTGGAGGGGGACAATCGCAATTGCATCCATTTCAGAACACTGCAATTGCGATGGAAATCACAAAATTGCAATCGCCAGAAGCAGCACAAGGGATGCTTTTTTGCCAAATGAAGCATTAATTTCATAGCAGTTCATAATGTACAGGAGTCACATAATATGATAAATCAAGCTCACTTAGTGGCTAGGATAGAAAATGCAATTTTTAATCCATCTAATAACAAAACTAGACCTTTCATCTTTTTTTGTGTTTTTTTTTCCTTTTTCCCAACCATCTAGAAAGCCAAAACGATTAAACAGATGGAGTCCTTGCATTCTTCCAAGCTCTGATAAAACTATATGGAGAATTGCTAAGCCCATCGTCTGATTAGCTATCACAAATTTACAATTTTAATTATTATCTTTGATTGATGTGAAATTAGAATAACAGAAAATTGTTTCTCATTACTCTTCTTTTAGCTTAAAGACAATGAACTAAATTCAACCAAACCTTCCACCAAATGTTTGACGTTGCTACATAAATCCTATGTCATAATTTTTCGTTAGTCTAGGGCTACAAATTCAGTTAAACCACATGCTACTATGCCTTCTATTACTACTTAAACTCGCCTAGAGTTAGCCTTCAATTCACCTAGCTTTACACTAATGGAGATTAGTCTATGATGATGAAAGAATGAAAATCACCAAGTCGCATGAATCACTGAATTCATACCTCAATCTTCCTCTCAAGTTTGTTGAGAACACAATTTCTTTCCAAATATTCAACGGCATAAGGGTTTAAATCATTGGCATATACACGTTTTACTTTCTTTGCTGCAGATATAGCTATAGGACCCACCCCAGAGAAAATGTCACCTGTATATTTCAACAGAGAGACAGTGAGAATGGGCGAGAGCACAACAGGCAAAGAACCTCTATATTGATCTCAAATCATTTCCATAACCAAAATTGAAGTTATGAGAGCCCAAAAGTGGGTAGTAATGTAGTATGAGTTTCAAAATGAAGCGACTGCCAGGTTTAAAATGGTATGCAAAAATTAATACACATACAAATGTTTCCTGATAATGTTGGAGCATGTCAAAACAAAGTCCCCAAAAAGGTGTGGTTTTAGTCCACAACCAGAAAGTGCTCTATTTGATATATACATCTATTCCATAAACTAAACAACAGTTCTGTACAAATAAAGAAAATAAGAGAAGCACAAAACATCTGCCTGTACATAAGTGCTTAATAGGAGGAATATTACTAAAAATCCCCCTGTATTTTAACACAGGTAGTTCCAGAATCCAGTAACCAAGAGGCAAGCACTGCTGAAATTTGGAAGAATCAAAACTTATAGTCCAACATGTTGAATTCATAGGAATGAGGAGTCCATTTGTTGTATCAATAATTGGAATCATAAGGCTCTGTTTGATTCATAGATTTAGTGAGCGAAAAGAAAAGAAACATTGAGAAAACACTATCTTTGTTTGGTTAGTATGTAAAACAGTGGGAAACAAATAGGATGGAATAGAGAGAGCGTGAGAAAAAATTCAAAATTTTGTATGTTGCAAGTCACTTCATTCCTCTGTTATTGAGTTTCTATAATATGAAGAAAAATATACTTCTAATGCTATTTAGGAGTGGATTAATCTTTTCCCTTATCATTTGCTTTTTCCGTTTCTTTTCCTTCTCTAAATCCACTCACCACTTTAACTGATTGAAGTAGGCTGCTAAAAAACAAGCAGCGAAGTGATTCAACCAAGGTAAACATACAAACTTACAAACAACATCAGTGCTTGTGAAGCAATGCAGAAGCCTTTGCCTTTCAGTTGCTAGCCTTGAATTCCAATACCTGCACCAACCATAAAGAACAGTTAGATGTCTTCAACCAGATTCTTCTTCCTTATGTATAAAAAAGCAGCAATAAACTGTCAACATCATCAAATACGTAGAGATAAAAAAAAGTTCAAGCAGGCCCACAGACAAGTTGGGGTCCAAGGAATCTAGATGGACATATTCTTAACTGGCTTAAAGTACTAATCTTTCAAATACTAACAATTATCCTTAAGGCTCTGTTTGGTTGGTGGATTTAGAAAAAGAAAGGAAAACTAGTTTCCTTTTGTTATCGCTTGTGCTTTTCTTCATGCTTAAATAACATTTAAAAAAAAATTAAATAAATAAATAAAATAAAATAAAAAATTCAAATTCTATGTAACTTTAGAAAGAAGGGAGGGAAGTGACTCACAAAATTCAAAATTCTCTATTTATCTCTCAATATATCCTCTTTTCCTTCCTATTTCCCTCACTGTTTCCCATATTAACCAAACAAAGAGAAGTATTTTCAGTTCTTTTCCCTCACTAAATCCTTGAACCAAACTGAGTTAAAAAGGCACCTAAGTGGCGCAATGTGTGCATGCACGCATTAAGGAAAAGATTTGGCAACTAATGGAGAACAAAATGACTCTCTGAATCCACAACATTTATAAATTGATAACTGCACCTTTAAAGGTAAACAAGTTCAATAGAAGCATCCTAGTTACTGAATATTTCTTGAGAGAATTATATCTTAATTCTGTATCCAAAATATCTCCCAGCAATGGCTGGATCATGTCTTCTAAGTACCAAAGAATGAACATCACTGTAGAGGCTGTTTGGGAGGGCAAATAACATGACAATGGTTCTTAAGTGAATCGTTTCTATATGATTCAAGTCTATGGAATCTCCATTTCTTGCACACGAGTCCGTGTGAAGGCTAAAATCTCTCTTAAAACTGGTTCTTTGTCAAACCAATTGTACCTTGGTTTTCACAAAAATCATACGGAAAGTGAGGCTGGACTGAAACAGTTCTTATTGCAACATTTTAAACAAGCCCCAACTCTGAGAGCCTATTTAGTAATTGCAAAAATAGTTGGATGAGCTCCACCTTTAATGTAGTTTTGATTAGATAATCTGAAAGCCACAAGATTAAGGATCCAAATAATGATTGGGTCAAGGCTGAAATACTCACAAAATCTGATTTAGAGCAGATTACTGCAAGTTTCAGCAACTATGGCTCGACTACCACGAGCTATGGGACTTATATCCAAGCCCTAGAAAACAGAAAGATAGAAACTACTATCTGATATTTATTTCTCAAAATAACTGCCTCACAAAAGAGGTATTAAAGCCCTATTTATAGTAAACTAAGGTTACTTCATCATTATGTACTTCATCGCAAAGTAATTCCTAGGTGGCCAACAAGTGGTTAACATGCAGCCACCATACAACAAGCTGCTTACAAGCACACAACTTCATAACAAGTAGGTGACAAAACACTTCCTAAGGATATTATTTCAAGACTAAGAAAACTAGATTAAAGTAATACTAATAATATTTAATGGCTCTCTGTCACAGCAGCTTTTATAGCAGTTCTGAGCTGCTTTTTTTTGTTTTTTGGCTGCTGATTTTTTTTCCCCTTGAAACTTGATAGTGTT
Organism: Hydrangea macrophylla; assembly: GCA_033977485.1. Lineage (NCBI taxonomy): Eukaryota > Viridiplantae > Streptophyta > Magnoliopsida > Cornales > Hydrangeaceae > Hydrangea > Hydrangea macrophylla. Next base: position 29,999,132 of record CM066990.1, on the reverse strand, counting down.
TGTTTTTTCTCTTTTTCCATGAGGATAATCTGATCATCGTTCATAGCTGCATCAGCCATGTTACACCAAACTATAAAAAACCTAGCTTTTTCCTATATAAGATATAGCAGCTGTAAACTCCATGTCAAAGCAAAGCCACTTAAAACGCTATTCCACATTACTCACTGGTTACAGTATCATTACTCCATTCACTGTGTCCATGAACAAAGGAGTGCATCTAATTGTGACCATAAACAAAGGTGACACTCTCTCCTTCCCTGTTTCTTCGTAATTTGCCTTAGTGACAATGGTACAGACTGCACCTATTGAAATTACCGCATATTAAGTTTGCCTCGTACAACTATTGTATTATAGTGTAACTGTGTAACTTCTGAAAGGCATAAAACAAGTAGATCAGGCTTGTCTCATGACCATGCTGATACAAAGATCCAACAAATATTCCTTTGCACTTGAAAGACTAGAAAAATAAGTGAAATTTTCGTAGAAATGAATGTAGATCATTCACACCTATTAGTATTTTAGTTGGAAAAACTAGGGTCAAATACCATTTTCTACCCATTAATATCAAAATCACATTCTGGACATGTAGTATCAATAGTATCACTTAAGGCCCTCAATTTTTAAATTCATCTTAATTGATGATATCCGTTAACGGACCTGACGAATGAGTACCTTCAATTATTGACCTCAATTGAAATCGAGTTAAAAGTTGAAGGCCATCGGCGATGCAATTTCTAATAAAGGGCCAATGAAGTTGGGTGGAAGAACAAGGTACTGAAGTGTATTTGACCCCCAAAACTATGAGTCCACATAAGTATGTTGAAATAACGTCATTGGCTGTAAGTTGCTGAAGCATGCCATTAGTTACATGAAAACATAATGGCCGTTACGGAATGATATGATGTTGATTTATATTCCATTAAGAAAGAAGAGCTTACACTGTTGCAAGATCAAGGTGAAAATGGAGTCCATTCTCAACTACTGTAGTCACAAGGGAACGATTTCCAGCTAAAACTTCAAGCTCCATAGTCCTATAATTGTTTTGGATGGCATCAATTTTATTCACAACTGTTTGTATCTTTGGCTTGTTTTTGTCCAGAACTACCTGATGAGGAAAACAACCTCTGGCTGTTTAAGACAGTTTAAAAAAAATGCTTACAAGCACTGCAGAGCAATGAAAATACACTATCAATATATTTATAGAATCATAAGTACCCTTGCAATAAGCTTTTTGTACGGAAGATGTTCATCACTTAGGTTAAGATGAGCAATATGCCCGACTGTCTCAAAAGCTGAAGGAACAATCACACCCTTCGGTAGCAAGACCTCTAAGATCTGAACAGGAAAAAAAAAATGAAAAAAGACAGAAAAAGAAAAGCTTAAGAAAGACAACTTGACTACTTTACAGTGTGTTGCAGAATCTTAAAATAACAAGTACCAAAGATTATTTCCTTCACGACAATCAGTGCTTCACACCACAAACACAACGAGCACGTGCGTGCACACACACACACACACAGAGTTGGAAATAATACACATGAAGGATTTTAGAACCCAATCCAATTATACAAGAAGCTTCAAAAGCAGTGGTAATACTAATAAGTGCATCTTCAAACTTCAGATGGTTAAAACTTTTTTTAAGTGAGGATGATTTTGATTTTGAATAGCACTGCTGCGAATACATAGACAAGAGGATCCATTCTGAGACCTACTCTTTTTTCTGTCTTTGTTTTGCTTTGTGATACAGTCGCACAGGTGTGAATGTTATAGGTTTGAAATGGAGAACATATGATAAAACCATGGTTGAAATAAGAGGTTTAGGTCAAACATCACGATAAGTTTCTGTATATCAGGTAAGAAATTGATCAGTACTGACAATTTTTGGATAAAAATAATAGTGAGCCCTTCCAATAACAATAACATAAACACTATTCGAAAATGAAAGAGTAGAAATCTGACGGTTAGAAACCTCTGAAAAAAAAAAAAAATTTAACGACTTTTAAATTCACTTATTTTCAATTTGAATACCACTGGCTTCTCAACATTCTCACTTTTATTCTAATTAAGTTCCAATTCCAAAAAACGCTCTGCTCTAAAGAATCCTGAAGCCCAAACACATCTCTATGGATTTTTCCTAAGCCAAAACATGCCGGTACCTGGATGAAGGGAAGTGGGCTAGAATCCTCCAAAGTCAATCAGAAGGAAAAACATGACTAAAATAATTAGTGGTAGTGGCAGTAAGCTCCAATTCTAAATTATTCTCTGCTACAAATAATCAGAAAGCCCAAACATGTTGCTATGGTTTAAGTGGAATTTGATAAAGAGTTCTCCACAGTCTATCAGTAGAATAAAGATGATCATAATACGTAACGAGCAAAGGGCTATCCCATAGAGGCACAAAGCAGGAGTAGGGGAAGAGGCGGAGGCGGGGGCGGGGGCGGGGGCGGGGAAGGGGAAGAGTGAAACTTTACAAGGTCAAAGGTTTTTTCATAAGCGAAAGTATGGATGCTCCATTCTAACAGGTTCGAAATGTGGAAATAGCCTCTCTATACGTACAGAGTTAAGGCTACGTACATCTTACCCTCTCCAGACCCCACTGGGCCGCAGTAGTGGGAGCCTTGTGCAATGGATTTGCCCTACAGTAAGTAACTAGCAAAATCCACTCATAAACAATAACATTCTTAGGAATAACATCGTTTGAGTGAAATACCTCATTCATCTGCCAGTATTTATAAAACAAAGTAAGCTTGCATCTAACAAGCTCAAAAGTGGATGTTGTATTTTGCCTGCCATCTTCTTTAAACACTGCCTATAGAATAATGCAAGAAAATTGGATGCTATGTCAGAAATAGGCAGATTGTATAATTAATAAAAAAAAATTAACTAGAATAATAAGAGTTTTTACAAAGAAGAAAGGAAAACAGCCAGTTAAGTAGCTAAACACCAAATAGTTGGGAGTCCGACAAGTCTTATTTCAATATCTGTGCTGAGTTGAGTTGAAAAACAAAATTTACAACATCAAAATAAGATCAAACAGTGGAAAAAGTCAGATGAGAATGAAGGTTCAGACTAACAGTTAGGGTGTCAATTCTAATGTCTCCTCTCAAGGACTAAGTAGAAGTTAGTGAATGAACTAATAATGCACGGAAATTTCCCATATAAGGTGATGATGCCAAAATTTGGTTAAAATAAATTAAAGCAATTTAAAGAGAGAGAGAGAGAGTGAGAGACTAGTTTTTTGTATGTGGTTCGGCCCTATTAATGAAGGAATCTACGTCCACGTGTGTGTCTGAGCACGTTCACTATACAGTAAAAAGCCGAGAATCTGTGGTGAACCAACAATATTTTGGAGCTACCGTAGGTCGGCCGGGTGCGTTGGTTAAAGTAAATAAAGCAATTTAAGGAGAGAGAGAGTGAGAAACTGGTTTTTTGTATGTGGTTCGGCCCTGTTAATAAAGGAACCTACGTCTACGTGTGTGTCTGAGCACGTTCCCTATATTGTAAAAAGCCGGGGACCAGTGGTGAACCAACAATATTTTGGAGCTATCGTAGGTCGGCCGGGCGTGTTGGTGACCGCTATAGAGGTGCTGTATATACTAAAAAGTTGATCCCTTTCTATGAGGGTGAGTGGTCTCTTTTATAGAAGCAAGAAACCTACTCGTACAAGGATAAGGAAATACCCTCCAATTAGGATTGATTGGCATTCATTGTGGGGGTTTCCTAATTGGATTAGGAAACAACATTAGTTGTCCATTAGACTTCTATCTTGAGTAGGAGACTGTCTGGAATATTCTAGGGCGTATCTCGTGGCCAGGTTGTGCTACACCCGTTATGGGCCGGGCCAGTGCTGTAATCCCGACCTGCTTGGTCGGGCCTCGAGATGAATCTGCTGACATGTCCTTGGCCATTTAGGAAGCTGTTGGAGCCGAGTTGTTTGAGATGTGCTACTGAGTTTAGCTGAGCTGTTTCCGAGTTGCACTGTGATTTGGTCGGGATAATTCCGGGTGCCGTGCATAACCGCTCGGTCACTTAGTAGAGCCGATTTTGGGCGTATCAGTTGCCCCCTATTTCCAAGGTTAGCTCGATACTATATTGAGGCAAGTTTGGAAATCAGTTTTTGCCATTGTTTGGAAATCTGTTTGATCGCTCAGGAAAGCTGTCTTGGAGCTTTTGAGTCTTGTGAATTCTCGGGAACTAGCTAAGAGTTGAGATTTAGCCTAGCTCGGAGTCTTTAAGTGCTCGGAAATTGGCCAAGAGTTTTGATTAAGTTAGCTCCCAAGATGGTTATCTTCTACCCGTAAACCTTCGTCAAGGTCGTGGGCAAAAGAATTTGACCATGTTGGAAAAGCCGACTTAAAGCGTATTGCTTTAGGGTCTTTTATGTTAACTCCTCAGGATGGTCATCTACTGCCCAGCCAGCCTTCGTCAAGACTGTTGGGAGAAGAGGTTGACCATGTTGGCAGAGCCGACCTAAAGCGTGTTGCTTTAGGGTTTTTTGCTCCTCTATCGTGGGCCAACCTAAGAGGTTTTAGTCACCTCTATCGTCGGTATGGACCTAATTGGAGTTATTGCCTCTGAGTACTGTAGACACCCGGGTCGTCTAAGAGTTTAACTTAGTTAACCCCCAGGTCTGTAAATACCCGGTGTGATTGCCTGTTTAGTTCATTGTGCCTTCCTGCCCCCCAAGTTTTCGCTAAGACGGAGATTTGTAGAGGCTATGACTGTAGGTAACCAAACTAGAACATGGGTGGTTGCAGGGTCTTTTGAAGCTTGCCATCATCAGCCACCTAGGGGGATTTGCCCCCATCGTAGGTTATGGACCTAAGCGAACCCGGTGCCTCGGATGTGACCCCGAGGTCTTTTGTGCCTAGGGTGTGGCCCCGAGGTCTTTTACCAGCTGCGAAACAGTGGTCTTTAATTGTCTCGGGGTTGAGCCCAAGGTCTTTTTAGTGCCCCGGATGTGATCCAGAGGTCTTTGCAAGAGCTCTCTGACAGTCTGTGGAGCCTCATGCGATGATCGGGCAAGTACCACTGTAGTCGGGCTCATCTAGACTGATGAAGACAGGAGGTCGGGTGAGTACCACCGGGCTCCTGATTATTCTGAGCTGGAGGCAAGATCAGGATCACTAGATCCTGACTGCTGCAAACTGGAGGTCAGTTCAGGGCTGCCGGACTCAGACCGCTGTGAACTGGAGGTCGGGCTGCCGGACCCTGACTGTTGTGAGTTAGAGGAACTGCTAGAACTACTGGGCTTCTTCACATTGTTCTTCTCGGGTTGTTCTCGCTTCCGCTTACTTTTGGAAGGCTCGTAACTTTCTTACCCGGGGTCTTTGGTCTTTAGAAACTCTTCAGTGTCAATGTATTTTCCAACCCTCTCTGCGAGTTCAACCAAGGTTGCCGATCGGTTTCTGTGAAACACCGTGGCGCACTTGGTGTGTTGAACTCCTTAGCAGAATGCTATAATAGCGGCGGTTTCATCAAGATCACAGATGTCGAGCTTCTCTTGATTAAACCGGTCAGTGAATTCCTTGAGGGTCTTATCATTCCTTTGTCTGACTGTCAGTAGCTGCATGTCAGGCTTTGACCGTTCATGCATACCGATGAACTGGTCGATGAACTGCTTGATGAGTTGCTTGAAACTACGGACTGGTCGGGGCTTCAAGGAATAGAACCATTGGGCGGCCGGGCATGTCAAAGTGCTGAGGAAAGCCAGGCAGTTCAGTTCGTCGGTTTTGGTGACCAGGGCCATCTGAGCCTTGTAGGTTCGGACGTGGTCGACCGGGTTTCCCGAGCCGTTATAAGAATCTAGGCGAGGCTGCTTGAACTTTCGTGGGATGACAAACCTCGTGATTAGGCTAGAGAACGGCGACTCTGTCTCGGTATTGACATGGTCCTGAGTAGCTTTCTAACCTAGCTCTTTGGCCACTCCATCAATGTGTTTCTGCAAGTCCTTGATACGGGCCACCACTCCTTCCCGAACGGTATCCGGGGGGTTGGTCAGGTTGGTGGAAGAGGCTTCTTCTTCATGGCTGTGTGCTGTCCTCTGGGATCGGGCTCGGTTATACTCCTGCTGATTGTGAGCCCAAGGCCACCTCGGCTCTTGACCGAGTGACCCTGGACTGATTCTCGGGCCATATGCTCCTGCCTTTCTTCTCAGGCAGCACACCTACCACTGATGTCTGTGGCACCCTCAACGCGGGATGGATTTGCTCGGGCACGTTGTCTTGGTCAATATCTGTTCCCGACCGTACGCAACGTTTCCGGGCGGTTTTCCGGCCACTAGAGTATTGCTTTGTTGGGCGAGCAGGGCGTTGATCTGCTGCTGGGTTTGACACTGGATCTTCTAGAGCTGTGTGATGGTTGCGGTGATCTGCACCGGTGTCAAGACTGTCGGGGCCGGCGGGGTAACCCGGCCAGCCGGCCGCGCAGTCTTCTTACCCTTCTTTGGAGGCATGGCTGTCAGTTGAGAGATTTAAACTTTGAGAAATTTGTCGTTTTCCACAGACGGCGCCAAGCTGATGGTGCAAAAAATTTGGTTAAAGTAAATTACAGCAATTTAAGGAGAGAGAGAGTGAGAGACTGGTTTTTTGTATGTGGTTCAGCCCTGTTAATAAAGGAACCCTACGTCCACTTGTGTGTCTGAACACGTTCACTATACTGTAAACAGTCGGGGACCTGTGGTGAACCAACAATATTTTGGAGCTACCGTAGGTCAGCCGGGCGTGTTGGTAACCGCTATAGAGGTGCTGTATAGACTGAAAAGTTGATCCCTTTCTATGGGGGTGAGTGGTCTCTTTTATAGGAGACTGTCTGGAATATTCTACGGCGTATCTCGTGGTCAGGTTGTACTGCACCCGTTATGGGTCGGGCCAGTGCTGTAATCCCGACCTGTTTGGTCGGGCCTCGGGACGTCGGGTAACCGCTCTAGATGAATCTGCTGACATGTCATTAACTATTTAGGAAGCTGTTGGAGTCGAGCCGTTTGAGATGTGCTACTGAGTTTAGCTGAGTTGTTCCCGAGTTGCACTGTGATTTGGTCGAGATAGGGGTCGGTCGCCGTGCATAACCGCTCGGTCACTTAGTAGAGCTGATTTTGGGCGTATCATAAGGTATTTGGCAAACACAAAGATTTGCATATCTACACAAAATGTATGTATATAGCGCCAATGGATGTCAATGCCATTTGCATGACTAGCCAGATACTAAAACCACAACATAGTGAATTATTTTTTGTTTCTAACCAGTGCATATTCATGTGTCTGCTAACGGGTCACACTTTGGCCAAGTATCCTACAATGAGACTCCCGAGAGCCAATCTATTGAAAATTCTAATTCATCGCCATCAAAGATTAAAGAACCAATGGCCTTCCCCTATCCCATATATGTTACATTGCAACATAACTAGGACATCATAATAGCAGCGAACAATTCTCCATAAAAAAGCTATAATTAATACTAGTTACATCAATGTGGTAAAAGCCGCACCTTTAGCCTAGTAATATTGTACTAGAGGCTCCATGTGATCTGGTCATCTACCCGTAGAAAGTTTCAGAGCTTTCTAGAGCACATAGTACATCCTACCCACCAATTTCAGCAGTTTATCAATCTATTCAATGGGTTACATAGCCCTTGCAAAATGTCACCATGATAACACTAACAACGGGCTAATATTTGGGTAAACCAATAGTTGCATGTTTGCGCATCAAACGAATTTAAATTAGCTAATTCATTATCAGCAAAGCATTTTAACAAATTGATACCTCACCTTAAAGTGCATTATGAAAAATGGAAAACTTCAACAAGTTTCTTTTTTATGCTGTCATTTCTAGGGTTTCTTAAGATGATATATTTGATAATTTAAAGCATTAAAGATTTTTACACACTTACATATTTTCCAAAGGCATAATTCTAATGGAATTTTGCATTGAAAAGCTTTACAAATTATGAATGAGCTTATTCCGGTACACGCAAAGGCCATAATAACTCGAAGAAGCATTGATCATCAACTCATCATAGTATGAAGAATAGCAAGAAAAATAGATTCAAATGCATAAAAAAAAAAAAAAAACACACACACACATTTGCAACTCACGGAGGATCAAAAGTGTTGGGACAGACACCTTAATTGCCTCAGGTAACTCATCAAAGCATTTGCTAGCACACTGTTCATCCAAAAGCAGCAACCGCGTTGAACCTCTCCATTTCCTCTCCTTAAAATCATCTCCTAACAACCCACTCAAATCCTCCCCCTCCTCTTCTCTCTTCTCCAAAACCTCCACTACAGCCAACTCATTCTTCCCAATCCCTTTCTTCTCTCTCTCCTCTACATCCTCGCTCTTCTTCCTTTTCTTCGGCCTGGATAACTTCGCCAAATTCCTAAACTTCACATAACCTGTGGAATTAAACGTCTTAGCAAGCTTATCCCTGTACAACACCGGACTCAATCGCTCACCGTCTCCTTCAGCTTTTCCGTAAATCCTTCGATTCAGAGAAACTAAGCTCTCATTATCATCTGAAGTCGAATTTTTGCTTTGATCTTTGAGAAAATTCTTGAAATCGTCTTCGACTTCGTCACCTGAAACCCTAGCGATGTTGCGAATCCGAGGCCAGTTCAAGAGGTGGCCTCGGAGGCGGCTTTCGAGGGCGAAGCAGTTCTCGGAAGGAACTCGAAGAGCTGCAATGTCGAAGACACGAGTGAAGCTCTCTTCGTCGATTAAACTCTCTTCATCTTCATCTTCATCTTCGAACTGTGATTGTTGTATAATTGATGGTTCGGAGTGGTGAGAGGGTGGTTTGTGGCCTTTGTGAAGAGATGGTCCATAAGGAAGTAGGGTTTGGTGGTGGTCTAGGGTTGTTGAGGAGGTGGTGGTGGTGGTGGTGGTGGAGTAGAGAGAGAAAGTGAGGGGTTTAGAGAGGAAAGAAGGCTTGTAGGAGAAGAAGTGGGTAATAGTAGTAGGAGGAGAGAGAATGGTGAAGGAGAGAGAATGAGGTCGGAGCATGAATTTGGTGAGCATGGCGAATGGATTTGTTGCCCATCCAAATCCAGTCCACTGGTGGCCCGTTGCCCTGCTTCGATTTGAACGAAAAGGAATACGTGGTTCTGTTCTCTCCCTGAAATGGGGATTTACCCAAACTAAATCCGGGTAATGCCTAGAACCCAAAATATTTGATTTACTATCATTTTGGATATTTACCGGCAGGTGCTTGCGGCTAGACTCGATAAAGTTGAGGTTTGGCTCGTTAAATAAAGATTATGAATAAGATTGATTAAGATTTTTAAGCAAGTTCATAAAAAAAACTCGTTAATTGACTTGATGAAAGCTTGTATATTGACTTTTATATATGTATTCATTGTAAAATTATATAATTTTAGAGAAAATATGACAAACTCCGTTAATAGGCTTGATAAATGACTTATTTATCAATAAACTATATAGTTTTAAGGGGCGCGCGAAAAAAGCTTGTTAAACAGCTCTCGCGATCACTTGAAAGCTCAGTTCATTTAAGCTCGTGAGCAAGCTCGCGAACATATGAGCTCGGCTCGTGTCCACCCCTATTTATCACGCTCTTTTTTTTTCCGTGAGTATAAAGAGATCTCCCAGGATACATTCCAATAGCTTTAAGATATGGGGGCTCCAGTCACAGCCCCCTCAAATAAAACTCTTCCAAGTAAAAATTGAAGTTACTTATCTTTAACTCATTAGACCATTTTTTCTTGCTTTGGTCGGAAATTCCCTTTTATGCTTAAAAAACTTCAAATTACTATAATAAAAATATATTCTTTTCATAAATATTGGCATTATAGGTGCATAGATATCGAAAAAAGATATAAAATAATATATATATATATATATATATAGGGGAATGCTAACTTACAGCATTGTGCCCTTTTAGCGACGAAAAAAACTTTTTTAGCGACGAAATTTTTCACCTTTAGCGACAATTTTTTTTTAACCCTTTAGCGACATAATATTTTAAAAAATTTTGTCGCTAAAAGGTTTTTTTTGGTCGCTAAAAGCTGGTGTACAATGCTATCTTACACCATGAAGCAACCCCCCATATATATAAAGTTAAAAAAATGATAAAATGGTCGATTTGCAGATAGATAAAACCCCAAAATGAACTTGCAAATTACCTATTTTTGTAAAGTTTCCAAGTTGAATGCGTAGATCTATGGGGAAAAAATCACCCAAAAAGCACAAGAATGGAGAAAGTTATCGTCGTCAATACATATGTCTGCAGACATATAACAAATAATATTACTTGTTGTAGATAGATAAATCTCAAAATTAGACTGCGCGCAACTTCTCTTTTTAAATTTTATTTATTTATTTATTTATTTTGTAGAATTTCCAAGTCGAGTGTGTAGTTCTCGAAGAAATATATAAAACAAAAAAAATCATGGGGGTGGGGGGGTAGGGAATTATGGTTGTTTTAGTCTATATTATTTGTCTGTCTATCATATATTTTGATAGATAAAATTAAAAAATGAGGTTCAAAATTATTTTTTTTTGTACAATTTTGAAGTTCGATACATCAATCTCAAAACAAATATATGGTATCAAAAAAAAAAACCCAAAGAGGGCGAAAAAAAAAAGAAGCGGATATAATGTTGGTTTAAAGTTGACTCATAATATTGCGTTGGCCATTTTTTGCTCAAAAAATGGGGGCTTTCATTGAATTGCAAAAGTAGGGAGAGGTTTTTCACCAAATTGAAAAAGTAGTGAGGCGCTTATTAAAAATGGCCAAATCGTGTGAATTTTTGGCTAATACGCCTAATATTGAGAGGTCTATCACCGATCCTTTAGGAAATTAAGATACACTAGTAGGGGCCCACTCACTCTGTGAGTAGAGAGGAAAACTAGGAGAAGATAGAAATCCAATGCAATTTTTTATTAATCAAATTTTTTATGCAGTTTTGGAGATGGTTTTTGGCAATTTTTAATTGGTTTTGTTTTGATAATTTTTATGACAGATTAGTACCATTTTAATTTAATTTTATTAGTAAAACTTACTTGGGTTAATTGTAAATATAGGGTGTAGATAAAATATAGTTGGTACCCCTCCCTTTCCCTTTATAATAGTACTAGTAATTGCCCATGTCCGAGGGTGTAACCCCTAGAATCTTATTTGTACTTTACTATGAGCTGTAATACTTAAATCATTCTTTCTAAATTGAATCTGTGGATTTTGTTGGCATTTCTGTACTCAGGTTAACATTCCTAGACTTTTATAGAAATTGGCCTAGGATCGATCTTCATAAGATCAATAATGGCAAGAACGATCCTGTTAGGATCGATCTTCTACGTTGTTTTCTGCCAAATAGAAACAGCGTCCTTATAACACCCGTACCCGAAAAAGAAGAGTAATGTGATATTAATATATGTTAATTTAATATAATTAATGCATAAGATGGTTTGAGGTGGGGTTATGAACCCACAGGTAAAACGGTGTTTAAATGCGGACACAGATGAAAGTTCTATAAAAGACAAGACTGGTATAAATGTGGGGCTCAACGTGGGTCTAATAAAAATAATTTCCATTTTGATGTTTTATATGTTTATATGAGTACTTGTTTGAATGCTTAAAGATATTGTTATGTCTTATGATAGGTAAAGGGAACCTGTTTGGGTACCCATATGAGGGCTTATTTGAATACAATTGATAATTAGTAGGTTTAATACCAACCTTATAATTCATGTGGGACCACGTTTGGGACCCACACGGGACATAGATTAAATCTTTCTAGAAAAGGTGGGTAGTTAATGTAATGAACTTGGGGGTTTCATAATAAACAATTAGAAATTTTTAGGGGTATAAATGAAAAGTTGGAAAAAAGAGATATACATCTCTTGCATGAGTTGTGGTGACTCATTTCACCAAAACACAACAGTTGGGGAATTTGGAAGAAAGAGAGAACGAGAACTCCAAGTCGGTGACAGTTTCCTCGACGCCGTTTCTTCGTCGTCTGACGTCTAATTCACGAACCGAGACCATATTTAGACTCGTGGAGGTAAGAGGATCACATGCACGTAATTTGTTTTCATTTTTGACAATGTTTTTTCTAGCGACCTTTCTTGATAGACGATGTTTATGGTACCAAATTTATGTAAGATTACTACCAGTTAGAAATTGGGTTGAAATTGGAAAAGAATTGGGAGATTCTAGGCTTAATTGCGTATAATTCAACGAGGTGAGTGTTCTAATTCTAAAATTGGATGTTTAGTTATGTTAATGTGATAATTGTTAGTTTAGCAAGCTTAATTCATGCTTATGTAGCTTGGGTATGATATATTTGGGTATAAGCATGTTAATATTATGAAATTGCTATGCTTATATTTTGAATTGCTTAAATGTTTATGTGAATCAAAGGGAAGTCAAGCAGTGGTCACCATTTATAGGTCTCATATGTAAGGGATAGTAAGTCCTCAATGAACGGGGCGTGGTGATGACCACGATGATGAAACGGTGATGTCTTCGAGATCATAAGAGAGTGTTATGCGCTATATGCGTTAAAAGAGTGAGAATTTCCTGGGTGAGAAGGACTCGGGGGTGGTGGCTTAAGTTACTTGACTTTTTGGAGATCAATTTGTGGATATTCATATTAATTGTTGCATTTGCATATTGAGCATTCCAATAGCATGATTAGTTCCCTCACTAAGTGAACGCTTAAACAAAAAATGTATTTTCTGTTGTGGTTATTGAATAACCATCGCAGGTACTGAATGGGAGAATGAGAGGAAATGATCCGCACGACGGGGTGGGCATAGGAGTTGTGTCTATGTGAATATGTTCATATGCCTAGTTAGCTTATGTTTAAAATGTACCTTTTGTTGACAATGTATAAATACCTTGAGTTTTGAGAAATTTGTAATATGTTAAGCTTTAGTTAATGTTAGTTAAGTCTTATGGGATTAGTTGTACTTACAAGTCACAAATTGCGTGTGGTTGGGAGAGAATTGAGAAAGTTGGAGTAGTTGTCGGTTGAAAACTAACTTGGTTTTTCCTTATGGATTAATGTTTATGTATATGTTGGAAAAATATGGATTTGTATGTAAATTAATGTTCCTAGTTGGAATTTATGGAATATGCATGTTTAAATTCCTTTTTAAATGTTTGGAAATGGTTTGGAAAACTCTTATGATGTGTGGGTAACGTTTTAAGACATTTGGGAGTGCTTTTCCAAATGGTTTTGGTTGTGTCTAGAGGGATTGGTATGGTATAGTCAGGTTTTTGACAAAATTTTGCTCATGTTTAGCTAAATGATGGGGAGAGATGCAAGTTGGTGTTATTATCTTGGGTTGTCAATTGAACTTAGTTTTCTTTGATTGGGAAGTTATGCTAGTATTGGGTTAAAATTAAATGTGGATTTTGATGTAAGTTATTGATCCGAAGGAATAATTTGTGTGTTTTTCATTGTCAATCCATGCTTGGAGATGTTGTATTAAGGTTTAGGAACATTTGGAAATGCTTTGAGAATGCTTTTTGATGTTTCCCCAAAGTTTGGTGAAGTTTAGTTTTGGTTTGAACTTGAAAAAGTGAGTTTTTAGAAGTAGGAAAACTCATCTGCAGAATCGGGATCAATTCGGATCTAGTGCAGATCGATTCAGGGCATCCGAGGAAGCAGAGAATGACAATCTGCTAAAACCGGTTCGATCCGATTTTGGGGCGGATCGATCCGCTGGTCTGGTTTCAGCCCGACGGCTTTTACGGAAACAAGCATAACTCTCTCTTGAAAATTCAGATTCATGCTCTGTTTTTTGCGTTGGAACCGGGACTTAAAGACCTATCTTTTGATATAAAATTTGCTATAATTTATTAATGACCATTTTGCCCTTGGGACTGTTTTGTGTCAACGAAGCTGTTTAATGAGATCTAATCCATGATTTTCTTAGTGAACCAAGGGTGTTTTGACGTATGGGCTTTGTTACATGTGTCCTAACTCGCCCGAGGCGAGTTGGGGTGTGACAGTCGTGCACCACCATCTACACCCCAATAATCACCACCACCACCATGCTTCTGGATGTCTGAACAACGCTTCTCCATACACTTCATCATCCCTCAAGCTCACCATACCCCTCCCACGGTCATATCACATTACCATCATCAACTTACACCTCCATCATCACCTTACACCTTCATCATCACCACCACTACACTCACACATAGATTATATACATATATGTATACACAGTACACATAGAGCGACATATAGAGAGGGAAAGAGAGAGAGAGAGAGTGGTCTCCCATTTCTATATATAAAACACCAACACATACACTCTTCACTCTTTGTTGCACTTTAAGACTTAGGAGAGAGAGAGAGTGTGTGTGTGTTCCAGAGAAAGAAAGAGAGAGGAAGAAGAAGAGGAAACCTTGAAGCTTCAATCCAAACTTCAACAGACACACATACCAAGTGAAGTACTAGACCTTTGGTTTACTTTCAAATTATAGCTTTAGACCATGGAAGAAGCCATGCAAAACCTCAAGCTAAAAACTATTTTCAAAAACTTAGATTTTTCAGAAATTCTAACGAAGAAGACGATAAAGATCAATTTTCACACGATTCATCCTACTGGGGATTGATCCTGAGAAGATCGACCCTTGATTATGTTTTTAGTAAATGTTATTTTGCTGCTGTTCTAACTTGTACTGTGTGTTGCACTTACTTGTTTATGTTCCTACATGTTGTTATGAGGTTCTGCACACTAGAAATTGACATACATGTGTTTAGAGAGTTGTACTATATGTTTTAGGTGTTACACATTGATGAATGTTGCATGTTGGGACCCTTGGGGACTTGAGACTTATGTTTTCCTCAACATCACACTTAAATAAGTATTTTTCATGAAGTCACCTTTGATTAATTCAGTTGGAAAGATGATTAAAAATTTAAAATCATTGTTTGGAAAAACAGAGGTAAGATTGATCCTAAGAGGAAAAGATCGATCCTCCTGCGCAGTTTTACTAAGGTATGTTTTTAAGTTGTTTCAAGTCCATTCAAGTTACTATAATCATGCTTCCAGTATTTTTAAGTACTATTATGACTACTTCCAGTATGTGTAGTACAGTAGATCGATTAAGTGATATATTCCATGATTTAAATATGGCCCATAGTGATAGACGAGCCTTCCATGTGAGACATGATGATATGAATAATACTAACTGAGTTCATGTTTTGATTAAAAGTCATGTACATGTCGTTTGTGTTCGACTCGGTCACGTGGACCTAGAAGCTAAGAGTTATATGTGGGGTGCTATTGATGCCACGAGGAGCATCAATGCTAAGTATGGATTGTGAGTCAATTTAAAGGCCATGTAGTGGGCTTGTGTATGTGAAAGACCATATAGTGGGTTTGGATCCGTAAAGAGCATGATTACCTTTTCATGCCATATAGTGGGCAATACTGGTGACAGATAAAGGTTACTCGTGGTAACTAACGACTATGTAGTGGGCTTATAATATCCATATGTTATGCTCTTTTGGATGACGAAATGATGATATGTTTTGTGTAAGGCCATGTGGTGGGCTTGGGAGATCAAGGAGCCAATGTTGGGTGCATCAGTACTAGTGCTGTTTGGGCCTGTGGTTCGAGGCATTGTGTCATGCTATGAATCGCATTAAGTTTAAGGCATGTGGTTAAGTTGAATACTAACTTCGAGTGAGATGTACGATATGAATTCTAAAAGCGATATATTGAACTGTTAATAATCAGTCGAAACGGGATTTGTAAAACTAATTAACATCTTCTATTCAAGGTTAAACTGTGTTTCCTCATATGCTATTAGACTATGTTTTGTTAGTACACACTGTGGTTTGTATTTCACTTAGCTTCATAGCTGACAGTGTACTCGCCTGGGCATTCCATGCTCAGACTACCAATTCCAGGAAGATCTAGCAGCCAGCTACCAAGAAGATGAGCAAAACGGAGAAGAGTTGTATCCCTATGCCAGCTGAGGCAGGACCAAATGCTCGCCTAGAAGACCTTGTTGAAAGGCTCCTCGAAATTATGTTTAGTTTTGTTCAGTTTATCCTAGATGCTATGTTTGGCCATATATTCAGCCAATAGTTTATTATGTTGTATCTTTTGGGCTATCGGGGTTTCATCCCCAGACTTATGTAATATTGTATATCCAAATTCCAAATGTTTGTAAGACCTTATGTATCCCTTACGATTAGTAGTGCTTATGTTTTAAGTTATGATCCTTGTGCGTTTGCCTTACTCTGATTATTAGTATTATTACTATCTTATTGTGTGGTTTGTATAATCTGGCTACTCAGGAACTATTACAACTCATCAGGTCCAAGGGTGGAAAGTTCGTTTTCCCTACCTTACGATGCTGGGGTGCGACAGGGGTAGTTAAGTCGTATCAAAGCATCAGGTTTGATTTGCCAATTATCCTATACATTTAAGTTAGTGAACCTTACGTTTATCCCTTTTAATCGTTGCTGATATTAAGATAGTTTTCTTATAGGCAGGTTGACGATGAAGCCCTATATTGTACCAGATAGCTTTGGAGGATACCTTATTGCTCCCGATCAGGTGTCGCCAGCTGATCATGCCTTTATAGCCAGGAGGTTCAGAGGAGAGCTCAGGCCATTCTAGACCAAGATGTGTGGCTTTCGATCCATGTCCAGGGTAAAGCTGATGAGTGGGAGATTCGGTGCGGAGCCGCACACCGAGCAGCGGCATGGTCACATGTTTACGCTGAGTCCCTTCACGCATACAGAGACTGATGGCTATTTCTATTATGTGTATGAGTGGGCAGTACATGCACCCTCGTCAGATGGAGTGCCCATGGATTTGGATTTTGTGCCTCCCCAGATGCCACCACCACCTGTTGGATTTGCTGCACATCCGCAAATTGGAGTTTGGTGAATTGATGATGCTGGTCAGGCTTCGATGGAGGAGGACAATGAGGCTCATTCCGAGGTGATGGATGCAGATGACGCACCCCAGGCAGAGTCTGATGCCGAGGATTGCGAGGCCAGTAGTGCTTAGATCTAGCTTCTTTTGTCATACCATAGTGGACTAGCAGTCCCATTTCCTTTTTGTTGTGCTTAACTATTTTCAGGGCTGTTAAAACCTTCTTTTAGAAGCCCGCCTCTTATCTATGTGTAATCTGTATTGATGTTTATATTAAATAATATGAGAATGACTTCTCCTTTCTGTGTGTTCATAACATGACTACATGCTACATATTTGACATGTTTTTATATAAATAGGATATCTTTTATTATATCTTAAGTAGAGTTTTCCCAAATCACATAGTGTTTATTGGGATTATCTTCTTTTAGCATCTTGATGGTTAATGCTACAAGTCACGTGCGGAACCAGAATGGAGCTCCCAACCCAATCCTTGGAAGGATGAACCCCACAAGAATATTTGAAGCTTTTCTTCTGAGACTACAGAGAAATACGGAAGTTCGCCAACCATAATGTAATGGAGCTCATCATAGACAGCCCGGATGTAAGTTACTTGCAAGATTCAAGGAACTCCACCCTGAGTACTTCAATGGTATAGGCAAGGCCTGGCAAGCAGAATAGTGGATCCGAGGCATGGATCATATCTTTGAGTCTCTCGAGTGCTCAGAGACGGATAAGCGAAAGTTTGCTACCTTCTAGCTTACGTTTGCCATGGCAGATTGGTAGGAGTTTGAGAAATCCTTGGTAGGAGATGAAGTAGCTAGACGCATGACTTGGGCTATGTTCCGTGAGAAGTTTTTAAGGAAGTACTTTTTGGAGTCGGAGTAGCGACGAAGGGAGAGGGAGTTCAACGAATTGGTTCAAGGGAACCTCAATGTCTGAGATTAACTGATTCAGTTTGATAAGCTTTCCCGTTTTTCTTATCACTTGATTGACACTCCTAAGAAGAAGAATTGGAAGTTCCACGATGGGTTAAACTAGGCCATTCAAAAATTGGCAGTAGGACATTTCAGTCTTTCCTTTCAATGAGTTTGTGGAGTTGGTTATGGATTTAGAATAGGAGAACCGTTTAGATGTTAGGGATTCAGGAAGTCGACCCCCGATGAGATCCCATGGACAGAGACCACCCCCTCATGGTTGAGGACAGAAAAGGACATGGAATAGGGAGAAGAAGCAACAATAGAAATTCCCTCGCAATGCACCTATGTTCCAGCTACATAGGACCAAGAGATGGAGGATGCTACAATCTTGGAGCTCTTGGACACATCAGCAGGGATTGTCAAGCCCCAAGGAGGACTGTTTGCTACAATTGTGGCAAGATTGGCCATGTGAGTAAAGATTGTCAGTTGCCATTAGGAGGATATTACAAGCCAGTAGCCCAAGATCAACAAGGAAGGGGCAGATTGAATGCTATCATTCCTGAGGAAGCTAGTTTCGACAAGGGCGAACAACAGAACATGGAAGGTACATTGACTCTATTCAATAGCATAATTAAAGTTTTATTTGATACGAGTGCTTTTATTTCTTTCATCGCTATTAGAATAGTACAACTGCTGGGTTTGGTACTTGAGGCACTAGAAAAGGCTCTAAGTGTTGTGTTGCCCTTAGGAGTAATCATAAAGTTGAGCAAAGTGTGAAAGGATTTCCCTTTGACTCTTCAGAATCAGAACCTACCCACCGATTTGGTTATGTTATCAATGAAGGAGTTTGACATCATTTTAGGGTCCGACTAGCTTACTAAGTATCACGCCAAGATGGGTTGTGTGAGCAAATCTATTACCTACATCATACCCAGGGGACCCTTGTTTGATTTTCAGTGTAACCCCTGTTGTGATGCATTCCTTACAAGCCGACTAGCCGCTATTGGAAGTGTTAGCATAGAGCTTACCCCTACATAAATTCCTATCATTTACAATTTCGAAGACATATTTCAAGATATATCCAGATTACTACCTAAGCGCGAGATCGATTTCTGTATTGAGTTATTATCAGGAACAACCCCTATATCTAAGGCACCTTATCGGATATCTTCAACGAAGATGGTCGAGTTGAAGAAGCAGGTGCAAGAACTCGAGGACCTTGGATTTATCAAGCTAAGCACTTCACCATGGGGAACGCCAATACTTTTTGTTAAGAAGATGGACAGATCAATGAGACTTTGTATAGAGTATCGAGAATTGAACAAAGTGACTGTCAAGAACAAGTATCTGTTGCCCTAGATAGACGATCTCTTTAGTTGTACGGTGCAACAACTTTCTCAAAAATTGACTTGAGGTAAGGGTACCATCAACTGTTGGTTCGAGAAAAGGATGTGCCAAAGACAGCCTTTAAGACGGTATGGACACTATGAGTTCTTAGTCACGCGTTTGGCGTCGCAAAGCGTGAAGCAATCAAATCCCCCTTTGGCCTCTTTTTGAGTTTTAGGTTAAGAGTTGTAAAAATATGAAAGTCATCACTTTTTATGTATAGGCAACATTTTCCAAAATTGTGTTTACATCCCCACGAGTTTTCAAAACTCCTAATCAGTCTCTAAAACTTTCTACACAGCTAATTCATTGCTTTACAAGTGAAACTCCCAAATTATAAAAGTTTTTGACTAAGTTCCGTTTGGTTGCTAAAATGTGAATTTCTACATGACATTTCCGAAGTTGCTAATCAGCCTACCAAATTAATAGCGTGTTATTTCGTCCTCATCAGGATACTAAAATTAACAACATAAATAAATTCTAAACTATAAATAATACAGATAGTGAAATACAAAGGTAAACATTTAATTTCAGATAAACATTTAAGTATTCCACCATGACCGTCTCATACTCGGAGAGACGTCACAACAACAAAATGCTCATCAACACAGTCTCAAAGGGTTCTCTAACACAAACACCCAAATCAACTCGTGAGTCAAAACTCGCTCAAACATGTGCCAAAATGCACAACACATCACATTATCATGCATGACAATGTAATGAAATGCAATAATATATATGCGGGTGTTATAATACTCTCCCCCTTAAAAGAAGTTTGTCCCCAAACTTATACCTCATGTCTCAAAAAGGTGCGAATACTGAGTACGCATCTCCTCTTCGATTTCCCATGTCAATTCTTCTGTTGTTTGGCTACGCCATAACACTTTCACTTTCGATATTACTTTATTTCGTAAGACTTGATCCTTCTGATCCAAGATCTTTACCGGATATGCAACATATGTCAAATCACTCTGAATCTCAATCGATGTCAGAGTCATCACTTGATTTATATCCTCTACTAAGTGTTTCTATAGCAGTGATACATGGAATACATTATGAACTTGAGCATACTCACTCGACAAGTTCAAACCATATGCTACGGTCCAACTCTCTCAATGATCTCAAAAGGTCCTACGTACCTCGGATTAAGTTTCCTGTATCTTCCAAATCTAGTGATTCCCTTTGAAGGTGACACCTTCAAGTAATCTAAATCGCCTATGTCAAATTCCAAAGGTCATCTACATTTGTCGTCATAACTCTTATACCTACTCTGAGCCGTCAGTAACCGTTGTCGAATCACCTTTATCTTGTTCGTTGTCTCTTGTACAATTTTTGGCCCTTCAATCATTTTTTCTCCAACTTTGGTCCAACTAATTGGTGAACGACATACATGACCATACAAAGCTTTATAAGGAGCCATTCCAATACTCGATTGAAAACCGTTGTTGTACGCGAACTCAATTAACGGCAAATGATCTTCCCAATCACCCTAAAAGTCAAGTACACATAACTGTAGCATGTCTTCCAAAATTTGGATTACTCTTTTCGATTGACCATCGGTCTGAGGATGAAAGGCAGTACTGATCGAAATGCAATTTGGTACCCATTGCTTCTTGTAAGGCTCTCCAAAACTTTGATGTAAAACTACTATCTCTATCTGAAATAATAGAAACTGGAATACCATGTAGTCTCACAATTTCGCGGATATACAACTTAGCTAATGTTATCGGCTTAGTTGTTCGAAGTGGTAGGAAGTGCGACGACTTCGTCAAACGGTCAACAATCACCCAAATGATAGTATTCGATCTCTTAGATCTCGGAAATCCACTTATAAAGTCCATTGTAATGTGTTCCCATTTCCACTTGGCTATTGGTAAAGGTTGTAACAATCCTGAAGGTACTTGGCATTTAGCCTTTATTTGTTGACAACTCGTACATCGTGAAATGTAGCGTGCTATCTCTCTCTTCATTCCTAGCTACCAATAAATATGTCTCAAGTCTCTATACATCTTGGTGCTTCCCAGATGAACGGTATACTTCGTATTGTGTGCTTTCTCTAGGATGTTCCGTTTCAATTCTTTCTCGTTAGGTACACAAATTCTACCCCTCATCTCAAAACATTGTTTTCAAAAGTAAATCCCAGTTGCTTACCCATTAGAATCTCATCACAAATTTTCTTCAAAGCCACATCTTGAAGTTGTTTCTCCGTGATCTCGTGAATCAATAGTGGTTGTGCCATAATTGTCGACATCAAGCCACTTTCAATCCTCAGAATCACTTCAAACTCTAAATTCTCTAAATATTGAATCAATTTTTTTCTGAGAAGTCAAATCTGATGCAGTGTTGGTTGGTGCCTTATGTCTAAGAGCATCGGCGTCGACATTCGCCTTGCCCGAATGGTACTGAATTGATAGATCGTAGTCCTTTATCAACTCTAACCATCTCCTTTGTCTCATGTTCAAGTCTCGTTGTGTGAACAAATATTTCAAACTCTTATGGTCTGTATAGATCTCATATTTCTCCTCGTATAAGTAATGACGCCAAATCTTCAATGTAAAAATCACGGCGGCCAATTCTAGATCATGTGTCAGATAGTTCTTCTCGTGCGATCTAAGTTATCTCGATGCATAGGCAATGACCTTATCACCTTGCATAAGAACGCAACCTAAACCTCTATACGAAGCATCACTATAAATAATAAACCCCTCAGTCCCTGTCAGAACGGCTAAGATTGGTGCCTTCACGAGTTGATCTTTCAACTCTTAAAAACTTTCTTCACATTCTGGACTCCATACAAAAGTAATATCCTTCCTCATCAACTGTGTCATCGGCATTGCAATACGTGAAAAGTCTTTCACAAACCTCTGATAGTAACTAGCTGATCGTAGGAAACTTCGGATATTTGTCACATTCGTCGGTCTCACCCAATTGGTAACTGCTTCTATCTTCTAAGGATCTACTAAAATTCCTTTCACTGATACAATATGCCCATAAAAAGCAATCTTTGTCAACCAAAACTCACACTTCTTCAATTTTCCAAATAATCTCTTCTCACGTAAGCGTTGTAAGGCTAATCGCAATTGATGCTCGTGATCTTCAACACTCTTGGAATAGATTAGAATATCATCAATGAACACAACAACAAACTCATCTAGATAGTCCTTGTAAACATGATTCATCAAATCCATGAAAGTAGTTGGTGCGTTAGTCACTCCAAATAGCATAAACAAAAATTCAAAGTGATCATATCTAGTTCTGAAAGTTGTCTTCTCAACATCTTCTTCTTGAACTTTCAATTGGTGGTAACCGGATCTCAAGTCGATCTTTGAAAATACCTGAGCCCCTTGCAACTAATCAAACAAGTCATCAATTCGCGGTAATGGATACTTGCTCTTGATGGTCAACTTATTTAACCCTCGATAGTCGATACACATACACATTATCCCATCCTTTTTCTTTACAAACAAGACTGGAGCTCCCCACAGTGAAACACTCGGTCGACTAAGACCCTTCTCCAACAATTCTTCTAACTAAGTTTTTAATTCTTTCAATTCTACCAGTGCCATTTGATACGGTGCTTTAGATACCGGTTGTGACCCTCGTACTACCTTTATCGTGAACTCAAGCTCTCTTTCAATCAATACATCGAGTAACTCATCTGGGAAAATATTTGGAAATTCTTGAACTACTGGAATGTCTTCTACTAGTGGTCCAAGAACTCTCTTGTCAACAATCGAACATAAGAAACCTGAACAACCTTTCTTCAACATCTTACTGGCTTGAATCTTCGATATCAAGTACGGTGGTAGGGTCACACCCTTACCTTGAAAAGTAAACTCCTCTTGACCTGATGGATAGAAACTAACTCACTCCTGCTCACAATCAATTCTAGCTTGATTGATCGACAACCAATCCATACCCAAGATATCATCAAAGTAGTTCACTATAAGTGGAATCAAATCAACACTCAAGACCTTATCGCCTATCTTGATCTTACACGACTTAAATACTGAAGAAGTTATTAATGATTCACTACAAGGCAATGATACACACAAATCATACCCTAGCGGCTCAGCCTTAACAGTTAAATGCTTAACAAAGTCACGTGATACAAATGAATGCGTTGAACCATAATCCATAAGTATGTGTGCAGGATACGAATAAATAGGAAGAATACCTAATAAACTGTATCATCCGTATTCCCCGGCCTGAGCTGGAAGTATCGTCCTTATTGTTGCTCGGCTCCCTTTCCTTTATCCACTCGTTACCCTGCCTTTGATCCACTCGGCATACTCGATGCCCCGGTACTCATCCTCGATTATCTCTTACTCAGACAGTTCTTTGCTATATGTCCCGGTTGCCCACATCAAAATATTTTCCTCTCATCTCCGGATTGTATTTCTTTGTGTTTGAGGTTGTATTTGATGTGGTCAAATTTGCATTCAAAGGATAGTTTTTGGAGATGTGCCCTAATTGCTTACATAGGTAACATGTGCTCAATTGGTAGCAGGTTCCTCTGTGTCATAGGTTACATGTCGAGCATAACGGTCTCGAGTCTCCTACGAACGTACTCCCTCCCTGACTACCCATGTTTGATCCTGAACCTTGTGTGAATGGTTTCTTCATATTCCCTTGGATCTTGCCCCTATTGTCATTTGCTCTTTTTCCTTGTTGTCCTTGTTGATAGCGATCGACACTTTTCTCTGTAATACGGGCAGCTTCCTCAACTATAGAAATAGTCGGGTGCTGCAACATGTCTACACAGCTACAAATATTCTCCCTAAGCCCTTCCTCAAATTGTCGTGCCTTATCTTCATTTGTAGGAACTATAGATTTCCCAAAACGCAATAACACATTGTAACGAGAAACATACTCACCCACGGTCATATCTCCCTGAACCAAACTCACAAACTCTTGGTGTTTCTGAGTATAAGCCGATCGCGGAAAGAAACGCTTATTGAATTCATCTTTAAATGCGTCCTACGTGGTTGGCTTCCCTTGCTCAAGCACATTGTTCCACTAATCTAATGCTTCTCCCATCAATGTATCGGATGCACAAAGAATTTTCTCCTCGTCAGTGCATATTACTTGAAGAAAATGTCTTTCCATATCCATCATCTAGTGATCAGCTAAGTCCAGGGTAGTCTATCCATGGTATAAATTCGGTTTCCTTTTGTGGAACTATTCTGTGATGGTGTGTTGAGGTCTTAGTACCAGTGGTGCGTTGATATAACGAATTTTAACCGGTGGAGCCTGAACATTCATCTACTTTCTTTCACTTACAGCTTATATAATGTTTCCCACCATGTTCATTATTTGGTCCATTCGCGAATGCAGTGACAATTCTCTTACAGGATCGGCCATAACGTTTCAAGTATTCACCCTGTTGAGTACAATGCCTAATGACTATGCATGCTATGCCACAAGATATAAATGTGCATAGTTCATCACAATCAACAGCAGATGCTAACATGTGAGCAATTTCAACAATGATAACAACATTATCTTCTCAGTCATACAGTCCACTCGACGTCTCTCAGCATATAACGTCACTCGTTCCCAAGGCTCTAAACTTAAAGCTTTGATACCACTAAATGTCACAGTCCGGTCCCACAATAGCATAACCAAAGCCTGTGGCATGCCACTGAGGCTAAACCAATTCATTATAGTTCCCAAAAGATTTTAGTTTTAAGAACACACGCAGCAGAAAGAAAACAAGTCATCTTTAAAACCAGCAGTTCAGTCGATTGAGTCGGGGCTCCAGTCGACTGACTTGGAGTTGCAGAGAACAAGAAATCCCTAGCAGACTCATTTAGTTGACTGACCCAAAGTCTAGTTTGGGTCAGTCGACTGATGCCTCAATTTTTCAGTCGACTGGGGGCTTGTCCGGTCGACTGAACCCATCTAGCAGAATGTCCAATTTTTGTACAGAAACTAGTCGACTATTTCCTGGGGATCAGTTGACTGAAGTCCTGAAAACAAAAGGGAAAAGTCTTTTAAAACAAGGGTCCAGTCGACTGTGACCTCTGTCCAGTCTACTGTTTTATAGCAGCAACCCTTCTTCAGAATTTTCTAAGTTTAAAAGCTTTTTAAATTCAAACGGGGATTAAACGCATACACCAAACTCATTCTAAAGTGATCCCAACTAGATTAAAACATTGTTAAAACATAATTACAAGAGATTACAATCTATTATAACATTATGAACTTGTTCTACAATTCCAAGTTAGCATAAGTTAAAACAACCAAAACCTTATCACAACATTCTTATTGTCCCAAAACTACAAGATCAACATTCAGGTTGCCTTCTAAGTTAACTCCAAACCTACGTGCTCACTTCTCCGATTCCTCACCAGCATTAACACCTGATATGGTTATTTGAATAACCACACATATTCGATTTGTTTAAGCTAACGCTTAGTGAATAAAACAACATATGCACATGAATGACAAACATGCTCACATTCACATCTTTACAATTCATACTAGTCTCCCGAGCCTCATGTGTACGTCCCATACTCCCAATCCGCGACTCCTCGCCAATAAGTCCACGCGAAAGGGTAAGACCCACGATTCTTCTCTTCAATTGTGCGACCTTAATGCCTATATCGGCTCCACAAGATGGCTCAGTAACCACGTGCTTCTTTGACCCACATAAGCAACTCAACATGCTCAAATACATATCACCATACTCGCGATAAACAAAACATGTCACCATGCTATTGGGCCTACTTATCAATATAATTGCCCAATATGAACTACACAATAGATCTCTATACTAACACATGCTTTTCATATCACCACATGAATACATGTCAAGAAATCATTCTAAGAACATAATTGAATCACTCACCTCTGAATAACGTTCTTATAATTCAATCCAAAGAAAACCCGTGCACAAAGAACGTGCAGAAGTCCGTCTAGTACAATCCCTATGGATCAAAAGTCCGATTATCAACTTTTATGAAAAATTCTAGAAAATAACTTTTCAAACAACTTAGCCAAACATGGCCTAATAGGTATCAAAACGAAGCTCTTACCTCGAGGAGCTCGATTATGAAATCTAGAAGGAAACAGGCAGACAGAAGGTCGTCTTTTGGTATTGCAAAGCTTGAAGCAATCAAATCCCCCTTCGGCCTCTTTTGAGTTTTAGGTTAAGAGTTGTAAAAATATGAAAGTCATCACTTTTTATATATAGGCAACATTTTCCAAAATTGTGTTTACCTCCCCACGAGTTTTTAAAACTCCTAATCAGTCTCTAAAACTTTCTACACAACTAATTCATTGGTTTACAAGTGAAACCCCCAAATTAAAAAAGTTTCTGACTAAGTTCTGTTTGGTTGCTAAAATGTGAATTTCTACATGACATTTCCGAAGTTGCTAATTAGCCTACCAAATTAATAGCGTATTAATTCGTCCTCACCAGGATACTAAAATTAACAACAGAAATAAATTCTAAACTAGAAATAATACAGAGAGTGAAATACGCAGGTAAACATTTAATTTCAGATAAACATTTAAGTATTCCACCATGACCGTCTCATACTCGGAGAGACGTCACAACAAAATGCTCATCAACACTCAAAGGGTTCTCTAACACAAACACCCAAATCAACTCGTGAGTCAAAACTCGCTCAAACATGTGCCAAAATACACAACACATCACATTATCATGCATGACAATGTAATGAAATGCAATAATATATATATATATATACGGGTGTTATAACTTTATTGTCAAGTGAAATATTAGAGTTTTCCATACACTATACCCATTTGAGTGTACTATTTACGTAAAGTGCATTTAATTCTTTTGTAATTTCATTTTTTTAACTAATTGAGACGGTTAGGAAAATTATAAACCTCACAAGCAAAAATATGTGTATTTAGGGAGGTCTCAAAAATAAAGAAAAACACTTATTTCTCTTCATCGTCACTCAAGGATCATTAAAGAATGCATTTTCGCTCACCCACTTTCGTTCACCCACTAACTGTATTTTGACACGTGCCTCATTTCATCACCATTTTGCCCTTATATAGTCAACATAATTACTTAATGTGATATGAATGAGAAACGTGTAAGAATAATGCTGGTGGGTGAGCAAAAATCCTCTCATCATGAAAATCCTTATTTCTCTCTCTCTCTCTCTCTCTCTCTCTCTCTCTCTCTCTCTCCCCCCCCCCCCCCCCCCCCCCTTTCCTTTTTTCCCTTAAGTTATAGAAAATTTTATTTTCAAAAAGTAAGAACGCGTTAAGGTGGTCATTTATCAGCCTCACCTATACAACAAATTTTTTGTTTTGGGTGCAGTGCCCTCACTCACACCCTCAGAGTAGCAAGGTAGGGAAAAAGAACTTTCCACCCTTAGACCCGATGAGTTATAACAGTTCGTGAGTAGCAAATTGTCCAAACCACACAATAAGATAATAATAATACTAATAATCAGAGTAAGGTAAACGCACAAGGATCATAACTTAAAACATAAGCACTACTAATCGTAAGGGATACATAAGGTCTTACAAACATCTGGAATCTGGATATACAATATTACATAAGTCTGGGGATGAAACCCCGATAGCCCAAAAGATACAACATAATAAACTACTGGCTGAACATATGGCCAAACATAGCATCTAGGATAAACTGAACAAAACTAAACATGATTTCGAGGAGCCTCTCAATAAGGTCCTCTAGGAGAGCATCTAGTCCTGCCTCAGTTGGCGAAGAGATACCACTCTTCTCCATATTGCTCATCTTCTTGGTAGCTGCTGGATCTTCCTAGAATTGGTAGTCTGAACATGGAATGCTCAGGCGAGTACACCGTCAGCTATGAAGCTGAGTGAAATACAAACCACAGTGTATACTAACAAAACATAGTCTAACAATATACGAGAACAAACAGTTCAACCTTGAATAGAAGGTGTTAAATAGTTTTGTAAATCCCATTTCGACTGATTATTAACAGTTCAACATATTGCTTTTAGAATTCATATCGCGCATCTCACCTCGAAGTCAATATTCAACTTGACCACATCCCTTAAACTCAATGCGACTCATCACACAACACAATGCCTCGAACCACAGGCCCAAACAACACTAGTACTACTAACACACTAGAACCCAACACTGGTTCTTTGATCTCCCAAGCCTACCACATGGCTTTACACAAAACATACCATCATTTCTTCATCCAAAAGAGCATAGCATATGGATATCGTAAGCCCACTACATGGCCGTTGGTTACCATCGGTAACCCCTTTGTCCTTTACAATTTATGGTATATGGATATTGTAAGCCCACTACATGGCTGTTAGATACCAAAGTATCCCCTTTATCTATCACCAGCGTAGCCCACTACATGGCCTGAAAAGGTAATCATGCTCTTTACAGATCCAAACCCACTATATGGTCTTTCACATACACAAGCCTACTACATGGCCTTTAGATTGACTCACAACCCATACTTAGCATCGATGCTCCTCGTGGCAGCAATAGCATCCCACATGCAACTCTTAGATTCCAGGTCCACGTAACCGAGCCGACACAAATGACATGTACATGACTCTTATTCATAATATGAACTCAGTTAGTATTATTCGTATCATCGTCTCTCACATGGAATGTCTGTCTATCACTACGGGGTATATTTAAATTATTGAATATATCACATAATTGATCTACCGTACTACACATGTTGGAAATAGTCATAACAGTACTTAAAAATACTAGAAACATGATTATAGTAACTTGAATGGACTTGACACAACTTAAAAACATACATTAGTAAAACTGTGCAGGAGGATCGATCTTAGAAAGGATTGATTACCTCTATTTTTCCAAATTTTGATTTTAATCATCTTTCCAGTTTAATTGATCAAAGGTGTCTTCACAAGAAAAAGCTTATTTAAGTGTGAAGTTGAGGAAAACATAAGTCTTAAGTCCCCAAGGGTCCCAACATGCAACATTCATCAATGTACAACACCAAACATATAGTACAAGTCTCTAAACACATGCATGTCAACATTTCTAGTGTGCAGAACATCATAACAGCATACAGGAACATAAACAAGTAAGTACAACACATTGTACAGGTCAGAACAACAACAAAACAACATTTACTCAAAATAGAACCAAGGATCGATCTTATCAGGATCGATCCCCAGTAGGATCGATCTCATCGACTTCTTCGTTTGAATTTCTGAAAAATCTAAGTTTTTGAAATTATTTTTAGCTTGAGGTTTTGCATGGCTTCTTCCATGGTCTTAAGCTATAGTGTGAAAGTAAACCAGGGGTCTAGTACTTCACCTAGTATGTGTGTGTGTGTTGAAGTTTGGCTTGAAGCTTCAATGGTTTTTTTTCTTCTTCTTCCTCTCTCTTTCTTTGTTTAGAACTTTCTCTCTCTTTCTAAGCCTTAAAGTGTAGCAAGGAGTGAAAAGTGTGTGTGTTGGTGTTTATATAGAGAAATGGGAGACCACACACACACATACACACACAGACACACACACACACACACACACACACTCTCTCTCTCTATGTAGTTGTGTGTGTACTGTGTATACATATATGTATATAATCTGTATGTGAGTGTAGTGGTGGTGATGATGAAGGTATAAGGTTATGATGGAGGTGTAAGTTGATGATGGTGATGTGATATGACCATGGGAGGGGCATGATGAGCTTGGGGATGATGAAGTGTATGTAGGAGGGTTGTTCAAATGTCCAGAAGCATGGTAGTGGTGGTGGTGGTGATTATAGGGGTACAAATGGTGGTGCAGGATGCTTTTTCCATTTGGCAGAAAATGACGCGGAGGATCGATCCTAAGCCAATTTCTATAAAAGTTTAGGAATGTTAAGCTAAGTACAAAAATGCAAATGATATCCACAGATTTAATTTAGAAATATGATTCAAGTATAACAGTTTATAGTAAAGTACAAATAAGGTTCTAGGGGTTACAACTCTCCACAAACAATAAAAATGATTTCGTCCCCGAAATCAAGAGAAACTAATCTGTAAAAAGCATAGAAAACTTCTCCTTTATCTCCAACTTGAGCTCCCAAGAAGCTTCGCCTTCATCATGATGCTTCCATTGGACCTTCACCAACGGAATCTCCTTGTTTCTCAGTTTCTTGACTCTGCGATCTTAAATCTTGACTGGGCCTTCATAGTAGGTCGCATTGTTGTTAACTTCAATGTCCGTGGAATCCAACTTATGAGAATCATCTTATACATACCTCTTCAGCATGCTCACATGAAACACGGTATGTATTCCTAACATCCTTGTGGCAAGGCAAGTCTATAGGCGAGCTTGCCAATGCGCTCCAAGATCTCAAATGGTCCAATATATCGAGGTGACAACTTATCCCTCTTCATCCCAAACCTCATACCTCCCCGTACTAGTAAAACCTTTAAGTGAACATGATCACCTACTTGACATTCTTTATCCTTGCGCTTCTTGTCGGCATAGCTCTTTCATCTACTATGTGTCGTACACATTCTATCTCTCACAATCTGGATCTTGTCTCTGGTTTCCTTAACCATGTCTGGTCCTAATAACTGATCGTCACTCACTTCGGTCCAACACGAAGGTGATATATATGGCCTCCATACAATGCCTCAAACGGTGCCATTCCAATACTTATTTGGAAGCTGTTGTTATATGCAAACTCAATAAGTGGCAAGTTATCTTCCCAAGATCCTTTAAAGTCAATTATACAAGCCCTCAACATGTCTTCCATTACATGATTGGTCCGTTCTGTCTGACCGTTGGTCTGGGGGTGGTAACTTGAACTCATCTTCAATGAAGTCTCTAAGGTGACTTGTAAACTCTTCCAGAATTATGAAGTAATCAGTCTGATACTATCATGACAGGTATTCCGTATAACCTCACAACCTATTGAATGTACAACTCACTCATCCTTTCCATCGAATACGTCATATTGCAGATGATGAAATGTGCGAATTTGGTGAGTCGGTCCACAATCACCTAAATTGCGTCGTGGTTTTGCTGCATCCTCGGCAATCTAACCACAAAGTCCATTAAGATATGTTCCCATTTTCATCTTGGAACGGGCAATGGTTGCACTAATCCTGCTGGCTTTTCATGATCGGCCTTGACTTACTGGCAGGTGAAACATTTGGTTACATAATCTACCACGTTTGATCGGGAGAGAACAAATCCTATTTATACGCCTTAACGAGCATTTGTTAGTACCTTTTTATCCTGTTTTTGTATATTTTTACTTCGTTTTCTATTTTCTGACAGGTTTTGGAAGAAATCAAGTATACCAGGCTAAACAGGGTGAAAAAGCAGAAGAAAAGAAGCTGAAAAAGCCAAGTCGCGCGAGCGAGCCGCGTGCGCGAAAATCCGAGAATCGCTCGCGCGAGAAACCAGAAATCGCTCGCGCGATCCGCGCGCGCGAAGTCCCAAATGTCGCGCTCGCGCGATATGTGTAAAAACCAAAGTTGCGTATTTCAGTATACTGAAGACTCCTGTGCAAACGAGATGTCCTAACTGCGTCCAGATTGTAAAATATATCAGTTTCAGTTCGTTTCGGGTTAGGAAAGCTTCCAAAACTTGCCCAAAATCTATATATACCCTAATTGACTTCAATTAAGGGGTTGTTGACAATTATATACACACAATATACAACCATACTTTCAGCCATTGAAGGGAGAGAAGCAAAGAGAAGAAGAAGAAGACCAAGGATTTCCATGGCCTCCTCCATCAACCTCTTGCCATCTACCGCTTCCATGGACAGCTAGACCTTAGATCTAGGGTTTCAATGAAACCCTAGCCAAGTAATAGGGTTTTATTTATGTTTTTATTTTAGTTTTATTATGTATGGATGACAGTCACATGTTCCGAGGATTTTTATAAACAAATCGTACTTCTATTGATTAAATCATTGCTTTCAAAGTTTATTCTTGTCTTAGATCTATTTTGACTGTGATGTGCTCAATGATCTATACTTGCTGTGCTTGTTTAGATTGTTTACATGTGATGGTGCTTTATTGATTTGTGCTATCAAGTATCCGAATAATCCATGCCTAGATTAGACGAATTAAGTCACAATCCTAGTTTAGTGTGGGATAATTCGTGCTAACCGAAGATGGAATATGTTGGTGCTTGAACCATGATTATTTTCTTGATGGAGGAATTGGGCTTGTAGCTACAATTCCCCATATTCATCCAACTTAATAAGCTAATTGAATGCATAAATATTCCTATTATGAAGCTAGTGGTGGATTTGCAATCCTAGGTTCCCTTCACATATTTACAAAAACACTTTTAATTGCTTTCATAGTTTAGATTTATTTTTATTGTTATTAGTTTAATTAAAAATCAAATCAAAATCCGTTTTCATAATTAACTAAAGTTAGGTTTTAAAATTAAGTCGCTGTAGTTAACCAATCCCTGTGGGTTCGACCTTTGCTTTCACACTACAAATCTTTTGAAAAGTAAAGAACACTTTTTATATCTTGATATTGACAACATCAACGTTCTTCTTCATACCTTTCCACCAAAAGCTCCTCTTAAGGTCTCTATACATCTTCATCTCTCCGGGATGTACAGTCAATATCTGGATTTGTGTGCTTCATTCGTAACATTCTTCCTCAAGCTTCCGTCATTCAGTACACACAACCTACCCTTGCATCGATATCTGCCATCTACTCTGATGCTCCAAACTCTGGCTCTTTGCTCGACATCTTAGTAAACCATTCTCCAAGTCCTTTGTTCTCCTCTTGTGCCTCAAGAATCTTGTCCATCAAAGTTGGCTGCACAACTAAACATCCAAAGAATCATCCTTTACTTGATTTCGGTGCCTGGATGTCAAATTTCGATAAGGTCTCTAGCGCTTTCCATTCTCTAAACATGAGGGAGGCGATCAATCTGCGGGGTTTTTAACTTAACGCATCTACGACCACGTTCGCCTTACTGGGGTGGTACTGTAGTATGAAGTCATAATCTTTTAACAATTCCATCCACCTTTTTTTGTCTTATGTTCAACTCCTTATTAGAGAACATATACTTTAAGCTCTTGCGGTTGAAAAAAAGGTCAAACTTCTCCCTTTTTTGCCTCCAAATCTTGAATGGGAACACGACTGCTGTTAATTCCAGATCGTGCATCGGGTAATTCTTCTCATGTGGTTTCAATTATCTTGACCCATAAGCTATCACCTTACCATCTTGTATCAACACACACCCTAACCCTTGGTATGAGGAATCACTAAAAATGGTGTATTTATCCCCACTCTTTGGAATAAAATGTACCGGTGTTGAGGTGAGTCTGTCCTTCAACTCCGAGAAAGCACGCTCATGCTTGTCATTCCATTCAAATTCAAATCCTTCTTGGTTAACTGTGTTAGTGGAGATACAATCCGAGAGAATCCTTCCACGAATCTTCTATAGTATCCTACCATTCCAAGGAAGCTCCTAACTTTCGAAGTTGAGGTTGGCCTACTCCAGGCCAAAATTGCGTCTGTCTTTGACAAGTCTACAGCTATACCATTCTGTGAAACCACATGACCTAATAACTTGACTTCTTTAAGCCAAAAGTCTTACTTGCTGAACTTCACTCTCTGAGGGTCTGCAAAGCAATTTCCATATACTTCTGGTGATCTTCCTCTGTCTTTGAGGAGATCAAAATGTCGTCGATGAACACGATTACAAATTAGTCCTAATATGACTTGAATGCTCGATTCATCAAGTCCATGAATACCGCAAGCGAGTTCATGCTAAGTTTTTTGAAAAGTTACTTTCTAGAACTTTTCATAAAAGTTGATAATCGGACTTTTGATCCATAGGGATTGTACTAGACAAACTTTTGCACGTTCTTTGTATACTGGTTTTCTTTTGATTGAATTATAAGAACGTTATTCAGAGGTGAATGATTCAACTATGTTCTTAGAATGATTTCTTGACATGTATTCATGTGGTGATATGAAAAGCATGTGTTAGTATAGAGATATATTGTGTAGTTTATATTGGGCAATTATATTGATAAGTAGGCCCAATAGCATGGTGACATGTTTTGTTTACCACGAGTATGGTGATATGTATTTGAGCATGTTGAGTTACTTATTTGGGTCAAAGGAGCACGTGGTTATTGAGCCATCTTGTGGAGCTGATATAGGCATTAAGGTCGCACGATGGAAGAGAAGAATCGTGGGTCTTACCCTTTCACGTGGACTTATTGGAGAGGAGTCGCGGATTGGGAGTATGGGACATACACATGAGGCTCGGGAGACTAGTATGAATTGTAGAGATGTGAATGCGAGCATGTTTGTCATTCACGTGCGATGTTGTTTCATTCACTAAGCGTTAGCTTAAACAAATCGAATATGTGTGGTTATTTAAATAACCATTTCAGGTGTTAATGCTAGCGAGGAATCATAGAAGTGAGAACGTGGGTTCGGAGTTCACTTAGAAGGCAACCTGAATGTTGATCTTGTAGTTTTGGGACAATAGGAATGCTGTATAAGGTTTTGGTTGTTTTAACTTATGTTAACTTGGAATCGTAGAACAAGTTCATAATGTTATAATAGATTGTAATCTCTTGTAATTATGTTTTAACAATGTTTTAATCTAGTTGGGATCACTTTAGAATGCGTTTGGTGTATGCGTTTAATCCCCATTTGAATTTGAAAATCTTTTAAACTTGGAAAATTTTGCAGAAGGGCTGCTGCTATAAAACAGTCGACTGGACCGAGGTCATAATTAACTGGACCCCTGTTTTAAAAGACTTTTCCCTTTTATTTTCATGACTTCAGTCGAGTGATCCCCAGGAAACAGTCGACTGGTTTCTGCACGAAAATTGGACATTCTGCTGGATGGGTTCAGTCGACCGGAAAAGCCCCTAGTCGACTGAAAAATTGAGGCATCAGTTGACTGGACTTTGGGTCAGTCGACTGAATGAGGCTGCTAGGGATTTCTTGTTCTCTGCAACTCCAAGTCAGTCGACTGGAGCCCCGACTCAGTTAACTGGACTGCTGGTTTTAAAGATGACTTGTTTTCTTTTCGCTGCGTGTGTTCTTAAAACTAAAATCTTTTGGCAACGATAATGAATTGGTAAAGCCTCGTTGGCGTGCCACGGGTTTCGGTTCCGCTATTGTGGGACCGGGCTGTGACAAAAGTAAACAACATATTCTCATAAACATAAAATCATCATTTAAGCTTAATACACTTGAGGGTCTATCAATGACTAACTTTTAATACTTCAAGCCCATATATCCGAAAGATGTAGAGAGATGAAAAATTTGGCATAGGACCTCAAGAAAGAGAGAATGTGAAAAGTAGAAAACCGAGAGAGAGAGAGAGATAGAGAGAAATTATTGTGTGTATTTGCATCTTGGGGAATTCAACATATTTGAAACTTTTGAAACGTCAGTAAAGACGATATCAATGAATTTGCATGATTTCTGGTAGACAGAGACATTGACCAAGGTTAATTAACATTTAAGGGGAATTAAGGGGATGTTTGGCTAATTACTCACCCACTCTAAAATATTTAAGGTTAATTAAGGGGGTGAGAAGGGTTCAAAATGAAAAGGGAAAAAATTAACCCAAATCATATCTCATTCTTCTCCTAAATTAAACCTAAGTTTGAAATTCAACTTTGAAATCAACCCAATCCTTCCACCTAAATTAACCACAACCATCCTAATCATCAATCCTACTCATCATTTCTTAGCCAATCCAATCAATCCTAGTCGTACAATCTTATCCTAGTCATATTTCTTTGTCCTAGCCATCAAGGGCTGAACTATAATGTACTATAGATAGATATTGAACTGGTACCAAAATATTGTAAATTGGTGTCAAATTGCAACTTCAAAAATCACTTTATTTTAGAAAAGAAAAAGTATTTTGATTTTTGATAAAATAGAGTAATGTTGTGCTTCCCACTTTTTGTCTCCCAATTAGTTCACAAAGACATGGCAGTGGACCACTTAATTTTGATTAAGGATGTTGAAGTGGTCCCATATTTGATTGGAGGATGTTGAAGTGTTTCTCCCAATTGGTTTCCAAACACATGTGATAGTGGACTACTTGATTTTGATTGGAGGATGTTGAAGTGGTCCCCCATTTGATTTGGGGACAGGGGTGGATGTATCAAGGGACAAGGGGCAAGCCCCCCCCCCCCCCTTGATTTTAGGAAAATTTCAGATTTACCTTGAAAAAGAACTTTATTTTTATTTTTTATTTTATACTTAAGCTCCCTCAAAAATTCAGAGATCTTTCTATTTTACTAGTTTTTGAGTTTTGAAAATCTACAATATAACCAAATACTATTAGATGTAAGATACATTCAATATCTTGAGAGATATGGATTTGGTGTAGTAAGATGCAATTTGATGATGATCAAACATTTACAAAAATGTGGTTTTAGTTTATAGAATGGCACCACAAAATATAGATGAACCACACGTATCCATTTGGTTGAACATGTGAATTAATTGGGAAATAGAACGAGTCTAGCCACATTATTTGGGACGTAGATTTGGGATTTGAATTTGGGAAACATATCATTACTCATTACAAAATTGACACATCTCTTATTTTTTCTTTATTTTAGTGGGGTCAATTTAAAAATAATAATTTTTAAAGCTTAAACTGTACATATAATGTGTTCTTCCTAAATTTCAATAGATTCTAGGGGTGCCATCGGTTCGATTCGGTCGGTTTTTGGGAGTTTTCAAAATCGTCCAATCGGTTTTGGCTCATTCGATTTTAGGGGTAATTTTCGGTTTGGTTCGATTTTTACACTACAGTATTTTGATGATAACCAAGCGAACCGATCGGTTTGATCGGTTGGTTGGTTCGCTCCAATCAATTATGTTGACACCCTAATAGGTTCAATTGAAACAACTGACTAACATGTAGCCCTGCCCTAGCAATAATTTTGAAGATAGTTCGTCCATTTAATAAAGGGCATACTTTACTTGATGCAATTAGGCCCCTTTTTTATGATATAGATTGAAAGTCCCTTAATCTCAAAGAAGTGATTCAATGGTTTGGGATAATTGCCACGTGGTGGTTTCAGCCAGTATGAGACTGTTACATGGTAAAGTTGTCTGACTTTTAGGAGATAAAAATCATATACTTGGCCACATAGCAGTTCGCTACTGATCGGGACCACCACGTGACATATGGTCCAAGACCATAGAATAATGTCTCCTTAATCTCATGTAATACAGTAAAAGTTTGTGAAGTGTAGAGCTTAATGAAGCAGGTAATCTGACTTTATATTTCGAGAAGTTTGGATAGAGTTTGTGGGAGAAACTGATGTATTTTTGGAAATCGGAGTTTCTGGGAGAAACTGGTGTTTTGGAAATTTCTGGGATATCTGAATGGAGTTTTTGGGAGAAACTGGTTATATCTGAGTATTTCTGGGATATCCGGACAGGGTTTCTGGTTATGTCTGGGAGTTGGGCAGATTTTCTAGGATACTTGGACAGAGTTTTGGGGAGAAACTGATGTATTTTTGGAAATCGGAGTTTCTGGGAGAAACTGGTATTTTTGGTATTTCTGAGAAATTTGGACGGAGTTTTTGGGAGAAACTGTTATTTTGGGTATTTCTGAGAACTTTGGACAGAGTTTCTAGGAGAAATTGGTATTTTGGGAACTTCTGGGAAATTTAGACAGGGTTTCTAGGAGAAATTGGTATACCTGGGAATTTCTGAGTGTTTTGGGAATTTTTGGGAAATCTAAGTGGAGTTTCTGGGAGAAACTGGTACATTTGGGAATTTCTGGGAAATTTAGACAAAGTTTCTGAGAGAAACTGGGATATCTGGATGAGTTGGGCAGAGTTTCTAGGAGAACAGGTGTATATGACAGGAGCATGTGATGATGGTGATCATACTGTCTAGCAAGTTTTCATACTCCTATGTCTTAGGACCATCAAACAAGATTTGCGGTGTATATCTTTGTTAGCATGGAGCAAACATCCTTGTCATGGTGCCTAGGCAGGTCAGCTCAATGTGATCACATGTAAGTGATTGCCTTGGGAATCATAAGAAAGAGGTTCTGTATTGATCTTGTCAGAATCAAGATATAAAAAGTATACTTTACTTTTCTAAAGATTTGTAGCAGTGAAAGTAAAGGTCGAACCCACAGAGATTGACTTACTACGACTCTTAATTTTAAAACTAAAATCTAATTAATTATGAAAACGATATTTTGATTTGAATTTTAATTAAATTAATGAAACTAATGAAATTAAATCTAAATTATGAAAGCGATTTAAAAGTGTTTTTATAAATATGTTTAAAGGAACCTAGGATTGCAAATCCACCACTAGCTTCATAATAGGAATATTTATGCATTCAATTAGATTATTAAGTTGGATGATAATGGGGAATTGTAGCTACAAGCTCAATTCCTCCGTCAAGAAAATAACTATGGTTCAAGCACCAACATAATCCATCTTCGGTTAACACGAATTATCCCACACAAGACTAGGGTTGTGACATAATCCGTCTAACCTAGGCATGGACTATTCGGATACTTGATAGCACAATTCAATAAAACACCATTACATGTAAATAATCCATACAAGCACAGCAAATATAGATCATTGAGCACATCACAGTCAAAATAGATCTAAGACAAGAATAGATTTTGAAAGTAACGATTTAATCAATAGAAGTTCGATTTATTTATAAAAATCCTCGCAACATGTAACTGTCATCCATACATAATAAAACTAAAAGAAAAACATAAATAAAACCCTATTACTTGGCTAGGGTTTCATTGAAACCCTAGATCTAGGTTTAGTTGGCCATAGAATTGATGAACGGCAAGAGGTTGATGGAGGAGGCCATGGAAATCCTTGGTCTTCTTCTTCTTCTCCTTGCTTTTCTCCCTTCAATGGCTGAAAGTATCGTTGTATATTGTGTGTATAACAATTGCTAACCCCTAAATTGAAGTAAAATAGGGTATATATAGATTTTAGGCAAGTTTTGGAAGCTTTCCTAACCCGAATTGCACTAGAACTGCTATATTTTGCAATCTGGACGTAATTAGGCAGTTTCGTTCGTGTAGGAATCATCAGTAGAGTGAAATACACATATTTGATTTTTACACAGGTCGCGTGCGCGGGCCGCGCGAGCGCGATATTGGGACCTCGCGCGAGCGGATTGCGCGAGCAATTTCGGGGATTTCGCGCGAGCAGGCCGCGCGCGCGATGTGGATTTTCTTGCTTCTTTTGCTCTGCTTTTTCACCCCATTTAGCCTGGTGTACTTGATTTCTTCCAAATCCTGTCAGAAAATGGAAAATAAAGTAAAAATATACAAAAACAGGATAAAAAGGTACTAACAAACACGTGTTAAGGCATATAATTAGGATTTGTTCTCTCCCGATCATGTATCTATGCCACATAAGCTTCTACACCGCGCAGGTAATCCCGTCGGGGCATACATCAGTTATATCACATTGTCCTATCTGAAAAGATAAACAAAAAGTCCTACGAAAGGTTCTACAAGAATCATATGCAAAGGCCAGGTTTAGTCAAAGAGGGTGCGTTGACGAGAGTTCCAATATACCGTCGGAGAGACAATATGGAGGTTTTTTACTCTTTTTGATATACCTTGGAAGGTACAGTATCAACGGTGACTTATGCCCTGGCACAGAAAGATTTGAACAATGTCAGCGCCGCGTTTCATACACAGTCGGAGGGGGGGAATTGCAAAAGTGCAATGCAGTGAACCAGACACAGTAAAAAAATGATTTTAAGGATGCTTCTTATGAGTCAAACATCTGTATTATTTTATTTTGAAAATAAATATTTCCCCAGCAGAGTCGCCAGATTGTGGACACACGGAATCGCTCATCCACTCTGTTTGGTTTTGAGATTGTTTTGAAAGGAAAAGAAAAGGTCTGTTGAAAACAGATACATAGTCGCCACTTGGTCTTTAAGGAACCAAGAAACCTAATTTTGACTCACCCAAATGGATAAAGGGCACCGGCCCTTCATAACCAAAGAACTTGGTTCGGGGTTTTGGTACGAGAGAGGAAGGAGCATTCGTCGCGACTAAAACACCCTCAACTCGCCCCGTCTCTCGACGGGCCTCAATTAACATCCAAATAATCATCTTATATTATGTTTGGTTCGACAGTTAATATTTATGATAGGTATATTACATCACATAAGAAACTTGAAATGGAAGATCTAAAGATAAAATATCATTCATAAGATCTAAGCTAAGTATCACACAATGCAAAGTGAAAGATCACACGAACAAACCTAAGAAAAATCGTCT
Organism: Hydrangea macrophylla; assembly: GCA_033977485.1. NCBI lineage: Eukaryota > Viridiplantae > Streptophyta > Magnoliopsida > Cornales > Hydrangeaceae > Hydrangea > Hydrangea macrophylla. The sequence goes on along the minus strand of CM066990.1, from coordinate 29,958,700 downwards.
AATCACATATCAAGTAATTAAGTTTCCCTAATTTAGAGGGGACATGAATTATTCTTGAAACAAATAAATAAAGAAATCAAAATATGCTTAGCAAGCTAGTATGATGTATGTTAATCTTTGAGAAAAGAAGACCTCTCAATCCACGGGACGGATGAGAAAGGAAGATTAGATTGAGGGGGAAGCATGAATGTGTGATCAAATTCATTCCTTATAATCTTCTTAGATTAGGAGTCACAAAAGCCCCAAATTTTTGCATGGATGCAATGTATGTATCTAGAATGTGCCAAGGTTGTAGTGTGTTTTGTGTTCATGGATTCCTAGAATGACTTAGAAGTCTAGAATGTGTATGAATGAATGAAATTATCATGGAATATGTACAAATATGGTATTGACCACGTCCTAAGACATGAATAAATTTGGAGTACATGTAAGCATCAAATCAAAGTATGGAAGTAAAAGTGTGCTTGCTGTGAATAGTGGACAGAACAGTGACATGATCTTTTGGAAATTGAAAAGAGAGGTTAGGAATGTTTTGAATGCATGTTTTTTTATGGAGATCTTCCTTATTGTGTCTAGAACACAACCCCAAAAGCCAATCTTTAATAACTATCACAGATTGAGAGAAATCATATAAACAATAGAGGTTATTCATAAACAGAGTCCGTACTGTCGACTGAAATGTTAGAAAATCTTAGAAAATGAAAACAAAAGATCTAGAGGCCCATATTATACGGAAAGTTCCCTAAGACATTTAAGTTCAAGGAAAAAATAAGTTGGAACCACTCTTTTTGGAAAAGCTTTTTGTAAAACAAGTTGAAATTCAACCTAGCTGCTGTGACAGCAGAGGCAGAATGTTTAGAAGGAATGTTTGGACAAAAATGGACCCCTTTCAAGTACTTTCAAGTCAAACCAAAAATCGTGGGTGTTCTCTAATGAGTTAGGAAGACTTTCCAAGTGGTCTTGCATCCATATATTGAGTATTGAGTTCTTGAGAAATCTTTGAACTCGGATTACTCACTGTTTTGACTCACTGTTTTGAAGATTTTGGGAAAAACTAGAGTTTTTCTTTCTTGAGATCAAAATGAGGGGTTAAAGAGGGGTTTTGAAATAGAGGTTTTCAAAGTTTATTTTCAACATCAAATAGAGATTATTACCTCTTGGAATGTCAACATCAAACTCATCATCAAGAACTCCCAATATTATTGGAGAGATTCATTTTTATTTTGAATATAACTTCAAGGATACCTTGGAGGTATTGAAGTTATAATCATCATCTATTAAACATGTTTTTGAGGTCAAGAGCTACTATCCATAAGGATTCACTCACCTCAAACTTCATGTCATCATTTAGATGATGATGAACTATAAGTAAAACAAAGAAAATAAAAAAGAAATGAGGTAAGAGGAGATGAACATTGTATATAAGCAAGAAAATAAACAATCAATAGATGATATTCAATGGTGGAACCACAAGCATTCAAACTCTCATATATGTGTGTATGTGGGTGTAGATTGCTCTCTAACTCATTGAAAACTCAAAATAAGATGAAGAAAATGAATTGAAATCTTGCAAATAGTACTAGTTTAGTTTTGAGAAAACTAAATAAAAACTCACATTTGACTTGGATTTGAAGAAGAAAATATTTATTTCTCTCTCTATTTCTTCCTAACTCTCTATATCTCTCTCTAATGGCTTCCAAGCTCTCCCCCAAATGGAAGCAAATGGGTCTCCTTTATAGGCCAACCTGGGGAGGTATTTTGGGTTTTAAAAAGTCTCTAATTGGTCCAAACTCCCGGAATAATCAAAACTATGTCATTTTATTTGTTGGAAATTTGAATTAAAATCTCAAAAATTAACTAAAAATAACAAAATAAAAAAATAAAAAATCACTCAGAGTGCCCCCCCTCCCCCCCCGGCAGTTAACCCCTCCGGTTGACCAGATTTTGCGTTTAGGCCCCCCGAAACTCCCAAAATTTGCAAAACGGCCCTATTTCGTCCGAAATTCACAAAAAATTCATACGAAATCCAAATTAAGATTGTGATATACCGTTGGAAAGGTATTGAGATCTAATTTCCATAAAAAATAATTTGGAGTTGGTTCACTTTGGAAATTTTTGCAGTATTCGCGATAAAAGTCGATTTAATCGCATTTTTTACCTTCAAAAATTCATAATAAATTCAATTTAAGTCGCGAAATTATGTGCGATATACCGTTGCAAAGCTATTGACCTCTAGTATTTGATAAAAATATTTTAATTTCGAAAAGGCTACTTTGACTTTTGGTCAAACTTGCAGTCAAATCAGTCAAACAGTGCACTTCCAGGAAATTCCGGGAAGTTCTGGGAGCCTCCGGACACTGACATTTCTGTTCGATTTTCTTTTAAAACATATTTTTAAACTTTTCACATGATCTAGGATGACCTCAAAACTTTTGGACAAATTCGGATGATTTTGGTCAAACCTTGGTCAAACTTGGTCAAACCTTGGTCAAATTGGTCAACGAGAACTTCTGGGACTTTCGGGGGAGTCTTTGGGAGCTGACAATTTTCATTTCTCTTTTAAAATACTTTTCTTTTTATTTTGAATGACATCAAATGATTTCTTAGATTCTGTGCCAATCCGAAGAGTTTTGGGCTTTTAGGGGCACTTTGGTCATTTCTGCCAATTCTTTGACTTCTTGAGAGTTAGAGACAATCTCTGAAAATTCGATCTTTCTAATCATCGAGGTTTGACATGCTTATGGCCTCCTAAATCTGTTAGCCGACAAAATGGGGTGTCTACACACTCCTTCACTGTGGACGATGGTTTCATTGTAGAGATCGAACCTTTAACACATTTTGCTAGTGATGTTTGGCCCTCGTTTAAGTTTGGTCTCATACTCTCATGATCGAAGTGGACGATCAACGATGGCTCATAAACCCTAAAATTCTAAGTGATTGCTAAGAATGAGACCACCTATAATTAAATTCTATTAGCTAATCGGGTTTTCGGGACGGATATGTCAAATCCAAACCAAATCCGTTTACTAACAAAATGATTGGATTCGGAAGAGTTCATCAAATCAAAAAACAAAAAAAGGCAAAGCACAAAATGAGAGTTCATAAAAAAACTAGGTGTGTGTACCAACTTATCGGTAACAGAGAGAATACAATGACGTTATTGACCGCATCGGCAGAAATAGAACCCAGAAAATAGAACCTATTGTTTCAAATTTAGGGCTTTTTTACAGACATGAAGAAGGAAGAAGAAGATGAGGGGTGGTGGTCGGATGTGATGACAACGGTGGTATATATATATATGTATATGAATGGAGAGAGAGAGAGAGAGAGAGAGAGAGAGAGAGAGAGAGAGAGAGACTTGGAGAGGAGGAGAAGGCAATGGTTACCGCTGAGAGAAGGAACACGCGGCGGCGGCTGAGAGGAGGAGGAGGATGCGATGACTAAGAGCAGGAGGAGGCGGCGGTGGCGGTTGCGGCGTGGAGCAGGCGACGGCATGGTGGAGGAAAAGGCATGCGACGGAGAGAGTATTGGAGAGGGTTTGGGAATGAAGAAAGGATTTGGGAGCGAATGAAAAAATTTAGATCCTGCGCGCGCATTGGTTTTTGGCCGCCCAAAATCTTTTATGTCACTCTTTGAAAAACTGACATAAAATTTTTTATTCATGTCACTTTTTACATAAATCGACATAAAAATCAAATATTTTATTTACAAAAATGCCACCGCATTTTTATTTATGTCAATTTTTAAAAAGTGACATAAATGCGCTATTATTTATGTCGTTTTAAAAAAAAAGTGATATAAATAATAAAAAATTTATGTCACTTTTTATAAAAAGTGAAGTGACATAAATTCTTTATTATTTATGTCACTTTTTTAAAAAAGCAACATAAAAACCTAAAAAGTGACATAAAAGGCTCACGCGACAAACAATTATGTCACTCGAAATAAAAGTGACATAAATGCAATTTTAAAAGTGACATAAAAAACACTTTTCCTTGTAGTGTACACAATTGAATTGTTGATTGTACCAACAAAAAAAAAATTAAATAAATAAATTTTGATACCATTCTTGAGTTGAAAAATTTTAAATTTTGTTTTTGAAGAATTTAATAGCAAATATGCATCTTGTTTCGTAGATCTTATGTTTTAGATCATGTACATATATATACATTTTTTTTATCGAAAATTGATTTGTAATTTGAAAGTTATGAAATTTTAAGAATTGAAAAACTTTAAATATATATATATATATAGATATATTTTGGGAAGTGTGTAGGTTAGTTGTTGAAAATACAAAAAGAGACATGTTAATAGGAGAAGACTTCACAACTATTTATTAGGAATTGTTTTGTGATGTGCCTCTCACAACACAAATTTTAACAGTTCATGAGATGTCAGATGCATAGAACCAACAGTTCCTAACTGTACTTAAGTTGTTTCCATGTTAAAGTATTTTAGAGTCATTTTGGTCCAAAGAAAAACCTCGAGGACTTTTGGCATGAAAAAAAACACGTGGACTGATCTTGGATATCAGGGAGCTATGGCTAGTGGTTCCTATAAAAATACACACATTTTAAAACAAAAATACCCATGTCACCACATTTCTGTGATGGGACTAAAGTAATCATAAAAATAAACTACAATAAATGACCATCTAAGGATCATTGGCTGCGAGCTCGAGTGCTGTTGGGTGGGCAACACCCACATGGCACTTGTAGAAACACAAATTTTTTTTTCAAAAGCTTAAAAAAAAAATGTGTGGTACTACGCCCAGTGCCATCTGGGTGCTTCCCACTCCGCAGCACCCACCCACCTCGCTGTCGATGGTCTGAGCTCTAAATAACCTTAGTGGCCTTATTGTAAAATTACTTCTAGTTCTAATACCCTGATCTTAATGAAATGTCATGGACTCTTTTGTCCATTTAAAATTTGAACACAATGCTATCTTACAAACTGCGAGACTTCTTCTTGAACTGCATCATATCTTAACTTCATTATATATTTTTTGTCCATATATCACTTGTAATTGCCCGTGCCCTCGGGGAGGACACGTAGAGGGGAAAAAAACCTAAAGGAAATCACAGAAAATGAAGAAATGTATTTACAATTAAATAAATCACATAAGTATGGAATCAAAATATTAGAGATGAAAGAAAGCATAGATATTTTTTTTATGCAATTCGTCCATTTCAATCCATCTAAGTAAAGTGTGGCAATGACTTGGCAGTTATAACTTATAAGGACGGTCTAAGTTAAAACGAAAAAGGAGCAACTTAGCCTATCCCGTGTAAGTCTTTCTTTTTCGTGAACCCGTGCAATGCATGGGCTAAGTTAAAATGAAATAATGTAGTTTCATTAAAAGTTCATTTTCTCTATGAAAGAAAAGGACACTCATTCGCATGAACTTTGTACATCACATATGTTGATTCATTCAAGGAAAAAAAAAGGGTATAACAACGTACTTATTATTTTATTATTTAACACTTTTTTTTTTACAAAATAAAAACTAAAGTTATGAACACAAACCATATCAAATTAAGTGAGATGGTAAGATAAATTCTCCATAGTTGTATGTTCTCACCATTTTGAGTAAAATAACTCGCAAGGAAAAATCTTATGAAACAACATCAAAATCGAAAAAATAAATTTGGAAAAGTCTTATAAAACAATATTTGAAACAAAATTTTAACATGAAGGATATACACGCATGTACACACCATTTGAGACAGATTAGTATTCACTCCATAATAGTATGCTCCTACTATTTGAAATAATACTTTAATAAAAATAAATAAATACTATGAAACAACATCATAATCTCAGTAGTAGAAATACATACATATATAAAGCTATTTAAAATGATTTGAGCCACCACAGATGTCACGACCCAAGTCTCGCTCAGTAAGATGTTGTTCGCTTTGGGCCCAAACCCGCACGGATTTGTTCTTGGGCCACTACCCAAAAGGCCTCTTACTAGGGAGACTTGAAGCCACACATATATATAGCACATTACTTTTCCACACCCAGGCGATGTAGGACGAACTTCTGTAGTGTGTAGCCTGCTAGCATTTACTGCAGCCACAAAGGCACCTACAACAGCCCTCCCACAACACCAGGGTCGTTACATTCCACCCCCCTTAGGGCCCAACGTCCACGTTGGCACACTTTTAGCTGGGTCTAGCTCTGATACCATTCTGTCACGACCCAAGTCTCGCTCAATAAGATATTGTCCGATTTGGGCCCAAACCCGCACAGATTTGTTCTTGGGCCACTACCCAAAAGGCCTCTTACTAGGGAGACTTGAAACCACACATATAGAGCACATTACTTTTCCACACCCAGGCGATGTGGGACGAACTTCCCATAGTGTGTAGCCTGCCAACACTTACTGCAGTCACAAAGGCACCTACAGCAGCTCGCCCACGACACCAGGGTCGTTACAACAGATTAGGAAAAGGCTTATGAAACACATACACACAAGAGTACTACTTTGATATAAATAACTGGTTTCTCTCTTACAAACCACGATTAGTTGTTAATTGAAAGGCTGCAAAATCGAGAGCAATAGTAGAATTGATATTAGAACAAAAATCTAGAAAAATGGAGACCAACTTATGTGATATTAGTGAACGCATAAACATGTATCAGTAGAAATCGGTAGAGAAAAAAAACTGATTAAGATTTAGGGAGGTAGAGAAAGACATAGATATAAAAAGTGTTTGGAGGGTTGTGATGATTTTTTTGGAAATAAAAGAATTAGAGGGAGAAACTAATATAAATTGGTTATGGTATTACGTGATGAGTGGAGATAATTATAATTTTTTGTTTAATAGAGAGAGAGAGAGAGAGAGAGAGAGAGAGAGAGAGAGAGAGAGAGAGAGAGATTTAAATTCCAACATGGAAGTCAAAAAAAAAAAAAAAAACCGGGACAGTTTAATAGTCAATTACATATACATGGTAAGAGACAGAGATATATGGGAGTGGAATTAGGGGAGGGATCAAAGAGAGAAATGTATGGCTCAGATAATTTACATTTTTAGTCACAAACGTTGATGTTGATATGTTATCCATATATATAAAAATCAAAATAGGTAATTTTTGTTTAGAATGTAACACATGACAATAAAAATTAGTATAAAATGACATTAATCTATATGTACATATATTTATATGTGTGTGTGCATTTTTTATTTAAATTCTATTAGCATTAATCTTAAATAGTTATTATCATTAATTGCAATTTGTTGAGAGAGAGAGAGAGAGAGAGAGAGAGAGAGAGAGAGAGAGAGAGAGAGAGAGAGAGAGAGAGAGAGAAACTTCATATAAGCTGCCACATAGGCGCTTTGGTGGTGAAATAGAATCCATTTGTTTTCATATATACAGTCAGACTCTTAAGTGAACAGGGTCGAGTGAACATATCCAATGAACGTTATTTTTTGCCTTAGAAGAACCCATGGGTCAGCGGATCATAGGGGTTAGTGGGGCAACCCGCGGGTTCTTTTAGGCAAAAAATAAAAATGTTCACTGGGCACGTTCACTCGACCATGTTCATTTAAGAGCCTGACCGATATATATATATACGGTCAGGCGAACATATCTAGTAAACATTATTTTTTAACTTAAAAGAACCCGCTGGTCAGTGGGGTGCGGGGGTCAGCGGGGCGGCCCGCTGATTCTTTTAGGCAAAAAACAATGTTCATTGAGTACGTTCACTCGACCATGTTTACTTAAGAGCCTGACTGTATATATATATTAGATATATACGGTCAGGCTCTTAAGTGGATTGAATTGAGTGAATTTATATAGTGAACTGGCTTTTATGACTAATAGAACCCACGGGTCAGCGGGGCAGGCTGCGAATTCTTTTAGGCTTAATAGTCAGTTCACTGGATAAGTTCACTCGACCCAATTCACTTAAGAGCCTCTCCGTAGATATATATATATATATATAAGACTTATGAAAAATAATGAGATTAATTGTATAGGCTGCATGAAAAGTTTTTGTTTTCATGTTGACCTTATTTAAATTGGGTTTCTTCTTTAGTTGACTTGACAGTGTTTTAACACGTTAGATATGTTTTGCTTGTGTGTTATATATATATATATATATATTTTGATCAAAAGTGTTTTCTTGCCTTCAATAGATGCTAACAACTAATGCATAATGATAAGTGTCAAAATCACTCCCACAACCACTGATTTAACCAAATTGTGTGTGTGAGTGTGAGAGAGAAAGAGAGAGAAGCCGCCACACAGGCACTGATGTGGCAAAATGAATTATTTTTATTTTCATACCAATGCAGTGCAGTGCAGTGCAGTGCAAGGATCTAACATTTTAAATAGAATTTGTAGAATCCTTATGCTAGTTTTGCAAGTAAAAACAATTGTGAATTGGTTATATAAAATTCCAATGAACTCTTTGTAAAAGGTCAGGAAAAAAGAAGAAAAGGAATATCGAACCTTAAAATTGGAGCAATACAAAAACATGACGAATAAACTTAATCCTGAAAATGCACAGAAAATCAAAGAAATTGGCATTGGCCAAATTGACTGGAATATAAAATATCTACGAAAATTAATTCATACTATATCCTACAAATACGTTTGAAAAAAAAGTGAATATAAAATGGCATTAATTTATATGTACATAACATATACATGTAGATATGTGTGTATATTTTTCATTTAAATTTCATTAGCATTAATCTTAAACTATTATTAATATTAATTGCAGAAGAGCCTTTCCCGTCCCGCCATTCCGAGATCTAGAGGAATGGAATAAGGGACGGCCCTCTCTTAGGCAAACAGGCAGTTAAGTCACTTGAAGTTAAAAAACAACAGTTTGAAATCAACCTAAAACAAATTCTAAGACAACTTTCAGAACATAGAATCTTGAGTTTAGGACCTTAATAAGGGGATTGGACATTTTAAGAAATTAAGGCACCTTCTCTAGCTTCCGTGAGGCGTGCGCATACTCGTGTATGTGTCCGATTTAGAGGGAGATAGAGAAAAAGAAAGAGGGAGAGGAAGGAGTGCCACGTGACAGAAGCTTTGGCTTCTGTTTATATATATACGAAAATTCTGTAAAAATAGTGCCCTCTCTTTATTAAAGAGAGGGCCTCTATTTTGACCGTTGGATCTTTTTTTCATTGAGGGCAGTGTTGTCATTTCACAGTTTTTAAACACGATCCGACTGTCAAAACAGATGCCCTCTCTTTAATAAAGAGAGGGCGCCCTCTTTGAAGCCTGACTGTATATTTATGTATATATATATTAGATTTCTAAGACGCCAATTGGCATGCAAGTTTATTTCAAAACTTACATTAATGATTCTTTAATGCATTATGTCTTGAACTAATTTTTTTTTTCAATAGCACATCTCATAAGGAACCAGTACAAGCATAGAGAAGTACGAAAATATATTAAACAAGGTTACATCCCTGCGGTTTGGCTAATTTGCACTTACCAGTATCCCGTGTTTAAACTTTGGCACTAATACCCCTATAGTTCGGACAAAGTACAACCGTTAAAATTTGCTAATGGAGCAAGCTAAATGACCAAATTACCCCCAAGTCTTCATAACAATGTTAAGAACAAAATTTGTTTACTTCAATTTGTTTAGGAAGAAACATATGGTTTTGAATTGGGTAGGAAATAGTGTTTGATAATTGTTAGGATTTTCTTAGTATAGGCCATGGGCTTGACCCAAAGAAAATAATTTATGACTTGTTTTCCTTTTAATATGACTTCCAAGAGCAAAAGAGTCATTTAACCCTTCAAATTATGACTCCTAAGTTAAAATCCTTAATTTGAATGGAAAAAGTCACAATTGCATGCGCTTTTGTCCAAATCGCATGGGGTATTAGTGTCAAAATTTAAAACACAAGGTAAGTGCAAATCGGCCACATGGGGTGTAAGTGTAATTAACCCATTAGACAATTATCAACACAAACTTGTTAGTCATACTGCAAACCTTCCCAATTCTTAATGAAACTGTTTGTTGCATAGCATGAGACTGAGCTGGCTGAGGGAGGCAAATGCCAAACTGATCCACAATAGAGATCGCCTTAAAACTCACCGTGACTGTGAAAAGACCCTACCAAAATACCAGATCTAACCAAAAATATTTGGATCTGATAGAGACTATAACATATTTGAATGAGTAAGTTACTAGATCTGAAAGGGCAAGACTGAATTTGCAAATAGTAGTAGGCGAATGTAAACACATAATGAAGAAAGTAAGGAGATCTAGTGTGTCTAACCAGACCAAACAAACAAACAAAAAAAAAATCCTCAAAAGAGAAACAAAATCCTAATAACGTGGGACAATACCCTCCTAATTAAAGAGGGACAACTAACAAAGGGAGAGCCGGGCTCTCCTTGTACTAATTTTACTTGCCATACAAAATATTACTCATTCTATTACCTTAATCACCTCTTCATCACTCTTTAATTAATTTTGTTGATCAATATTAAAGTTAAGTCAACATTACTCCCATCACACGAAAAAAAATACTGGTTTAATCTCTTTAATTTCTATTTTATTAATAGGGTTAATTACACTAACGTACACTCCCTGTACTTTGGGTCAGTTTCACTTTGACCTCCTGTAGTTCAAAAAGTGACACTAACACCACCTATACTTTAATGTAAAATGTCACTGTCAGAAATTCTGTTAAAGTTAACGGAAGAGTGACACTTACACCCCATGTACTTGTAAAAGACCAAAATGCCCTAAAATTTCTCCTTCTTCAGCATAGGAATTCTCCAGCAAGGTCCCAAACAATGAAATCAAAACAAAAAACAAAAATCAAAACCCCAAATCAAAACCCAATCCGGCCACCACCAGAAAAGAAGAAGAAAGAGAGGTCGTTGACTTCGGCCTTCACCACCAGCGACCATTTCTAACCACTTCAAATCTGTGAACATGCGAGAGGTAGAGAAGAGGGTTTGAGAGGTTGAGATAGAGAGAGAAGCTAAATTCTGGGACTGGTTTTTGTGCAGAATGTATAGAGGGTGTTCTCGATTTTGGTATATATGTTAGGTTGATCAATTTTTTTTGGGTTGATCGAATTTTTAAATACAACCCAAAACATACCAAAACATCAATCAACTTGAAAATTTTGATCAACCCAAAAAAAATTGATCAACCCAACATACATACCAAAATCAAGAACACCCTCTATACATTTTGCACAAAAACTAGTCCTAGAATTTAGCTTCTCTCTCTATCTCAACCTCTTAAACCCTCTTCTCTACCTCTCGCATGTTCACTGATTTGAAGGTGGTCAAAAATGGTCGCTGATGGTGATGGCCGAAGTCAACGACCTCTCTTTCTTCTTCTTTTTTAGTGGTGGCCTGATTGGGTTTTGATTTGGGATTTTGATTTTTGTTTTTAGTTTTGATTTCATTGCTTGGGGCCTTGCTGGAGAATTCCTGTGCTGAAGAAGGAGAAATTTTAGGGCATTTTGGTTTTTTACAAGTACAGGGGGTATAAGTGTCACTTTTTCGTTAACTTTAACTAAATTTCTGACGGTGACACTTTACATTAAAGTATAAGGGGTGTTAGTGTTACTTTTTGAACTACTGGGGGTCAAAGTGAAACTGACCCAAAGCACAGGGTTAAGTATAATTAACCCTTATTAATATAATGTTTCAACAAATTGTGCCATGAGAACAATGTCGATTTATGTATTTTCAAAAAAATCTAATGTATACAGCTCATAGAAAATATGTTTGCTCATCCAAATAATCGTTCACCAATGTTCACCCAAACATCCTATTGGCTAATGCAGTAGGACCCAGGATTAAACAATCAAGCATCCCATTGGCCAATGCAGTGGGACCCATGATTAAACAATTGCAGTGGGACCCAGGATTAAACAATCATGTGTCCCACTACACTGGCCAATGAGATACTTGGGTGAGCATTGGTGGACCATTTTTTGGGTGAGCAAAAATGCTCTCCAGTTCATAATACAACTGAGTACTTCAAGTAACTGAAAAGAAAAATTGCTCTAACACAAAATCTATATATATATATGAAAGACAAAGACTTTGGTTTTGTTCTTCGAATTAAAATTTTTTTTTCTCTTATTTTATTTTATAGATGACATAATGTACTTACAAATATTTAAAATTTATAACAGATAAAGTCAAAATGGTTTTAATTAGTCAAACTAAAATATTATCTATAATTATAACTACTTATAAGTTACAATTTGAAATACCAATCTATCTCCAAAACTCTCTTCATTTTAAAATATATATGGACATGGTCGGCCCTGCCTAAAGGCGGGGTAGGCGGTTGCCTAGGGCCCCATATTTTGTTGTTTTTTTAAAAGAGTCTCGAAAAATACTGAGTAGGGCCCAAAATAAAGTTTTATCTGTAATATGTTAAGCCAATTGTAATAGAGTTAAAGCAAATATTGAAAAAAAAAATAAAAAAATAAAATAAAATAAAATAATCCAACCCACCTTAAATATTTAAACCAATACTTCTCTTTTCACTTTTCTGTTTAACTTAACCAAAATTATTTTTCGTTGCATCAAGCTTTATAAATTATTATCAAGGATAAGCTATTTTTATCAACAAAAAGTAATAATATGAACACATATGGAACTGCAAAGGGCCAAAGGGGCTAGCGGGAGGAGAAGAAAATCAAAATCAGTACATACAATGATATGTCCAGGAATATCTTGTAATTGCTTAACCGCCACGTGTTCAGTTAGTGACCCGAAGAAGCCGGACTTGAGGCATGGAGCCCGCGCTCCCGAGGGATACTGCCATTGCCGACTGAGATACTCGGGCGGTCGCAGTAAGGCCCCGAGGATCACGGCATCAATCACGTTTCCTATCAAATCGTCACACAGCTGTCACTCTATCAAGAGAATCAGTGGTTTCCTTAACTACTTAGGAAACTCACCAAATATTAGGCAAATCTATTGTGATTAGATTAGGCTTCCTAATCTCATAAAACTTACCATGTAAGGGTGGACTCTGACACTTATAAAAGAGCCCACCTACCCTCTCAAAGGGGATCCGAAGATCAATTCTCTAAGCATACCAACTCATATTAGAGAAATCACCACCATACACGCATACACCCGGCCGGTATTATTGGTAGTGCCGCCCTATTTTGTTGGCTCACCAGGCCCGCCAGTGATCTGCTAGTAAACGCGCACAGACGCAACCGTGGACGTAGGTCACCTCATTAACGGGGCCGAACCACACACAAACCTTCTGTGGTCTTGTTTTCTTCTTAAATTGCTCTAACCATTTTTCGGCATCATCAGTTTGGCGCCGTCTGTGGGAAACGACACAGTTTCCTCATCGAAAAAAAATCTTTGACTGACCAACATGCCGAAGAAGAAGGGCAAGAAGACCGCTGACTCGACCGGTCAGGCGGATCAGTCGGGTCAGGCAGACCAGTCAGGCCAGGAGGACCTACAGATCGAGACACGGGCTGCCTCCATGTCCACCGAGCAAGTCACGGCGGCACTGGAGCAACTCTTGGAGGGTCAGATCCGGACGCAACGGCAAATAGAGGCGCTCATGGCCCAGCATGGAAAGGTGGTCAAGGACCACGAGAAAAACCCTTCGTCGGGGAAGCGGCCCGAAAAGAGCGTTCCTAGCCAAAGGCCCGCTCGGACCCGCGGAAAAGCCCGATCTGCACCAGTGTCCCCACCAGATCGAGAACACCATGGAGAGGGAGAACGTAGCCAGCCTACGAGGCGTCCAAAGGAAGGGCCTCGGTATGTTCCTCGCCGAGCACGCCGAGTGGAGGACGCCCGGTTACTCATCGAACGGCGCCGAGCCGCAAGGGGAGAAGCATCCGGACGAAAGGTGAGGGAACCGGTCGACGATCCGCCCGCCCTGAGCCGGGAGGATCTTAGGCACAGGCTATCCCGGACCCGTAGCCGAGTGCTATCCCCAAGATCGACACGCTTCGAGGACGAGGACGAGGACGAGGCATCATCGTCTGACCCTACTTACTACTCAGATGCAGAGAGGAGGACCGGGCACACTGACGTTAAAGCCCAGGTCGAAGAGTTGCAGCAGCAAATTGAGAGGCTGAACCGTAAGTCCGGTCACGACCTCACAAACATGGAAACGGAGTCGCCCTACACCTCCCGGGTGACACAGTTCCCCATTCCGCGGAAATTCAAGCCCCCGCACCTTAGCTCTTACGATGGCAAGGGGAGTCCGGTGGACCACATCCGCACCTATAAGGCGCAGATGGCACTGGTCACTACAACGGACGAGCTGCTGTGCCTAGCGTTCCCCAGTACTCTAAAGGGATCAGCCGCACAATGGTTCCATGCCTTGAAGCCAAGAACGGTGGATAACTTCAAGACACTCGGCAAACTCTTCATCAGTCAGTTTGTCGGGATGTTGGACCGGTCACAGCCGGACACCCAGTTGTTGGCTGTCAAACAGCAAAAGGGGGAATCTCTGAGGGAGTACGTGGACCGCTTCAACCAGCAGAGGCTCCTGATCCGCAACCTCAACGAGACGGCCGCGATCATGGCTTTCTGTTCGGGGGTTCAACACACTAAGGTGGCCACGTCTTTCCATCGCAACAGACCGGCCACCCTGGTGGAGCTATCAGAGAGAGTCGGAAAATATATCGACACCGAGGAATTCTTGAAGGCAAAGCGCGCCAGCTAAGCGGGAGAGGAATCCCCAAAAGATAAGCGCAAGCGCGAGGGACCCGAGAAGGGCCCGGGGAAAAAGCCGAAACAGGATCCAAGGGACGCCAGGGGCCAGCCCCCAATGGCTTTCACTCCACTTTCCCGGCCTATACGTGAGGTAATGGCCGCTGCAGAAGCACAAAGGCTGCTTCCGCAACCTGCTAAGCTCAGAGCCCCACCCGGTAAGAGAAACCGGGAAAAGTTCTGCCGTTATCACAGGGATCACGGCCATGAAACGGAGGATTGCTTCAAGTTGAAGATAGCAATCGAAAAGCTAATCGAGCAGGGCCATCTTGCCGAGTTTGTCACAGCGGACAGACGACCCCAACAGGATGCCCGAGCTCCCGGGCAGCCCCCTCCACCGCTCGGCCACATAAACGTGATCTCCGGAGGAACCTCTGGCGGAGGCGATTCTCAGTCGGCACGGAAGAGGCATGCCCGAGCATCCCGAGCGGATGTATGGCAGGTCCAATCCACCGGCCCCTCATCCACTGACGTCTTGACGTTCTCGTCCGACGACGTACAGGGCCTCCACTGCCCCCACGACGACCCGCTGGTCGTAACACTGTCTATAGCTAACTATATGGTCCAAAGGGTGCTTGTCGACACGGGCAGTTCGTCCGACATAATGTTCACCGCGGCATTCGACCAACTCGGGATAGCCCGGGATCGGCTCCGCCCAGTCGCCACTCCCTTGGTCGGGTTCAACGGCTCCAGCACTCAACCACTCGGCACGATCGAACTCCCAGTCCTCATGGGAACCTACCCGCAGCAGGTTTCTGTACTCACCAATTTCGTGATAGTGGAAGCCCCGTCAGCCTACAACGTTATTCTCGGGAGACCAACCCTCAACAGAGCCCGAGCAGTTGTCTCCACATACAGCCTGACCGTGAAATTCCCGACTCCCCAAGGACCTGGATGTCTACGGGGAGACCAGACCACGGCTCGAAGTTGTTATGTCAGCTCGTTGCGCCGGGGGGCAGTCACCGAAACACTAAACGTCCAAGAAATGGACCCCCGGGACCAGAGAAACGTGATTGGGCCCATGGAAGAATTGGAGCATGTTGTGCTGAATCCGGAGTACCCGGATCGGACGATCGACGTAGGCGCATTGCTGGAGCCCGCCTTGAAAGAAGAATTGGTCCAGTTCCTGAAGCAAAATCAGGATGTCTTTGCTTGGAGTCATGAGGACATGCCCGGGATTGATCCCCGGATAATGTCCCATCGTCTCAATGTCAGCCCAGACTGCCGTCCGGTAAAGCAAAAGCGAAGGGGTATGGCCCCCGAAAGACAAAAGGCTGTAAGTGAGGAGGTCGAGAAGCTCCAAAAGGCTAGCTCCATTCGGGAGGTCTATTACCCCGACTGGCTGGCCAATGTCGTTCTGGTCAAGAAGAGCAATGGCAAATGGAGGATGTGTGTAGACTTCACCGACCTCAACAAGGCTTGCCCCAAGGACTGTTATCCGCTGCCCAGGATAGACCTCTTTGTCGACTCAACGGCAGGCCACTCACTCCTCTCGTTCATGGACGCCTACTCGGGGTACAATCAAATTAGCATGTACCCCGGGGATGAAGAGAAGACGGCGTTCATCACCGACCAAGGCACGTACTGTTACAAAGTTATGCCCTTCGGCCTCAAGAATGCTGGGGCTACGTATCAACGCCTGGTCAATTTTATGTTCAGAGACCTTATCGGAAAATCCATGGAGGTATACGTGGACGATCTCCTGGTCAAGAGCCGGGACGAATCCAATCACCTGGAGCATTTGGCCGGGGCCTTCAACATTTTGAGAAAGTTCAGGATGAGGTTGAACCCGACCAAATGCACCTTTGGGGTCTCGTCGGGGAAGTTCCTCGGTCATCTGGTCAGCAGACGGGGGATCGAAGCAAACCCCGACAAAATCCAGGCTATCATCAACATGCGGTCACCCAAGTCAACAAAAGAAGTTCAAAGCTTAGCTGGACGGGTGGCCGCACTGAATAGATTCGTTTCCAGAGCAACTGACCGTTGCCTACCATTCTTCAAAATCCTCCGTAAAGCTTTTCAATGGTCGGAGGAGTGCGAGGAGGCGTTCCAGGAACTTAAGAAGTACCTGGCCTCTCCCCCTTTACTCACGACACCTACGGCCGGAGAAGAACTGTTCCTTTACCTGGCAGTGTCACCATCGGCAGTCAGCTCAGCACTTGTTCGGGAAGAGCACGGAATACAGTTCCCAGAGTATTACACTAGCCGAGCGCTGCAAGGCGCCGAAAGCCGGTACTCCCGCATCGAGAAACTGGCCTTCGCCCTCATCACCTCGGCCCGAAGGCTCCGCCCGTACTTCCAGGCCCACGCCATCGTAGTACTGACCGACCAACCCCTCCGCAAAATTCTCTCTCGGCCGGACACATCCGGAAGGCTCGTCAAATGGGCTCTAGAACTGGAGGAGTTTGAGGTAACTTACAGACCACGGACGGCCATCAAGGGACAAGCCGTCGCAGATTTCCTGGTCGAGTTTACGTATCCTGAAGACCCGATCGAGGAACCCGAGCCCCCGGCATTACCGCCCGGATTGCTCACCGGCATCCCCACTTGGGTGTTACATGTCGATTGCTCTTCAAACCAGCAGGGTAGTGGAGCCGGGATCATCTTGACTACCCCTGATGGCATCCAGCTTGAGTATGCGCTGCGATTCGGGTTTTGCGCCTCCAACAACGAGGCCGAGTACGAAGCCCTCCTGGTCGGGTTACAGCTGGCCGTCTCCATGAGTGCACAGCAGGTCCAAGGCTACAGTGACTCCCAACTCGTGGTAAACCAAGTAAACCAAGAGTACGAAGCACGGGAAGACAGCATGGTTGCCTACTTGGCCCTCGTCCGGACAATTTCCAAACAGCTCCGAGGACTCTCCATCAGTCGGATACCCAGAGAAGAAAACACCAGAGCCGACCGTCTGGCCCGCCTCGCCTCGTCCTCTGAGTCAGACTTACCCGGGATAAGGGTCCAGTTCTTGCCCGAGCCAAGTGTGATCAACTCAGAAGGCATGGAGGTCGACCCGGTCATTCTGGCGCCCAGTTGGATGGATCCAATCATGAAGTTCTTGACGACAGGAGGTTTGCCGGACGACAGAGAGGAAGCTAGACGGGTTAGGTACCGGGTAGCACGATACCACGTTCTGGACGGTGTCCTGTACAAGAGAGGATTCACCATCCCATACCTTCGCTGCGTTCATCCTACGCAGGTTCAAGCAATATTGTTCGAAATCCACGAAGGTGTGTGTGGGAACCACGTAGGAGGGCGGACACTTTCTAGAAAGGCCCTACTACAAGGTTATTACTGGCCAACCATGACCCGAGACTCGCAAGAGTACGTTCGAAGATGTGACAAGTGCCAGCGGTACTCTCCCATGATAAATCAACCAGGAGAGCTCCATACCCCGGTCCATAGTCCCTGGCCATTCGCCCAATGGGGAATCGACATCGTTGGCCCATTACCAACAGGGAAAGGGCAGGTCAAGTTTGCTGTGATAGCCGTTGACTACTTCACCAAGTGGGTGGAAGCCGAGCCCCTGGCAACGATAACCGAGCAAAAGATGGAACATTTTGTGGAAAGGAATATCCTTAGCAGGTTCGGTATTCCACGAGTCCTGATTAGCGACAATGGGAGACAATTCGATACACCTATTTTTAGAAAGTTCTGCTCGGATTATGGGATACTGAATCGTTACTCTTCCCCAGAGCATCCACAAGCTAATGGTCAGGCCGAGGTGACCAATCGCACGATCTTGCAGTCGATTAAAACGAGGCTGGAAGGTGCAAAAGGCCTATGGGCTGAGGAACTCCCCGCCCTCCTGTGGGCCTACCGCACCACACCCCGGGCGGCTACTGGCGAAACCCCATTTTCATTAACTTATGGTTTCGAGGCAGTAGTCCCTACAGAGCTCGGGCTGCCCACATACCGGGTGGCTACCTTCACTAACTCAAATAATGAAGAAGCCCTCAGGGCAGAGCTAGATCTAGTGGAAGAAAAAAGAGACCGGGCCTATCTCAAGGTAGCAGCTTACAAGCAAAGGGTCTCACGGTATTACAATAGCAAGGTGAAGCACCGTAGCTTTCAGGTCGGGGACCTCGTCCTTAAGGCAGTAAACCAGTCAACCCGGATCCCAAGCCATGGGAAGTTGGGCGCAAACTGGGAAGGGCCGTATATAGTGACTCAGGTTAATCGGCCCGGAACCTACTGGCTGCGGAGTATGGACGGCCATGATCTCACCCATCCTTGGAACGTGCAACACCTCCGAAAGTATTATCAATAGCATCTGGCTACAGGGGAATAGTACTGTAAAAATAATCTTCTCTTGTAGCTCGACCTGAGCAACCGTTCCGAATTATTGCTTCTTGAATAAAATTGATAGTTTGTTTTAAAAGATGTATTCCGGAGCGCAAAAGACCTCGGGCCTAACCCCGAGGCACAAAAGACCTCGGGCCTAACCCCGAGGCACTAAAGACCTCGGGCCTAACCCCGAGGCACAAAAGACCTCGGGCATAACCCCGAGGCACTAAAGACCTCGGGCTCCGAACCCAGGCACCAAAGGACCCTGCGACCACCCATGTCCCAGGTCGGTTTCCTATGGTTGATCCCCAGCACGCCCCCGTCTTTAAAGGACGCCCGAGGGTAAGAGGATTCTAGACCTAAAACAGGAAATTAACTAAAGTTTTGCCTAGGTCCAGCCAGCGATGGGGCCAAACCCCTAGGTGGCCAACGATGGCAAGCTTCAAATGCTCCTGCAACCACCCATGTTCCAGGTCGATTTCCTACGGCCATTCAGTCCCGTACTCCCGCACTCCTGCCTTAACAAAATGCTTGGGGGGCAGGGGACAGGAGGACAAAGGGCAATGCTAAGGCCAAAATAGGGAATTATATCATTCGACTAGGTGTTCTGTGGGTTACGGTCCTAAAGCATTTGCTAAGGCAGATGTTAGGTTGGCCAAGGCCGTACGGATACTAGCAAAAGCTAAAAGCACAGTACAACAAAATTAATGGAAGGATGACCTCAAGGGCCTTTTCATTAATTAAAATAAGTGTACAAGGCTTGGGGGGCAATTGTAGTAGCCTCCCCGAAAAATAAAAGTCTACAAACGATAAAAGCAAACAACACGAAGGAGGAACCGGGAAGTCAGTTCTCCGCATTGATCACGTTCTCGGTCTCCCCGGTCTGTTCCCCCGGAATGGCAAGTCCCTCCTCCGCTAGGCCTCCCCCCGGGGCAAGCTCGGTGGCCTCAACAATGACCACAGGATCCCCAACGGCCGCCAGACCCTCGCCAGCGGCTGGAGCTTCACCGTGTCCGGGATCCTCACCGATGTCCCAGTAATCCGAGTCAATCCCCACGTAGGCCGAGAGGACCCACTCGGGGTGGTCCCGAGCTACCCGCCGCTTCAGATCCTCATAACCTTGGAAGAAGCCATCGTCAAAAGCTCCCTCCAAGGCCTCTGCGGAAGGCGCCTCGGTCACCGCCTTAGCCTGGGCTTCGGCTGCCGCGATAAGGGCCCGGGAAGTTTCCAGTTCGGCCAAAGCCGCTGCCAGGTTCGCCTGAGCCGCCCCTAAGCTCAAGGCCAGCGACTTCGTCTTGCTCGTCTCCACGGCCAGAGCAGCCTTCGCTGTTTGTAGCTCTTTCCGCTCCTTCGAAAGGGCGGCTTCAGCGACGCTCACCTTCTCGGACAGGGACGAATGGACGGATTCAGATCCCGCAGCTATGCAGCCAACCTACAGCAGGAGAATGCACATCAGTTAAACAAGTGATAAGTACAGGGCAAGCCCACGTTTAAACAAAAAGAGGGGCACTCACCAGGTGGGAGACGCTATATAGCCATCCTTGGATCCCTTGGGGGGATAGCTCGGCACACGCTGTCACATGGCTTGGCGCGAGGCAGGGCCTAAGCCTCTCCCGGGCCTCGTCATGCCGCCCGGGGGCAAACTCGACGGCATATCAGCCCTGGGCGCGGGCTCTTCAACAGTCGGCCTGGGAGGAGCCGATGCCCCCACGGGACCTGGACGGGTATTGGTCCCATGGCGAATGCGCTTGAGCGGGCGGTCGCCGCCGGGAACCTCGGTGGCCGGCCTTTTTCCTTGGGCGATTGCCACCCGAGCGGCAGCGGTGGCGGTGGCGGCATCCTGTCTCTCCCGCAGCTGATCCAAGTTGCGTTTGGGAGCCATTTCTGTAGAAACAAAGATTGTACGATCAGAGGTGCAAGGGGCAGAAATAGTACAAGTACATGTTACTGGGATACTTACCAGGGATGATGGGTGTAAAGCTGAGGGCCGGAATAGGCGGCTCAGGGGAATAGCTAGCGATAAACCCTCCCGACCGGGACAGCACGTTCCAGATGTTGGTGGGCAACTTCGCTAGCTTCAAGATCCTGGCCTGGCACGCCTCAGGAATTTCTGGGGGTTTAGCTGAGCCCGCTGTAAACAAAAGAGAAAACTGGTCAACAATCCACTATGTTCCGGATAGATCGAGATAGCAGATAAGGTCGGAAGGGCGGTCTTACCCTTCAACTCCCTGGCCCAGGATGTCCTCAGCTGGCTCCCCGGAGCCATGTCACAGAGATAAAGGGTAGACACCTGGAAGAATTTTCCCTTCCACCCTTTATTATTACTAGGGCAGTTGTCAATGATTTTCCTGCCCGGACGGGCAGAAAACGAGAAAAACCCCAACTCATTATGCACAGGGAATGGCCGGTGAGCCCAAAGGAACTCCTGTAGGGTAAGATCATACCCGAACGCCTGGGGCCACAATGATATACACCCCATCAAGAACCTCCACCCGTTGGGAGCCAACTGACCGGGAGCGATGTCCAGAAAAATCAACATGTCCCGAGCCACCGGGTGCAGCGGAAGTCGGAGGCCCGCCATCATAGCGTCCTCAAACAGGGTGACGAACCCTGACTGATATAGGTGCGCGCCGTCGGAATTTACGGCTAGGGCGCAACCGTCAGGAAGGGAGTACCTCTCCCTGATCCGGCGAAGGTCTCCAGAGTGAAGAACGGAAGAGGTGGACTCACAAGCGAAGACCGTGCGGTCGGTCCCCTCAGGCAGCTCGTCGCCTAAACCCCTCGAAACGGAGGCGACAGGGGCCTCCTCAGAAGACTGACTACTGGACAGACGAATGGGGATCCAGGCCCCGCTTTGGTGGTCGGACGGGGATTCCGGGAGCTGGCCTTGGCTAGCACCGGGGGACCCTGACCGATACTGCTCACTCTCCGATCTCGACGCGGAATTGAAGCCGGAGTGTTCCATCTCTGGCCCTCCGGCAGGAAGAAACCGACACAAAGGACGACTCGCGAAGAGATCGCAAACCCCAAGCCTGGTATATAGGGGGGGCAGGGTTACTAACCTGAATGGTAGCGAGTAGATGCTCCGCAGCACCAGGTAGCACTCTCTCAGAACAACGCAAGGAACACCCGTCCGGTTCAGGTGAGTTAGGGTTCCACCTGACTCGAAAAACGCACCGAATCTAAGAAGGAAGAAATCCCACTCCCGCTCAAACCCCACAAGGTTCGTTCTCTCCAGTTTCGCTTCGAAAGGAAAAAGGAACAGGGAAGAGAGGAAAGAAAGATCAGAGAGAAGAGAATCAGCATGGTGCGCAGGAGGTGGGGCGAGTGCTCCTTATATAACGACCTCGAACGGCCCAGATCAGAACAGATCCAGCGGTCCAGAAGATATCCCGCCCAAAACCGCCGCTTCGGTCACGTGAGGGTCGCCTCAAAAGGCGCGCACATTAAATACATGAAAGGACGGTTCCGTTAGTTTGCGAGCGGTTCGGTTACTTCCACGTCCCCATCCGTTAGGATCTAACCTGACCAATGATTGGTTGACACGTGGTAGCAGCAGTCCAGGCCCGAGCCATAGCCCGGGCACATTTGCGAGCTGGTCGGGTACTAACCTCACAGAGTTGTACAGAATTGATACACAGTTCAAAGGGCTTGATGAAGGAAAAAGATGGCCTCAGGGACCTTTTTATTACTATAAAAGGAAAACTGTACAAAGACGGGAGCAATTATAGTAGCCTTCCCGGTAAAGAAGAAGAAAAAAATAAACATATATATGCAAACAAAAGTGCCCTTAAGGCCCTTGGCCCTTCAAAGCCTTGACCTCCTCCTCCAAGGCCGCCACCTTTGCCACCAGCCCCTCAACGGCGATCTCTAGAGCGTGGACGTCCACCCCCCGCAGGGCGGAGTCCATCTGCAATTCATCACCCGCCTTCTCCACCGCCTGCAAGCGTTTTTCCATGTGCACGAGAGAGAAGTCCGACCATGAGCCCGGCATGCGGGGAATGGTGAATGTTTCCGGCCGGCTCCTCTTCGGTGGGGGCTGAGATTCTTCTTCGACCTGCTTCTCCTTGCCCTTCCTGGACGGGCCCGGTGGCGGGCTTACATCCTCAGATGAGGAGGAGTCACTGCTGGTGGACAAGGTGACCGGCCCCTCGGGTTGGCCCGTCCGGCTAGCGGGGCGCGCCCCGGTCGCCATGGATCGGGTATAGCGGCGCGACCCAGAAGCTGTAGCGGCAGGGGCCGCAGAAGAAGGTCCGGCAACCGCGTTCTCCGCAGGTCTCCCTTTCAAATAGGAAAACGACATACCGGCCTCAATGGCTTGATTAAACGCCTCCATGTCATCCTCGGAAGGAACGACTCCACGAAGGTTGGTGAAAGCCTGTTTGCAGTGGTCGGGATTATAATCCGCAGGAGGGGAGAGACCGTCATTCTCCAGCCAGTTACCAGCAACCAGGACCCAAGGGTACCGTTGCCAGTTCTTGTTTGGGAAGTCTAGACCTCGGACAAGATCTTTTCCCTCAGTCTTAGGGCGGAAGTAGGGGCCTCCGTTGT
The DNA here is from genome assembly GCA_033977485.1 of Hydrangea macrophylla. Classification (NCBI taxonomy): domain Eukaryota; kingdom Viridiplantae; phylum Streptophyta; class Magnoliopsida; order Cornales; family Hydrangeaceae; genus Hydrangea; species Hydrangea macrophylla. The sequence goes on along the minus strand of CM066990.1, from coordinate 29,935,150 downwards.
CAATGCCCATTATGTAACACCTCGCGACGTCGGCGGCCCGGAGAAATAACCCCAGTCGCTCGTTCAGCGCTGCAATCCCCCATAAGAGGCGGGCAACGTTTGGTCGGCATTTGTGTAGTGGAATATGCAATCCCTGAAGAAGGTCGCAGAAGGAGACCGGCAGAGGAAAGTGTAATCCCACGATCAGCAGCAGATAGCTGCTGATGAGGAAGAAAGGATGGGCTACTTCTTCTCCTTCAACGAATGGACGGATCACCACGTCCTCGGGAATTTGGCAATCTTCTCGAAATGCCCTAAGCCCCTCGTCTGATGTTAGGTCAATGTGTGAGGCCATTTGGTGCAGATGAAAGTTTGGAAAGGCAAAGACAGCAGAGGATAGGGGGCTCGGAGAGTTTGCTAAGGCGACTCAAATGGTGTTGTGTAGTGAAGAAGCAAGGATAAATAGTGCTCCTTATATAAGCAGCACGAACGGTTGGGATCAAATCTGATCAAACGGTTCACGTAATCTCCCGCCGAAACTGTCGTTTCGGGCACGTGGGGCGTCGCCTCAGAAAGCGTGAGCATTAAATGTAGGACGTGATGGTTTGGTTGCCAGCTGGACGATTCAGTTACCTCTTAAACTGGATGCTTTGAGCCCGAACTATGCTTGTAACTAGTAGGCACGTGGCGTCGGGGATCTTAGGCTTGTACAGCTACCACTCGGTCCTTGCGCCGCCGGGTTGTCCCATGTCAGCCGTGGTCCGGTGGGAGACCTGGAATTTTCCCGGACGGTCTGTGAGGGGCGTTCTTAATTTTCTGACCTCATATGATAAAGCGTCATCTCAGCTCTGAAAATGGGGGGCAGCTGATATGTCCAGGAATATCTTGTAATTGCTTAACCGCCACGTGTTCAGTTAGTGACCCGAAGAAGCCGGACTTGAGGCATGGAGCCCGCGCTCCCGAGGGATACTGCCATTGCCGACTGAGATACTCGGGCGGTCACAGTAAGGCCCCGAGGATCACGGCATCAATCACGTTTCCTATCAAATCGTCACACAGCTGTCACTCTATCAAGAGAATCAGTGGTTTCCTTAACTACTTAGGAAACTCACCAAATATTAGGCAAATCTATTGTGATTAGATTAGGCTTCCTAATCTCATAAAACTTACCATGTAAGGGTGGACTCTGACACTTATAAAAGAGCCCACCTACCCTCTCAAAGGGGATCCGAAGATCAATTCTCTAAGCATACCAACTCATATTAGAGAAATCACCACCATACACGCATACACCCGGCCGGTATTACTGGTAGTGCCGCCCTATTTTGTTGGCTCACCAGGCCCGCCGGTGATCTGCTAGTAAACGCGCACAGACGCAACCGTGGACGTAGGTCACCTCATTAACGGGGCCGAACCACACACAAACCTTCTGTGGTCTTGTTTTCTTCTTAAATTGCTCTAACCATTTTTCGGCATCATCATACAATAAGGATTAGAATCACTAAACCTCCGAATTCTAAAAAATGACCCAAAAAAAAAAATCCCCACAAATCAACACTATAAGTTTATAACATGTTTGATATAGAAATTATACTCGCAAACATGTATAAATAGACCCAAAATTTTCACTTCGGGTGTCGCTACCCCCGAACTCTTGTTGTTTAAATGGCCCCGTCTTTCAATGTTCGCCTAAGGCCCCCAATTTGTTAGGACCAGCCCTGTATATGGAGCAACTTATTCTTCTTCTTATTTTTATTTTTTTTAATTTTTATTTTTATAATAAAGTGGTGTTTTTTGCAAAAAAAAGGAAAACAAGAAAAGAAAAAGAAAAAGAAAATGTGTGGTTTGGATTGGTTCATAGTCTGACTCAAAAAATGTGTTTCTCTTATGATAATTGTCAGATAAGTAGTTTTGGTTTAGACTACCAATTTCATTTAAAGTTATGCTATCCAACTTTTTAAAATTTGGTTCCCAAATGTATATTATATTTGCTCACATGAGCTTTGCTATGGTTTATAGTGGCAACAATTTTTTATTTCTATTTGGGTACAAGTATAACTATCAAGGCAATTAGAAATCAAATTTGGGATATCAATTTGGACACTGTACCATTATTTTTTAAACGATTCACTCTTATGGACCGTTTCCAATTTAAAAAATCAATAAGATGACACGTATTCTTTTTACTATAACTTTGGGTTAAACTAAGAGTACTAATATTAGGGTTGTTCAAGAAAAACAGTGGACCGAACCGATCGAACAGACCAAACTGGGCCTATTTGGTCGGTTTTCAAATGTATAGTCACAAAAGAAAACTGAACTGACATACCGAAATACAAAAAAAAAAAAAAAAAAAAAAACCCGACTGAACTGAGCCATTCGGTCGATCGGCTTTTTAAACATGGAAAAATTGAAGAAAAAAAAACCCGACCTAATTGCTATGTTCCCAAATTTTGCACCCCAAATGTAGTTTCAACACATGTGAAAGTGAAACTCGATAATGGTTGGACAACTTCAACGTTGTCGAATCAATCATGCGTTGAGAATTACATTTGGAATGCAAACTTGGGAAAGTTAACATTACATTTAATATAATGTTTTGAAAATTATGTCCTCATCAATATTGACAGACAAATACTATTAATTAAATTTTCTATTTCTTTTTTTTTTTAATACATATTTAGTAGATACGAATTTAAATATGATCTAATAAGTGGTTATTTATTTCTCCTATTATTACTCCATTATTGATTTATTCTCTTATTGATTTCTTCTCCGGCAGCAATTACCCAAATTGCATAACCATGAGTGTTGCTATGTTTATTAATTACAAACAGCTAAATTACATACACATAAATTACAAACACATGAATATTGTTATGTGCATTAGTTTCTCATTTATTCCATCTTTCTTTCTTTTGAGAATTGATGTTAGCATCTATATAATACTCTCTCTCTCTCTCTCTCTCTCTCTCTCTCTCTCTCTCTCTCTCTCTCTCTCTCTCTCTCTCTCTCTCCGTCAACATATTCTTAAATTAAATATGAATCTAAATTGATGAAACAAGTACTTGAATTCTAAAAAAATAAGAAAATTAGATTAAAAGTTCAAAATTTAAAACAACGATGCAATTATAAAATATATATGAGAGACAAAATTTAAGTTAAAACTAAATAAAAAGTCAGATACGCTTTGTTATGGTTTGTGAAAGTAAACAATACAATGACAAAAGTTTATAAAATAGTAACATGTTATTCCCAGTTGATATAGTAATCTTAAAAATTTCGTCCAAGTGATACTAGCATAACTAAGATAAATACTGAATAAATAAAATAAATCTACTTAATTAGTAGGATAATAATATGCATTTTATTTACCGTTCATGTCACTTCATACGTAAAATTAGTGTAATTTTTTTAATCATTTGTAGTATCTTCTTTCCTTTTCTTTTATCCATGCAAATATTATTTTCCATCGTAATTATCCCGTGCAAGTAGTGATCGAAGTCATGAACACCTTCACTTCCCCATTGTAAATTTTTGCAAAAACCTAATAAAACCACTTGTGAAATTTGTGGCCCATTATAACGTTCCTTGGTGCAAGTTAAAGCAAATTTATTTAGTCCTTAACTACAATAAGGTGCACTTTAGTATCAAAATATTTCAATAAATGTAATACAAGAATTCAAAGCATATTCATATTCATCAATCTATATGTAAAACAGTGTTTATACATTTCCTTAATTTCTTGTAACAGAATATGTACATCAGAGGTTGGGAAAAAAACACGGGAATTTCAAGTCGTCCCATTTATTTACAAAATACAAGTACTATGAAAGAGGACAAAAATAAAACAGACAAAACGTCGTCGCTTCATGGGTCTTATCAAACAACACAATTTGACCAGGTCTTCGGTCAACATTCTCTTCCAAAACGACTACAATTTTTTGCATTCCTCTCCAATACTATAGTCCTTCCATGATGACCCTCTTCTTATGCTTTGGTGAGTCAACCCAGTTCTCTGGCGAGTCAACCCTTGTTCTCCGACAAGGCCCCAAGGAAAATAATAGTTGAAGTGCAAAAAATGGCGAAAGCTCTACCCCAAAAGATCAAAATCAACAACGAAAATAGAAGCAAACATAATCCCATATTCGAACGATAAAATTCTCGGACTCTGCTAGTCAATTTCTTCCTTGATGGTGTGATTGAAGACCGTGAATTCGAACAAATTGATGAAACGCATGAAGAACACGTTTTTGAAGAAGATGAATGTCCAGAAGAAGAAGGACTTGAATTGATCCTAAGGTCATTGTTGATATCGGACTCTTTGTCGTCATGAATAGCCTCTTTGTTAACCCTGTTTATAATTTTAATGCCTTTCGGTGCTTGATGAGTTTGTGAAATTTTTCGAGCTTTTCTCTTACGTACCTTCTTAGCCTGTCAATGTAAACACACCGTTTTAATCAGACCGGTCGCATATATCAAAATCAAAATACAATTGAAATTTGAAAAAATTTAAATAAATAAATAAATTTGTGATGCAAAGAAAGAATGGCAATCAATCGATTGCACATGAATACTATGAGAAAATCAACTACGTACTCTGACGTTAGATTTTACATAACTGATCAACATTTTTCATTATTCAATCAATCAATTTTTCATAAAAATAGAGAAGTGATTTTTTTTTTTTTGGTAATTGGGGGTGTCCGGGTCAGCTTGCGTGGACCTCCACTAATCCCCCGAGGCCTGGAGGCGCCGGGTGAATACTCCAGTGACCACGCTCCCCATGATTCGAACACTAAACCTCTTGGGTAGTACACCCAAGAAGCTTACCACTTGACCACAAAGAACTTGGTTAAAATAACTTAAAATAGAGAAGTGATTTGACGAAGAACAGAATGAAGATTCAGAAGTGATTTGACGAAGCGATTTGACGAAGAACAGAATGAAGATTGATAAAACAATCAATATACATATATATATATACATATAATTAAATTAACTAACCAATGAAGTCTTGAATAAGACTGCTTTCAAAATGCGAGAAAAGCTTTGGCGAGACGTTTCCTTTGGAGGATGATCGGCGGCGGCCACATCTTTCATCTTGTCTCCGGAGAGAGAAGTCAAAATCTTGGGTATAACCATAGTAGTAGTAGTAGTGTCTCTGTCTTCGACTTCGACGCCAAGGCACATCAAAACCGTATTGCCTGAGCCGTTTGGTTTGGCTGAACCGTCCTCTATGACGATCGGTCGAAAACACATAAACGACCTGCCGCTACCTCTCTTCTTTATAGTATCCATTAGAAGAAGGAAGGGCTTTGTGGTACGAGAGAAAGAGAGATGTTTGTCGTTACAGTTCTGTGTGGTGGCGAGTATTTAGGGGAAAGAGAGATACAGACAAAGGTATATACATACACACGTATAGCGAGAGAGAGGGAGAGAAGACTGAGAAATCGAAGGTCGTGTTTTCACGGGTTTAGGACTTAGGTGGCACTTCGGAATTGGTGGCGGGTTTCAATTTAATTAAGGGTCATTTACCAAAAAGGACTTCAGTATATTATTTATTAAGCTAAAGTACAAATTAGAGAGTGACTTAATAAAAAGGACAAAAAGTTGATAACTGGTGCTCGCACGGTAGAAGTGCGCGCACTATAATATGTCTCATGACATCCCCCCTCAACTTCCACGCGCACACCAGAAAGACCCAGGGGGCAGCTACCCTTGCAGACTGCTCGCATCGTGCGAGTAGTATACCATATCATTTTTAATTTCGAAAAATGTTTTTAAAGTTTAAACATCCATAACTTTTGACCTACAACTCCATTTTTCGCAAATTTTATACCGTTGGAATCGTGTCGACGAGAGCTACAAAACTAGTACCATTGTTGATATGTTTTGAGGAAAAAAAAATTCATATTTTTACATACATAAATAATAAGTGAAATTTTACTTGATATACATAAAATATTAAGTGAAATTTCACTCAATACATGAAAAATTTCATGTTTTTTACATGCATGAATAATAAGTGAAATTTCACTTGATATACATAAATGTTAAGTGAAATTTCACTGAATACATGAAAAAGATTAAAAGCTCTCTCCAAAAAAGCCCTAAGTTCAATTTTTGCAAAGCTCATAAACTAGTTACTAAATGAATTAACATGAAATTGTGCTTTAAAAAAGGAGAAGCACCAAAATGGGAGCCAAACTAAACCTTAATGAGGTAGCAATGACTTTATTGCAATTCGCCTTTTTTTAAACATATAAATTTAGCATACATAAATATTAAGTGAAAATTCACTGAACTTGTACATGCTTTCTTCCTAAAAAACTTGAAGTTAAACTTAACATTCGTGTACTCGTTCAGTAAGATTTCACTTAATAGGTTAAGTGAAAATTCACTAACTATCCCAAAAGTCACTAGAAGTAACTCTCTAGAGTTTAAGGTCTAATTTAATACTTACTTTGTTAAAAAGTCCCTCAAGTGTCAATTTAAGTAAAATTTCACTTAATATTCATGTACAAGTTCAGTGAAATTTCACTTAATATTCATATATTAAGTGAAATTTCACTTAATATTCATATAAGCCAAGTGAAATTTTACTCTTTTTTTTTTTTTTTTCTCTTTCATATTAAACAATACATATTTCGTTTAAAAAAAAATCAAATTTCACAAATCGATTATAAAACATAGTTTTTTAATCCAAACAAATGTAAAATTCTTGTAAAAATTCACTAAAACTCCCCTTAAGAACAAAGTGAACATTCGATTTTTTTTTTCGTCACATCATATCAACTTGGCATACGTGAATATTACGTGAAAATTCAATAACCTATACACAAATATTATGTGAAAATTCTATTAATTTCGTCTGGAACATGACATGTAAAAATAAGAATTTTTTTCTTTTGCTCAAAAGATATCAACAATGGTACTAGTTTTGTAGCTCTCGTCGACACGGTTCCAACGGTATAAAATTTGTAAGAAACAGAGTTGTAGATCAAAAGTTATGGAAGTTTAAAGTTAAAAAAAATATTTTCGAAATGGATATCATATGGTACCGCTACTCACATGGTGTGAGTGGTTGTAACCAAAAACGCGGGTGACATGAGATATTCTATGATACGTGCACTTATACCGTGTGAACACTGACTTAGATTCCTTTTGTTCTTTTTAGAAAATGGTCAAACCAATTGAAGTTTTAAACTTATGATTGTTACTTGAGGGATTTTCCAACAATCATCTATTTAATTAATGGTATTTATATTTATTCTTAAATGCCTACAAAATCTACAAAAATATATACATTCTACTTCAAGCTAAAAGAACATTCAAAAAAAAAATTTCAAGTCAAAAGATTAGACAGTTAAAACTTTTATTTCGTCCAGAATAATCTAATTTCTTGATTTGGAAATATTACTCTTTGTTTTCTGTTTTTTTTTTTTTTTTTTTTTTGTTGGTAAAGGGATTTCTCTAGTGCGGAAAATTCGTTCAATTTAGATAGTACTTTTTTTTTTTTTAATTATTTTTATTTTCTTTTATGGCAATTTACATAATACTTCTCAACAATCCCTTTGGCCATATAGAATGCCAAGGGTCTGCATTGGATCAGACGCATAACCTCATAATTTTTTTGATTTTATATTTGGGTAATACTTGGGGCACACTCAAAAACACAATTTTTGGGACACAATTCATGGGATGTGTCTATCTCTATCATGTGTCACTGTGGGGTCCAATGACATTGCACGAGAGATATAGACATATCTTTTGAGATGGGTACCAAAAGTTGTGTGTTTGGGTGTGCACCAATCCTTACTCTTTATATTTTTAGTTTTTAGATACAGGATGACAAATCCCTCACTTTGTTCATCGTAACTTTGGAATCTCCAAAAATCAAACAGCTTGGAGTAATTTTTTGGTGACAACTTTTATACAACCTCCTAAAAAGATGTGTCTATCTCTCTCTTGTGATGTAACTGGACCCCACAGTGACACAGGAGAGAGATAGACACATTTTTTAGGAGGTTGTATGAAAGTTGCCACCAAAGAATAACCCAACAGTTTATTTATTGTCGAATTTTTGGAAAAGAACAGAGAGGCAAACCCCGGGCACGTGCACCAACCTCACATCACATGCACTAAGTACATTAGGGAGATAAGTGTGCGGTAAGATTTGAGCATATGCCAAGCTCTCTAGATACAGTTCGTCCAGATACGCGTGCTTGAGATTTGTCTTTCCAACCCACTCATATGACTTTTGGAAGTTTCAAACCTTAGGGAGGCCAAAAATCTAGCCAACCTGAATAAGTAAAAAATTTAACAACATTGCTAGGGGCACTAACAAATCTCACTAACACTCACACGTACACTCTATCTCTCTCCTACTGGCATTGTGGGGTCCACTGGAGAGAGATAGAGTGTGGATGTGAGTGTTAGTAAAATTTGTTAGTGCCCCAAATATTACTCAAAATTTAAATGTTACTTCTATCAAAAGTTAAGTTATGTTGTTCTATACCATCACAAGAACGTTTGAAATATTAATCAACGAAGATGAGAATACACTCAAGCGATATTTGTTCTACGTATTATAAATCTCAACTAGTCGATATCCCGTGCAATGCACGGGCTGTACGGGCCTTGGACACATAGTGTGTAAGGACCTTGATCCTTACTGTAACAATCTTTTCTTTAATCAAATTTTACAGAGAATTGAAGAAAAGAAGAAAAAAAAGAAGATGATACAGAAAGATAGATAGAGAGCGAATCATAATAGAATTTTATTAACAATTTCACAAATAGATATCTAAAATGCGCAAAACATACTTTATATACAACTTACCATAGCTCAAATATAACACCTAATCAATTATTGATCAATACATGGTGCAACTTGTTGTAACTAACATTCCAGTTGGATATGCAGAAAGACAACTTTAGGTGCCCTTCAAAACGGTGTACTGACACTTCAGACAGCACCTCCAAAAATTGGATTTGAACTTCTTTCTATGAAACAATGTCTTCTCTCGTCTTTAACCCTGCTCCACAAAATATACTAATAGTGACCATGACATAGTGTCAAACTGTTCAGAAAAAAAATGTTATGCAAGGATACAATTGACAAAGCTAAACATGAATCCAAACCATCACAATTAAAAAGAAGAAGCAGGTAGAAGAAACATAGAAATAGCTAAGTACTTTCAAGGAGAAATATATAGTGGGTAAATAACATGTAAAAACAAAAAAAAATCCATTGAAGAAAATAAAAACTAACTAATGGTAACCTTTCGGCATAGTATTTTGGATTTTCTGTTGTGACCTTGTCACACCCGTCCCGAAAAATCATATTTTAAAATGCTTTTTTTTAATCATATGAAATTATTAATGCTGATTAGTAATTGAGATGAGGTTGACTGAAGGTCAACTATGGAGTGTCAAGTAAGGACACGAGGGTTTGATAATCCATGGGGCATTAATATGGCTAAATGACATTTATGTGTATTAAATGTTATTTGACACATCTGATATTTTTGTGAATAGTAACTTTACCTCTGTAAAGTAAATTTTTGGTAGTTTTGATATCGTTATGGATCTGTGGATATCGTAATTTTTTCATACCCACAGCTTTTTCAAAATTTCTTTTTCAATTCAAATTCAAATTCAAAATGCAAAACACGAGTCGCCACTTAATTTTTAAAAGGGAAAAATTAAGAAACCATTTCTTAAAGCAAACTGATCTTTTGGAAACCAGAGATTAACTAGGTCCGAGGATTACGGAATGAGAGAGGAAGAAGCCGAACGGACTAAAACACCATTTCTCATCCTATCTCACGATAGGCCTCTACTTAACATCCTTCTAATCGAATTATTAATCTAAGCATGCCCTCAATTAATACGTAGGTATAGATATACATTACAAAATCATGTCTAAAGGGTGTAAGATTGCAATTGTCAAAATATCATTCAAAAACCACATAGTTTCAACTAGCAAGCAATATGATGTGCAAATAGAGAACTAGGAAACTTACCCGGGATCTGGCTGCGATTTTGAAACGTGCAATGCATACAAAAAGTAGAAATCCTAATAAAAGGCCCCTAATCACATATATACACATAAGGCAAATCTTAAATATAAGGTGTCGCACATGAGGTAAAAAAAAAAATCAATAAAATTAAGAATAATTAAGCTAGAGAAGAGTCAAGAGATCATACCTCATCGGCGCTACAAAACAAGGGTTAGTCCACGTGCTTTAGAAATGATATACAATATCAAATGACCATCTCTAAATGTCTAGCTTAATTCTATCAAATAGGAGAAATGACATACCAAGAATTCTAAGTATAAGTGTCAATCTACATGGATGAGTGTACATGATTACATGGAAACAAGAATAAGCTATTGGATTATTCTTTGATTTGGACCATTTAGCCTCTGAATTTAAGCTTAACTAATCATTATTGGAGCATGGTTTAAGCCCTAAGACATAGAAAAGTCATTTGGACCATTATTTACAAGATTGGTCAAAATTGTGACAAAATTCTGAAAAATGCAGAGAGCAGGTCAGAAATTAAAAAAAATAAAAGGCATGGTTCCTATGGTTTGATCTTGATGATTTTTGGAAACAATATGCCTCTGTGAGTCTAGTTGCTAACCAAAAAAGAAAATCGAAGTTCTAACGGTTAGATCTCTGGGAATTGAATAAACACTAGACATCACTCAGAAATTTCCAACCTTCTGTCCAGAGATATTGTACGATTTTCTAAAAATAGTAAAAAAATCTAAAAGACTCTAATCGTTTTAGGGGGTCTTGTTAACACATTAAAATTCACAAAAAAAATTATTTGGAGTCATAAATACTTGATTAGGGCTCTGATTTACTCATTTTAAAAAGGTGTTGTTGTTCTGAAACTCCGGACAGATTGTTGTGGTTTCACAAAACTCATGACCAAATCACCCTAACCGTGGAATCTTATTAAAACAAAAATTACAGCAGTAGAACTTTGAGTTATGGACACTTTCCCGTTGGTTTCATTCAATTCCAACGGTCGATGTTTAACTAAATTTTTTTTTGATGAAAGTGGTTGATGAACTCACTGCACCTTTGTTTAGTTCATCTTTCACTCACTAATTTTAACTACTAAGCCATTAAACTTGGCTTTAGTTAAACTAATTCTCCTACCATTTGATGGTTATGGGAGGCTAATGACTTTTATGCTTGTAGATTTCAATGAAGTATGGAGAAACTTCATGAAATCTAAAGGCAATAAACCAAATCATGATGATAGGCTTGGACTTATTAACTAAACATGTTAAACATCAACTTTAATCCCCTTGTAAACCATGAACTTACAAGAGAGCCAAATGACTTCATATCAAGAGATTCAAATGAGACATTGGATGTCTTGTGAATCTCAAGAGGTGAATATAATTAAAAAAAATGACTTCAAACTCAAGTATTATCCAAGTTAATACATATTTAAAAGCTAATTAGTTTAAAGTCTACCTCCAAATATCCTCAACTTGGTGATTTTGAGGGGTTTCCACAAGTAAAACAACTCTTCAACTCTTAATTCACACACACAACTTCCTCTCTCACTCTTACGAAGGTGATTTTTAGGTATGTTTGGAAAATTTGAGAGGTTGAAGATGAAAAGATTCAAGATAAGGTTGGAAGATTCAAGAATTCATCCCCCTTGCAATGGGATATTCAACTTCTTTATATAGGCAAATTTTAAAGGGCATTTCAGTTATTTCAAGGGCAAAAACACTGATCTTGTATGTCTTTTTGATGGTACAAAACGTGCTGTGTTACAACTGTCTGCCAGAAAACGCAGCACTTACTGGAGATGGAAGCGGCAGTCAGTGACAGCCGCTGCGGCGTTCAATGAATGGCGAAGCGGCATTCACTGATTGCCGCACCAGCATTCAGTGAATGCCGCGGACAACTCCAGGAACTGCCGTCTTTTCAGGATTTCCCATTTTCGTGACATTTGGTGCATTTTAACGGCATTCAGTGACTGCCGTTGCGATATTCACTAACTGCCGCACTGGCAACCCGTAACTGCCGCAGGTTCTGCCCTGTGCCATTTTCTCTCATCCCCTCTTTTATTTTTCTTTTCCTTCCCTTCTTTCCTTTGTTTAAATCACAGAGCCTTTTGAAGAGCTTGAATCAATTCTGGAAACCCTAGATTAGTGTGGACATTGTCATCATCGGATCTGGAGGTAGTACTCCCCTTAATTCGACGTTTGGTCAAAATCGGGGTGTCGACAGGATCGTGTTGAATACTGTGATGAGAATGTGACAAACACTGGATATTGCACATTCATGTGTCAAAATAATAGACATAGTGCTCATATACTCTCCCAAATCCCTACTTTTACATGCATATTTGAATTAATATAATTTAATGGTGATGTCACTCAAATGCATGTAATTATTTGCTTTTACATATTTTATATGTTTAGGTAAAAATGAAGTGAAATAAAGGGAATGAAAGAAGTAACAACCATACTGTAGTATCTCCCATATGTTAGCCAACATATGAATAGTAAACTAATCTAAATATATATATCAGGGCCGGTCCTGACTTTTGGGGGGCTTTAAGCCAACTGTTAATATTGGGCCCTCCAAATTTTTATCACAAAAAAATGACGTTACTAAATAAAACTTATTTGCGAACAAAAATTACTTACATTAACAAGTAAAACTAACATACATCAATAATATTATTAATTAAATATTGCCCTTCATGCATTTTTAGCTGCAAAATCACTAATTACACTTGTATAATCAATCTCCTTCACCAAATCTTTTTCAATAGATAACATAGCTAGCCCATTCAATCTTTCTTGTGACATAGTTGATCGAAGGTAAGACTTGATCAACTTCAATTTTGAAAAGCTTCTCTCTGCAGAGGCAACTGTAACTGGAATAGTCAACAAAATTCTATAAGCAAGCCATGCATTTGCGAAACAACCATCCATCGCTTGCATATGATTTGACACATCAATTGGTTTCTTTAGTTCTTTTGGTAAAATTGTTCTCAAGACTTTCAATTCTGAAGATAAATCTCTCCCATCAACATCATAACTATCATGTTTCAAAAAGGATTCAAGGTTGATGCAACAAGTGTTCAAACTCTCATCATCCATAGATTGCAACTTCTTCAAGTTGAACAAAAACCCAAAAGTCTCACTATATACTTGAAATTGTTCAAACCTACTATTGAGTGATAAGAGGGCTTGATCCACTAAATAAATGAAGTAGTTAACTCTAAAGGATTCTTCAGCCGACTGTGTCATATCTTTAGTTATACTCTCATCAAATTGTCTTTTTCTATGAATGATACGTTTCTCACGAAATACAGGCTCAATTCCCATTGATTTCCTTAGCTTCAACCATGGCCTCCACAAATCCAGACTCTCTATATTTTTCAAAAAATGAAATAAGTCCTTTCAATTGATTTGTTGCAACATCAATATCCATATTTTTCAGCTTGAAGGGTTTTACTTGCAGCATTAATAGCAAACAAAAGATTGTGCCAAATAACCATGCCAACTAAGAATTCAAAATTCTCAATCTCATATGTTGCCAAACATTTAGCTTCACTCTTTGTCTTGGCATCCTCCCTACTATTTGCCAAGTCAATCAAAGCATCTCTTATTTGTGGAGCTTGGTATCTTATTGCTTTAAGAGATTCAACACGACTTTCCCAACGTGTTTGTGACAATGGCTTAAGTGTGAGATCTTTCACATGATGTTTCAAAACATTCCACCGCTTTGTAGAAGATGCAAACATTGAATATATGCGCTGCACCACTCCAAAAAATGATTCAGCTTTAGTACAAGAGTTGGCCATGTCACAAAGTGTAAGGTTAAGACTATGACAACCACATGGTGTGTAGAATGCTCTAGGGTTCACTTCAAGTAGTCTTTTCTGTACACCTTTGTGTTTCCCTTTCATATTAGCCCCATTGTCATACCCTTGCCCTCTTATGTCACCAATATCAAGCTCAAGAGTGATCAAGACATCTTTAAGTGCATTATAAAGTCCAAGCCCCGAGGTATCATCCACCTTCAAAAATTGTACAAAAAATTCTTTCACCTTGGACTTGTTGAAATATCCACACATCGTAGTACAAGAGTCATCTGTTCTTCGTGGCTTATATCTGGAGTACAATCTAATATGACTGAAAAATATTTTGCTTCTTTGACTCTTTTAACAATTACAACTTTGATCTCACCCGCTAACATTAGAATCAATTCATTTTGAATCTTGTGACCAAGGTAATGGTAATGAATTGATTCATCCTTAATACGTCGAAGGTGCTCTTTCATAATTGGATCAAACTCTGCAATCATTTCAATTAAACTTAAGAAGTTTCCATTGTTCTCTTGATGAATCTTCTCATTATCTCCACGAAATGCTAAATTGTTTTTAGCAAGAGTTTTTACAAGAGCAAGTATCCTTACCAATACTTGTTGCCAATGATCCCTCTCTTTGTTGATTTGTTCTTCCACACTTCTATCAATTGTTTTATTTTTTTTCAATCTCATTTGTAATTCAATCCATTTACTCATACAAACAAGATGGTCTCTACTGGTTTCATGACTCTTAAGTCTCTGACAAAGGTTTCCCCAATCCTTAAATCCTTCAGTATTTAAGTGGGAATTTGTTTTCTGAATCGAGAACAACTTGCAACAAAAGCAAAATGCCCTGTCCGCAACAATTGAATATACTAACCATTTCCTATCTTGCTTCTCTCCATTCAATAAACATCGAACATAAAATGTAGAGGAAAAATGTCTATCGTGCTCATTTTTCGGGAAAGTGACATCATTCTCACTTATTCTTATTGGACCTCTTTCTACTAATAAATCTCTAACATTTTGATTAACCTTGTCCCAATTTCCTGGATCATAGATGTTTAAAGGTCCAACTTCACATTCTTCGACGAAATCATTATCTTGATCATTCTCGTTCAAATTCTCAGTATTATTCTCATTCGTACGTTGATTATGTTCTTCATTCACCAAATCCTCATTTCCCACATTTGTAGGTTGATCATTTTCATTCTCATTTTGAATTGAATCATTAGTTTTTTTACTGCTAGTAATAAACTTCTCAAGTGCCCCCGCTTGAGATCGGTTAAATTCTTCAATTTTTTGTTTCTTTTTCCTTTTTTCACACCCCGACATGTACTTTTTAGGAGGCATGCTTATCAACAAAACAACTCACAATGATCAAAGCAATAGGCTAACAGCAAAGTAGCAATATCACAATAAATCCACAATTTTGAATTTCAGATTTTCGATAATAGAAATCAAAGGTGATTAACAATATCACCTGAGTCAGTCACCCGACACCCAATGTGAACTATCCTTGAATTAGTGTTGAAAGCACTGATCAAGTCAGCAAGAGCACAAGCATAATCTGATAATCTCATATTCTCTCCATTTAATTCCAAGAACTTGAGGGGAATATTAGGGTTTTACTGTAAAAAAATAAAATAAAATAAAATCAATTAGTTGAATTGTTGAACCCCCAAAGGATAATAAACTAAAAACTAAAAACTAAAATAGTACATATTTATTTTATTCTTTACCTTCAGTCGTGGTCAATGGTCTGCCATTGTTGGCTTGAGTATTGTCGTAGAGAGAGAGAGACGTGGAGACTCGAGAGAGAGTTTGAAAATGTTCTCTGTTTCTCATTATACACAATCTATCTATACCTTTTATTAAAGGGATAGTTAGAGATATATCCTTTGTCAGCTAAAAATTTAACAAAAAGTACCTTCAATATCTGCATTTAATCAAAAGTCCCTGTTCTTTGTCAAAAGGACAAAATCTCCATAACTTTTGATATACAACTCCATTTTTCTCAAATTTTATACCGTTGGAATCGTATCGACGATAGCTACAAAACTAGTACCATTGTTGATATATTTTGAGCAAAAAAAAAAAAAAATCAAAATCTTACATGCCTTGTGTAACTGAAAATTTCACAAAACTACTTTTGTGAAATTTCACAAAAGTAGTTTTGTGAAATTTCACAAAACTCGATTTTTTTCAAAATTTCTTCAAATTGAAAAAAAAAAATTGCTCAAAACATATCAACAATGGTACTAGTTTTGTAGGTCTCGTCGACACGATTACAGCGGTATAAAATTTGTAAAAATGGAGTTGTAGATAAAAAGTTATAGAAGGTTAAAGTTTTGAAATATTTTTTGAATTGAGGAATGCTATTGTACAGCCACTCACACGGTGTGAGTGGCTGGAATGTTTGGGGCAATGTTTGGCCATGTGCTTGTGAGAGGGACTTTTGACAAAATCCCAAAAAAAACGGCTCCTTTAGACTTTTGTTTGCTTTAATTAAGGATTTGGTCATAATTTACCCTTTATTAAAATGGGTGGGTAACGTGGGTTGAAGCCTTGAAGGGTTGGGCATTTTGGGCTTTTGTTTTAAAAGTAATTGGGCTTGCCTTTTGTTTTTCATGGAAGACTTGAAAGTTGATTTGGACTAAGCAAATTTAATTGGGCCTTTATTTTTTGACACATACTCATACATAGGCTTGTATGTAAATTCATAACAATTGGGCCCTTTACAAATGGGGGCGCCATGCCTGTGCATGTGTGGCATAGGGTCAGGGCCGGGCCTGATATATATATACATATTAAAAAAAAAAAGAGGTAAAAGAATCAACAATCAGAGAGCAAGAATCCAAAATTGAAAGTGATGCTTACTTTCCTCTCTCTCTCTCTCTCTCTCTCTCTCTCTCTCTCTCTCTCTCTCTCTCTTTTCTGCAGTTTGAAATCAACAACTGTCAGAACACTTTGAAAAACATGGACGAAGCGAAGAAAAATTGCCAACTTTTGTTCAAAGTGATGAATGCAATGATGTATTATCATCAAAACTGCGTCTATAACTAGAAGGAGCATCACAGAACAACAAGAAGCTACAACAGCTTCACTACGCATCATCATAGAGAGAATAGTTTATGCAGGTTATCATGTGAGCACTTCATATTGTCCATAGAAGTAGGAAACTTTAGTTTTTCGTTGCTTTTTCTAGTTCTTCTAGTTGTAAAAATTTACTTTTATGAAATTGATGATTTCATGTTCAAAAATATGTAACAAACCTTTGTGTACTGCATTTCTCAAAATCAAATATTTGTTTTCTCGTAGGTCCTTTGTCAATTTGTAGTAGTAAAATATTCCTATTTAAAATTTAGATTTAATATTTTTAATCTAGTAGTACTGACAGTTGTCCCCTAAAATAATTTGAAACCCCAAATTTCCAATTTTTATAGCAATATTTTCATTCACTAGAAGACAGATTTTGCGAGTAAATGCTAGATTTCTTTGCCACGCAGTTGTTATAATCACCTACTAAAGCTCAAAGCACACCCTGTCCATATCTCACTTCCAAATTAGATTAGGATTTGGTTTGGCCTTGCTTGTGTTCTTGGAGTTCAACCACTGCGACCACACAAGAAGTCAAAGTCAAAGGTTTAGTATTTCCATTTATTTATATTTTATTAGCCTAATTGTACTAAATTTTGTTATTTTATTGATTCCACAAATTCAACCCCAACTCATGTTAATTGAAGGAAAAAATATATTAATATTATATTTCACCTTTACCTAAGTTTTATAACTTAAATTTTAATTGGGCAATCACTGTGTATATCTATTTAATTTATCTTTAAATTTATTTGGAAGACAGCTTTAATTCCAAAATGGTAGGCTAAAACTTTAATTGGGGATATGCAATAAAAACTTAGAAACCACAGCTTCTGTGCACTAATTTTAAATGGGCAAATTTATCTGGATGGATTGTTTTTCCATTTATGGCCAAAAATATCTATGCATCTATAGTTTATGACCATTTAACATGTTTATATACTATGGCTATATTGGACATCAAAAGATTACATATTTGAAATAAGAATATAATTATGTGGATTGTCGAACTATGCCTTTTGTCATAAAAAACATCTAGCATACTCAAACAATTCATATGACAAAGTTGATATTTCAAATATGTGTGTGTGTGTATATATATATATATATTTCTACCCATTAATGGAAAAGCAATTGTGTAGTGGCATAGTGGTGGGGACTGGGCGTCGAATAACCCACGTCCGCGACGGTTCACGGTTCGAACCTGACTACTACTGCCCATTTGCCTCTTTATTTTTCTTTAAATTAAACGACGTCGTTTCATATCAAACCTGACAGACTTGATATGACCTCAACTAATGTAAGTTTATTTTTAAATAAAGATTCACTCTGTTTAGAAATACCAAATCTTTTACAAATGCACAAAAGTTGTGTGATCTAGTGTTGGTTTGCATATTCCCAATTCCTTTAAATCATTTCTTCCCAATTAATTAATATTCCCTGTTTTTAATAACTTTGCTTAAATATTTGTATTATTTCTATCTTTCGCTATAATAAAATTCAAATAGTTTATCTCATGAAAATCTAACTTTTATTTATTTTTCTTCATTTTCTTACTAGTATCTTAGTTAATTTATTTTCACTGTTAAATCTTTACCGTGAATTACTTAAAAAAATAGTTTTTAATTAGTTTTATTGCAAAAATATAAAAAGTAGTAATTTAGTAAAAAGCCCCAAAAATCCATTATCTTTAATTTTCTTTTTAGGGACAAAATAGTTACTGCCTATCTTTATAAATTTATTTTCCGTTCCTTGTGGATTCGAGCTAGTCTTCCAGAACTGTATTACTTGTACGATCACCTACACTTGGGTGTTGATAAGAAAACGCGTCAATAGGATGTCGTCAAGTTTTTGGCGCCGTTGCTAGGGAACGGTTGAAAAAATAAAACAAATAAAGTTAGGTCTAAGACTATTTCTCCCACTATATCTATATGTATATATATATACCTATTCTACCTTATAAATAATCTAGTTTTTTTTAAGAAAAAATATATATAAGAAAAAAAAAATTATATATAATTTTTCCTTGTGAAATATTTATAAATATAAATTATAAGTATGTACGTGTCTATCTTGTAAAAAAAAGACATTTATATACATATATAAACCTATCGCCCTAAAATATATATACATATAAATATTTTAAAAAATGATTTTTTTTACTTAGCTATAAATATTAATAACAATATTTTTAAAATTTAGTTTTTCTTTTACTTCATATGTCCTTAGATACTACTGAAGCTTTATATCAAGTACCACATAATTATAATATTTGTAGTGATTCATCTAGTATACAGTTTCTTAGAATCATAGCTGAAATTGAAAGCATAGATGGAATAACTGATAATGCTCATAGTGAACATGGGAAAAAAATACCACAATTTGTTTTACCAAAACGTGATCAACGCTCGTTACGTGATCTATTTACCCCAGAACGAAACATCATTCCTTCTTGCATCACTTTACTTAGACATACAGGAAATTTTCACTTTAGACAGGGCATGACTCCACTCTTACCAACTTTCCATGGAATGGGGTCAGAACGTGCTTATTTACATATTCGTGAATTTGAAGAAGTCTGTAGTACGTTCTCTGATCAAAGCTATCCTATTGAAATAATCCGTCTTAAGCTTTTCCCTTTCTCTTTAAAAGATAAAGCTAAAGCTTGGCTTTTATCTCTCCGTCCTGGATCTATAACTTCATGGCATGATATGAATGAAGCCTTTCTAAAAAAAATTTATCCTAAAAATTTAACTAATAGCATGATGCGTCAAATTAAACTTTTTACTCAAAAAGAAAAGGAATCATTCCATGAAGTTTGGGAACGTTTTAAAGATCTCCTGCTAGATTGTCCACATCATGGATTTGAAAAATGGCATTTAATTTATTTCTTTTATGAAGGATTAGAACCAAAATTATAGAAATTAGTTGAAACTATGTGTTAAGGAGAATTTTTGAGTAAAACTGCCAATGAGGCTGAATCATACTTTGATTGGCTTGGAGAAAATGATTTCCAGTAGAAAACATAAGAAATTGGTAGGACGGAAAAAACTAAAAGTTTATACCAATTACAAATTGAAGATAAATTAACACTGAAATATGAAGAATTAGCATGTAAAGTGGAAGCTATAACAGTAGAAAAAAATAAGCCACCTAAGAAGAAAAGAGACCTTTTGTGACAACTGTCATATGTTAGGACATCCTACGAATGAATGTCCTAACAGTTCATATTTTCAAGAAATTGCTCCAGCAGAGATAAATGCAGTGAATAATTATGGGGTCCTCAAAACTCCTATGGTAATGCATACCAGTCTAACTAGAGGAATCCTCCAAATCATATGTTTACCAAAGAAGGTATTTTACAATTTCAACCTCAACAGTATCCTCCTCAAAATAATCAGTCATATTTGCCTCCTCCACCTCAATTTCAACAAACACAAAATACATATCCTAATACACAGCAAAATTCTAATGTTTATGTGCTTCCGCACAAGAAAGTACAAGAGGAACCTTTACAGTCTATGATGCAACAATTAATACAAATCATGGAAAAACTATAAACATCTGTGGATATGATTAACAATCAACACGATTCTAAAGGAAAATGCATTGTTCCTACCCAACCATAACCCAATCCAAGGGGGCAACCACAAGGTGATCCCTCAACTTCTGATAATAGTCAAC
The DNA here is from genome assembly GCA_033977485.1 of Hydrangea macrophylla. Classification (NCBI taxonomy): domain Eukaryota; kingdom Viridiplantae; phylum Streptophyta; class Magnoliopsida; order Cornales; family Hydrangeaceae; genus Hydrangea; species Hydrangea macrophylla. Next base: position 29,914,520 of record CM066990.1, on the reverse strand, counting down.
ATGAACAAGTAAAAGCTATAACTGTACTAAGAAGTTGTAAGGCTGTTGGACAAGAAATTTTACCTTCTTTAGAAGAAATTGAGCATAAAAGTAAGGATGATAATATGATAGAAATTGAGGAAGAAATAGATGAAGATAAAATTGCTAATGAAGTTGAAATTAAAACCTTCAAAAAATAGCAAATTTCTCAAGAAAATGAAACATCTGATTTACCAATAGAAAAAAGAAATAGAGGAAACTTTTGAATATTCTCCTCAAATTCCTTATTCACAACGTTTAAGAAAACACCAAAATGCTAAGAATCAGGAATATTTAGAATTATTTAAACAAGTGCATATTAATATTCCTCTCTTAGATGCGATTAATCAAGTACTTGCTTATGCAAATTTTTTAAAAGATTTATGTACTGTCAAACGTAAGCAAAATATAAGAAAGTATGCGTATTCCGTTGACTTCGTCGAAGAAATTAATTCCATCGTACAACATAATTGACCAACAAAATTTAAAGACCCAGGTACACCAACAATATCATGTATTATTGAAAATCACAAAATTAATCACACACTCTTTGACTTAGGATCTAGTGTAAACTTGCTTCCTTAATCTGTTTATCAACAGCTTGGATTAGGTGAGCTAAAGCCTACTCGCATGGTATTACAACTTGCTGATAGATCTACAAAATACCCGCAAGGAATTTTGGAAGATGTTCTTGTCAAAGTTGACAAATTTATTTTTTCAGTAGATTTTGTCATCCTTGATACAGAACCAGTATTAGATACTAATGTGCAAATACCAATCATTTTTGGAAAGCCCTTCTTAGCTACCATTGATGCCACTATTCGAATCCGCAGTGGTATGATGATTGTAGTATTTGGAAATATGACTTTAAATATTAAAGTTTTTTCTAATCCAAAACACCAAGAAGAAGATGAGAATATTGAAGAAGTTCATGCTATTGAATCTCTATCACGAGAACATTTTAACTTGACTTGTTATAATGATCCAGTAGAATTTGTTATTAGTAACTCTATTCAGAAGCTAGACAGTAATAATCTACAAAAATATCTTATGAGTCAAGTATGTTTAATGAAGATTCAACAGATGAAGTAATTCAAGAAGCAATGTGGACCACACATTTTGAACCTTTACCACCAAAGAGTACATTAACACTTCCATCTAATTTACAAACTCCACAGTTGGAATTAAAAGAACTCCCTAAAGAGTTTAAATATGCTTTCCTTGGTAGTAATATTATTTATCCTATAATAATATCATCTTTTCTAGACTCCAGTCAAGAAAATAAACTCATTAGTATGCTTCAGAAGCATAAAAGTGTCATTGGTTGGAGTATAGCAGATTTAAAAGGAATAAGTCCTTCACTATACACTCACAATATATATCTTGAAGATAATGCTAAAATCTCAAGAGAAATGCAAAGAAGACTTAATCCTATTATGCAGGAAGTAGTTAAGAAGGAAGTTCTCAAGCTACTCGACATGGGTATTATATATTCAATATCCGACAGTAAATGGGTAAGTCCAACACAAGTTGTGCCAAAGAAAGCAGGAATTACAGTTGTTCCGAATTCAAAGGGAGAATTAATTCCCACTCGTGTCACTACTGGCTGGCGTGCATGCATAGACTACAGAAAACTCAATGTTGTAACCCGTAAGAATCACTTTACTTTACCTTTTATGGATCAAATGTTAGAAAGAATTATAACATCCGCTCCTGCGGTTTGTATTTAATATTGCTTTAGTATGCATAATTATGAGTTAATAGTAATTAATGTGTTATGTGACACTTATTGGAGGTGGGATTAACCCACTAAGTTGATTATGGGTGTCCAGTTGGGAACCCAGTTTATGGCTAGTATGGCAATCCCAAGTTGGGATATGTGTTGGTGGGTCCCAATTGGAATGGGACATTATATGTGGAATACCCTATGATTTATTATTTTATTGCTAATAATATCATGTTATTAGGTGGCAACCACTTTTGGGGTCAATTAGGAGTACCTTTGTGAACACGAACTGAATATGTTACATAATTAGTAGGTTAATTAGCAACTTTATTTAATTATATGGGACCACTTATGGGACCCATGCGAGACATAGACAAATACCAATCTAGATTTGGGTAGTTAATTCATTAGTTATAAAACCAGTTAGGGTTGTAAATAGGAATAAGCAAGACATGGAGGATTTAGTGATAAGTATAATTGTCGCGCCCGCGCCCTCAGAGCCCCAGGCTGTTGGTGTGGGCCCGGATTCCTGAGAGTGGGTGGATTGCAACTTGATTTTTATTGGGAATGGTGAAAAAAGTATGGTAGGGCCTATTTGAAATGTTCAGAGTCGCCATCTAACATTTGGGGTGTTAGGGCCCCTACAAAGACAATTAAAGTAATTGATCTTTGACTTTTAAAAAAGAGTTTTGAGAAAAGTGGGCCCTTTAAAAGTGTGACTCTGAATAGCCAGCGAAAACAGAGATATTGAGATGGGTTCGGGGACTTGATTATGTCGAGGGAAGGTATTAGGCACCCTCGAACATCCATGCGAACACGGTTGCGAGTTTTAGTGATTTTTATTAAAATGGGGCGTTTCGATTGAAAAAGAAAAGAAAAGTTTTTTTTAGAAAGTGAATAAGACAAAAAATGGTGATAAGTATGGCCGCACTCTTTGAGAGTTGCTTATGTATCCCAAGACGGGAATCAGGCCAAATGTAGTTCTGACTTGTGTGTGCGAGTGTATGCATGATTTTTTTAAAGAAAGAAAAGTGGTTATGTTTGACCGTGCAGTGTGATATAGTGATTTGAGAAAGAGTTGGTGTAACTAGGAACTTTAACCCACGTGGTATAATCCTAGATTTTAACCTTTGAAAAGTGATAGTGATTGGAGAATGATGCATTTTTTTTTGTACTTTTCTATTTTTTATTTTTATTTTTTTTTATTTTTTAGTCCTTTTAGTCCAATACTGGAAGTTAGGATCTATACCCAAATGATTGAAAAGTGTACTGGAATAAGGGTCGGTGCCCAAATAACTGAGAAGTGATTTTTATTTTTTTTTGTATTTTTATTATGTTTTTTTTATTTTCTTAGTCCTTTTAGTCCAATACTAGAAGTAAGGATTTATGTCCAAGTGACTAAAAAGTGTACCGGAAGTAAGGGTCGGTGCCCAACAGAAAGAAAAGAAAAAAAAAAGAAAAGAAATTTTTTATATTTATTTTATGCCGGAAGTAAGGAAGGGTCGATGCCCAAAAGAAAGAAAGAAAGAAAGAAAAAAAGAAATGTGAAGTGTGTGTAGGATAAGAAGACTTACCTATGAAGATTTCTTAGTGCAAAGGGGACTGTTGGGTCTGATTAATCATTTCTTTCTTTCTTTTTTCCTTTTTTATGCAAATTAGGCGATCTTTATTATTTAGACATGAATTTCCATTTTAAAAAAAAAACACTGTCCCCATTAGAACATTGGTTCCCGTATTAGCAATCACATCATCCCTAGTCGAACATGGCTCTCCTTATTAGAAACCACGTAGGATTCCTGTATTGAGAACCATGTAATCCAGAGTCGGACGTGACTTTTTATTAGAAACCAAGTAATTCCGAGTATGACGTGGATATTATTATTTTTTTTATTTTTTTCAAGCAACAAAAAATGATATGTACAAAAAATAAATAAATAAAAACCTGAATTATTGGAGAAACTTGAGAAATCAGCTAGAATATTGGTGGTGAGTGACAGGGATGTTGGGCAGTGATTTGAGGCAGTATGATAACGACGGTGGTATAGTGGCCCTGAGGTGTGTTGATAAGAATCATGATGACATGATAGCTAGGTGGAGGGTAGTGATTGTAATGGTGACCTTGATGGTGATGGTTAGAAGGGGTGGTATGGTGGTGAAAAAAAATGTGAACTTTTTTTTTTGTAGAGTTTTTTTTGTATTCAATGATGAAGCGAGGGAGGTGGAGAGGATGGTGAGGGAGATATAGAGTGTGAGGGAGATGCACAGAGAGAGAGAGGCAGAGTATTTTTTTTACGTTCTTTCCTATTTTCGTTTGCAGTGGCCTGTTTTTATAGGCAAAAATCAAGAGCATCTTCCCTTTTTTTAAAAAAAATTTGAAGGCACTCCACTCAGAAGAGGGAGACCACTCCCTAGCTGTGTTTTTGTTTTCTTGCTTTTATTTTTCTTTTGCTTTACTTTTTGCCTCTTTTTTTTTCTTTTGCTTTTGCTCCACTGAGAGTTGTCATCCAGCATGAGTTTGTGGAGGTTGAAGATTATTGGGTATGGTAGGGTGCATGCATAATTGTTGACCATTTGACCTCATAGCTATGAATTGCAATATCTTTTCCATTTGAGGTCAGATTCAAAAAGTGATAGGCTCGTGTCAACAAGCACTTTATTTTGAAATGATTGGATGGGCAAAAATGGGGTGTCTACAACTGCCCCTCTTTGTCATGTTTTGTGAAGCAAATCGTGACAAAGATAAGGAGACACCCATTTTTGCCTCAACTCTTTCTTGAAATATATATATATATTTTTGTTTTTACGAGAAGCATGTATAAGAATACGAATGATCTCAAAGTCTATTCGAGGTGCCCACGTATCTTATGTGGAGAACACTCAGGACGAGCGTAGTTCAGGAGAGGAACGCTATGATTGGTGAAGAGTGAAGTGACGTGCCAGAGTAGGCAAGTGAGTGACCTACCAAGGTAGGCAGCTGGGATTTGGAAGTAGTGCGAGGTTAGACAGATAGCTCCACTGGGGATTGAGAGTGTCACCAGAATGGGCGAACGACTCTGTCTGGGGATTCATGTGAGAGTCAAATAAAAGAGTGATGGTGTAGACAGTGTAGTTGAGAAGTACGTAACCGCGTAATCTCAAACTTTACCAAGAATGTAGTAAATTGAGGGTATGGTCGAGCTCTTAAAGCTGCATACGTATCTCCCGTCGGGAGAATCAGACCATGCGTAGTTCGTGTAGCTGGGAATTGGGAATATAGTTAGGAAGTGCGAAGCCGTGTAATCCTAAACTAAGGTTGATGTTGATAATAACGGGATGCAACTTAGACGGATTTACTCCCAATGATGATATTGTGAACAGGATGCCTCTTGACAGACTCATTCCTGAGCTTAAACATGTGAACGGAATGCCACTTGACGGACTCATTCCCGATAGTGAGATTGTGAACAAGATGCCTTTGACGGACTCACTCCTGAGATTGAAGATTTGAACGGGATGCCACTTGACGGATTTACTCCCGATGATGATATTGTGAACAAGATGCCTCTTGACGGACTCACTCCTGTGCTGAAGATGTAAACGAGATGCCACTTGGTGGACTCATTCCCAATAGTGAGATTGTGAACAGCCCCTTAACGGACTCACTCTTGTGCTGAAGATGTGAACGAGATGCCACTTGACGGACTCATACCCGATAGTGAGATTGTTGACAGGATGCTCCTTGGCGGACTCACTCCTGTGCTGAAGATGTGAATCATCCGGTGTTTTTGGATTCAGATTGTACTTGGGGCATGGTCGAGATCCAAGACGCGAGCTTGAGCTTCTGGGAATTCACCTATCCATTTCCTTTTGAGATTCGATTTTCCTGAAAAGACAAAGTGTCTGTACGTTCTACCTGTATGTTAGTGATTGACATGCTAGTTCGCTAAGCAGAAAATTTTTGAGAGTTTTGAGTAAACCTAGATGGAACCAACTACACCAACCAGATATCACAGTCTTTGATCTTGACCCGAGACTTCATTTGTAATAGAAGAAAACCTTTTCTCGGGGGCATAGAGGTTGGATCATGTATCCTTTGATATAGACCTTTGGATCTAATGCCCGATTTTTTTTAAATGCACTATTTTCCCCTTTAGCGCCCTTTCGGGTTTTCGCCAAGTCCGGCTCTGTCATTGTTGCACGTCGACGCCCTTTCAGGGTTTCACTGCGTCGACAGTTTTGTTTCTTGCCATAGCCTACGTTCTTACTCATAGCGCCCTTTCGGGTTTTCACTGCGCCCTTCGGTCTATGATTTTCTTTATTTATTCTCAAACACACAATGTTTTAGAGAGATGGAGCCATTGATGTGGTTTGTCCAAGTGACGAATGCCGAACAGTGTAGAGATTTAATGAGGGCTGTCAGCCAAACCGGTATGGTTAACCTTTTGATCAATCTGAGAGGGCTTTAGTGGGTTGTAACGAAGACCAGGGTGAGGGCTTAGAAAGAAAGGGTAGCATGAAGGCTCAAAGTTTTGATGAATTTTTTTTTATGGGCTGTTACGACCATTTTTTTTTGTTCTCCCTGGGGGTATTTTTTTGCAACCTTTATGTCAGTCGGCTCCTTTTTTTTGTTTTATTTTGTTTTGTTTTTTTTTGTTTTTTTTGTTTTTGAGCTTCGATCTTGAGACATACACATTTTTATTATTTTTTTGTTGTTTGTTTTTCTTTGATAGTTTTTTTTAACCATAGAAATATGTCCCCAGTGTAGGAGTTTGTCGTTTTAAAGAAAATAAAATGAAATAAGATCAAAGGCTCAAAGCAGTGAACAAAAGGAAATTTTTATTTGATATGTATGGGTAGTAGAAATGAAGGCCTCTCTTCATCTTGATTAAAACATAAAGTATACAAGTTTTATTAAGCATAAAATTTCTTAACTGAATCGAAATTGATTGGTTTTGGAAAAACATCACTGTCCATTTCAGTAAGCATCAAATCTCCTCCAGACAACGCCTTCTTGATGACGAACGGGCCCTCCCAGTTGGGGGCAAACTTTTCTTGAGCTTCTTCTTGAAAGGAAAAAATCTTTTTCAAGATTAAATCTCCCTCTTTGAACTGGCAAGGTCGGACTTTCTTGTTGTAGGCTTGAACGATCCTCTTTTGGTACCATTGACCGTGGCATAGAGCAGTCAAACGCTTCTCGTCGATCAGGCACAGTTGCTCGTGTCTTTCTTGAACCCATTCGGTCTATCAAGTTCGGCTTCCATGAGGATCCTCAGTGACGGGATCTCAACTTTGACCTGGAGAACGACCTTTATCCCATAGATGAGAGAATAGGGGGGTTGCCCCGATCGAGGTCCAGATGGAAGTACGATAAGCCATGAGTTCCAATGGTAGTAGGTCGTGCCAATCCTTGTAGTTGGTAGACATCTTCCATATGATCGTCTTGACATTCTTGTTGGCTACTTCAACTGCCCCGTTCATCTTAGGATGGTACGGTGCTGAATGCTTGTGAGTAATATGAAACTGTTAACAAAGTTCGGTCATCATGTCATTGTTGAGATTCCTGGCATTATCTGAGATAGGGGATTCCGGGAGGCTGTACCGACACATAATGTTTCTCTTGACGAAACGGGCAACGACCTCCTTGGTTACCTTAGCATAGGATTCTGCCTCGACCCATTTCGTGAAATAGTCAATGGCTACCAAGATAAAACGGTGACCATTAGACGCCTTTGGCATGATGGGTCCGATGACATCCATTCCCCATATAAAGAAAGGACATGGAGTAGTCATGGAATGCAGATCCTTTGGTGGTGCATGTATTCGGTCAACATGGATCTATAGCACAGTTGTTGTCCATGGTTAGCCAGAAATAACCCATTCTCATTATTTTCTTGGCGAGCATGAGTCCACTTATGTGTGGGCCGCAGACTCCTCTGTGTACTTTTTCCATTAAGTAGTTGGCTTCCAGTGCTGCTACACATGTGAATAGTCCCAAGTGATAGCTCCGTTTGAATAGGGTCTTGCCACTGAGAAAGAATTGTGAAGCAAGCCTTCGGAGGGTACGTCGTTCTCCCAGATTAGCAGTAGGGGGTACTCTTGTTTTTCCAGAAAGTTCAAGATGTCATAGTACCATGGCTCACCGTCTGGCTCTTCCTCGATCGGATAACAGTAAGCTGGCCTAGACTTTACATCGATCATTAGAGGGGGTATCTCGTCCATCTTAGGGACCCTTATCATGGATGCCAAAGTTGCGAGGGCATCAATGAAATTATTCTAATCCTGGGGAATATGGTTGAACTCGATGTAGTCGAAGGATTTGCACAAGTCGACCAGACATCTTCTGTACGGGATGAGCTTGGCGTCCTTCGTAGTGTATTCTTCGGTGGATTGCTTGATGACAAGTTCAAAATCTCTAAAAACTGCCATTCTGCGAATGTCCATGTCGAGAGTCAGTCTCTGGCCTAAGATGCACACTTTATACTCGGAGATGTTGTTGGTTGTATCGAAGCCTAGCTTGCTGTAGACGGGAAAGTGCATTCCTTCTTTCGATACAACAACTGCCCCTACTCCAGCTCCTTTGCTATTAGATGCACCGTCGAAGTACATTTGCCAACCTTCAAAGATTTCGTTGTCATTTTCATTGGTGGCAAATAAGATAGCCTCGTCTGGGAAGGAAGTATCCATCGGCTCGTAGTTGTCGATCGAAGTCTCTGCTAGTTGATCGGCGATTACCTGACCCTTGATGGCCTTTTGAGTGACATAGATGATGTCAAATTCTATCATTAGCATATGCCCTTTTGATATCTTCCCGGTCAATATTGGTTTCTCAAAGATGTACTTGAGTGGGTCCATCCGCGAGATTAGACATACTGTATAGCTGATCAAGTAATGACAGAGTATAGTGGCGGCCCAAGCGAGGGCATAACAAGTTTGTTCTAGTACCGAGTATCGAGATTCATAGTCTGTGAACCTCTTGCTCAGGTAGTAGATGGCACGTTCCTTTCGTCCGGACGCGTCATGTTGGCCCAGTATGCATCCCATCGAATGTTCAAGGACCAATTGGTAAAGCAACAAAGGACGACCTGGCTCTGGCAGGACTAGTACAGGTGGATTTAGGAGGTACTTTTTAATTGCATCAAATGTGACCTGACAATCCTCGTTCTATGTCTTGTCAGTATCCTTTCGGAGTAGCTTGAAGATCGGCTCACACTTGTCTGTGAGTTGTGAGATGAAACCACTAATGAAGTTGATCCATCCTAGGAATCCTCGAATTTCCTTTTCCTTCATAGGAGCAGGCATTCTGTAATGGCCTTGATTTTCCCAGGGCCGATCTCAATGTCATATCAGCTGATCATGAATCCCAAAAATTTTCCTAAGAGGACACCGAAAGCGCACTTGGCCGGGTTCAGCTTGAGCTTGTACTTCCTAAGGCGATCGAAGAGTTTTTTTAGATCGGTGAGGTGTTCCGTCATTTTTTGAGACTTTATGATCATGTCGTCGACATAGACCTCCAATTCTTGATGCATCATGTCATAGAAGAGGGTAGTCATAGCCCTTTGATAGGTTGCCCCGACATTTTAAGGCCAAATGGCATGACTCGATAGCAGAATGTGCCCCAAGGTGTTATGAAAGCCGTCTTCTCCCTGTCTTCCTCATCTAGGAGGATCTAATTGTAACCAAAAAACCCATCCATGAAGGAATAGATCTCATTTTCGGCCGTATTGTCAACCAGTATATGAATATTTGGCAGAGGGAAGTCATCCTTTGGGCTTGCCTTGTTGAGATCCTTGTAATCGACACAGACTTTGACCTTTCCGTCCTTCTTAGGAACCGGTACCACGTTCGCTAGCCATGTTGGATAGTTCATGACCATGATGAAGTTGGCCTCGAACTGCTTGATTACTTCTTCCTTTGCCCTGAGGCTCCATTGGGGCTTTAGTTTCCTCAATTTTTGCTTGATGGGCCTGAATTCTGGCTTGATGGAGAGCTTGTGCATGACGATGCTGGTGGCCAGTCCGGGCATATCTTGGTATGACCAGGCTAAGATGTCCTGGTATTCCTTTAAAAATTGAAATAACTCATGTTTATGCCCCTGTGGTAATTGATGGCCGATTTTTAGCTCTCGAGGACTTTCGATGGTCCCGATGTTGATAGTATCGATTTCCTCTAAGTTATGTTTCCATTTGTCCTCGAGTTCTGAAAACAATCTTTCGAGTTCATGGGGTGCTTCCTCGTCGGGATCAGAATCTTCTTCTATACCCTTGAGATTAGAGTTTAATTTTGTATTAAAATCATGCTGGGTCTTATCAAGTTGTGTGATATCTGGTGGATTAGTTGATTCAATCATAGGTTCCCTAAAATCAATTTTGACGAGAAAAGAGAAAAAGAAACAAGTTTCGACAAAAAATTGCATTTTGAGACAAAGTGAACTAGCAGTTCATTCAAAAGCATAAAAGATAGAAAGCCTTTACAAGTGTCGGATCCATTTTTTACTCGACCGGCTTAAGTCAAGTGAAAACTTTACATATGTTGTAATTTTACCAAAATTCCCCGTTCTTGGGCAACAGGCGAACCTCCCAGTTGTTCAGGGTCTCGCCTAGCTCTGGCTCGTCGGATGGTAGGTGGGGAAGTGGCCTCTTGACTCGTCATCATAAAGATCTCCTCTTCAAACAATGATCGGATGCAACCCATTGGGACCGCGGAAGTCCAATCTATGTCTTGGACAGGCTGTGTGCTTGAAACGTCCCCCTCTTGAACCTGGTCAGGGGCCATAATCTTAGTAGGGTGGGGAAAAGTCTTCTGTATATGGGGGATGACCCCTTCAGTGATGAGGCCAGACTTTTGGCCCTTCCAAAATTTCTTTTTGTACCTGAGGCCACGGGTGTTGTTTTGAGTTGGTGGATTGACTGGCTCTGTCTGCCCTTGGTTTAGTCTTCCTCTTCAAACAATGATCGGATGCAACCCATTGGGACCGTGGAAGTCCAATCTGTGTCTTGGACAGGCTGTGAGCTTGAAACGTCCCCCTCTTGAACCAGGTCAGGGGCCATAATCTTAGTAGAGTGGGGAAAAGTCTTCTGTATATGGGGGATGACCCCTTCAGTGATGAGGCCAGACTTTTGGCCTTTCCAAGATTTCTTTTTGTACCCGAGGCCACGGGTGTTGTTCTGAGTTGGTGGATTGACTGGCTCTGTCCGCCCTTGGTTTAGTCTTCCCAAACCCTTCCCTTTCTAATAGTCATTAGCCTTAAGCTGCCTTGCCATGTTGACATGAACCTTAGAGTATGACGACTTCCTCTCTACCTTTCTTTCTGGTGCATAGGGGCACATGATAACTCTGAGATCGGGGATGTAACATGCTCGACCTTTCCACTTGCACTGATGTGTGGGATCGAGGGTTCTCCGAATATTGTGTATTCTTTTTCACCATGGACGATGATCAAAAACCCCTCAATCGCATATTTAACATTTTGGTGTAAAGTGGAGGGTACTACCCCAGCTGGGTGGATCCATGGTCTGCCGAGGAGCATGCTGTAGGAGGTAGGGATGTCCAAGATTTGGAATGTGACCTAGAATTCATAGGGTCCAACATCAATTGAAAGGTCTATTAATCTGAAGGTTTCCCTACGGCCTCCATCGAAACCTCGGACAATAGTGTTAGACCTTCTGATTTATGTTTGATCGATGCCCATTCTCTCGATCATGACCAAAGGGCGGACATTGACCGCAGATCCATTATCAACAAGCACTTGATTAAGTATCATGCCTGAGCATTTTACTGCAAGATGTAGAGCCTTGTTATGACCAGTCCCTTCTGGTCTAATCTAGTCATCAAAGAAAGAGATCATTTTGGTGGCCGAGTTGTTACCCACGATCTCCGCAAGTTGGTCACTTGAAATACACTTGGAGACATGAGCCTCGTTGAGTACTTTTAAGAGTGCGTTACGGTGAGTCTCGAAGGTCAGTAACAGAGATAGTATCAGAATCTGGGTAGGGGATTTGCTCAGCTGTTCAATGATCTTATACTCACTGTGCCTGAGCATTTTCAAGAATTCTTCTACTTCTTTGTCAGAGATGGTTTTCTTAATTGGGCCGTCAGTTCGGACCTGTTCACCTTAATCGATAAATCTTCTTGTATTTGAGATTTCATTGACATCTGCTTAACCTGGGATGTGATACACCCACGGGATGGCATGGGTGTCCTTTACCGGAGGCTGGATGATGGACTGGGGAGTGTAGAGGACGATCGAAGCCGATGGTTCTAGTGTTGAGAAGACCTCCAGTATGGTCCTCACGGGAGAAGGATGTGGCTCGATTGCCTTTTGGATTTTTATTCGGGGAGCAGTTGGAGGTGCAAACGTGAGAGGGAAGGAATACACAGAGTTGGGCTCAGTCGCCCTTTGGATTGTTGGTATAGGAACAATCGAAGTTGGTACAGAAATGGGAGGAAGAGAGAGCTTGTTGGTACAGAGTTCATATTGAGGTTCGAGAACCCCTTTTCCAGGTTCACTGGGATCGAGCCACCGACCCATCTTGGCGGGGGATTCTAAGTGACTGACATGGCCATCTCTTCATATTTGACAGTCACCACACTGATGGTTAGAGATGCGACTCCGTGCTGAGGGAGTGGGTTGCTGGCCACATTGGCGAGTGGCTCCGATGGTTTGACAGTTATCCTCCCTTCGTCGATCAGATCTTGGATTTTATGCTTCAATGCAAAGCAATCATCCGTTGAGTGCCCAATCATTCTAGAATGGAATTCACAATGTCGGTTAAGTTCATACGTCTTCGGGAGAGGGTCTAGAGTTCGCCTTGCAGGGATTATTGCAATGGCTCTTTAGGCTAGTAACTTGCCTAGAATGGAGCTTGGCGATTCTGCCAGTGGCAAGAATTTCCAGTTTCTGTCTAGCCACTTCCTTTGGAAGTTTGAGTTCTGGAACTGTTGCGGAGGTACTGCCTGATAACCTTGGTTTTGAGGTGCGGGGTCCGTGGAGGACCTTGGGTTATTTATTGTACCATTGGCTGATGGTATAGAGGGAAGGCCTATTGGTATATGGGAGATGGCATAGCAAGCTACTGGATATAGTTTACAGGAGAGAACTGCGAGGCATCCAGATAGATGACTGTGACCTCATTTTCCTTTTTGGCCTTCTTGTTATAGGAGGTGCCAGCCTGACTTTGGTCCTCAATATCCTTTATCTTTCCTGACTGCAAGCCTTCTTCTACTATTTCCCCATGTCTGATGAGCTCAGCGAATGATCAACCAACCATTGAGATAAGTCGTTTATAATATGGGCGCTGTTGGGCATGTATGAATGCCTTTACCATCTCGGAGTCATCCATTGGGGGTACACCTGGGATCCGACCTCCCTCCAGCGATGGGCATATTCCCGAAAAAACTCGTTCTTCTTTTCATAAATTTTCTGTAAGAAGGTTTTTGTGAGTTCTTCCCAAGTAGAGACCTTGGAATTCTCAAGGCGTATGTACCACTGAAGAGTTGGTCCCACGAGACTCTTTTGGAAGAGGTAGACTCGTAGTTGTTCATTTCTCGCGTACTCGCCCAGTTCGCCAATGTATACCTTGAGGTGGATGAGTAGGTCTCCAAACCCGTTATATGTGGTAAACAGGGACATCTTGAATTTGGCTGGGAATACGATTCCCGGAGTGGCGGATAGATCTGAGAAAGACATCCCCTCTTGGGAATCAAACCCCTGCATGGCCGTGAGGGTGCTTTCTAAGCGTTTGATTTGTTGTGCCATGGCGTTCGTTTCCTCGAGTCTCCTTAATCTTTCATCCTCGACGAAATGGTCAATTCCTCCACTGACGGTGATTGTCAATGAATGAATGGCGGCAAGAGGGACCGTGAACTAATTCGGAGGAATGGGAGGCAGGACCTAGAACGAGGCTGCTGCTGGCAGTACCTCAGCGTATACATAGCTGGCTGGTATGGCCAGTTGGTTCTGACTGTTAGACTGCCCTGATGTAGTTGATATAGTAGTACTGCATGGTAACTGACCAGCTCCCGTGGGGGATGCTGGGTGCTGAGTAGCTATCTGTCTGACTATAGTGAACAAATCGTTGATTTATTGCTGAACACTCGGGTGATCAGGGGTTTGAGTGTTACCTATAGCCTCCTTTGGGTTTCCTTCAGTATTGCTCATATTTTGTTGCTGCCTTCGGAGGTATCCTCGAGTCAGGATAGGGCTACGGACCCAGTCTTCCAGTGTCCTCGATATTTTGAACTATTGAGAACTACCTGTCGAATGATAACAGTTTAGAATATATACTTATGGAGATTTTGTGATTATAATCTATGTTTGGATGGTTTATCAGCTCATTTTTTTTGTTAAAAAGCTCCCAAGTCCATTAGGCAAGTCAGTTAAAGAGATTTGACTTCTCAAGAATTTAAGAAAATTCAAACTTTTATTAAGATAGATCGGTTCGGGAAGAACCGAATTTTATTACATAGGCAACCTACTCGACTGCGAAGATTTTTTCAGCCAAAGACACTAAGCCTAAAACATTCCAGACGTAATCCCTAGCAGTTTTGAAGCCTGCTTGGGTTGAATTGAAATCGACCTGAGCAATGTTCATGGTTAGGTTCCTGATTTCATTTAGGGCCCCCATCAGGTTGTCTTTCTTGGAAACTTCGAGCTTCGGCTCTTTGTTTAATGTGTCAATCTTGACTTGGCCTCGGTGGAGATGAAGTATTCCAGCCTACTAATCACTGTGTGAGCATTCTGAAGATTATCTTGTGCCTAGTTCTTTTTTCCTTTGATATGATTGAGGATGGCCCTGAGCTGATCTCTCTCTGATTCAGCTTACGCTCTAGCTCTCCCCTTTTGCTCGAGGGCGACTCTGAGTTGGTCCCTTTCCATTTCAACTTAGGTTCTGATGATTTCCTTATGATTGAGGGCTTCCTTGAGTTTCTCGATGTGGTCTTCGATCCTTGACCCGCCTATTCTGGGCTTCCTTAAGCTAGTTGTCGGTAGCATTTCGATCAGTCGTTGTATCCACTCGACATAAGCAGGGTCTGTACCGATATGGCAGTCCTCAAGGGGGTTTTCATTAGAAATGATCTGGTACAAATGCCCTAATATTTTATGGTAGCTCTCTCTTGACGCAAGAGAACCATAATTAAAGCAAAAAAGAAGCACGTCCCCTATTAATGGGACCCGTTGAAAATGGCCAAGCTGTCTACAAACACGTGTAGGGATATAGGGTGCCACACCCGAAAAACTGATCAATGGGATGAACAAGAGAGTGCTAGTCTGGAGTCAGATCGATACGGAGGAAGACCAACCCAAAAACCACTGAACATTATGCTCCTCTAGTTGAGCCAGGTACTTATGCCATTTTTCCTTCCCTTGAATAAGAAACGGCTCTCTATCCAATGGGGTGATGATGTCAACGATCATGAAGTTCTGGATCGGGACTAGATCTGGCATCTTGATGAGATGAGATTGTATCCAGATCTGTAATAACCCAGTGCTAGCTAAGAAGAAACCTTTACCTTCGTTCTTGCAAAAAGATAAAGTCCGTATGGTTTTATCTAGTATCATCGGGATGAAAGTATGGCCATCCTGGATCTGAGTAAGGACCTCGATCAGAGTCATGCCGACCTTTCTGTCCTTTTGGGGAAATAGTAGGTGCCCTAAGAGACACAAAGCAAGAACCCATAGCCGTTTGTTTTTCTAGTTTGATCGTGTGCAGTAGAAGTTATATCTATCATATCCCCTAGAAGTCATGAATACGTAGGTAAGGAAGTCGATAGAGAGTCGCGAGAAGTCCCCACCTACTGCTTTCGTCAATACATCCTTCTTTATACCCAAGAATTCAGATATTTTATCATTTCCGGTTTGAAAATTTAGTTGAACGGGATCCTTGGAAATAACCAGTTTCAATAAACCGGTGTATTCTTTGAGAGTTGGTATAAGTTCCTGTTCCCCAAAATGGAAAACCAGGGTCTTTGGATCCCAAAAAGTGACCAGGGTCTCGAACAGATGGCAGTCGATTTTGACTTTAAGTAACGAGCCCAAGTACCCAAAATAACCTTTGAATACTTTCGTCTCTTCTACGGAAAGACTGTCATACCAGTGGGTTAGTTGAGTGCTTGCCCTTGCAATTAAATCTTGCCTTGGAATTTGGTTTGCCATTTTTGAAAGTAGGAACTTGTTCTTGGTTTTTTAAAATTTAACGAGCTGAGAAAAGAAAACCACACTTATTTAGATATCATCACTCTTTTTTTTTTGATGAAAAGGAAAGGGAATAAACAACAAGAAAGCTAATTTACAAATGCACGTGAGTAGAATGCGACCATGTGGGGAGGGTTTTACATTTAATGCAATCTTAATTTAGGCCCGGTTCCCAAACCTTCAAACCTCCAGCGTCGAAGCACTTTTTCAGGTTGGTGGTTCGAGCGGAGGACGTTTCAGTGCTGGTACCGACAGTACTACCACAACGGCCATGCTACTTACTAATCCTCCTATCTAATCTTAAAAGTTTCCTCTTAAGGAAGGGTTATGTTATGCTTGCATGCCAGTGTGCAGTGTGCGTGATAGTTAAAGATCTTGGCATTGGCCTTTCAATTTTATTTCAGCCTGAGTCGCAAATACTTGTACAAAAGAATATGAATTTATAAAGAAAATGTAAAATAAAAAATTGTCAGTATAAAAGAAATGTCCATTGTAACAAAAATCAATAAGTGATGGCCTGAGTCTTTTTAAGTGCAATCCCCCGCAGAGTCGCAAGCTGTCGCGCCCGCGCCCTCTGAGCGCCAGGCTATCGGTGTGGGCTCGGCTTCCTGAGAGTGGGTGAATTGCTACTTGATTTTTATTAGGAAGGGTGAAAAAAGTATGGTAGGGCCTATTTGAAATGTTCAGAGTCGCCACCTAACATTTGGGGTGTTAGGGCCCCTGTAAAGACAATTAAAGTAATTCATCTTTGACTTTTGAAAAATAGTTTTGAGAAAAGTGGGCCCTTTAAAAGTGTGACTCTAAATAGCCAGCGAAAACCAGAGATATTGAGATGGGTTCGGGGACTCGATTATGTCGAGGGAAGGTATTAGGCACCCTCGAACATCCATGCGAACACGGTTGCTAGTTTTAGTGATTTTTATTAAAATGGGGCATTTCGATTGAAAAAGAAAAGAAAAGTTTTTCTTTTTCTTTTTTGTTTTTTGTTTTTAGAAAGTGAATAAGACAAAAAATGGTGATAGGTATGGCCACACTCTTTGAGAGTTGCTTACGTATCCCAAGACGGGAATCAGTCCAAATGTAGTTCTGACTTGTGTGCGCGAGTATATGCATGATTTTTTTAGAGAAAGAAAAGTGGTCATGTTTGACCGTGCAGTGTGATATAGTGATTTGAGAAAGACTTGGTGTAACTAGGAACTTTAACCCACGTGGTATAGTCCTAGATTTTAACCTTTGGAATGTGGTTGAGATTGAAATGAGACTATGCAAGTGATTGGAGAATTATGCATTTTTTTTTGTACTTTTCTATTTTTTATTTTTATTTTTTAGTCCTTTTAGTCCAATACTGGAAGTTAGGATCTATACCCAAATGATTGAAAAGTGTACCGGAATAAGGGTCGGTGCCCAAATAACTGAGAAATGATTATTTTGTATTTTTATTATTTTTGTATTTTTGTATTTTTTTTTATTTATTTTTTAGTCCTTTTAGTCCAATACTTGAAGTAAGGATTTGTGCCCAAGTGACTGAAAAGTGTACCGGAAGTAAGGGTCGGTACCCAAAAGAAAGAAAAGAAAAAAAAAAAAGAAATTTTTTTTAATATTTATTTTATGCCAGAAGTAAGAGTCGATGCCCAAAAGAAAGAAAGAAAGAAAAAAAGTAATGTGAAGTGTGTGTAGGATAAGAAGACTTACTTGTGAAGATCTCTCAGTGCAAGGGGACTGTTGGGTCCGATTAATCCCTTCTTTCTTTTTATTCCTTTATTTACGCGAATTAGGCGATCTTTATTATTTAGACATGAGTTTTCATATTTAAAAAAAATGTAGTCCCCAGTAGAACAATGGTTCCCGTGTTAGCAATCACGTCATCCCCAGTAGAACATGGCTTTCCTTAGTAGAAATCACGTAGGATTCCTGTATTGGGAACCATGTAATCCAGAGTCAGACGTGACTTTTATATTGGAACCCAAGTAATTCCGAGTATGACGTGGATATTAATATTTTATATTTTTTATTAAGCAACAAAAAATGATATGTACAAAAAATAAATAAATGAAAACTTGAGTTATTGGAGAAACTTGAGAAATCGGCTAGAATATTGGTGGTGAGTGACAGAGATGTTGGACAGTGATTTGAGGCAGTATGATAACGGCGGTGGTACAGTGGCCCTGAGGTATGTTGATGAGAATCGTGATGATATGATAACTAGGTGGAGGGTAGTGATTGTAAGGGTGACCTTGATGGTGATGGTTAGAAGGGGTGGTATGGTGGTGAAAAAAAATGTAAACTTCTTTTTGTTTTTGTAGGGTTTTTTTGTATTTAATGATGAAGTGAGGAGGTGGAGAGGATGGTGAGGGAGATATAGAGTGTGAGGCAGATGCAGAGAGAGAGAGAGAGAGAGAGAGAGAGAGAGAGAGAGAGAGTATTTTTTTTACGTTCTTCCCTCTTTTCGTTTGCAATTGCCTATTTTTATAGGCAAAAACCAAAAGCATCTTTCCTTTTTTTAGAAAAATCTTGTAGGCACTCCACTCAAAAGAGGGAGACCACCCCCTAGCTGTGTTTTTGTTTTCTTGCTTCTATTAATTTTTTTTTGCTTTACTTTTTGCCTCTTTTTTTTTCTTTTGCTTTTGCTCCACTAAGAGTTGTCATCCAGCATGAGTTTGTGGAGGTTGAAGATTATTGGGTGTGGTAGGGTGCATGCGGAATTGTTGACCATTTGACCTCATAGCTATGACTTGCAATATCTTTTCCATTTTGAGGTCAGATTAGGATGATTCAAAAAGCGATAGGCTCGTGTCAACGAGCATTTATTTTGAAATGATTGGATTGGGAAAAAAAATAGGGTGTCTACAATAATTAGTACATATAGATGTAGATTACATTAGAAGACACTTATGTCTTCTTCTTTTCTAATTTGGTTTATCAGAGAAAGAGAGATTAGAGCAAGGGTTTTGACACCACCTTTGACGACGGTTGATGTGCCTAACGACGTCGGTTTTCAAAATAGGTTATATATTCAGACTCCTGGAGGTGAGTCTAATCTATTGGTACAAATTTTATTGAGTTTAGTGACAGTTTTTCCGTGACCCTTTTTGGGGTTTTAGCTCATAACTTGTAATTTATGTATAAGATTTGTACCTGGATCATAGTAGGACTCTAATCCTGTGATTAGGAGCATAACCCAAGAGGTGAGTGATGTTAATTTTGATGTTTGGATAATTTTCATGTTGGGTTCAATTGTGATGCCAAAGCATGCCTAATTTGCTTAATTTAACTTATATAGTTTATTATTGGGCAAAATTCATGTGGCTAAATTATGCCCAATTTATTTATGAAAGCACAGTGTAATGATTAAACGAGCATGTTGAGTTCCCTATTTTGGTCAATTGAATTGCTAGTTCTATACCACTATGAGGTAATCTTTGTGGTGACGACCACGACCGCTAGAGGGCTATGGGACCGCACGTGTGAGGGCGTGGGTCATGACTAGTCACGTGGGCTTGGGGAGTTGAGCCGCGGACTAGCCGGTAGATGTGGGAGTAACTAGTAATTGCTAGAGACTATAGTTCTTTGTAATATGTTGAATTGAGCGTGTTTATTATCCATGTTCATGATTGGCATTGCTCACAAGCATATAGATTATATATTGTAGTGGTTATTGAATAAACATCGTAAGTGAGCTGGGAAGTGGCTTGGCTAGCTTATGGGTTTGGGAAGTTGTTGTAATTTTGTAATAGTTACCTGCTTTTTAGTGTTAAACTTGTAATATGCTTGTAATTAGCTCCAAATCCTATGGTAGTGTATGTTGTAACATAGTTGGTGTAAAACTTGTATAATAGGAGTTGGTAGCCCTGATGCTTGTAATACATAGTTTTGGTGGTTAAATGTTTATGTATAGAGCTTGGGTTAGTTTGGGACGTTAATCTTGGAGTTTTACTATTTGGGTTTAATCGATTAATGTTTATATTTAGTACTTTTATTAGATTATTTAAAAACTCTTGCTTGAACTTGGAAGCTCATGTTTGTGAATTTAGTTTTATCGTAAATAGATTAAAGCATTAGTATTGATTTCAACTTGTGATTTGATAATATTATTTGAGAATTTATTATTTGCTAAAATAGGGTTTTTGGTTGATTGCAAAGACAGGATTTTGTCCTTTGTTGGTTGAGCTTTTTTGGAAGCTTAATTTAAATATATTTTGAAACTTTAATGACTTGAGTTAAGCCTTGGTGGTGTGCCACGTGTCCTAGGATCATCTGGGTGGTTCCGGGGCGTGACATTTAGTGGTATCAGAGCATTAGGCTTAGAGCCTTGGGTACGAGAGACGACGATTGAAAGTACGTGTAGATAATGAGCATGTAGATGCATATCATGAGTGCATATGAATAATTGTTGCTATGTTGTAATACAACATATTGGCATAGCATGCAAGATATTATATCAATTGACTGACAGGTATGAAAATGGATCTTAATCGAGAACGTTCACCTCATTATCTACGGGCCGATGGACCATCTAGAAGAAGTGGTAAGCAACTTTATAAGGGCAGTAAGTGGTCGGGTACCTGCAAACCCACAACCACGGGCCGAACGGGGAGTCATTGAACAATTTTATTAAAGAAAACCAAGTCAATTTGATGGAGGTCCAGATCCATCACAAGCTAATCATTGGGTAATGGATATGGAACGTATCTTTCGGGCGGTGGAGTGTACAGATGGGGAGAAGATAATGTGTGCTACTGATACTTCGAAAGGTGAAGCCTAGAACTGGTGGGTAAATGTGATTGAGCAAGGGGCACCGGAGACCTCGAATAGATTTGTGAAAGTTTTCTATAAGCGGTACTTTCCAGCATCCGTCAAGACTCAGATGGGCTATGAGTTTACAAATCTGTAACAAGGGGACATGATAGTAAATGAGTATGTAGCAAAATATATTAGCCTACTTCGGTTTGCACATCGAACAGTACCAAGGGAAGTGGATAGGGCACAAAAATTTGAAGAAGGCCTATGGGATAATATTATAAGCCGAGTGGATACGCACCAACTTCGAAAAGTGGCCGATGTACAAGATGTTACCTTGATAGCAGAAAGAGATATTGACAAGTATAAGCAGAGCCAACAGAATAAGTGGCCAGCTGAGGGAAAAGGTAAAGGACAAGGTTTCTTTAAGAAGGCGTTCTCGCGAGGTTCTGGATCTAGCTTGGGAGTTCAAAGGGGAAGTTCCTTTTCTGGGGAGAGTCACCTGTTGTGTCCGACATGTAATCGTCAGCATAGGGGTGTGTGCCACCTAACCCTTGTATATAACATCTGTAGGCAGAAAGGGCATATAGCGAGGAATTACTCACAAGATCGAACTCAAAGTACGGGGAGTATAAATCTGGACATGAGAGGAAAATGTTTCGAATGTGGACATCCAAGACATCAAGCTAAAAATTGCCCAACAAAACGACAGCGAGGGACAAGTTCTGTGGTTTCAACTAGCACAAAATCAGGAATAAGTGTGGATAAAGGGAAAGGGCCTGAACAAAGACAAAGAAGGTATTTTTGTCTTACACCGGGGGATGCTGTAGCTACCGATTCTATGGTATCATGTACATTGCTCATTTGCTCACACCCAACACGTGTTTTAATAGATTTAGGTTCAATACATTCCTTTGTTGCACATGAATTTGTTAGACACTTGGACAATATGTCAGAACCTTTAGGGTATGATATGTCAATATCGTTACCCTTAAGTAAACCCATGGTGACTTCAGCAATATTTAAAGTATGTGAAATCAGGGTGAATGATAGGGAATTGATAGTGAATTTAATTCTGTTGGCCAGTAATTATTTTGATGTAATATTGGGTATGAATTGGTTATCCGCGAACCAAGCTACTATCGATTGTGAACATAAAAGAGTTACTTTTCGACCAACGGGACAAGGGGAGTTTGGTTTCAGGGAACTAGTGTTATAGTACCACCATATTTGGTTTCAGCAATCCGGCAGGCAAGTTGTTAAAACAAGGTTGTCACACCCGTTCCATAATTTGCCTACTTTTAAAATATGACATTGTGGTAACACGTGGAAATATTAATGTTTATTAATATTGAGTTGAGGTTGACTGTGAGTCAATAGTAAAGTGTCAGTAAGGACACGAGAACATGGCCTTTCATGTTGCATTGGCACGATTAAATGACATTTAGATGATTTAAATGTTATTTGATATCTGGTATTTCATGAATAGTAAATTTGCCTGAGTAGAGTAAAATCTGGTAATTTTGATATTGTTATATGTCGTTTTGAGAACTGTGGTGAGAACGTGAGTGACACGTTAAATGAAAAGGTAGGTGGTGTAGAGATTTCACATAACTTAGTTTTCGGACGTTATTTTTGGACCCAAACGAAGCCTAGTTGAAAACTTTTGAAATTTATAGTTTTCACTCGTAAAGTTATAAAATGGACGTGTGCGAAGTTTCGAGAGCTAATTAGAAGTTTGAGGAACTCGTGGGGAGGTAAACGCGATTTTTGAAAAGTTTGCCTATAAATAGTGGTGGATGAGATTCATTCTCATCCAAACATTTCAAAATATCTTGAGAGAGGAGAGAGAAAGGGAGATTGTTGCCGCGGGCTTTGCGACGACGATCGGCGACCTTTCGTCCGTCAATTTTTCTCCAGATTTCGTATTTGAACTCGTGGAGGTAAGATCTTCGTTTTGATACCACTTAGGCCGTGTTTGGCCAACTTTTGTAAAAATCTTAATTCTAGACTTTTGGGGAAAACCCAGTAAAACTTGTAGGAATCGTCTCAAATTTGGAATCCGACGTTTAATTAGTCCCCTAGACGATCCTTCAAAGTTTCGGAGAGATCGCACGGGGTATGAATTCTAGATCTATGAAATATATGGATTTTCATGTTTTGAGCATCAACTTTGATATTCTTGGATCCGGGAGAAACTCATGTATTAATTAGGCCCGTTAATTTTGCACGTGAAATTATGAAAAGCATGTATAACTGTTTATGTGAGCATGATATGTGTCTACTTGGGTCAAAGGGGAGTTTGGTGCAAATTCATCTGGGGTAAGATCCTCGAACCTTGAGGATTATGATTGTGATTGTGATGGAATTGGAATTGTGGTTGTGTCTGGATTGGAGGTGGGCCCAACCAGGACACGGTACCTGGTATGGAGGAAGGCCCAACCAGTGTACGAGATGCGTGGGAGAGGTGGGCCTCCTACGGCATCGACCGGATAAATGCGTACCACTCAGCCTAGAGACTATTTCTATGTGTTTTAGATGCTTAAACCATGAATTGTCATATAAGCATATATTTAGAATTGTACGCTCAGCATATAGCTGAGCAGTGGAGATGTACTCCATTGCAGGTAAAAAGAAAGACAAGAAGAAGCGTGATGAGTGAGGCCGTTAAAGAACGCCGGGGGAATCACCTTTGTATATGTTTTGTTTTAAATCCTAAACTTGTGTAAGGATTTGACATTATAATAATATGTTGTAATAGAGCTATGGATTAGTTTTGTAGTGTTGTAATTCTGTATTTGAACGTCTGTAGTTATGTTTTGAATGTCGTAATTCAGTTATGGTTGTGATTGATGTTGGTGTGGGAAAGCATGAGTTGTTAATTATCAACACAGGGCTGCCCAGCAGGGGAGCAGTCGACTGGACCCAGGATCAGTCGAGTGAATCCCATGTATTTGAGACACTGAAAGTGAATAGTAAGAGAAGCAATCGACTGGATCCTTCATCAGTCGACTGAATACTATTGATTTTTGGCTACTGCTTCTTTTAATGGCAAAACCAGTCGACTATACCATAACTCAGTTGACTGGACCCCTTTTTGAAAGTGTTACATTTTGGTTCTGCATAACACAGTCGACTGGGGGAGTGAGCAGTCGACTGAACCACTATAGATTTTAGCTACTGATCCAAATAGTAATTAGTGCAGTCGACTGGGTTCCTTGATCAGTTGACTGGACTCTTGTTGAGGGATTTTAGATTTTGGTTTCTGCTAGGCACAGTCGACTGGACCCTAGGCACAGTCGACTGAACCCCTGTTTTCAAAACTGATTCTTTTGACGTGATTCTAATTGGCCAAATCTTTTTATAACTCTGATTTCAATGGAATTTCAACTCAGAGGGCAATGTTTCCTAAAGTTTTAAATACCCAGGGTTATTTTAAAGTTCTTTCCTCTGCGTATAGTTATATGATATTTGGATGAGCCTTGGTGGCATGCCACGTGTCCTATTTCCACGCGTAGTGGGATGGGTTGTGACATTTATTGGTATCAGAGCAATAGGTAACAAAACTGTGGGAACGTTCGACGACGAGTGGAGTGTTGAGTGAATTGTCACATGTTCTAGATTGCATCCACATATTGTAGAGATGTTTGATGCATATGGTATGTTGTTATACATACATGATTATGTTATTGTCATACATGTATAGTATTTATGCATTCGTGAATCGGTTGAATCATACGGATGTGGAGCTGTATGATGAGATGACGTTATCATGAGTTATAATAGACCGCGTGTTGTGGCAAGAGGGAAAGATGATATTTTGGTATTAATGAACAGTGCAATTTCTAAGCGAAAAGAAAATGGTTTTGATCGAATCGGTGGATGTTTTCAACGTTAGTGACGAGTGTCCTTTGGGAGATCTTACCGAGAACGAAGTCGAGTAGTAAACGTCAGAGAAGATTTCCGTATAGTTCACCTAGAGAATGAAAGTGAGTGTTGTGGTTGAGTTTTGAGACTAAAAGTATACTTCAGACATGGGATGCACGTCATGATGCGAGAGAAAAGGGATGACCAGCTGGGGTTTATGACAGAAAAATAGTTCAGCAATATGTATTGCTCGTGTATGGGACCGGTGAGGAATCTCTCACCTTATCTTACGATGTTAACCTAAGGTACAGTCGTACAAGGTTATCTTATGATGTATCTTACGGTATATACGGTGTGTATTGGGTAGTTGAAGGAATCTTTCAACTTATTGTGCGGTATATGGTATGTATTGGATGGTTGAGGAATCTCTTAACCTATCTTACGGTATGTATTGGACGGTTGAGGAATCTCTCAACCTATCTTGTGGAATGTATTGGGGATTGGGCAATATCTCTACGGGTTATCAGTATTGTGGTTGTTGAGGAATCTCTCAACTGAACCTGGTTTCAAATAGTCGTAGCACTATAACAAATACAGATGCAGTGTAGGAATTTGTAACAAATGCTATTGAGTTAATAGTATAAAGGAAATTGTTGGGATTTGAAGGTTGACCTAAGATGAGAATTATGAATGGAAATGATAGAGTATGAGTGAACAGTTTGAGCCGATAGATAGTTGAAGGTTAACTGATGAGATGATGAGACTTCTAGAGTGGTTTCCTAGACTTGATGGTTATGCCCGTAGAAATGCAACAATGAGGATGATGACTAATGTCGAAGGACGACATAGGTCGGAGGAGAAATTGTAGAGGTCTTAGTGAGAAACAAATGAATGGACATGCATAGTAATGAAATTTCGTTGGTGTTTCGAGATGGTTCCCCAAAGAAAATGGAATAAAGGAAGTAAGAAGACGAGACCAGAAATAACAAGTGAAGGGAATTGACAAAAAAGGACAGAAGTTCAGAGAAATCAAATTGATAATTCGATAACATAAGGATAAGAGGATCTTGATAGAGAAATTCTATGGAAAGTTTGATGGAGAGTAAATGGAAAAAAAAAATGCAGAGTAATAATCCCTGATGTTTTGCCGGGGGTTGTCGGAAGAAAATAAAAGATAAGTGTGAATTATGGAACGTGATAAGAAACTCAGAGAAATCGAGTGGATATATGGATATCATGGGGAGGAGAGTACTTTGATAAGAAGCTTGTCGTGAAGGTGGTTATCACAAAGGGGTAAAGTACAGGCGATTTCAAACTTGGATTTGTAATGTATTTTCAAAATAAAACGAAAAATCTTTCCTCTGAATACTTTTAAAATATCGTTGAATATTTAACACAAGATACTATCAGCAGGACTCTAGAGTACAACGGGTATTACGATAATGAACAAGAGCGGTTGTGGGAACGATAGACGAGTAGAGAGACTTTGGGTAAGTCAATATAGAGAAGTGAAAATATAAATTGAGAAAATGAAGCTTTCATGAGTAAATGAACGAGGACAGTTGAGTGGAATGAAGACTTGGTAGTACGTTGAGTACGTTATCAGATATAATAGCGGGAAGGTGAGGCTGATAGAGTACAGTGGTGGATGCAATGGGAAGCTATCACAGTTGTCTTAAATTCAAACAAGGTTGGAGGATTTTGAGAATGTCGAATTCCACCCTAAGACAATTTTAAAGTGTTTAAAATGTTTTAAAATAAACCTTTTGTTGAGTAAGAAATTTTGTTCTAAATAATTGTGATTAGGTATCAAGTAGACCTTGGAAGATGGGTATCGTGGAAGGATATGGTATGCTTAGTGTTTGAGACATAATGGTGGTTGTCAAATGAATGAGTTCTATGTGAGCAGATCATGAACTTAGGAATTCTAAAGGAGTTGGTGAAATGTCGTGTACCTGAATTTAGCTAAGTGGAAGTTATGACCTTAAAGGAGTGGTCGTGAGTATTGTTCCAAAGGGAGCTCGACTTCGATTGAAGTATTGGAGTAACCTGAGGTAATGAATGATTTGAGGCTTTGATCAATCAAGAACTTGATGAGATTCGCAAAGTGTGAAGCACTTGAAAGATGACAGTTAGGGATCGTTTGGCATTGGTGACCAGAGTGAGAATTTACCTTGGGGTATTGTCGTGAAAGGTATGTGAATTGGAAATCGATATAGAATTTATTGAACACAGTGATGCTATAGTACTTTGTGGGAAATTTAATTACCGGCTTATCCTCAGATTGTATGTGGGGATTGTATTAATGCTGTTAGCAATAGGTTATTCAGGAATAATGGATTGGAGACCCGGATAGCAATAATTAAGTACTAGAGAGTTTAAATTGGAAATTGAGTCAGATTTGACTACGGTTATGAAACATTGAATGTCAGAATAATGTGTGGTGCTTTGAGATGTTATACGGAGAATATACGCTTAGTGTGAACGGTTGTCAGGAACTCGATGAGAGTTGAGATATAGAAGTGTAATCGATATGGACTTGTGCAAAGGTGAAAGTGAAACACCAGAGACGTATAGAGTCATAAACTACATAAATGGTAGTGGATCTACTTGGACTACATTACAGTTGTGATCTTCGAAAGAAAAGTGATTGGCTCAGAGTGTGAGTACATTAGGTAAACATGATGGCTTGTGATTGATCAACAGTTTGGGACAGGAACAAGGTATGTTCTGAACAAGAGGATATGTTTTGATAAACTCTGTGGTACGTGCATGATTGGCTAAGTCAAATTTTGATTAACAATGCTATTCGTTACGATGGATATTGGGGTGGTGGTGTTGAGAAAGAGATGAGGTATTATGTGAGATTTCAAAATAGTTGTTTTAAAACCTGTAGACACCCCGATTTTTGACCAAACGTCAAATCCAGGGATTGGTTACCTCTCAAAAGACCGATGATGACAAAGGCCGGTTACATTCGAAGATTTTCCAGGAAATTCAAAATCTTCAATTGATTCTTCAAGTCAAATTTCAAAATCAAAAATAGGAAATATAAAAAGGAGAAAGAAGAGAGAGGGTTTGGGTATTCAGGAGAAACGTGAACAAAGAAGAACGTGTGAGAAACACAGTCTGGGAACCAGTTTTTTTAAAAGGATAAAATAAAAAAGGGAAGAAAGAAGTTCTTTTGAAAAAGATAGAAGGACAAAATAAAAAAATAAAATGTTAGAAAAGGAGAAAATACAAAAAAAAAAAAGAGTAGTTTATTCAAATATATACCATGCACATGGTTGATACCATGCACATGGGGGATCTTAATGCAAATATATAAATACATAGAATAAAATCTTTTAGTTTACACCAACATATTTCTTGAAAATTAAAAAGAGGGACAAAAATCAGTTAGCCCCGGCACGCGGAAAACGCGGCGGCATTCACTGAATGCCGCGCTGACACTCTCTGTTTGCCGCCCGGCACTAAGCGAGTGCCGCCCGGCACTCAGTGAGTGCCGCCGAGATCCCGTCGAGTGCCGCCGGCTGTAGCAGACTGCATTTCTCACATGTTCTAGAAGAATACCTTGCACATGGGTCTCCACCCGAATTTACCCATCTATCCTTGGGATAATGACCTATATAAACAGAACTTCTCTTCCATTTTGGGGGACTTGAAATTGAAAATCAAGATATACATATACACAAGAGTTATATAGATTTTTAGAGAGAGAGAGAAGAAGAATTTCTTGAAGAAGCTTGAAGAATTTGAAGAATTTTGAAATCTTGGAAGATCTTCACAAGAAGTTGAAGAATCCCTTGAGGTTTTAGAGGTAACCTCTCAATCACTTGATAGAATTAAGCCATTCAATCACAAGTTCATAGTTCTAGGAACTTTACACATTTTCAAAACCTCTCTTCTTACCTCATTTCATCACACACCACTTAGAACTTGTGATTGAATCTCATATTATCTCATTGATTTGGATCTAATTGATGCCTTGGATTTAAGACAAATTCAACTTTGAAGAGTTTGTGTTCTTAGTTTTCTGAGTAATCTTTGATTTTCCTTATTTCTATTTCATTCAAAAGGTTCATGAGGTCTTCCATATCTCATTGAACCTCTTTGAGTTTGATTCCTTAATTTCCTATGATCTTATGATCCATATGGAGATTAGAATGAATCATAGTCTTAATTTACATATAATTAGTGAGATTCAAGTCTTAATCCATGACTTGAACCTCTTCATTAAGAAATCTTATGGAATCCTTACTATATTCCAATGAGGTTTTGAGTAAATGTTAACTATATTTAGACTCCGATGACCACCAAGTGGTAGGAGTAATGTTTTGAACTCAAGTTTTGGTCCATAAGCTTGAGTTCATTGTTGGGGATCTTGTGAAGTTCATTTCATATTTCACCAAGAATCCATGAGTCTAAAGAGGTCCTTAGTCTTCAATGACCATCAAATGGTAGAAGAAATGATTTGGTTTAAGCTCAACATTATGATCTAATAGTTGAGGCCAATCAACAAAGTTGAACTAGCAAAGTGAAAACAGTGAGTTTACAAACTGTTTTCAATCAAAGATTTTTAGTTCAAGATCTAACCGTTGGAATCGAATGAAATCAACGGGAAAGTGTCAATAACACATTGTTTTACCACTGCGATTTTTGTTTTAGCACGATTTTATGCTTAGAAGGGTTTGATCATGGTTTTTGTGAGCTAATCATAATCTGTCCAGAGTTTTAAAATACTTTCAGAATAGTAAGTCTGTTTTGAAATTAATAAATCAGAACCTTAATTAAGTTTTTGGGGTCTCAAATAATTTTTTATAAGTACCTTAATGTGTTAGGAAGGTACCCTAAAAAGATCTAAGTGTTTCTCATGTTTTTACTATTTTTAGAAAATCATACAAGATCTCTGGACAGAGAGTTGCAAAATCCTGAGTGAGGTCTAGTATTTTCCATATTTCCGGAGATCTAACCGTTGAAACCTTGATTTTCTTTTTGGGTTAGAAACTAGACTCACAGAGGCATAACATATCCAAAAATCATTAAGATCCAACCGTTGAAAGTATTTTATTCCTATTTTTGAACGTCGGGTTTGCTCTCTGTAATTCATAAAAAAAAACTGCTATTGTTTTAGTCTAATCTTATTTATTTGAACTCAAATGGACTCCTAATGTCTTGAGACCTAAACCATGTTTTGAATAATGATAATTTAGCTTAAATCCAGAGGCCAAGTGATCCAAATTAGTGAATAAATTCATGTCTCATCCTTGTTCATATTCATGCATTCATTCATACATGTTAAATTCTCTAAGTAGGACTTATCTCTTGTCTAAAATGTATCTAATTGAACATGACTTAGGATTTACTTATTTATGATATTATATCTTGTCTAAGGCATGTGTACTAACATTTGTTTTGTAGCGCATTTGAGGTACAATTTCTCCTCTTCTCTAGTTTATTCCATTTGTTGATTTTATCGATTTTCGACTCCATGCGCGACACCTTAGACTAGGTCTTGCCTTATGTGTTTATATGCGTTAGAGACCTTTTTCTTAGGTTTATTTTATATGTATGCATTGCACGTTTAAAATTCGCAGCTGGATCCCGGGTAAGTTCCCTAGTTCCCTTATGCATATCATATCGCTTGCTAATTGGACTAGGTGGCTTATGAATGATATTTTACCGTTAGCAATCTTGCACCCTTTTGACATGTCTTGTGTAATGTATATATATATGTATTAATTGAGGGCATGCTTAAATTATTAATTTGATTAAAAAGGATGTTGAGTAGAGGCCTATCGTGAGATAGGATGAAAGGGGGTGTTTTAGTCCGCCGGGCTCCTTCCCCTTTTATTCCATAATCCCCGGACCTAGTTTATCTTTGGTTTCGCAAAAGATCAGTTTCCTTTTAAATGGTTTCTTAATTTTTCCTTTTAAAAAATTAAGTGGCGACTCTTTGAATTTGAAGAATGTTTTAAAAGTGGGTAAAATTTGAAATCAACCTGCGATATCCACAAAACCTGAATGAGAAATGTATTGGACTTTGTTAAACATTTTAAAGTGAAAATGTTAGGGGTAACCTTCTATGTTAATTGACGGCAGTTCGAGTACAAACTTGGGAGCGATGAACGACGAATGTGTTTGACCTCACTGTAGGTGATTTGGGACATGTGTAGACTCGAACGAGTAGAATGGTGCAAAATTTTAAATTGAGAATCTGATTGATACTTTACGAGGCACAAATGATGGGAGTATAGTACGAGGTTGGTAAAACCTGAATAGAATGATAAGAATTAGTAGAGACAGAGGGATAGTACTGGTGTGACGCATTACCGACTATGTGATAGTCCTTTCAACTGAAGTTGCCGCGATATGGATTTATTAGGAAAGAAGGATGGGAAATTGATAAGAACTTGGGAGTCGTTTGAAATGCGTATAGTGCTACAAGTGGTTTGGTGATTGGCAGAGTAAGGGATTGAATTTATAGTCTGTGAAACAATTGATTGAAGCATTGACTTATCGACGTGGTATATATGTGTGATAGTGCTCAGTTGTGGATCACTTCGGGATGAAGAATCCTGTATAGATGTTAACCAGTTGAGACGTAATGTCAATGAGAAAGATAGGTGAATGGGAGATGAGTTACTTCCTTTGTTTTGGTGATTGGGATATAACCTTTGGGTTTCGAAAAGTATATGTGATGAGTACGATGAAAGAATATGTGAGTGGACGTTGTGACGTCGTGATGTGATTTAATGTCAGATTTGACTATTGAGTAAGTTCTACTCAGGTATTGATGTTCTTATTTATCGAGATGCTTCGATGAACTGCTAGAATTCAGTTGAATCTTCTATCGGATTGAGACGGGGGCTCTGAGGATTTATTTTCCTCAAGAGCCTGAGGATTTATTTTCCTCGTGAGACTGTGACTTCGCAGTAAAGTGTTTGGATTGTGTATGAGGCAAATGTTTGAAGTACTTGTGTGCAGTCTTGGTGACTTGAGAAGATGGTTTAAGTTTGGGGACAAACTTCCTTTTTGGAGGGGAAAGTTGTCACACCCGTTCCAGAATTTGCCTACTTTTAAAATATGACATTGTGGTAACACGTGGAAATATTAATGTTTATTAATATTGAGTTGAGGTTGACTGTGAGTCAACAGTAAAGTGTCAGTGAGGACACGAGAACATGGCCTTTCATGTTTCATTGGCACAATTAAATGACATTTAGATGATTTAAATGTTATTTGATATCTGGTATTTTGTGAATAGTAAATTTACCTGAGTAGAGTAAAATCTGGTAATTTTGATATTGTTATATGTCGTTTTGAGAACTGTGGTGAGAACGTGAGTGACACGTTAAATGAAAAGGTAGGTGGTGTAGAGATTTCACATAACTTAGTTTTCGGACGTTATTTTTGGACCCAAACGAAACCTAGTCGAAAACTTTTGAAATTTATAGTTTTCACTCGTAAAGTTATAAAATGGACGTGTGCGAAGTTTCGAGAGCTAATCAGAAGTTTGAGGAACTCGTGGGGAGGTAAACGCAATTTTCGAAAAGTTTGCCTATAAATAGTGGTGGATGAGATTCATTCTCATCCAAACATTTCAAAATATCTTGAGAGAGGAGAGAGAAAGGGAGATTGTTGCCACGGGCTTTGCGACGACGATCGGCGACCTTTCGTCCGTCAGTTATTCTCCAGATTTCGTATTTAAACTCGTGGAGGTAAGATCTTCGTTTTGATACCACTTAGGCCGTGTTTGACCAACTTTTGTAAAAATCTTAATTCTAGACTTTTGGGGAAAACCCATTAAAACTTGTAGGAATCGTCTTAAATTTGTAATACGACGTTTAATTAGTCCCCTAGACGATCCTTCAAAGTTTCGGAGAGATCGGACGAGGTATGAATTCTAGATCTATGAAATATATGGATTTTCATGTTTTGAACATCAACTTTGATATTCTTGGATCCGGGCAAAACTCATGTATTAATTAGGCCCGTTAATTTTGCACGTGAAATTATGAAAAGCATGTATAAGTGTTTATGTAAGCATGATATGTGTCTACTTGGGTCAAAGGGGAGTTTGGTGCAAATTCATCCGGGGTAAGCTCCTCGAACCTTGAGGATTATGATTGTGATTGTGATGGAATTGGAATTGTGGTTGTGTCTAGATTGGAGGTGGGCCTAACCAGGACATGGTACCTGGTATGGAGGAAGGCCCAACCAGTGTACGAGATGCGTGGGAGAGGTGGGCCTCCTACGGCATCGACTAGATGAATGTGTACCACTCACCCTAGAGACTATTTCTATGTGTTTTAGATGCTTAAACCATGAGTTGTCATATAAGCATACATTTAGAATTGTACGCTTAGCATATAGTTGAGCAGTGGAGATGTACTCCATTGCAGGTAAAAAGAAAGACAA
This sequence comes from Hydrangea macrophylla, assembly GCA_033977485.1. Lineage (NCBI taxonomy): Eukaryota > Viridiplantae > Streptophyta > Magnoliopsida > Cornales > Hydrangeaceae > Hydrangea > Hydrangea macrophylla. Next base: position 29,881,581 of record CM066990.1, on the reverse strand, counting down.
GAAGAAGCGTCGTGAGTGAGGCCGTTAAAGAACGCCGGGGGAATCACCTTTGTATATGTTTTGTTTTAAATCCTAAAACTTGTGTAAGGATTTGACATTATAATAATATGTTGTAATAGAGCTGTGGATAAGTTTCGTAGTGTTGTAATTCTGTATTTGAACGTCTGTAGTTATGTTTTGAATGTCGTAATTCAGTTATGGTTGTGATTGATGTTGGTGTGGAGAAAGCATGAGTTGTTAATTATCAACACAGGGCTGCCCAGCAGGGGAGCAGTCGACTGGACCCAGGATCAGTCGACTGGATCCCGTGTATTTGAGACACTGAAAGTGAATAGTAAGAGAAGCAGTCGACTGGATCCTTCATCAGTCGACTGAATACTGTTGATTTTTGGCTACTGCTTCTTTTAATGGAAAAACCAGTCGACTGTACCATAACTCAGTCGACTAGACCCCTTTTTGATAGTGTTGCATTTTGGTTCTGCATAACACAGTCGACTGGGGGAGTGAGCAGTCGACTGAACCACTGTAGATTTTAGCTACTGATCCAAATAGTAATTAGTGCAGTCGACTGGGTTCCTTGATCAGTCGACTAGACCCTTGTTGAGGAATTTTAGGTTTTGGTTTCTGCTAGGCACAGTCGACTGGACCCTAGGCACAGTCGACTGAACCCCTGTTTTCAAAACTGATTCTTTTGACGTGTTTCTAATTGGCCAAATCTTTTTATAACTCTGATTTAAATGGAATTTCAACTCAGAGGGCAATGTTTCCTAAAGTTTTAAATACCCAGGGTTGTTTTAAAGTTCTTTCTGCTGCGTATAGTTATATGATGTTTGGATGACCCTTGGTGGCGTGCCACATGTCCTATTTCCACGCGTAGTGGGATGGGTCATGACAAAGGTTGTCGGGGGTTCTTTTGTTTAATAATTGACACACGAGTCACAAGAACTAGAGTAGAAGATTTTTCAAGTTGTACGGGAGTTTCTAAATGTCTTTTCTAAAGATCTACCTGATGTACTAGTTGAGCGGGAAATTGATTTTACTATTGAAGTAGCCTCGGGGTCTCAGCCAGTATTGAAAACATCGTACAGAATGGCACCGATTGAGTTAAAGAAACTAAAGATTTAGTTGCAAGATCTTCTAGATAAGGGATCATTCGACCTAGTGTATCACCGTGGGATACACTAGTTTTCTTTTTTAAAAAGAAAGACAAGACTATGAGGATGTGCATCGATTATCAGGAACTCAACAAGTTAACTATCAAGAACAAATATCCGTTGCCTAGAATTGATGACTTGTTTGATCAACTTCAAGGAGCCCAAGTCTTTTCCAAGATTGATCTATGATCGGGTTATCATCAGTTGAAGGTCAAAGAAGAGGATGTAGAGAAGACAGCGTTCATGACCCGTTATGGTCATTGTGAATTTCTTGTCATGCCTTTTGGAGTTACAAATGCACCGGCAGCATTTATGGATTTGATGAATCGAGTGTTCAAAGACTATATGGACGAGTTTGTAATTGTCTTCATAGATGATATCTTAATATATTCCAAGAGTAGAAGATCACGAGAGGCATCTATGGTTGGTTCTACAGTGACTTCGTGAAAAGAAGCTGTTCGAAAAGTTAAAAAAATGTGAATTTTGGTTAACTGAGATAGCATTTTTGGGATACGTAATATCAAAAGAGGGGGTATCAGTAGATCCACAAAAGATTGAAGCTGTGGCCAATTGGAAGTCACCGACAAGTGTGCCAGAAGTACGAAGCTTTTTGGGATTAGCTGGATATTACCAAAGGTTCGTGGAAAATTTTTAGAAAATTACGATGCCAATGACACAACTTATGCGAAAAGATGTTCCTTTTGTTTGGAGTCCAGAATGTGAAAAAAGTTTTATTGAATTGAAGACTCGTTTGATGACGACACCTATATTAACTATTCCTTCAGGGACTGAGGGGTTTGTGATATACAGTAATGCTTCAGACCAAGGTTTGGGTTGTGTTTTGATGCAAAACAAAAAGGTAATTGCCTATGCCTCACGACAGTTAAGGCCACACGAAGTAAACTATCTAACTCATAATCTTGAGTTAGCGACGGTTATCTTTGCTTTGAAGATTTGGAGGCATTATCTCTACGGGGAAAAGTGTGCAATTTATACCGATCATAAGAGTCTAAAGTATTTGTTTACACAGCGGGATTTAAATATGAGGCAGAGAAGGTGGTTGGAATTAATGAAGGATTATGACTTAACAATCCAGTATCATCCAGGGAAAGCTAATGTGGTGGCCGATGTGCTGAGTCGAAAGTCTATAACTAATTTAGCCTATGCTTTGACTTCACAAGAAAAGTTAATTCGAAAAATGGAGCAGCTAAGGTTGGAGGTGATTCCAGAAATTAGAGATGCTCTAAGCTATCATTGCAAAATCGTCCCTTATTGATGAAATCCGAGCTAAACAGCTTCAAGATCCAACATTGAAGAAGATTCATGTTGAAATACTTGAAGGTAAGAAGCCAGAATTTACTGTTGAGAATGATATATTGAAATTCAGGAATCGGTTTTGTGTACCCAATATAGATGGTATCAAGGAACTAATTTTGGAAGAGGCACACAATACGAGGTATTCAATCCATCCGGGTAGTACTAAGATGTACTATGATTTGTGAGAAATCTATTGGTGGTCAGGGATGAAACAAAAAGTAGCTGAGCATGTGGAAAAGTGTGTAGCTTGTCAGAGGGTAAAAGTGGAACATCAGAAACCAGCAGAAAAATTGGAACCATTACCTATACCGGAATGGAAATGGGAAAATATCATAATGGATTTTGTGGGAGGTTTACCGAGGTCTAGGAAATCAAATGACAGTGTATGGGCGATCGTTGATCGATTAACTAAGTCTGCACATTTTCTATCAATCAAGACCAATGATCCGAAGAAATTAGCTGAATTGTATGTTCAAGAAATTGAGAGACTTCATGGGGTTCTAGTATCTATAGTCTCATATCGAGATAGTGCATTTACATCAAGATTTTGGCATGGAATGTAGAAAGTAATGGGAACTAAATTAAGTTTCAACATAACCTTCCACCCCTAGACTGATGGACAGTCAGAGCGTGTTATTCAAATATTAGAGGATATGCTTCAACTTTATGTATTGGATTTTAAAGGTGACTGGGAAGAGCACTTGTCGTTGGCTGAATTTGCTTATAATAATAGTTATCAATCCAGTATTGGGATGGTACCTTTGAGGCTTTATATGGGCGTGAGTGTCGTTCTCCACTTTGTTGGACAGAGATTGGTGAGAGAAGATTAATAGGGCCTGAAATTGTTCAGCAGACTACGAAAAAGATAAAGACAATACAACGACTTCAAACAGCCTAAAGTAGATATACAAGCTATGCGGACTTGAAAAGAAGACCAATGGAGTTTGAAGTTGGGGATTTTGTATTATTGGAAGTATCACCTTCAAACGGTAAAGGTTTGGGAAACGTGGGTATGCTGGGCCATTTGAGATCATTAGCAGAGTTGGACCAGTAGCCTATCGGTTGGAGTTACCACCAGAATTAGCTAATGTACACGATGTATTCCATGTATCAATGCTAAGAAGATGTGTATCAGATTCAAATAAAGTGATTGTTCCAGAGCCGTTGGAAGTCGGGGAAGACTTGACTTATATTGAGCAGCTAGTCAAGATCCTTGACAGAAAAGAGTAAGTTTTGCAGACGAAGACTATTTCTTTAGTCATGGTGTTGTGGTGAAATCACTCCATTGAGGAAGCCATGTGGGAAAGAGAAGATGAAATAAAAGAGAAGTATCCATTCTTGTTCGAAACATGAGGTACTACAAGTTTGGGGACAAACTCCTTTTTAAGAAGGGGAGAGATATAACACCAGTTCTTGTGGTTTATATTTAATATTGCTTTAGCATGCATAATCACGAGTTAATATTAATTAATGTGTTATGTGACACTTATTGGAGGTGGGATTGACTCACTAAGTTGATTATGGGTGTCCAGTTGGGAACCCAGTTATGGCCAGTATGGCAATCCCAAGTTGGGATATGTGTTGGTGGGTCCCAGTTGGGATGGGATATTATATGTGGAATACCCTATGTGCCTAAATGTTTATTAAGGCTTAAATGATTTATTATTTTATTGCTAATAATATCATGTTATTAGGTGGTGACAACTTTTGGGGTCAATTAAGGTACCTTTGTGAGCACGAATTGAACACGTTACATAATTAGTAGGTTAATTAGCAACTTCATTTAATTATTTAGGACCACTTATGGGACCCATGCGAGACATAGACAAATATCCATCTAGATTTGAGTAGTTAATTCATTAGTTATAAAACTAGTTAGGGTTGTAAATAGGAATAACCAAGACATGGAGGATTTAGTGATAAATATAATTAGTACATATAGATGTAGATTACATTAGAAGACACTTACGTCTTCTTCTTTTCCAATTTGGTTGATCAGAGAAAGAGAGATTAGAGCAAGGGTTTTTGACACCACCTTTGATGACGGTTGACGCGCCTAACGACGTCGGTTTTCAAAAATAGGCTCTATATTCGGACTCCCGAAGGTGAGTCTAATCTATTGGTACAAATTTTATTGACAGTTTTTCCGCGACCCTTTGTGGGGTTTTAGCTCATATTTGTAATTATGTATGGGATTTGTACCTGGATCATAGTAGGACTCTAATCTTTTGATTAGGAGCAAAACCCAAGAGGTGAGTGATGTTAATTTTGATAGTTGGATAATTTTCATGTTAGGTTCAATTGTGATGCCAAAGCATGCCTAATTTGCTTAATTTAACTTAATTAGTTTATTATTGGGCAAAATTCATGTGGCTAAATTAGGCCCAATTTATTTGTGAAAGCATGGTGTAATGATTAAATGAGCATGTTGAGTTGCCTATTTGGGTCGATGGAAATTGCTAGTTCTATACCACCATGAGGTAACTTTTTGGTGATGACCACGGCCGCTAGAGGCATATGGGACCGCACGTGTGAGGGCGTGGGTCATGACTAGTCACATGGGCATGGGAAGTGGAGCCGCGAGCTAGCTGATAGTGGTGGGAGTGAACTAGTAATTGTCAGAGACTATAGTTCTTTATAATATGTTGAATAGAGCGTGTTTATTATCCATGTTCATGATTAGCATTGCTCACAAGCATTTAGCTTATATATTGTAGTGGTTATTGAATAACCATCGTAGGTGATCACGACGAGGAAACGGGGAAGTGAGCTAGGAAGTAGCTTGGCTAGCTTATGGGTTTGGGAAGATGTTGTAATTTTGTTAATAGTTACCTGCTTTTTAGTGTTAAACTTGTAATATGTTTGTAATTAGCTTGAAATCCCGATGGTATTGTATGTTGTAACATAGTTGGTGTAAACTTGTATAATAGGAGTTGGTAGCCTTGATGCTTGTAATATATAGTTTTGGTGGTTAAATGTTAATGTATAGAGCTTGGGTTAGTTTAGGACGTTAATCTTGGAGTTTTGCTCTTTGGGTTTGATCGATTAATGGTTATATTTAGTACTTTTATTAGAGTATTTAAAAACTCTTGCTTGAACTTGGAAGCTCATGTTTGTGACTTTGGTTTTATCCTAAATGGATTAAAGCATTAGTATTGATTTTAACTTGTGATTTGGTAATATTATTTGAACATTTACTATTTGCTAAAACAAGGCTTTTGGCTGATTGCAAAGACATGATTTTGTCCTTTGTTGGCTGAGCTTCTTTGGTTTAAGCTTATTTTAAACATATTTTGGAACTTTAATGACTTGAGTTAAGCTTTGGTGGCGTGCCACGTGTCCTAGGATCATCAGGGTGGTTCCGGGGCGTGACAAAAATAGCGGGCCATTGTGGACACGCGGAATCGCTCATCCACTCTTTGTTTTGATTGAGATTATTTTGAAAGGAAAAGAAAAGGTCTGTGGAAAACAGATACAGAGTCGCCACTTGGTCTTTAAGGAATCAAGAAACCTAATTTGACTCACCCAAACGGATAAAGGGCACCGGCCTTTCATAACCAAATAACTTGGTTTGGGGTTTTGGTACGAGGGTGGAAGGAGTTTTTGTCACGACTAAAACACCCTCAACTCGCCCCGTCTTTCGACGGGTCTCAATTAGCATCCGAATAATCATCTTATACTATGTATGATTCGACAATTAGTACTATGATAGGTATACTACATCACATAAGAAACTTGTAATGGAAGATCTAAAGATAAAATATCATTTATAAGATCTAAGCCAAGTATCACACAATGAAAAGTGAAGATCACACGAACAAACCTCGGAAAAATTGTCTAATCACGTATCAAGTAATAAAGATTTCCTAATCTAAGGGGACATGAATTGTTCTTGAAACAAATAATCAAATAAATCAAAATATGCTCAGCAAACTAGAATGATGCATGTTAATCTTTAAGGAAAGAAGACCTCTCGATCCCCGGGACAGATGAGAAAGGAAGATTAGATCAAGGGAAAGCATGGACATATGATCCAACTCATTCCTTATAATCTTCATAGATTAGGAGCCACAAAAGCCCCAAATCTTGCATGGATGCAATGTATGATCCTAGAATGTGCAAAGGTTGTGGTGTGTTTGTGTACCTGGACTTTCTAAAGTGACTTAGAAGTCTAAAACATGAATGAATGCATAGAGGAAATCATCATGGGATATGTACAAATATAGTATGGACCACTTCCTAAGATATGAACTAATTTGAAGTGCATATAAGCATCAAATCAAAGAATGAAAGTAAAAGAATGCTTGCTGTGAATAGTGGACAGAACAGTGAGTTGATCTTGTGGAAAATTAAAGGTAGGATTAGGAATGTTTTCAATGTATGATTTTTTTTATGGAGATAATCCTTAGTGTGTCTAGAACACAAATCAAAAAGCCAATCCTCAATAACTATCACAGATTGAGAGAAATCATATAAACAGTAGAGGTTACTCAGAAACAGAGTCCGTACTATTGACTGAAATGTTCGAAAATCTTAGAAAATGAAAACAAAGGATCTAAAAGCCCATATTATACAAAAAGTTCCCTAAGACACTGAAGTGAAAGGAAAAAATGAGTTGGGACTACTCCTTTTGGAAATGTTTTCTGTAAAACAAGTTGAAATTCAACCAAGCTGTTGTGACAGCAAAAACAGAATATCTGGAGAGAATGTTTGGGTCCAAATGGACCACTTTCAAGTGCTTTCAAGTCAATCCAAAAATCATGAGTGAGGTAGGAAGACTTTCCAAGTGGTCTTGCATCCCTACCTTGAGTATTGAACTCATTATAATTCTTTGAAATTAAACAACTCACTGTTTTGAAGGTTTTTGAGAAAACAAGGTTTATTTCTTGAAATCCAAGTATTGGGGGTTTTAGGAGAGCTTTGAAATAGGGGTTTTGAAAGAATATTTTCAATACTTAATGAAGATTATAACCACTTAAAATGTCAACATTTGACTCACATCAAGAACCTCCAAGATTATTGGAGTGTATTATTTCCATTTTAAAGACAACTTCATGAATACATAGGAATGTATTGAAGTTGAAATCATCATCTATCAAACATGTTTTTGAGGTCAAGAGCTACTATCCATAAGGATTCACTCACCTCAAACTTCATGTCATCATCTAGATGATGATAGATCAGTAAGTAAATAAAGAAAACAAAAAGAAATGAGGTAAGAGAAGATGAACAAATATTAACAAGCAAATAGATAGCAATCAATAGATGATATTCATGATGATCTTAGACTTATAGCTTGATGTTTCACTCATGTATGGTGACTTTGGACATGGAAATAGCTTTTTCTCTTATAAATACCCACTAGAATGGTAGTTGGGGGTATTGAATGTGAAGTAAAATAGAAGTAATGAAATAAAAACGAAGTATAAAACTCACTTTCTTGTTTGAAAATCAAAGAAGGAAGCTTCTTTTCTCTCTATTCTAACCTATTCTCTACAACTTTCTCTCTAAAACTTTTCAAAGCTTGCATTTGACAATCCCAAAATGAGAAGTCAAGGGGGGTTTATATAGGCCAATTTGGGGGTGGTTTTGGGGTTTTAGAAGTACTCCCATTGGTCCAAAACATCTGTGAACATAGAACTACGTCATTTTGGTTTCTAATTAATCCATTTGAACCCCCAAAAGAAATTTAAAAAATGGACCATTCTGGAGGAGAGTGCCGCGGTGGCATTGCTCCTCATTCGTCCAGATAATCCTTTTTAGTTCCCCAAAGGTTCCGGTATTCGCGAAAAGGCCCCATTTCGTCCGAAATTCACAAAAAATGTATACTAACTCCAAATTGAGGTTGTGATATACCATTAGAAAGGTAATGGAGTCTACTTTACATAAACAATAGTTCGGAGATGGGGTCACTTTGAAAAGTTTTGCGATATTCGCAATAAAAGCTGATTTGATCACCTTTTTCGCCTTTGGAAATTCAAAATAAATTCGTTTTAGATCCAGGAATTATGTACGATATACCATTGGAAAGCTATTGACCTCTAGTATTTATGAAAAATGTTTGAAAATTGTTGCGGTGCTCTGATTTTAAAGTCAACTTTTGGTCAAACTGGTCAAACTTGGGATTCCCAAGAAGTCCTGGGAGCCTCCGGGAGCTCCTAGGAGCTGACGTTATCGTCCAATTTCCTTTTAAAACTTGTTTAAGTATTTTCCACATGATCTAGAATGATCCTGAAATTTTTTTGGCAAATTTGGATGATTTTGGTCAAACCTTGGTCAAATCTGATCAAACATGGTCAATCCTTGGTCAAACTGGTCAACGGGGACTTTCTGAGAACTTCCGGAACTTCTGGGGGTCTCTAGGAGCTAATGATTTCATCTGGTTTTTCTTGAAAACTCATTTTATGACTTTTCTTATGACATAGCATGTTTCCAGAACTTTTGGTCCAAATCTGGGAGTGTTTGGGCTTTCAAGGGCATTTTGGTCATTCTGAGCATTTTGAGAGATAGAACTAACTTCTAGGGGTCCTTTTCAGTCTTTTTTGATCATTGTGAACCACCAAGTTATGGGTCTCCTAAATCTGATAGCTGACAAAATGGGGTGTCTACAGTTTGCCCCTCTTTGGCATGAACTTGCGAGGCAACGCATGTCAGAAGCGAGTGCCAAAGCTTTAAAGAGATAGCTCTTTTTTGGAGGCTATAGATTTAGGTTAAAAGTGTTGCAAAAGATGCAAAAATGATGCGGAGGCTAGTGCTGGTCGTGCTCTGCTTGAGCTGCCTACGTACCCCAAGGGGAATCAGACCAAGACGTAGTTCGGAGCACAAAGAAACAAACATACGCAAATACACAATAATCAGGCAGATGCTGTGCTATGCGATGCATGGACGGGATATGAACTTGTGTTATGAGTCCTATCATGCCTAGTGTTCTGATCTTAGTACGAGCAGGTGTTGTGAGTTGTGCCACTCTGAGTGGGCTGGTGTTGTGGTAGTGCTTGCAACTATGATGTGACGGATGACTCGAATAAGAGCATCAAGGCTTGGAAGACTCTAGGTCTAGGGGCAAACTTCTGAACTTTGGGAAGTATGCTGGCGAGTGGATTGGGCATAGGGCTATTGAGGATAACAAATGAGAGGTGAGAGGGCTCACAAAGATTAATAACATGGGGATCTTATGATAACCGAAGTGAGGAAGCTCAAGATAAGTGAGGAGGCTCACGATAAGTGAGGTAGCTCACAATAACTAATAGGTGAGGTAACCAACGTGAGGAAGCTCACGATAAGTGAGGAAGCTTACGATAACCGAAGGGTGAGGAAGCTTTCAGTAGTTGATAAATGAGGAAGCATATGGTGACTGGTAGATGAGGAAGCTCACGACAGATGATAGGTGATAACGGTAACTGACAGACACGGAGTCTTGGACACCATAAGAGTGGCCTGGCTATGACCGGGCAATGATTGCCTTGAGTATCGGGGTTTATTGATGTTTCGATTTGACCTTTATCCATTATGGGAAGCTAGTTCGGTTTCTAAAGGCCGATGTTTCCTGTTCTCTCCTGCTGGAGATGATAAGAGGCCTTTTGAATTTTTTCCAACTGTCGACCGAGAACCAAGTCCCATCTCTGAATATTTCCGGTTGATCGAATCCTGCTGATCGAGAACCAGGACCATCTCTGAATCTCTCACGGTTGATCAAATCTTGCAGTGCTCAATCCAAGAGGGCCTGCTGGGACCTTCGGAAGCCAATTTTGTCTGCTGGATTCTCTATGAACCTCTCTTAACTATCGACCGAGAACCGAGACCTATCTCTGAATCTTTCCTGTTGATTGAATCCTGCTGATCAAGAACCAGGACCATCTCTGAATCTCTCATGGTTGATCAAATCTTGTGGTGCTCAATCCAAAAGGGTCGACTGGGACCTTCGGGAGCCAATTTTGTCTGCTGGATTCTCTGGAAACCTTTCCTAACTGTTTTCTTTTTTATACTGGCCAAGAACCAGGATACATTACTAAAACTCTCTTGTTTGATCAAATTTTGTGACAGTCGACCCGAAATAATCGATTTGGACCTTCGAGAGCCAATTTGTATCAGTTCTTTCCTACTGGAGGTGGCCCTGATGACTTTTGGACTGCTAGGGGTAAAACTCATAAATCTTGACTGAAATGGGCCACTAGGGATGATTTGGGCTAGAAATGGGCTAAAACGGGCCAAAATGGGCTAAAATGGAGCAAAATAGAGTGAAGCGGGGCCCGCGGGGAGCAGTACCATGGCGGCACTGGGCCACTACTGCGGCGATAGTTGGCTAGTACCGTGGTGGCACTGGTTGGCCGGACTTCATGTGTGTATATCTCAGGTTTTTGAGCATTTCAAACTCATTTTTGGCCATTTTTGGGGTGCTTTTGGAGCCAAAATCCGTCAAAATGCAGCTTGTGCATGCCCAGGTCAGTAATCTTTCCTCATGATTGGAATTTTGATTGGTGTTTTGGTTTGTTCCATTTTTCAAGAAGAAAGTTTGGTTTTAGCTTCCATTTTCTTGTAGATCCATGGCTTTGAGCTCAAGGAGACTGTCTAAGAAGGCCAAGGAACGAATGAAAGTCGAGAGCCAAACCCCGGAAATGATTTTACGGGACCCCCAACGTCATGTTTCGGCCGCGGCTCTAGCGAGCCTGGTATGTGAAACTTTCGACAGTTCAGGACTATTTTGTGCATTGTGCTAGTTTTATGAACTGTAGTGTGCTCCTAGAGTTTGTTAGAAGCTTGTTTTGTGCTCGTATGTTGATTTTGTGATGTTGGACTTTGGGTTGTGAATAGTGATTTGATGCTCGTTTTTGTCATTTTTTGATGTGTGCAGGTGCTGGAAGTGACATTGAAGGGCCATGGTAGCCTCACTCACGCTTTTATGTGGTACACCCAACTCTCGCCTATCGTCAAGAAAATGGTAGACAATGCTGGGTTTGGCGGCTTTGTCTGCTTAGTTTCAAAGAGTACCAACGATCTGGCGCATTTTTATGCTCTTGCTGAGAGATGGTGGGACACCACTAACACTTTCCATCTGCCATTTGGTGAGATGACAATGACGCCTTTTGACTTTTCCATGATTACCGGTTTGAGAGTTGGCGGGAAGCGCTTGATTCTGGACTATTTCTATGAGATTGATCCCGAGGCTGTCGAGATGTTGATTGGGGCTGTTCCCCCTAATCTGGTAGGGCACAAATTTCCTTGCGGCTGGCTTTACCGGGCTTACAGCAGAGGGAATTGCAACCTGAATAATTCTCAGCTTTTGAGGGTATTTCTTCTATATATCCTTGGTTGCTCGATTTTCGTGACACGGAATGACCGGGTGAGCTTGAGGCTCCTTTCTTGCCTGGCGACCATTAATGTAATCCCCTCTTATGACTGGGGCAGTGCTGCCTTGGCCAACCTTTACAAGCATATGGGTGAGGTTTTCTGGGGTGATATCAAATCCACGGGGGTATTCTGGCAAGCTTGGGAGGTATGTACAGCAACCTCTTTTATCTTCTGGCTTTTTGATTTCCGTACTTCTTGTCTTTTATGATTTTTCCTTTGTCTGTGCAGCTTTGGAGCTTTGAGTACCTAAAGATCTTGGCTCCTTTCCCCGCTGATGAATCAGGTAAAGATGAGGACGACATGACTCATGTGCCTTTGTTCCCTCGGGGCTTGAGATGGCAGAGGGATGTTGTTGGGGTAAAGAGCGGGGCTTATCATATTGTTCTCCTCAGAAACTTCTTATGTGGGCTGACAACTGCTAGCGTTGATTGGACGCCTTGGGAGTGCGTTACCTATGCTGCCCCAGAGGAGATACAGGTGGTCAGGCCCCTTGCCTCTTGCCAAGTTCTAATGGAAAGTATCGAAAGCAGGCAATGGTTCCTTGGCGAGCGAGTGTCTTGGCAGGTGGTTGGCGGTCCGCAGTATTGCGTCCCTCATAAGCCTCCTGTGATGGATGCTGATGACCTTTCCGGTGATGCTTTGCTGGCGGCCTTAGCTGGTACTGATGTTTGGGATCACTTCCTCTCTGAGACCTGCTATGAGACTTGCCGTGGCCGCTTCCTGATGCCCAACTTTCCACTCCTGGATGTGAGTTTCTTTTACGTTTTTGTCTCTATCTGTCGCCTATGTTTTTAAACTCATCTTTGCCTAATTTGTTTTGTGCCTACAGATGTATAGGAGGCAGGCTCCTCCAGTTTTCGATCCTACCCCTCCTTGGGACTGTACGGTCAATGTCTTGGGTGCCAATGGTTCTCCCTAGGTTATGGAGGTGCCACGGGTCATATGTGGGTATCCCACTCACCCAGCAGGCGTCCTCAACGTCCCTTGGAGTTATGATGAGGACTGCCACGCCTTGGCAGCTAGCTTATGGTCTTTGGTTCTCATGCGAGACCATCGATTATGTCTCTAATTTTGCGCTCCTTAAAGTTTTGAGGTTCTAACCCTGATTTTGCCCTTGACAGATGGATGGTATGCGATAGTTCGCCACCAGTCAGATGGCGTCCTTGGTAAGTCTCTGACTCAACTTCGCTTTTGTACTTTCTATTGTTTCTCTACTAATTGCTTTTATTTTATTTGTGTGTGCAGTATAGTGGGGATGGTGCTGGCTCGTCGAGGACTGATCCGAGGTGCAGAGGTGGCAGGAGGAGGCCATCGCCGATGTACACTTCGGGTGGCCCGACAGAGGACGAAGAAGAGGAAGACTGAGGATTCCTAAGCGGGAATTTTTGTTTTATCTCCATTTCATGTTTTCAATTGGGTTATACTAGTGAATTTTGTGACTGATGGACAATGTGTAAAATAATGTGTAGGATGATGTGTGGGATGATTTGTGACCTTTTGGCAGAGTGTGATGAGGTTTTTATCTTTTAGGCCGGATAGCTTCCGGTTTGAAGGCGCAGCTGTGTGCTTTATTTTTTTTATTTGGTGATCATGTGACGATATACATATCTGTGTACTGTTATTCTGTGATTGTTGATGTTAATGCGATGAGCAGCCTTGTGATAGTGAGTATGTTTGCCTTGCAGGAGGGATTGTCGGTCAAACAGGGAGGTGCTACCGAAATTTTGAATTTTGCTAGAGCCACGACAGAAAACATGGCATTGCATGATCCTGCTCAACTCATGGCTTGGCTGAACATCACAGATGGTGTGGAATGGATCAACCTTTTTAGCTACGGCTTGACCGAGCTGTTCTCTCTTCGACAGATGGCTTTAAACACCGAGTTCATGCGTGCTGCTATTGTCCACTGGGACCCGGTGAACCATGTCTTCAATTTCAATGGCCTGGAGATATGTCCCCTGTTTAAGGAGTTCTGTGCTATCCTCGGCTTCGATTCTGACTCTGACCTAATTCTTCCTTCTGCTGATACTCCCAGTCACACGCGAGGCTTGGCTGAATACCTGAACTGTTCCACTACTATTTCCCGTCGGCTAATTCATGGTGAGGTTCTTGACATTGCTTCCATCATCTCCCGGTATGCTAGTCCTGGGAATCCTGGCATATATGATGCTACCTGTGGGACCGCTATGATATTGTGCATGACCTTGCACTTTCTCGAGTGCTTCTATCGACTTGGTGCACGTATGCCTTGGGCTTAAATTTAGCAAGAATCCCATGGCCATAGTTCTGGCTGAAACCCTGAATGGTTTGGATCGCGCTTTCAATCAAGGAACGCTTCTTCTTCTGGGGCGCCTTTGGTGTTACAGACTTGGCTCTACGAGCGCCTTCAATCATGGACAGGTAATGTGCCGCCAGTTTATTTTCGCAGGACCGTGCTTCATTCTCATTACACTTCTGCCGATTGGGTTAACATGATGGATGCTTTATCCGAGGCCGATATTTGCTGGATCGTGAGGTGTTGGGGTCTTCATTCTGTGACCACTAGCCTCAGTGATTACCAGAGAGTATGGCTGATGGGTTTAAGAGAGACCTCTTTCTACCATCCTCGCTGATTGGCGAGGCAGTACGAGCGAGTTCAAGAGGGCTGCTACTATTGCTGCTTTCATCAGGGGCTGGGTCGGTCAAGCAAGAGCCTATTTCTAGAGACCTTTGAAGAAATAAAAGACAAATAAAACTAGACTTGACTGACTCTGCTTCTTCCTCCAAGTGTCTTTGATATTTGTGACTGCTTTTTTTTTTTTTTTTTGAGAAGATGACTGCTTTTTGAAAAAGAACTTTTATGTTTTTCTTTATTCCTGCTTATGTAATATTCGAAGTTTGTTCATCGATGAATCTCGGTTACTTTGAGAATCTTATGATTATGTATTTGGCTTTTTTGAAAACATTTGTAGTATGATTTTGATCAGATGTTTGCTTTTGGTACTTGTTTGGGCATGCTAGGACGATTAGAGGCAAACGAGGCGGGTGGCCGAAGTTTGCCCCTAGTTTGGGATATGTATAGTTGTGAGGCAAACGAGGTAGATGACCGATGTTTGCCCCTAGTTTAGAAGAGGTTTAGGCAAACGAGGCGGATGGTCGAAGTTTGCCCCTAATGTGAAGGGTGATTTCTGGGTTATGGTAAGGACCGCGACTTTATTTCTCTCACACGCTCATAATTTTTCCTAGGCACCAGTTAGGTGACCTAGCAAGCTCTTTTCTCTCTTTTGTTATTGCCCACTTTGGATTTAACTCTAATTTTTGCCTAGGCATCCTTTCGGATTTTTGACCTAGCGAGCCATCCTTCTTTTCTTTTTGAAAGTCTGCCTACGTACCCCCGAATGGGGATTAGGTCCAATGTAGTTTAGGCCATGATCGGGAAGAAATGGGTTGATTTTTTGGTAGGTGGGACGACCGAACCAATGTGGTTGCCTACGTATCCCCGAGCGGGAATCAGGTAGAGCGTAGTTCAGGCGACTTGAAGGAAATTGGTTAGAGTCAAGCATAGTACTTTTTGAGGCAATCCATGTTGATTGGCTCTTTGAATTCGACACCATCGAGGTCCATGAGATAGGCCGCTCCTCCAGAAAGGATAGTTTTGATGATATAAGGGCCAACCCATTTAGGTTTGAACTTCCCTCTTGGATCAAAGATCGGGGCTCGTAGTTCTTTCAAGACAAGGTCACCCTTGACAATTTTCCTTGGACAAACCTTTTTATTAAAAGCACGAGCTATGCTTTTTTGATAGATTCGAACATGGTCGACTGTCGCTAGGCGTTTTTTCATCTATGAGAGCCAATTCTTCGTACCTTTCCCTTAACCAATCCGATTATGATATTTCACATTCTGCCATTACTCGCAAGGATGGTAACTCTATCTCAACCAGAAGTACTGTTTCCATACCATATACCAATGAGTAAGGAGTCGCTCCTGTAGACGTCCTTATCAATGTTCTATATCCCCAAAGTGCAAATGGTAGTTTCTCGTGCCAATCTTTGTAAGTATTGGCCGACTTCTGCAGTAAGGTTTTGACATTCTTGATTGCAGCTTCGACTGTCCCATTGGTTTTCAGCCTGTATGGTGATGACTTATGATGAGTAATTTTGTATTCCTCGAACAGATTCCTGACTTCTGCTTTGAAATGACTTCCGTTATCTAAAATAATCTCATGGGGGACTCCATAGCGGTAGATGAGATTTCTCTTGATGAATTTGGCCACCTCCTTGGCCCCCAACTTGGTATAAGATGCGGCTTCTACCGATTTTGTGAAGTAGTCAATGGCCACCAAAATGTATCGATTTCCATTCGAGGCTTTTGGAATGATTTCACCGATGATATCGATTCCCCAGGTTGAGAATGGCCAAGGAGAGGTCATGCTGTATAGAAGAGATGGCGGTACATGCATCATGTTCATATGGATTTGGCACTTGTGACACCTTCTTACGTATTCGCAACAATCTTTCTACAATGTTGTCCAGTAGTACCCTTGTCTTACAATCTTCTTGGCCAGCATGTGACCGTTAATGTGTGGACCGCATACCCCCTCATGTATTTCTTCCATCATTCTTCTGGAGCTTTTTCCAAACAAGCAAGTCAGGTTGTGACCATTGTACCCTTTCTTCAACAATTTTCCCTCACAAATATTGAATTGCGCTACGAATCTTCAAATTGCCCTTTTGTCTTTCTTGGTAGACTCTTGGGGGTACATTCCCTTTTCTATGAAGTCCCAGACATCCTGATACCACGGTGTCTCACTTTCTTCTTCGATTGGGTGATTGTGCTGAATGAAGGCTTGTACCTTTCCTCAATTATCAGGGGCATTATTTTGACTCCCACAAGGATTTGAATCATAGAGGCTAGGGTAGCCAATGAATCTGCTAACTGGTTCTCTTCCCTGGGTAGGTAAAAGAACGTCACACATTTAAACTGCTTCTTGAGCCCATCGAGATGGTCATGATAGGGTTTCAACCTTTCTTCTTTCACCTTCCACTCCCCTGGCTTGTGACACAATGAGGTTGGAATCTTCGAAGACATCTAATTTCTGAATTTTCAATTCTATGGCCGCTTCCATTCCCAAAATGTATGCCTTATACTTAGCAGTATTGTTGGTAGAGTTATAATTGAGCTTGACTGCCAGTGGGGTGTGGTCCCCATTTGGTGATACCAGAATCATTCCTACCCCATAGCCCTTCATGTTGGCTGCTCCATCAAAGTACAACCTCCACTCCTCCTCTTTGATTTCCATGATATTTTCGTCCGGAAATGGGAAGTCTCCATTTTCTTCGGAGTCAACATCATGCTCCGTAAGATGCTCAGCTACAGCTCTTCCTTTCATTGATTTGCTTGTTACATATTTGATATTGAATTCAGATAGTAGAAGTAGCCCACGAGATATACAACCGGTCAGCGCGGGTTTTTCGAGGAGGTACTTTAGAGGATCCATACAGGATATGAGCACAACCGAAAAGGCTAGCATGTAGTGCCTTAATCGGCGGGTGCACCAGACTAAGGCCCAATATGTTTTTTCGAGGGTGGAGTAATTGAGCTCGTACCCAGTCATCCTCTTGCTAAAGTAATATATGGCTTTTTCGGAGTGGCTTTCTTTTCCTTCTTGGGCTAGCATGCAATCCATGGTATTTTCGAAGACAGATAGGTAAAAGAATAAGGGCTTGTGAGGAGTGGGTGGTGAAAGGATGGGCAAATTTTGAAGGTAGGCTTTTATTTTATCGAAAACGGCTTGGCATTGGTCATCCCATTGGAACTTCTCTTTTTTTCTCAACAATCGGAATAAAGGATCACATGTAGTTGTGAGTTTGGAGATGAAGCGGCTGATAAATTGGATTCTTCCAAGAAACCCTCTTACTTCCTTTTCATTCTGTGGTGATGCCATTTCTAGAATTGCCTTGATCTTAGAGGGATCCACCTCTATCCCCCTTTGTGTGATGAGAAAACAGAGGAGCTTACCGGAGGTCACACCGAAAGTGCATTTCTTTGGATTCAGCTTCAACTTGTATTTGCGCAACCTTTCAAAAAACTTTTCTAGTGCCACCAGGTGTCCTTCTCTATCCTTTGATTTTACGATCATGTCATCTACGTATACTTCTACTTCTTTGTGAATCATGTCATGTAACAGGGTGGTGGCAGCTCTCTAGTAGGTTGCTCCAGCATTCTTGAGTCTGAAAGGCATTAATCTGTAGCAGTAGGTTCCCCACGGTGTGGTGAATGTCATCTTTTCCCGATCTTTCGGTGCCATTAGGATTTGATTGTACCCTGAGAAACCATCCATAAATGATAGTAGCTCATACCATACGGTGTTATCTACTAAAATATCGATGTGGGAAAGAGGGAAGTCATCCTTTGGACTAGCTTTGTTTAGATCACGGAAGTCGACGCATACACAAAATTTTCCATCCTTTTTGGGGACTGGCACGATATTGGCAACCCATTCTGGATACTCGGTAACAATGATGAACCCTGCTTTGAATTGTTTCTCCACTTCTTCTTTGACCTTGAGTGCCCATTCTGGCCTCATGCGCCTCAGTTTCTGCTTGATAGGTTTAGAATTGGGGAGGAGAGGAATATGATGTTGGACAATGTCGGGATCGACCCCAGGCATGTCCTCGTAAGACCAAGCAAAAACATCTTTGAATTCTATTAGTAAGAGAGTCAATTTTTCTTTTTTTTTTTTTTTTTTTAAGAATTGAGCCAATTTGCATAATTTGTGGATTATCTATTTCATCTAGGTTAACCAATAAAGTATCTTTGATTATTTCATAAGCAGGTGGCTTTTCAATTAGTTGTTTTAGTTCAATTGGGAGATCCTCGGAGGGATTTGTGCATTCACAACTATTAGATATGGAGGAGTAAGTAGAATTGTCTTTTATTTCATTCATGGCAGGTGGAGTGACTACATCAGACAGTAGTGGGCTTATAGTAGCCGACTCTGGTACAGACTCGATAATTAGAAGTACAGACTCTGGGGGAACAGGGGATAGGGAGACATAAATAGATGACTCTACAACCTGGTTGCTTAGACCCTCCTCAGTTGGCTTGATCTGACCATCTTGGCTCTTGGCCCTCTTTCCTTCATTCTCTTCAGCGAACTCTTCCCACATTTTCTCGATGGCTTCAGTGTCCAGATACTTCAACCAGTCTTCCTTTGGGGTTTTTTCAACTTCTTCGGGATAGAATGGATCTTGATAGGGGGGCCTTTCACAGTCAGCGAATATTTCCAGCCCAGGGTACCTTTTTCCAGTGGCCTGATGGATCCAAGGTTCTGGGAACCCAAAATAGGGGAAATCATCCCCTTCTTTGATGAATTGCCCATTCAAGGTTTTACGGTATGGTGGGAGACTCCTCACTCTTTTCTTCATGGCCTCTGTAGTTTGATGTCTTCTTCAGTGGGCTTGTACCCCAACCCAAAAGTGCCTTGTTGCCCTTTGATCTGAGGGAACTCACGAATCCCTTGCTGGCGTTGGCCCAATCCTATTCCAGGGAAGTAGTTCATTTTGCGGACGATGTTGACAACTACAGACTAGATCTCGGGGAACCTGTCTTCATCATTGATCATGTGGACTTCTTCCATGAAGAATCCTCCGATTTCTCCTTCTTCTAGCTCAGGTATTTGGATTTCAAAGATGGGAGCGTAGTTTGGAAAGGCTTCATTACCCCAACTATTATCGAGGATGATTTTCACCTCCTTATCATGAATGTACTTGATCATTTGATGCACAGTGGATGATACAGCTTTGTTGACATGCAGCCAGGGCCTTCCAATCAACAAATTGAATAAGGCAGGTATGTCCATAACTTGAAAGATTTTAGTGCTAACCAAAGATCCTACCCGGATTTAGAGAGAAACAGTCCGCATCACATTTCTCTTGGTGTTATCATAGGCCCTCACGGATTGCACAGATGGTGTGATGTCAAGGATGTTCACCCCCAAGGCGGTGGCGGTCCTTAGAGCACAAACATTTAAGGCAGAGCCTATATCGACCAGACAGAATGGCACCTGCTGTCCCTTACATTCAACAGTGACGTATAAAGCTTTGTTATGTGTAGACCCTTCTGGCGGCAGGTCTTCGTCAGAAAATGTAATGATTGGGTCAGGGGTGAGTGCGCCCAAGAAAGCCACTATGTCTTCTGGTGCAGCGTTAATGGGGACCTCAATTCCAGCCAAGGCATTCAATATGGCTTGCCTATGCTTGGAGGATGTTACCATGATGTCCCACATCGAGAGATGCGCTTAGGTTTTCTTTAACTGCTTTATCAACTCATTCTCTTCTTTGATGATCTCATCCATTTCTTCCTTCCCTTTGTCTTTGACCGGACTTTTTTTGATCACTTCAGTGGTAGGCTGCGAAGGCTGATAATGACGGCCTGACCTAGTCAGATGATCAATCTCGGCAGGAGTAGGCCCTTCTACAGTCCCATCTTCTTTGAACCAGTCACAATCTGTTCCCACAAATGGTTTCTCCGGCTCGTTCTAGATAGAAGCATCGCTTTCACTGTCGGGATCATACCATTTGAGGTCTACTACCCCTAGATTGTGTTCTTCCAAGAAGAATAGATCTTGTTCATCAGCCAGCTGTTGTTGCCACTCATCATCCCCTCCTTTAATTAGATGAATTCCCACAGATTCTGGGATGTCAATGAGGGGTAAAGGATGACCTAAGGGGGTGATATAGGTAGCAGGGTTGAAGGATACATGGTTGGACTCAATGAGGCTGATATTTTGGTGGTTTGGTAGAGGATTTTGAGTGATATGGGGCAGCTTTGGAGTTGGCTTAATGATATTCTGGTCAATGAGGTCTTGGATATCATGGCGAAGGCGCATGCAATCATCAGTATTGTGGCCAAGGGCTTGGTGGTAGGTGCATCTTTTGGACATATCATAGTTCGGTGGGAGCGGGGTATTTCGAGGCTGGAGTAGTTGGAGGTGGCCCTTTTTAAGGAGGCGATCTAAGGCTGAGGAGAGGGGGATTTTTAATTTGGCAAAGTTGCGAGGAGGCTTCCTCGGGAAAGGGCGATTGGAGGAGTTAGCTTGGTTGGGAGGTTGGTACATCCTATGAGAGTAAGCCATAGGTTGACTGCTAAGGGCATTGACATCCGAAGGGTTGCGGGAGTAGTTGGGCATTTTTGACTGACTCGGAGGCTTTTCTTTTTGATCTTTCTTTCCCTTATGGCATCTTCGATTCGAGTCCCAACTTCAAATAATTCCTCAAAGGTGGAGATAGACTAGTAAAATAATTTCTTATGGTAGAGTGGTTGCAGATTCCGAATTAGCATCCTTACCTGTTCCTTTTTAATCGGCTGGTGGGTCATTTGGGCTACTTTATTCCTCCATCTGCTCATAAATGCGGCGAATGATTCATTGTTGTTCTGCTGAGTTGTTTCCAAATCTCTGATAGTGACATCAAGTTCTTGGTTGTAGGAATCGTGATCAACGAATACCCAAACTATGTCTTCCCATGCCCGAGTTTTGGAAGCTTCCAAGGTAAGAAACCATGACAGTGCAGACTTCGCGAGAGTTTGTGGGAACAGCATTGCAATGTGCTCATGAGTGCAGTCCATTGATTGAAAAATGTTCATACACAGCTTTACGTGGCTCTTCGAATTTTCGGTTCCATCAAAACGGTCAATGGCAGGCATCTTGAAGTTTTCCGGCAGCTTCAGCTTAACATGCTCAAAAAGTCCTTCCAAGTCTAGCATGTAATCATCAACCCCTTTACTCTTCCTCAATACGCTTTCTAGCTTGTCGACTTTGTCCATTTTCTCTTAGAACTTTTTCTCATATACGGGCAGTGGGCCCCCCTTGAAACCAGTCTTCTTCTCCGTTGTTCTTGGGATGCGGTACGAATCTGAATGGTGGTGGTGGGAACTCAGGGGGACACTGCTGCCACTGCTGTTTCAATTCTTCCATAAACTTCAGGACCTGGGCCAGGCTGTCGGATTGCTGACTTATGGTGGCTCCCAATTCGATGACCTTGTTTTCTAGCTCTTCCTGATTTATGCTGAAATAACTTGTTGGGTTGATTCTGACCAAACGATTATCTGAATTTCTGACCCAGGACGAAGATCCCAGCTGTTGGCTTTGAGAATCTATAGTGACCCTACAGATTCGAGAGGATTTGTATCAGATTTTGACAGTGATGACTTTAGATAGACAAATGACAGTGATGTTAACAAACGTGGACTGACTTGTGTACAGCCTGACTGAAACAGTGCGTGTAGACCGATAGGAAAGGTGCATCCAAATGAGACAAGCACGCGGATGTAAGCCTTAATCTATATGATGCTCCTATTTCTAACAGATAGCAGTTAAACAAATAAGGTCTAAACCATATAGAGTGTGCCAACTTTACTTTCTAGTATGATCACCAAGGGATAACAAAGGTTATGAAGTCTTCTAGGAGAGATTGGGCATTTCTGGTTGGTTTAGATAGAGTTTCGGAGAGAAATTGGCATTTCAGGGCATTTCTGGTTGGTTTGGACAAAGTTTCTGGCATATGGTTCTATCTGGGATATCCGGACAGAGTTTCTGGGAGAAACAGGTTAATATGGTTATATCTAGGATATCCGGACAGAGTTTCTGGGAGAAACAGGTTGATATGGTTATATCCGGGATATCTGGACAGAGTTTCTGGGATAAACTGGTTAATGTGGTTATATCTTGGATATCTGGACAGAGTTTCTGGGAGAAACAGGTTGATATAGTTATATCTGGGATATCTGGACAGAGTTTCTGAGATAAACAGGTTAATGCGGTTATATCTAGGATATCTTGACAGAGTTTTTGGGATAAACTGGTTAATATGGTGGGAGTATGTGATGATGGTGATCATACTGTCTAGCAGGTTTTCATACTCCTATGTTTTAGGACCGACAAACAAGGTTTACGGTGTATATCTTTGTGAGCATGGACCAGACATCCTTGTTATGGTGCCTAGGCAGGTCAACTCAATGTGATCACATGTGAGTGATTGCCTTGGGAATCATAAGAAAGAGGTTCTGCCTCATGCCACATAAGCGTCTACACCGCACAGGTAATCCCGTCAGGGCATACAGCAGTTATATCACATTGTCCTATCTGAAAAGATAAATGAACAGTCCTATGAAAGGCTCTACAGGAATCTATATGCAACGGCTGGGTTTAGTCAGAGAGGGTCCATTGACGAGAGTTCCAATATACCCTCAGAGAGACAGTACGGAGGTTTTTACTCGTTTTGATATACCTTGGAAGGTATAGTATCAACGGTGACTTATGCCCTGGCACGGCAAGACCTGAACAATGTCAGCGTCGCGTTTGAGACACAGTCGGAGAGGGGGAAATGCAAGAGTGCAGTACGGTGAACCAGACACAGTAAAAAGATGATTTTAAGGATGCTTCTTATGAGTCAAACCTCTGCATTATTTTGTTTTAGAATAAAAATCCCCAGCAGAGTCGCCAGATTGTGGACACGCGGAATCGCTCATCCACTCTTTGTTTTGATTGAGATTGTTTTGAAAGGAAAAGAAAAGGTCTGTTGAAAACAGATACAGAGTCGCCACTTGGTCTTTAAGGAACCAAGAAACCTAATTTGACTCACCCAAACGGATAAAGGGCACCGGCCTTTCATAACCAAAGAACTTGGCTTGGGGTTTTGGTACGAGAGATGAAGGAGCCTTTGTCACGACTAAAACACCCTCAACTCACCTCGTCTTTCGACGGGCCTCAATTAGCATCCGAATAATCATCTTATACTATGTATGGTTTGATAATTAATACTATGATAGGTATATTACATCACATAAGAAACTTGAAATGGAAGATCTACAGATAAAATATCATTCATAAGATCTAAGCCAAGTATCACACAATGCAAAGTGAAAGATCACATGAACAAACCTAGGAAAAATTGTCTAATCACGTATCAAGTAATAAATATTTCCTAATCTAAGGGGACATGAATTGTTCTTGAAACAAATAAACAAATAAATCAAAATATGCTTAACAAGCTAGAATGATGCATGTTAATCTTTAAGGAAAGAAGACCTCTCGATCCCCGAGACAGATGAGAAAGGAAGATTAGATCGAGGAAAAGCATGGACGTATGATCCAACTCATTCCTTATAATCTTCTTAGATTAGGAGCCACAAAAGTCCCAAATCTTGCATGAATGCAATGTATGATCCTAGAATGTGCAATGGTTGTGGTGTGTTTATGTACCTGGACTTTCTAAAGTGACTTAGAAGTCTAAAACATGAATGAATGCATAGAGGAAATCATCATGGGATATGTACAAATATAGTATGGACCACTTCCTAAGATATGAACTAATTTGAAGTGCATAAAAGCATCAAATCAAAGAATGAAAGTAAAAGAATGCTTGCTGTGAATAGTGGACAGAACAGTGACTTGATCTTGTGGAAAATGAAAGGTAGGATTAGGAATGTTTCAATGCATGATTTTTATATGGAGATTATCCTTAGTGTGTCTAGAACACAAATCAAAAAGCCAATCCTCAATAACTATCACAGATTGAGAGAAATCATATAAACAATAGAGGTTACTCAGAAACAGAGTCCGTACTGTTGACTGAAATGTTGGAAAATCTTAGAAAATGAAAGCAAAAGATCTAGAGGCCCATATTATACATTAAGTTCCCTAAGACACTGAAGTTCAAGGGAAAAATGAGTTGGGACCACTCATTTTGGAAAAGTTTTCTGTAAAACAAGTGGAAATTCAACCAAGCTGCTGTGACAGCAAAATCAGAATATCTGGAGAGAATGTTTGGGTCCAAATGGACCACTTTCAAGTGCTTTCAAGTCAATCCAAAAATCATGAGTGAGGTAGGAAGACTTTCCAAGTGGTCTTGTATCCCTACCTTGAGTATTGAACTCAGAATAATTCTTTGAAATTAAACAACTCACTGTTTTGAAGGTTTTTGAGAATACAAGGTTTATTTCTTGAAATCCAAGTATTGGGGGTTTTAGGAGAGCTTTGAAATAGGGGTTTGAAAGCATATTTTCAATACTTAATGAAGATTATAACCACTTAAAATGTCAACATTCGACTCACATCAAGAACCTCCAAGATTATTGGAGAGTATTATTTCCACTTTAAAGACAACTTCATGAATACATAGGAATGTATTGAAGTTGAAATCATCATCTATCAAACATGTTTTTGAGGTCAAGAGCTACTATCCATAAGGATTCACTCACCTCAAACTTCATGTCATCATCTAGATATGATAGACCAGTAAGTAAATAAAGAAAACAAAAAGAAATGAGGTAAGAGAAGATAAGCAAATATAAACAAGCAAATAGATAGCAATCAATAGATGATACTCATGATGATCTTAGACTTATAGCTTGATGTTTCACTCATGTATGGTGACTTTGGACATGGAAGTAGCTTTCTCTCTTATAAATACCCACTAGAATGGTAGTTGGGTGTATTGAATGTGAAGTAAAATAGAAGTAATGAAGTAAAAACAAAGTTTAAAACTCACTTTCTTGTTTGAAAATCAAAGAAGGAAGCTTCTTTTCTCTCTATTCTAACCTAATCTCTACAACTTTCTCTCTAAAACTTTTCAAAGCTTGCATTTGACACTCCCAAAATGAGAAGTCAAGGGGGGGTTTATATAGGCCAATTTAGGGGTGGTTTTGGGGTTTTTGAAGTACTCCCATTGATCCCAAACATCTGTGAACATAGAACTACGTCGTTTTGGTCTCTAATTAATCCATTTGAACCCCAAAAGTATAACACCCACATTTGTGTCTTATGACACATGGTTGAGTGAGTTTTGTCTCACGAGTTGATTTGGGTGTCTATATTAGAGAACCCTTTGAAACTGTTGTGATTGAAGATTTGTTGTTGTGAAGTCTCTCTGAATGTGAGACGGTCACTGTGGAACACTTAAATGCTTATCTGAAAATAAATGTTTACCTGTGTATTTCAATATCTGTATTATTTTCTGTCTTAGAATTTATTTCTGTTGTTAAATTTAGTATCCTGGTGAGAACGAATGAACACGCTATTAATTTGGTAGGCTAATTAGCAACTTCGGAAACGTCATGTAGAAATTCGCGTTTTAGCGACCAAACGAAACTTAGTCGAAAACTTTTATAATTTTGAAGTTTCACTTATAAAGCTGTGAATAAGCTGTATAGAAAGTTTCAGAGACTAAATAGGAGTTTTGAAAACTCGTGGGGAGGTAAACGTAATTTCCAAAGAGTATTGCCTATATATAGATAGAGATGAGTTGAAATATTTCACAAAGCTTAACCTAAAGCTCAAGAAGGAGGCCAAAAGGGGGCTAAAGGGGATTTTTGGAGTTTAGAGCTTTGCGACGCCAAACGACGACCTTCCGTCAGTCTGTTTCCGCCTAGATTTTATATTCGAGCTCTTCGAGGTAAGAGCTTCGTTTTGATACCTATTAGGGCCTGTTTGGCTAAGTTTTCCGAAAATTTATTTTCTAGAATTTTTCATAAAAGTTGATAAATGGAATTCTGATCCATAGGAATTGTACTAGACGGACTTCTGCACGTTCTTTGTGCACGGGTTTTCTTCAGATTGAATTATAGGAGCGTTATTTGGAGGTGAGTGATTCAACTATGTTTTTGGAATGATTTCTTGACATGTATTCATGTTTTGTGTGAATAGCATGTATTAATTTTTAGAGATATATTGTGTAGTTCATATTGGGCATTTATATTGATAAGTAGGCTCAATAGCACGGTGATATGTTTTGATTACCGCGAGTATGGTGATATGTATTTGAGCATGTTAAGTTGCTTATTTGGGTCAGAAGGAGCACGTGGTCACCGTGCCATTTTGTGGAGCCGATATAGGCATTAAGGTCGCACGATTGAAGAGAAGAATCATGGGTCTTACCCTTTCGCGTGGACTTATTGGCGAGGAGTCGCGGATTGGGAGTATGGACGGGCACGTGAGTCTCCGGCGACTAGTATGAAATGTAGAGATGTGAATGCGGACATGTTTATCATTCATGTACATATATTGTTTTATTCACTAAGCATTAGCTTAAACAAATCGAAATATGTGTGGTTATTCAAATAACCATTGCAGGTGTAAATGCTGGCGAGGAATCGCAGAAGTGAGAACGAGGGTTGGGAGTTTGCTTGGGAGGCAACTTGAATGTTAACCTTGTAGTTTTGGGACAATAGGATGTTGTAATAAGAAATTTTATCGTTTTAACTTATGTTTAACTTCGTGTGATAGAATGGATTTTAAACCGTTGTAATAGTTAGTGACATGTTGTAATCCTAGGTTCACTTTGGTTTGAGTTTGGATTGAGTGATTGATCCTTGGCGAAAATTAGGAAGCTTTTAAAACTTGAAATTCTGCAGAATGTGCTGCTGCCAGGGGAGCAGTCGACTGATCCCTGCTTCAGTCGACTGGATCCGTGTATCTGTTAGCTACTGCTTCTTATTATAGCAAAAGCAGTCGACTGGGCCCCGCCTCAGTCGACTGGACCTCTGAAGTTTTGTGCTCATTTTGGTTCTGCTTGATTCAATCGACTGAAGGTTGAAGGCCCAGTCGACTGGACCCCAGTCTCAGTCGACTGGAATTGCTATTAAACCCTTTTGAAAACTCCCTGCCTTCTTCCGTCGACTGAGCAGCCGACTGAGCAGTCGACTGAGGGTCTCGACCCAGTCGACTGAACCTCTGATTTTGAAAAGTGTTTTGTTTTTCCGCTGCGTGTGTTCTTCAAACCTAATTTTGGGAACGTTAATGAATTGGTTTAGCCTCGGTGGCGTGCCACGGGCTCCGGTTCTGCTATTGTGGGACCGGGCTGTGACAAAAAGAAATTGAAAAAATGGACCATTCTGGGGGAGAGTGCCGCAGCGGCAGTGGGCCAGTGCCGTGGCGGCGCTGCTCCTCATTCGTCCAGATAATCCTTTTTAGGTCCCCAGAGGTTCCGGTATTCGCGAAAAGGCCCTATTTCGTCCGAAATTCACAGAAAATGTATACGATTTCCAAATTGAGGTTGTGATATACCGTTAGAAAGGTAATGAAGTCTAATTTACATAAAAAAAAAATTGTTCAGAGATGGGTCACTTTGAAAAGTTTTGCGGTATTTGCAATAAAAGCCGATTTGATCGCCTTTTTTAACTTCAAAAATTCAAAATAAATTCGTTTTAGATCCAGGAATTATGTACGATATACCGTTGGAAAGCTATTGACCTCTAGTACTTATGAAAAATGATTGAAAATTGTTGCAGCGCTCCGGTTTTAAAGTTAACTTTTGGTCAAACTGGTCAAACCTGGGATTTTCGGGAAGTCCTAGGAACCTCCGGGAGCTCCTAGGAGCTGACGATATCGTCTGATTTTCTTTTAAAACTCGTTTTAGTATTTTCCACATGATCTAGAATGATCCTAAAACTTTTTGGAGAATTTGGATGATTTTGGTCAAACCTCGGTCAAATCTGGTCAAACCTGGTCAATCCTTTGTCAAACTGATCAACGGGGACTTTCTGAGAACTTTCGGAACTTTTGGGGGTCTCTGGGAGCTGACGATTTCATCTGGTTTTGCTTAAAACTCATTTGATGACTTTCCTTACGACATAGCATGTTTCCAGAACTTTTGGTCCAAATCTGGGAGTGTTTGGGCTTTCAGGAGCATTTTGGTCATTCTAAGCATTTTGAGAGATAGAACTAACTTCCAGGGGTCCTTTTGAGTCTTTTTCGATCATTATGAACCACCAAGCTATGGGTCTCCTAAATTGATAGTCGACAAAATGGGGTATGTAGACACCCCGATTTTGACCAACCGTCAAATCCAAGGATTGGTTACCTCTTAAGATCGATGATGACGATGATTGGTGAAATTCGAAGATTTTCCAGAAGATTCAAATTCTTCAAAGATTCTTCAAGTAAAGTTTCAAAACCAAAGAAAAAATAAAAAAAAGGAGAAATCGGGTATTCAAAGAGAAACCTGAACGTTGAAGAACGTATGAGGAAATCAGTCTGAGAATACCTTAAAAAAAATAATAAATATATATATAGTAATGATAATAAGATACATAAAATAAAAGGAAGAGAGAGATAGAAGAAAAGGAAGAGTTCTAAAAAATATACATATAAGGAGAAAGTGAAAAAAAGAATTTTGAAAAAGTCTTGAAAAGAAAAGAGAAAAAAGAAGAAAAAAAAAAAAGAGAAATAAAAGGATATATGGGAATGTATACCATGCATATGGGTACATTTTAATAAAGTACATTGCAAATATAAGTACATTAGTATATACTTTACTAGATAAATTAAGTTTATGTTAATATATATGTTGAGATTTAAAGAGAGGGCAAAATTCTGTTAGCCGCGGCACGCGGGAAAGCCGGCGGCACTCAGTCCGGCATTCAGTGAGTGCCGCCCGGCACTCAGTGGGTGCCGCAGGCTGTCATCGAGTGCCGCGCCTGTAACAGAATGCTTTTCTCACATGTTCTAAAATAAAACTTTGCACATGGGTTTCCACCCGAATTTACCCATTTAACCTTGTCATGTTGGTTTATATAAACAAACCTTCATCTCCATTATGGGGACTTTTACTCTTACTTTTGAATTTTTCACTTAAAATCTTAGAGAGATACAAGAGAGAGAGAGAGAGAGAGAGAGAGAGAGAGAGAGAGAGAGAGAGAGATCTAATAGAGAGAGAATTGAGAGAAGAAAGAAGAGTTTTCTTGAAGAATTGGAAGAAGGATTTGAAGATTGTGGAAGAGCTTTCCAAGAAATTGAAGAAATCCTTGAGGTCATATAGGTAACCTCTCAATCCTTGGTAGAATTATATGAATTCAATCACAAGTTCATAGTTCTAGGAACTTTACACATTTTCAAAACCTCTCTTCCTACCCCATTTCATCACACACCACTTAGAGCTTGTGATTGAATTTCATAACATTTCATTAATTTGGGTCCAAAAGAGAGCCTTGGATTTATGAATAAAAGAGTTTTGACTTGAAATTTTCAAATAACCTTTGATTTCATTTCTTTTGTTTATATTCTTCTCATGGGATCTATGAGATTTTCAATATCTCATTAGATTTCTTTGAGTTTGATCCTCTAGTTCCTTATGATCCTATGATTTATATGGGGATTAAAGTGAATCCTGGTCATCTCTACATATAGTTGGTTGAATCCAAGTCTTAACTCATGACTTGGATCTCCCTATTAGGAATCTTATGGAATCCATACTATATTCCATAGAGATTTGAGTAAATTTAGGTCTCATTGAGTCTCCAAGGATCATTAATTTGAGAGGAGAATAGTATATCATAGTTCTAAATTCCTCAAGGATCATATGTTTGAGAGATGATTTAGATGTAAGTTTTCATAGGTTGTTTGTTGGAATCTAGAGAACTTGAATATTCAAGAGCTCATAAGATTGAGTAAGACCTTAGGTTTCTCTTGTTGTGAGATCTATGATGGGAATCCATTAAGGCTAAATCTATGAATCTCTTCATGTTTCATTATCTAATCCAATAAGCATGATCATACTTGATCCTAGTTCTCTCTAGAGTTATGGATCAAGTTTGATTCGAAATATGAACATCAATTTAACAAAGGTGCAGTGAATCCATAAACCAATTATGATCAAAGATTTTCTATAGGATCACGGTTCATTGGAATTGGATGAGACCAATTGGAGGTTGTTCATAACCCATTTAAGTACCTCTGTAATTTTTGTTTTGATGAAATTCCATGTCGAAGATGGCTTGGTCTTATGATTTCAAAACATGCAACTCTCTGTCCAAAATTTCAGAACAGTAAGTCCGTTTTGAAATTAATAAATCAGAACCTTAGTAGAGTTTCCCAGGTCTCTAATAATTTTTTAAGTACCTTAATGTGTTAGAAAGATACCCTAAAAATATCTAAGTGTTTCTCATTTTTTTACTATTTTTAGAAAATCGTACAAGATCTCTGGACAGAGAGTTGCAGATTCCTGAGTGATGTCTAGTGTTTTCCATATTCCCAGAGATCTAACCGTTCAAACCTTGATTTTCTTTTTGGGTTAGAAACTAGACTCATAGAGGCATATCATATCCAAAAATCATTAAGAACCAACCGCTGTAAGTATGGTTTTTCTACCTTTTAAAATCTGGTCTGCTCTCTGTAATTTAGGAAAAACAGTCACTGTTTTTGTCTAGTCTCATTGATTTTAACTTAAATGGTTTCCTAATATCTTGGGACCCAAATCATGTTTTGAATAATGATCGTTTAGCTTAAATCCAGAGGCTAAGTGATCCAAATTAGTGAATAAATTCATATCTCATTCTTGTTCATATTCATTCATTCATTCATGTACATTGATGCTTATGATTAGAACTAGTTATTGGATAAAGTTGGACTTAGTTGAACCTAATTGAACATAACCATGGATTCCTTATGATCATGTCGGGATTATAGCACCCCTATATGGACATCACATTGGCTCTTCGTTGAGACTTGTATATCTATAGAGATGCTATGGCTCCAATTAATCAAAAGGAATTCATAGTTTTATCAATTCTTCCTCTACTTGATAGATCTAAGCTAGAGATTTAGGATTGATTATTTGATATCATATTATTGCGTGAAGCATGTGGAATAACCTTTGTTTTGTAGCACTTTGGAGGTATGACTTCTTATCTCTTCTCTAGTTTATTTCATTTGTTGATTTTATTAATTTTTCGACTCCATGCGCGACACCTTAGCTTAGGTCTTGCCTTGTGTGCATATGTGATTAGAGACATTTTTCCTAGGATTTCTATTCCTTGTATGCATTGCACGTTTCCCATTTCGCGGTTGGATCCCGGGTAAGTTCTCTAGTTCCCTACTTGTATATCATTTTGCTTTTTACTTGAATTATGTGGCTTATGAATGATATTTTATCGTTAGCAATTTTGCACCCTTTTTGACATGCTTGTGATATGTATACTTATATCTATGTATTAGTTTAGGGCATGCTTAGATTATTAATATGATTAAATAGGATGATGAGTAGAGGCCGATCACGAGATAGGATGAAAGGGGGTGTTTTAGTCCGTCGGGCTCCTTCCCCTTTCATTCCATAATCCCCGGACCCAGATTATCTTTGGTTTCGTAAAAGATCGGTTGCTTTTAAAAATGGTTTCTTAATTTTCCTAAAAAAATTAAGTGGTGACTCTTTGAATTTGAATTTGAAAATTGTTTTAACAAAAACAAAACAAAAGTGGGCCCAAATGCCGGTATCCACAATCTGGCGACTCTGCTGGGGATCGAACCCAGAATCTATGGTTTGGCAGACCAGAATTTCTGATTTTGGGTTCACTCGAGGATTAGACTTGAAAGCATCCTTTTAATCGAATTAATTAATTTTTGTGTGCCCGTTGCATTGCACTTGCATGTCTTGCCAGTCGATTGCACGGAACTATGACCTTGGAGGCTCAGGGCAACCCGGTCGGTCAAGCCATCATGGGACTGTGTGGTCACCCTTGATCTCGTACCATGTGTTGGTATATGAAGCATTCTATTGGGTGTGTGTCAAGGGTCCCTTATTTGACCAAACCCAGCCTTTGCATAATAGCTTCTATAGAACCCTTCGATCTCAGGAAATCAATTCTCGATTAGGAAGTGCTAGGGAGTTTTGTATGCCCGAAAGGGATTATTTGAGATGATGACGATGCTTGCTTGATGAAAGATGTTTAACCTTTAATCACCTTTTAGCAATTCCTTCTCATGTCCCACGACATTTGGGAACATGCTGAATCTTGATTATATGATTACATCTCTTATATCTTGTTAGCTAGGCATCATTGACCTTGTATGCATCTGAATTCATGAAGAGTACGACAACAATCTGATCATGTGATCCTCCTACTCAAAGAATTTTAAATACGTCTTTGGAAGCAAATAGATATTTGCTATCTTTATTACAAGGTATTCAATCGCTCTTTCAAAATCTTTGGAGTTCGCTTTTTGATTAAAATTTCAAGTCAACCATCTTTGAAGGAAGAACCCAAAATTCTTGGAACCCAAAATTCTTGAAAGATTTTGAAAAGTTTTACCAACTAAAGAAATGCTTTTCAAAGCAAAATTTTGACCCAATCACCTTTTGGTTAAGGAATATAATCCAAAATGTTGAAAATTGTATTTGAGAAATCTCCACAATTAAAGAAATCATTTTCAAATGAATTTCAAAGCAAAGTTTCAACCCAATCATCTTTTGTTGAGAAATGTTGTTTCCTTCAAAGGAAAGCTTCCTAAGAATTTGAAAGATCCCATCATCTAGGGAAATGCTTGTTAAATGAATTTCACAAGTTCTAAAATTTTCAAACTTTGAAGGGGTGAAGAGGATCACAATGAAAGGAGAAATTAGCGCACTCGACATGGGTGAGGATTTTATGTGCTTATGTGTTTATGTGTTAGGATTAGAATTTTCTTTCTTTGACATATAGAATAGGCACACACGCACTCATTCATTGCATCCGGATGACATATGGGCCATTCATAAAAAAATTTCTTCTGCAAACAAAATGACAAAATAAAGAAATTTTCTTTGATTTTAAAAGAATAAAATGTGATTGTAGGTAAAAGATAGAATCATCTATGAGCACGATCTGGTACAGATATTCTACTACAAGGTTAGTAAGAAAAGAGATGGCACAAGAAGCAAATGCAAGAGAGATAGCAGAACTGAGGGCCATAGTGGAACAACAGGCAGTTCCAATGACTAGGATGATGACCATGGTGGAAGCACTAGCCCGACAACCACCAATTGTTGATCCTCCCCCACATTGTAGGGAGGATGATTGGTTCGATGATCAAGAAAGGGCTGAAGCACCGAGGGCAAAAAAGGAAAAGATGGAAAAAGAAAAGGCTGAGAGACCGAGAAAGTAGAAAAACTGGAAAGGGTAGTCCGAAAGGCCTAAGGAGTAGACACCTACTTGCTGGAACTAGAGGGATTATATGAAGGGGTTTGTGAAGTATTACCTGCGGGTTTCAAAATGCCTGTGATTGATAAGTTTGATGGCACGGGGAACCCCCGTAGCTATATCAGGATGTGTATAAGGGCTTTTCAGCCAAGCGGCTTGAGCACGACCATGATGGCTGTTTTGTTTCAACATACATTAACTGGAGCTGCTTTGTCATGGTATCTTACATTGGAACCTAGAAAAACTCGCATATGGGAAGAGATTGTGAAGGCATTCGTCACTCAGTACGAGTATAATCAGGAACTTGATGTGACCGTGAGGGACTTGGAGACGACTACGCAAGAATATAAAGAGTCGTTTGCTGAGTATTTCAGTAGATGGAGAGGAAAGGCGGCTAAGATAGTTCAAAGGCCATCAGAAAAAGAACAAATCAGAATGTTGATGAAAAACCTGTAGCCAGTCTACCAAGAGAAGATGAGGTTCCAATCTATCAACACTTTTGCTGAGATTTTTGACATGGGAACAAGAATTGAAGATGCTATCAGAGAGGGGATAATCATGAGAGATAATCAGGGAAATAAGCCCAAGGGACCGGTGTACCAGAACAATCATCATGAGCCAGATGTCAATGCCTTAGCACCTCATTCATCATTCAACCAATTGAGAAGGTTATTTTGACGACAAGGCCAATGTCAGAATATTTCTATTACGAGAAACAATCAATCAAGGTCTAACCGTGGCTCGCCAAGAGAGCATAGGGTGTTTACTGATTTGAACATACCATTGAGTTTGGCATTGGAGAGAATGTTAGAAGAGGGGTATTTGGAGCAGTTGGATCCAAGGTCGATACCTAACCCCATCCCGCCGAGATATAATGTGAACGAGTATTGCGCTTACCATCAAGGGCATGGACATGATACTGACCGCTGTTTGAGGCTGAGACATGAAATTCAAGATTTAATTGAGCAAAAGATCATTACACCAGACGAGCCTAAGATGAGACGGTGAAGTGATGATGTTTAGGACAGCTGCTGTTGAAACCAACATGGATGCTTTTATTAAAAAAAAAAAAGGGAAGAAAAAAAAAAGAAAAAGAAAAAGAAAAAAGAAAATAAGCGAGTCACAGCGACACGCCATTTGAGGTGAAGTCAAGTTGGTCAAGTCGAGTATGTTTCGTGTTTTCCAAGTATAGTCTTTTGATTGAGTCTGTCTGTCTATATATCATCGAGTTGTACTGAGTCCATGTCGAGTAATAAAAATCTTATCTTGGAATGAAATCTCGTTTTTCTTAATCTAATGCATTTAGTCATGAGTGGATGAATCACTAAGCTGAAATGTCGCATCTTGGATTATTGTGGAAATTACTCTGTTAATGAATTTTTGCATAAAAAAAGAATCTTGAATAGATCGAAGTCAATTTTGTGCTAACATTGAAGAAAACTAAGAATTGATTTGTCTTACTTTAAGAATTTAAATATGCTCTCGCTCAATCTTGGAAAGATAAACTTGGGACTTGAGGTTTGCTCAGTATCCCCTTTCTCCCAAATACCAAGCCTAAAAGATGAGCCTAACCAATCCAAAGCCATAACTTGATCCTTGATGGTAGCCAAATGTTTTAAATGAACTTCTTCTTCCAAAAAAAAGAGAAGAAAAAGAAAAAGAAGCTCGCTAGGATGAAAACTCGAAAGGGCGCCTAGGCAAAAGTTAGAGTAGAACAACCAAGAAAAAAAGAAGAGAAAGAAAAGGAAAAAAGAAAAAAAAAAGAAAAAGAAAAAGAGCTCGCTGGGATGAAAACCTGAAAGGGTACCTAGGCACAATTTAGAGCAAAAATAAGATGCGTGTTGACTTCAAAACCTGAATCCTGGCCAGTCAAAATCATAGAGAGAATAAGAGATAGCGAGGTAGAGAAAAGAAAGGAGAGAGAAAAGAAAAAACAAAGAATAAATATGATCGAGAATTCTTGAGCGCTTCAAAGTACATTATTGGCACATGAATTATCTCAAGGCTTTGAGTTTGTTCTAAACAAAGAAAATAAATTGGAAATAAAAGAGAGATTTGAAAGTATCAATCAGTTTTATGGCTAAGTGGGCCTATAACAATGCAAAAGTATCTTTGAGAAAAATAAAGAGTGATTTGGAGGGCTGCTATTGCTTTATGAGTATGGTAGAGTATGATTAAAACACAATGTGTTATGAAGTTGTAAAGACTGATTGGCTAGTGAAAAGGTGAAAAGAATCAACCGCCACAAACAAACAAAAAAAGAAAAGAAAAAAAAAGAAAAGAGAAAAAGAGAAGAAAATAAAAGGGAGAAGTAGTTCATGTTCTCATCATCATTTCAAAGGCCACCATAAGCGACCCATTTCAGAAAGAGCACTCATTGGACCCAAATGAAAACATGGCTCGAAAGCCCACCAATTTTGAAGCCCTAGTCTTTCAAAACCTCCAGAGTACTTGAACTACATTTGACCTGATTCCCACTCGGGGATACGTAGGCAACCTTCCCGGTTCGGTCACCACCCTTGCTATGATCTGGCACTTTCTTTTAAGCTTTGTCCGAACTACTTTGGACCTAATTCCCACTCGGAGATAAGTAGGCGAGCCTCACTTGGCTCTCAGTCCATAAATACTAACCTTTGCACCTTTGGTTCAATTCTTTCAGACTAGGGGCAAACTCGCGTTTGCCTAAAGTCACATTTGTATTGCCAAATTAGGGGCAAACTTTGTTTGACCATCAGTATTGGGACATCCTACTTCACCCCACCCTATTCATGATGACTACTTCTAAGCTATGAGCAAGCGCACTTCTGATATCTTTGTGCCACCATGTTTTCAAAACCCATTGAGATAAGTTTGTGTGATCCCCATCACATCTTCAAAATAGAGGCAAGCTGTATTTGCCCAAAAGTCTCATTCATCCTAAAAGTAAGCCTC
This sequence comes from Hydrangea macrophylla, assembly GCA_033977485.1. Taxonomy (NCBI): domain Eukaryota; kingdom Viridiplantae; phylum Streptophyta; class Magnoliopsida; order Cornales; family Hydrangeaceae; genus Hydrangea; species Hydrangea macrophylla. Next base: position 29,844,901 of record CM066990.1, on the reverse strand, counting down.
CAAGTCCCCTATAAACTAGGGGTAAACTTCGTTTGTCAATACCTTTTCAAGTAAGGGCAGGTCCTAAGTCGTCAAGCATGTTTTAGAAAAGATTTGGAATGAATCGTCTTTTATTCTCTGAGCTAAGGCACTAATTTGAAGCACACTTTGGAAAGAGCAAAATATTGATTAGATCAATGGGAAAACATTTTCAAAAGCATAACTTTATCAGTTGAGTACATCACGGTAAGATGAGAAGAGAACATGACAAGTAATGAGATACATCAGGCATGACAAAAGTGCATTAAATCATGGCAAGTTGAGTTCTTTCCTAAAAACAAAAAAAAATCTTGTTTCAGCATCAAGTGTGTTTGTCCTCCTACATCAATATCTATCAGTCATCGAGTCTGTCATGACCTCAAATGTGTGGGTTTGAAGTGATTAATAATGAGTTTTCAAAATTAAATTGATTAAATCTTTGATAGCATTCAGAGGATTATACAAGCAGAAGTTTTACTTTATTTTGTTTTCAATTTCTAGAGTTCAAATAAACATTGCTATAGTTCGCTTCACTGCTAGGGACTAGCAACGAGCTAGTTGGGGGGTGTGATTCGAGGTGAAAAGTGCATATTCATAGCGTATCACATGGTCTTTTATGCATACTTTTATCCTTAAAGTCCCTATATTTAGGTGTATTCTAATAACAATGTTCTTTTTATTGTGTTAATTCTAAAATATATGTTTATGCATTGTTTTATAGGTATTAGAATGTATTTCGTTGAAGTGGAGCTAAAGAAAATGATTCTGGTGAAGAGAACAACATAAGCAGTTGAGAAAACGCCAATTTTGACAATGAAGACTTCAGATTTAGAAGATTTTCCTAGAAATACAAAATGTAGATCTTTGAGTTACGGTCACGTGGCCGCAAACGGGAGGTCAATCCGAGATTCGAGTGAAAAGTTATGGTCACTCTCCTATCGGTGTGCAGAGTTATCAACATCAGAAAAGTTCAAGGGCTTGAGGAGAGTTCAATCGATTGAGAGTTCGATCGATTGAACTAATCTCGATCGATCGAACTTTATTTTTACCCAAAAGTTGTGTAAACTCTGCAGGAACCCTATAAATAAGTCATTTTGATACCAGACGAAGAGAGGACGCTCCAGAACGCAAAAATAGCAATTTTAGGGTAGTTTTAGGGTTAGATTAGGAGTAGATTAGGTTAGATTCATGTTATTCTTCATCTTTTCCATTGTTTTACTCAAGATTATTGAAGATTCAAATTTATTTCAAGTTTATTACAAGTTATAATCAGATTATTCCAGTTTTCACTTTCTCTTTTCTTTATTTGATTATTTATGAATCTAGTTATTATGATTGCCTTAGTATACTGTTTCTGCATTAGTTTATTCATGTTTTCGTAGTTTAGACGTTGGGAATATCTGATGAATCATTGATTCCCAACCTCTGCCATGCAATCTTTAGAAAACCTGGGCTTGATCGATCGAAGGTATTTCGATCGATCAAACCAAAGCCGTAGTCAAGCGATCGATTGAAGGATGATGTTGTCCGATCGACCGAGAGCACTTCGATCGATCGAACTTGTTAATTCCTGAGATGATTCTTTTAAGGGTAAATTACACAAACCTCCCCTGAGGTTTGCCTTAATTACACGGACCTCCCCTCTTGTTTCAAAAATTACACAGACCTCCCTCGAGGTTTGAATTAGGTAACAAAACGCCCCTCCCCTAATGGTCCGTTAGTTTTTTTTACATTAGCTTCCCCTGAAAATTACAATTAGCCCCCCTAATATTATAAAATTGGCATACTAAAGCCCCCTTTATCTTATATTTTTGTGCTAATTATAAAATCCCTCCTCCCTCCTATGTTTTTGGGTTAATTTTTTTAGTATTAATTTTTATCTACACAAAATATACATAAAACATATACAAATAGGTCCACATTTTTTTTCCCTCGAACAAACCTCTATCAAGCCCCCCCTGTATTAATTTTCTAGATCCGCCCCTGTCCCTATACTTCAAAAGTGGACACTTAACCCCCTGTGATTGTGGACTAAAATAGAACTGTTATGATTTCACTCAAAGAGCGTTAACCCCAAAATTAACATCACAAAATGGATTAAGTGTTTATATTTTTAACCAATTTTAGAATTTTTGTCAGTTTTGAGTGAAATCATAACAATTCCATTTTAGTCCACAATCACAGGGGGTTAAGTGTCCACTTTTGAAGCATAGGGACAGGGGCAGATCTAGAAAATTAATACAGGGGGGGCTTGATAGAGGTTTGTTCGGGGGGAAAAAAATTTGGACCTATTTATATATGTTTTGTGTCTATTTTGTGTAAATATAAATTAATGTTAAAAAAATTAACCCAAAAACATAGGAGGGAGGAGGGATTTTATAATTAGCACAAAAATATAAGAGAAAGGGGGCTTTAGTATGACAATTTTATAATATCAGGGGGGCTAATTGTAATTTTTAGGGGAGGCTAATGTAAAAAAACTAACGGATCAGTAGGGGAGGGGGCGTTTTGTTACCTAATTCAAACCTCGAGGGAGGTCTGTGTAATTTTTGAAACAAGAGGGGAGGTCCGTGTAATTAAGGCAAACCTCAGGGGAGGTTTGTGTAATTTACCCTTCTTTTAAGTATTCCATGACTTTCTGTTTTAGAAATCTGTCATCAAATTGTCCCTATAAGCTCAGTTTGTCACAATAGTTTTTAGAACTTAAAGCCTTAAGGTTGTTTTCTTCAATGACTTTTGAAAACCACTTTGAATGCTAACACCATTTAGAGTGTAAGTATTAACCATTATTTTAAACCGTCTTCCAAGTATTTTAAATCACTTGTGGTGATATAGTCCTGGTCATGAAAGGATTATTGATTCTTTATCTTTAGAAAAATATGGAATGCTGAAAAGGAATGAACTCCATAGAACGTTAATGAATGTGCATGGTAGATGGTTAGGATCAATGTAGATTCACGTGTTTCCAACACCTTTAATTAATTTATTTCTTTTGTTATGTTTCTTTATACTTTAGTTTATTATTTAGTTTAATTTAATTAATTAGGATTCGTTAGAACCTTTACTCCGACATATCATATTTTTCCTTTTCTTTAGGTTACAACTTAGTAGACATTCTCCCTTATCCTTCCCTATGGGATCGACCTAGTCTTATCAGATTTACTACTTGCACGATCACCTACACTTGGGTATTGCACAAGAGCGCACAACTTTTTAGTCGTGTCAGGGGACTTATACAATTTCATGCCAGAGTAAGCTTCTCGATATTTGAGAATTTAGTAGCGACGGGTACTGTGAATGGTTTATAGACTTGGACTTACCATGACACTTGGGGATGCAACAGTTGTTGACTTAGACTTGCCGTGGGCATTACGGTTTAAGACTTGGACTTGCTGCTACCTAGAGACTATTTGATTTGATTTGTGAGATTAAAGCATGTTTTTTTTTTATCATATATGTATATGTTAGAATTTGTGCACTCAACATATAGCTGAGCAGTGAAGTTTTACTCTATTGCAGGTGATAAGAAGAAAAGAAAGAAGAAGTGCGAGGAGTGAGGCCGAGGAATGCCAGGGAATCACCTCTTGTTTATACTTTTGTTTTTATTCCAAACTTGTAGGAGGATTTGGAAGTTGTAATATGTTGTAGTAGAACCTTGGGATAGTTTTGTGGTATTGTAATTTGTATTCGAACTCCTAAAATTATATGTCAGTACGTTGTAATACGTTGTGAATGTGTTGGTTTTGGTTTGGAGAGCCATAGGTTGTAAAACTGCATAAATTGGTAAGCTGTTAGGAATCAGTCGACTGGACCACTGTATTATTTTAGCTATTGCCCTGGTATATTGAAAATCAGTCGACTGGGTCCCCGACGCAGTCGACTGGATCGTTGGGTTGAAATGTTATTTTTGTTCTGCGTAAGAAACGGTCGACTGGACAAGTACCAGTCGACTGACAGTTTGAGACTCCAGTCGATTGGGTCCCCGACACAGTCGATTGGACAACCTGCTGAGAATTTGAGGCTCTCTGTATCTTGCATTTTCAGTCGACCGGACCAATGATCAGTTGACTGGATTGCTGTTTTCACAAAAAAATGTTTCTTTTTAAGTGTTTTAAACAAGCCAAACTTTTTATAACTCAAATTTTATAGTTTTTACTTAAGTTTCCGTTGCTATTTAAACTTTAATAGAATTGGATGAGCCTTGATGGCGTGCCACGTATCCTATGTCCGAGCGTAGCGGGATGGGTCGTGACTGACCTCTAATAAGATCAACATAAGGAGTACTTGCATAACCAAAAATAGTGAGGTACATACATGTGGACGTAGGCCACTTTGTTAACAGGGCCAAACTACATACAAATTCTCTCTTGTTTTCTTTCTCTTACACTACACTAAAAATTGGCACTGCTTACAATTTTTTTTTTTTGGGTTAATTACATTTTACCAGTTGCGATTATACCTATTTTCACTTTGTCCCAGTGCTTCAAAAGTGAACACTTCGGATTAAAGTGAAACTATTAAGATTTTTCTCAAAATTGGTGAAAAGTATAAAATTGACAAAAAATAATACTTAACCCACTTTTTGAGGTTAACCCTCTATATGGGAGATAATGCGATCAACCAGTTCACCTAAGTGAGGCTAATTTTTACACTTAATCACTTTATGGGGCTAATTTTGGGATAAACTACCTATGTGGTGTTAATTTTGACACTTAAACTCTCCTATGTGAGCCTAACTTCAACACATAATTTTCACGTGGGGCTATTTTGAGAAAAATCTTAATAGCTTTACTTTAGTTCAAAATCACATGGGGTTGAGTGTCAACTATTGAACTACAGACAGTTAAAGTAAAAATAAACCTAACTATAGAGGCTAAAATATTATTAACCCAATACTTTATTGGTCAAAATTTGAGGTACAATTTAGGAAGAGCAATGCTAGGGGCACAAACAAACCCACAACTTTTTGGACACAACCTAAATAATGTGTCTATCTCTCTCATGTGTCACTGTGGGGTCCAGTGACATCACAGGAGAGAGATAGACACATTATTTAGGTTGTGTCCAAAAGGTTGTGGATTTGTTTGTGTCCCAATCTTTACTCATTTAGGAAAGGGTAATGCTCTTACCAAAGCAGTAATGTCTAATGTCAGAGCAAAGTATCGTTAAAGGTTTAGCAAATAAAAAAAAGTGTCGCTAAGACTGTTAGTGCACTTTTTGCTCTGACTTTAGCCATTACTGTCTGACAATAAAGCTAGCCTTTAGGAAATAAGGAAAAGAAAAGGCAAGCACATTACAACTACTCTAATGGTACCATATAGATTGGGTGTAGGGTCGCAGGCATTGCGATCCCGAGCTCATGAGCGGCGGCCAACAAATAGGGTTGTCCACCCAAACTCGGAATCCAACCAACCCGACCCAACCCAACCCAACCCAACCGACTTAAAGGGAGTTGAGTAATTTTGGCAGATGATCGAATAAGTCATGGATTTCGCAAGTCACACCCAATTGCTTTCAGTTCGGATGTCAGTTCTTCTAATCTAAATCCGAAGTTAACCCGACCCGACTCGACTCAAGTATAACTCACTTTGTGATTTGTATTAAATATATATGTGTAGTTTATATACAGAGTCCAGCTCTAGTGCTCACTGAGTTTTTAAGCTTAAAAAAATCGCGTGTTAGCGGGGCGGCACGACGGGGCACGGATTAGTAGAGCGCCCTGTAGTTTTTTAAGGCTTAAAAGTTCAATGTATTCACCCAATGCACTTACCCAATACACACTAAAACCTTACTCATAAGAGTAATGATTCGTGCACATAAAATGTGCACATAAAGATCTAGGCCATTCATTTTGATGGGTCCTATGGAACCCACCAAAATGAATGGCCTAGATCTTTATATGCACACTTTATGTGCATATTTTATGTGCACGTAGCATTACCCTACTCATAATTTATATATCATATCGGTTAGGCTCTTAAGTGAACAAACTGAGTGAACATAAGAACATGTTTTTCTAGTATAAACAACCCGCGGAGTACTCCTCTCACCATATAACTTCTACTCTTCTTCGTCTTCTATGCTCTTGCAAAATCCAAATCTTCTTCTTCTTTCTTCTTCTTCTTCACAAACCGTAACTAATCCTTATCTCTCAACTCTCATCTCTTTCTCATCTCAATCAACAGTGGCAGTCCACTGGTGGTGCGACCCACCGGCCACCACCGCTACTCTATGTCAAGTCATCGCCTCCCTTCATCACATTCAAGTCAAGCTTTGACTCCCTCAAGCCACAAACAGTCCTTTTCAGCACCTTTCTCTCGCTCAATCACAGGTTTATTCTTCTTTCTTCTTCTATGATCTATTTTTCTCTCTACAGATTTTGTAGATTTGGATTCTAAAATATAGCAATCTGTATATATCATGTTGCAAATAGAAATAAATCTTAGGGTAAATTACAGTAACACCCCTTGAACTATGACCGCTTTTTACTAACACCCCTATGCTTTAAAACTGAACAAACTTACCCCTAAACTATTATTTGTTGACACTAAATCCCCTTCTGCAGGGTGAGTTTGATCATTTTTGGATAGTTCAGGGGTGAGTTTGTTCAGTTTTAAAGTTCAGGAGGTGTTAGTAAAAAATGATCATAGTTCAGGGGGTATTACTGTAATTTACCCTAAATCTTTTTAATTACCGACTTTTGTACCAAATTTGTGAATGTGTGTATACATGTGTGTTTATAAATATATATATTGTATGTCTTACCCAGATTTGGAACGTTTTTGATTTTAGGAATACCCACACTTTCACAACTTTGAATTCATTGTCGGGTTTCGCCCGAACCTGACTCGACTCAACCCAAACTGGAGGGATCGGTTAGCCCGGCTCACCCGACCCATGGATAGCCGTCGCCAAATTTGTGTGCCTATTGCGGTTTAGTAATCTCTGCGTGCATATTTATATTTTCGTGCTAATTATCACGTCGTTTAGACTTCGGAAAGGAGGCTGTTCTGAGGATTGTTGAGAGGTTCGTGTTCTTTCTACTTTGCTGTTCAGATCTGATATATCCATAAAATAAAATACAAAATAAAAAAACCGCCGTGCCAATATTTTTATGTGTTTCTGTATGAATTTGTATATTTTTCTTCTCTCTCTCTCTATATATATATATATGTTTATATTTATATATGTGAGTTTGTTACCTCATTCAGTTTCTGCTTGGTTTAGGTTTCTATTTTAGCTCAAATTGATGGGGAAAAGGGCGCTCCTTACATCTAATTTTCCACTTCAGAAGGTAAAATCCTTGTCCAGAACTGCATTTATCCACAGATTTTATTGTAGAAAGGTCTTTTCTTTCTTTTTTTGAAAATAGTTGTTAACCATTATTATGATTATGTGAATGGTTATATTTGTGCCTTATTCTCTGTTTGGTATCAAAGTGAATTTTTTCGCAGTTCGTGTATCAATATTGACCTATTTTGTATATGGAGAGGAAAAAAATCAAAAGGGAGGTAGGGATTGAGATAGAAACATTTATAGGGCGGGACTTATTTGCTACCCAAGTTGATGAGCATCACGTTCCATCGACATCTTAATCGTGTCCTAATGTGCAAAATACCATCTCTAACTTAAAAGAGAAAAAAATAAGATGTATGCTCTGTTTGCTTGAGTGGTGGATATGGAGATAGAAACATTGTCGGTGGAGAGTTATTTGCTGTAGTTTAGGAGCATGTCAAGCTTTGGACGCCCAAGTTATATCCTTACTTGCAAACACCATCACCATCTCAAAAGCAAAGCAAGTAAGATTTGCTTTGTGAAAAAGTAATTGTCCGTTTGGAATGGCATCTACATAATGCATTCTAGCCAATTACAATTACAATTACAATTACATTTTCATCTTCATTTTCAAAAAAAGTAAGTCTTACTTGCTTCTGCTTTTATGATGGAGGAGGTGTCTCGCATATACGAACATGAGTTGAGGGTTGATGGAACCTCATACTCTTTCACTTTTATAACAAAGAACTCTCACTCTATAATGTTTCCATCCTCGTGTCTACCCTTCTTTTATCTTCTCTCTCTCTCTCTCTCTCTCTCTCTCTCTCTCTCTCTTTCTATCTCTCTCTCTCTCTCTATATATATATATATATCTAAACTACATAAAAATTATTCATATGATGCGAAAAAAATAAGTTACTTCCGGACCAAACGGAGCATAAAAGTATAACTAGAATGCATCTTTAATGTTAAGTTGATAACGAAGAGTATAATATAACTACGAAGTTTACGTTTGATGAGAATGCATCTTGAAGTTGTCATTCCAAACACACCCTTAGAAGGCCTAGTGGATGCATATTTTGTGAATTTTCATGGTTATAAATTTGGTCTGTCATCTTGTAGTTGAATGCACTGATTTCGTGGATTTGTAAACCATCTTTGATTTTCTCTAGGTGGGGCAAATTATTCTTAATATTTTTTGTATAAATATTTTTTGTTGATAGTGTGGAAAAAAATACCAGAGTGGAGAGGATCGGATTAGTCAATTGCCAGATGAAATACTTCTTCGGATATTATATGATTTTACACTTAAGGAAGCAACAACCATTAGTGTTCTTTCAAGTCGATGGACATACTTGTGGATGTTTACTTCTCGGCTCAATTTCGATGCTGACAAGGTGCTAGACAAGATAGCAACGGAATTGGAACCAAAATTAGCTGAGGTGGAGAGACAAAAATATATTAAATGGGTGAACCAGGTCTTGAAATTGCATAAGAGCTCAATGATTGAAGAATTCAGAATTCGTTTTGATCTGGACATGGTCTCCAAAGATTCCATTGATAAGTGGCTCGGGTTTGCATTAACAAGGGGAGTTCAAAGGCTTGAGTTGGATTTGCTAGAATACGGCAAGAGAATTCGCCGTTCTTCAAACTGTTACACTTTCCCTAGTGACCTTTTAAGCAAACGTAGCCACGAGTTTGTTGGCCTTAAGTCTCTCAAAGCTCTATGCTTGAAATGCGTAAATGTATCCGGTGAAGTTCTTGAGTTCCTTTTGTCATACTGTCATGTTCTTGAACGCTTAGTTGTTCACGGCTCGGGGGAGTTGGTTAATTTAGAAGTCACTGGTCCATCTCTCATGTTAAAATACTTGGAGATATGTCGTTGTTATGATCTTAAGTCCATTAAGATTAGTGACATAAATCTTGTGTCATTCAAACTTTCCCCATCAGGGATGGATGTCCTGCTTAAGAATGTCCCATTGCTTACCGAAGTATCCATGCAAGTTGGATGTTTACTACCTGTGGGAGATGCTTTCTCAAAGCTATCATGTTGCTTAGATTATCTAGAGGTTCTTACATTGGATATTGGAGCGGCTAAGGTTCGTATGCAAAATTCTTATAATGGTATGCTCTTATTTGTTACTAGTCGTGGTGGGGTGCCTTACTCGATGCTTTTTGCTTTCCAGACATATAAGGAGCCTCTCGAATTTCCTGAACTAACTACACTCAAGAAATTGGTGTTAGTAATTGCAGCATGGAGCGATACAAGTTTCCTGGGATTTATTAATTTAATAAAGGCATCCCCATATTTGGAGAAATTTGTATTACAGGTGAATATTCACACTTCATAGATTATATCTCGTATTTCTGATATTTATAAATAATATTATAGCGACAGTGCATCTCGATTTATCTTTGTTTCGTTTGACATTTACTGGATTCTAACCATGACAATTTGTAGTGTTGTTGCATCCCTTTACCTGTAGTTCTAGCGGTACAAAATTTATTTAGGTGCCGTTTGGCAACATTTTTTCGTTTTATGAAAACTGAAAGCCAGTTGTCAATAGCAAGTTTGTTTAATGTTATATGTTGCTATGTAACCCATATCTGTTCTTATACTTGATTCAGATATAATTTGAGGAGAAAGCTATTTCAATGACTCTACTTGTAGAAGTTTTTTCTTTGGTGGGTATAATCCAGTACTAATTTAATATTGTGTAAAATACTTGTTTAAATTAGATCACGGTTGTTAGAAACAGTTGGTTCGAGCATCCTGCAACCTGATACAATTCACGATTCAATATGATTCAGGAACTTTGAAATCTTAAATTTTGAATGCAGAAATTTTATCGTTTTCAGCCTTGATATATGAAATTTTTGTCAACTTGGCATTTTGTTCATTGTTAAGCAGTGCAAACGTGTTCTTATATGCATATAGCTAGTGCGAATGCATACTTATTAAGAAGAGTGAATCTTATGATTCAATATACCTCACAATTTATAACATTGGAGTAGTGTGATTCACGATTCAATTCACTACTTGACAACAATGATTAGAATCTACACCGAGTAAATGCTTTCAAAAGCTTGTTGACTTGAAAATCCGTTAGATAGATTGGACAGATTGATATTTTCACTGAGAACTGAATGTGGTTTGATCCTGGATTCAATGGACTTTCTTGTTGAAGTACCAGTGTCATTATCAGCTGATAAAATAGTTAGAATTCCCAATCCTTCAACTTTGAGCCTCTGATGATCGTATCACCTCCCTCTCACCCTCCCATCTCTCTCCTTGAGTTCCGCCTAAGTTTATAGAGAGTCCCTCATTCATTGGATCCTATAAAGCACGAACGCTTAATTTTGGTTGACGTATCAGTGTTCTCCGGAGATGTGTGAAAGTGTCCATTCTCTTTTTATATTTCTGTCTCTCGGACGCATTTGAGACATTTCGGGACTCATCCAGATGCACTAGGGTTTTTTTTTTTTTGAAATTGGGGTGGTTTTTTTTTTCCTCTTCTCAATTTGGGTCTGAATTTAGGATTTTTCCCTTTATGATACTGCAGACAATGCCTAGTTCCTAGACACATGTATGTATAATATTATTTCTTGATGCATAATAGGCTTTTCAGCTGAATCACTCTGATGTTAAGTACTGTGATGCTATTCTTTTTTATTTATTAACTTATGGATGTTATGCTTTTGGTTTTAAATTGAAAATGTGTGCTCGTTAGTCAAATTCTATCTTTTTTTGTCCTCCTCCTAGTGTAAACTTTTACCAATCGAATCTCCAGTATGGTCCTGTGTTGGTTCATGGAGTTAGCAAGGGAAATGAAACATGAAGGAAAGTACTTTCTTTGTTTGGTTAACTAGGAAAGGGTGAGGAAAATAAGAAGAAAAGGAAACTATGGTGATGAAAAGCAAAAATTTTGAATGTTGTGTTACTTCTCTCTCCACCCCCCCTGCCCCCCAACCCCCCCCCCCCCCCCTTAGCGTTTATTTTTATTTTTATTTTTATATTTATTGTTATTTAAGCACAAAATAATACGTGGGAAAACACAAGGGAATTTGTTGTCCAAACCTTTTTCTTTTCCTTCTCTAAATCCGCAAACCAAACAAACTATGCGGGAACTATTGATCTACCAACTTGCTATGGCTGTTCTTTGAAACAATTGATTGTGTAGTTCAACATCTGGGCATCAGCAAGTGACTGGATCAGCAAGTGACTGGAGCAGCAAGTCATTCTCGTCGTAGCTTTTCTTGCTTTCATCTTTATTGATTTTAAAAACTTTGGATGTTGTGTTTTGTCTTCTAGATGGAACTCGGTTCAAATGCTGAAGAAAGATTGCGGAATTCGTGGTTTTTCTCTTAATTGTGTTCTTCATTTTTGAGCAAGCTTGGGTGGAACTGATGTTGCTTTTTTCATGTTGCAGCAAAAATGGTACAATACAGTGGCGTCAGGAAGAGAAATAATGAAGGTTACTGGAAGTCCCCATCTACATCTCAAGATGATGGAGTTTTCTGGATATGAAGGTCGTACAAGTGATCTTGAATTCGCCATGTACTTTTTGGAGAATGCTGTTGCGCTCGAGAAGATTATTATTGATACGCGGGATCAATTGACTTCTCGAGTTCAATTGTGGACGATTGATGAAATTAAGGAGGAAGACGCTGCAAGAAAAAGACTCGCCAAGCAACAATTTGAAGGCCTAGTACCTCCACAAGTTGAATTAGTGATTATTTAGGACATGTGGTAAGGTTTTCAGTTTCAAAATTTCTAGAAACGAAACCGATTTATGTTGTATAAACGAAAAGATAAAACGTGTTTGGTACGGTAATATTTATCTCAAAATAAGCGAAAACTAAAATCCTAGGTCATTGGAGTTAATTCACGTGTTACATTTCTTCTTCTTGATACTTGTATACATTCGAGAAAAATTTAAGTATAGGTGCACTTGTATATCAAGATCAGATTGCATATGAGTTTATCATTAAATAAATGCATCCATAATGTAACATGCTATTGGGAATTTGAGTCACAGTTCTACAAAGAGACTTTTTTTGGGCCTTAGATCAAACCCATTTTTAATTTAACTAGAAGGTCCTTAAAAAAAAAAAAAAGGGATAATAATAATACTAATAACAATTGTTTCAAAAATATTAATAATTATAACACTAATAGTAAGATTATATGAACATGCTAGAATGGTTTCAAACTTTCAGTTCAATTACAGGTCTACAATCTCTCACATCTAGCATGCTTAGAGTTTCTAAGAGCATTTCCAATGCAAAAACTTATTTTGCATTTTTGAAACCTATATTTTAGCAATGCTATAGTGTCAAAATTTTATAATTTGACAATTATGCTCCAATACAAAAAGTTATCCAAAACGTCATTTTTTTGGGACAAAAGTTATTAGCTATAAAAAATGATATTTTTTTTATACAAAGCAATTGATGTTATACATTGGATTGTTGTTATGCACTAGGAACGAAAAAGAAGAAAAAAAATGCAATGGTCCAAATTTGGCAAAAGCCAAATCCTTTGCTAAATTTGAGAAAGTAAATGACTTTATCAAATTTTGGCAACACAAATGACCTTGCATTGGAGCACATATTTTGTTCAACTTTATCAAATTTTAACATTGATAATGGATTTGACAAGCATTGGAGATGCTCTAAGTACCAACATTCAACTATCAATTGTCAAGTTAAAAGCTAGCTAGCTAAAGAAGTTAAAAAGGCTAATTCCAAGGATACAACTCATTATTATAACTCATTTACAATCAAATCTATCTCTCTCCTAAATGGCACTGGAGTCCATTATTTAACTGGACCACACATTGCCACTTAGGAGAGAGATAGAGATGATTAAATGAGTTGTACCTCTAGTATTACACAGTAAAAAAATTGTGAGAACCTTTTGGAAGCTGGAGAGTTTTTCCATTGAGTAATGCCATACTTTTCAAATTTTTATCCTGATTGTGTAAAATAGTAAGAGTGAGATATTACTATGAGGTAAAGCCACCGACGTGCCCTCAGTGAAACTCAAATGCTACACACATGGCTGCGTTTGATTTTTTGACGGAAGGATTGTAGACATTAAAATTTTAGTGGTTATTTAATTATCTATTGATTAATTAATAATTATTAAATTTAATTATTACAATTAGTCAAAATTAAGAAATCAAAATTATCTCAAATGTGGATTCCACAAAATACAAGTGGACCAATTTATTTGTGACGTGTCATATACATCATTTGAACTCATACAAATAATGGATTTAAAAGGGGTGACATGTGTCAAAATCTCAAGGGAGAACTTCAAATCAACGGCTATGATGTATTGAGTTTCAAATTAAAACTCTACAACCTAAGCCTATAAATAAAGATCTCCACCAATGTAGAAAAGACCTTTAGCCTATCAACAAACTGAGATTTCTTCACAAAATTGAAAACTCTCATACATATCAAAGCACTCAAGCCTTCCTGAAGAACAAGCAGCAATAAATCTCATTGTTCTTCAGTTTTGAAGATCAAAATCAAAGCATTCCTGAAGAACAAGCAGCAAAAGTCTTGTCGTTCTTCAGATTCGAAGATTCAAATCAAGCTTGTTTTAATCTGTTCTTCAAGCTTTTCTTATAACTCATCCAATATGAAAATTTGAAGGACAAATCCGCGATTCAAGAACAAGCTCAAATTAGAGGCCACTTAAATCGTGAACATCCAAGGAGATCGAATCAAATGAATTTTCTTTTCATTGTAAAAGAATATCTACTGAGATTGTACCCATATTTCTGAAATCAATAAAATTAAATTTGTTCCTCAATTTTCTCGTTGTTTCCATACTTGAATTTTGTTGTGTACACATTTATGGCATGCCCGGTGTGACCTCTCTGCCTTTCATCTCTTTCTCCTACACCAAAGTATCATAATTTTGCTCTAGCGACATTCAATAGCATCTAAGAAGGTTCAGCTCTCCAAAGATACTAAGAATAATGGCAAAAACGTTGTTACTGTAAGTAGCAATAGCAACTCCTCTACAAACAGAGCCAATGGCGTCTCCTTAGAGCCCTTTACTCTTAAAAAACAAAGCTTGCTACCTCCCATGCTGGCCAATCCACTCTGGTGAAGTCGGCACAGGTGAAGACTCACATGGTTGTCAACACTGCTCCTATGGGGACAAAAACGGATGACATGTTGCAGCCTAAAAAACTTCCAGTTGTTACAGAGGATGATGCTGCGAAGAACTTATCAACATGGTCATCTCATTCAGTCTCAGATGCTGAGTCAAGCTCAAATTCATCCTCAAGATCATCCCCAGGAAGCCTGAAGAAGTCTATCCCTCTGAAGCACACAAACTCTATCACGTCTTCCTATATAATGGAGATGCCTGTCATGATGACCACTGCAACTTCGATTGAAGAGCAACTGGAAACAATGGCTCGTGCAATTGACCAACCTCTTAATTAGTTCCAACAGTTCGATGGAAAAGGCAACCCTAAGCAACATGTTGCCCATTTTGTTGAAACATGGAACAATGCTGGAACTCAAGGGGATCTTCTCATCAAGCAATTTGTCTATACCCATAAAGGAAATGCTTTTGATTGGTACACTAACTTGGAGTCACAATCAATTGACAATTGGAAACAAATGGAGCATGAATTTCTCAGTCACTTTTACAGCACTCGTCTTATAGTGAGCATCTTTGAACTTACTAGTACTAGATAGTGCAAGGGTGAGCTAATTGTCGACTTTATTAATCAATGGCGATCACTTAGCCTGGAGTGTAAAGACCGACTTTCATAAGTTTCTGCCGTTGAAGTGTGTATGCAAGGTATGCACTAGGGTCTCCTTTACATCTTGCAAGGTATAAAACCACGCACTTTTGAAGAACCGGTGACACGTGCTCAAAGCATGGAAATCAGCAATGCTAATCATGGAAGAAAAGAAGAGTGATGTGTCTGAAAAGACTATAAGTAAAGAGTCAATGGTTGTTGTAGACACCCCAATTTTCACCGACCGTCGAATTCAGGGGACAATTACCTCTAAAATTGAGGACGACAATGCTCGACGGAATTTGAAGATCTTTTAAGTGATTCAAGCTCTTCGGAGGGTTCTTCAGTCTCGATAAAAAATTCTTTCAAAGGAAAGACCGGGTGTTTAGGGAAATTTGCGTGTAAAATACGTATAAGAGAAATAAAAAAAAAACCAGTAAAATTTGATCTTGGTTTAAAATATTTCAAGAAATCCTTTGAAAAGAAAATTTGAAAAAGAAAAGAAAACAAAAAAAAAAATATAGTTTATATATACATACATATAAATAAAAAGGAAATCTGTTCGGGCCGGCACGTAACGAAGCCGACGGCACTCAGTGAGTACCGGACCGGTATTCACTGAATGTCGCGCCGGCAGTCATTGAGTGCTGGACCAGCACCCAGTGAGTGCCGCGGACAAGTCATCGACTGCCACGGCCTGTAACTGTCTGTTTTTTTGTTTTTTGGAAAATACGTATTGAACTCACAAAGATGCCATGGTACATGGGTTTCTACCCTGAATTTATTGAATTAACCTCTCAAGGTTGGTTTATATAAGGAGATGATTATCTCCATTAAAAAGAAGGAGAGGGAGAGATCAATTAGGTGACATAAGAGATATAATTGAGAGACTTTGGAGAGAGAATTAAGAGAGAATTGAAGAAGAGCTTGAAGAACATTGAAGATCTCCATCAAACAAGAAGAAAATCTGAAGATTTTTAGAGGTAATCCTCTAAATTCTAATATGTTTTTAGTCTAAATTCAATCACAATTCATAGAATTTTAGGATCTTTTACACAATTTTTAAAAAGTCTCTTCCTGCCTTATTTCATCACACACTACTTGAATTGTGATAAATTCTCATTTGTTTGTTTTTTGTTGATTTGGATCTAAGTAGCTAAACAAAACAAGTTTTCTAAAAGAATTTTGACTTGGATCATCAATTGGATTTTGATTTCACCTCTATTTGTTTATGCTCTTCTCTTGGGATTCATGAGATCTTCAATATCCCATTTGAATCCCTTGAGTTTGATCCTTTAATTTACTGTAAATTTATGATTTACATGGGAATTGAGGTTGATCTTAATCATGCTTATGTACAAATTTATGGATCCATGTCTATATCTATGACTTGGATTCTCCAATTTGGAGTTTCATGGAACCTTCTTCATATTCCATTGAAATTCATGAAGGTTAGTTGCTTTAATGTGTCCAAGGACCATTAAATTTGAGAGGAGAAGTAAGTGATATAAGTCCTAGTTCCTCAAGGATCATGTATTTGGGAGAGGAATTAGATGTGGAACTAGTTGTTTTCACGATTTGATTGTTGAATTCAAGCATTCAAAGTTCATAGGATTGAGTAAGTCCTTGAGGTTCGTTTGCTAGATCTTCAACATGAGATCTATGATGG
This sequence comes from Hydrangea macrophylla, assembly GCA_033977485.1. Taxonomy (NCBI): domain Eukaryota; kingdom Viridiplantae; phylum Streptophyta; class Magnoliopsida; order Cornales; family Hydrangeaceae; genus Hydrangea; species Hydrangea macrophylla. The sequence goes on along the minus strand of CM066990.1, from coordinate 29,828,164 downwards.
AGATCCTCTAAGGCTAAATCCATGAATCTCTTTTGTATTTCGTTACTATTTTGATGATTATAATCATACTTGATCTAGATTTTCTCTCTAGAATTATAGATCAAGTTTGATTCAAATTATGAACACCAATTCAACAATGGTGTAGTGAATTCATTAACCAACTGTGATCAAAGATTTTTAATTAAATCATGATCCCTTGGAATTGAATGAGACTAATTAGAATGTGTTCATAACACAAAGATCTACCATTGCATTTTCTTTTTTCTTTTTTTCTTAATTATGTGGTTAGGATGGTTTGACCTTAGGATTTGTGAACTAGTCATTCTTTATCCAAAATTTTAGAACAGTAAGTCAGTTTTGATTTGACTAGATCAAAGCCTTAAACAAATATTTTAAGCTTCAAATAATTTTTCCCATGAAGTTTTATGAGTTAGTAAGATCCCCTAAAAATATTGAAGTAATTCATATTCGTTTCCTAGTTTTAGAAAATCATGCCCAATCTCTGGACAGAGAGTTGACAAATTCTAAATAGTGTCTGGTCATAGTCCAATTTCCAGAGATTGGACCGTTTGATCTTTGATTTCCTTTTGGATTAGATACTAGACTTATAGAGGCATCTTGTGTCCAAAAATCATTAAAATCAAGCAATGGAAACTATGTTTTTTCTATTTTGAAATCTCCAGTTTCTTCTTTGTAAATTCTGTAAACCTGAGGTAGATTTGGTAAAACTTGTTAAACTTTGATCCAAATGGTTTTCTATGACCCAAGACTTAAACTATGTTTTGATTATGATTAATTGAACTCAAATCCAGAGGCTAGATGATTCAAATCAATGAATGATTCTTAGCTTGTTCATGTTCATGCATTCATTATCATCACATGAGTATTGATTCTTGTAATTTAGGGCATTGTTTTGTATTGTGATAAGTTATAATCAGTTGAGTATAGTCATGGATTCCTTTTAATCATGTTAAGATTGTATCATCTCTATACAGACATTACATTGGCTCCTAGTTGAGACTTGTATATCTATAGAAGTATTGTGATTTCAACAAATTGGAAGGAATTCATGAGTTTGTCAACTTTCTCCATGTTTGTTGGATTTTAAGCTAGGAGTTTGGTATAATTTGATATTAGATTTTGTTCAAAGCATGCGCTAACCTTTGTTTTGTAGCGCTTTTAAGGTACAATTCCTCGACCTTTCTCCCATTCATTTCATTTATTGATTTTATTAATTTTCGACTCCATGCGCGACACCTTAGATTAAGTCTTGCCTCATGTGTATATATGTGTTAGAGACTCTTTCCTAGGTTTTCTATTTATTTGTATGCATTGCACCTTTACTTTCGCATCTAGATCCCGGGTAAGTTCTCTTGTTCTCTATTGTATGACATTCTCTTGCTAGATGAAACTATGTAGTTTTGTATGCCGTTTTATCATTAGTAATCTTGCACCCCTTTCGACTTGCTTTTGGAATGTATATATATGTATTGGTTGAGGGTTAATAATTTGATTAAAAATGATGTTGAGTAGAGGTCTATCTCAAGATAGAATGAGAGGGGGTGCTTTAGTCTGTCGGGCTCCTTCCCCTCACATTCTACAATCCCCGGACCTAGAAATCTCTAATTTCCAAAAGACCAGTTTGCTTTTTGAGCAATTCCTCTTCATGTCCCATGACATTTGGGAAAACGCCGAATCTTGATTGAAAGATTACACTTCTTATATCTTGTTAGCTAAGCATTATGGACCTTGTATGTATCCGATTTCATAAAAAGTACGGTGATAATCCGATCATGTGATCCTTCTACCCAAAGAATTTTAAATTCATCTTTGAAAGTAAACAGATTTTTGCCATCTTTATTCTAAAGTATTCAATCGCTTTTTCAAAAATCTTTGGTGTTCACTTTTTGATTAAAATTCCAAGTCAACCCTTGTTGAGGTATATTCCACATTCTCATCTTCGAAGGAAGAACCCAAAATTCTTAGGAGTTGTTTTTGAAAAGTTTCGCCAACTAAAGAAATGTTTTTCAAATGAATTCCAAAACAAAATTCTAACCCAATCACCTTTTGTTGAAAGGTATTTTTACATCCCCATTTTTCAAAAAAAAAAAAAAAATCCCGAATGCTTGGGGATTATTTTCAAAAGAATCATATCGCCCAAGAAATACTTTTCAAGTGAATTTAAAAAATTTTCAAAAAATATCCAACCTTGGAAAAGGTAGCAAGGATCACAATGAAAGGACAAGTTAACGCACTTGACATGGGTAAGGATTTTATGTGCTTATATGTTTATGTGTTAGGATTAGGATTTTCTTTTCTTTGACATATAGAGTAGGCACACACACACACATGCATTGCATCCGCATGACATATGAATCATCCATGAATATTTCACCAAACATTTGCAACAAATAAAATTCAATGGAAAAAATATTGGTAAAGAAAAGGAGAAAGGAGAAGAAATAATAAAGTCCTTTTGAAAATTGAAATTGATTAAAATAAAATGTGGTTGTAGGTAAAAATAGAATCTGCTTCAAACGCAACTTGGTTTAGAGATTCAACAGCAAGGCTAGTGAGAAGAGAAATCAACACTGAAATGGCACAAGAAGCAAATGCGAGAGAGATAACAAAGTTAAAGGTAATTGCGGAACAACAAGCTGAACACATGAGTCGAATGATGGCCATGATGGATACAATGGCGCAACAACCGCCGTTGGTTAACCCACAAGTGGTTGACCATCTAATAGCAAGAGATAAAGGCTGGTATGATGATCTAAAAGTACAAATGGCTGATATGCCATGGGTTAAGAGAGAGAGGATGGTAAAAGAAAAGGCTGAGAGAGACGAGAGAGAAAAGGAAGAAATGGATGAAAAAGTAGAGAAGTTTGAGAGGGTGGTCCGTAAAGCTCAGGGAGTTGACACTTATTTGTTAGAGCTAGAAGGACTGTACGATGGGGTACATGAGACACTGCCCGCCGGTTTCAAAATGTCGATCTTTGACAATTTGATGGGACGGGAAATCCTCGTAGCCATGTGAGAATGTGTATTGAGGCCTTCCAGCCTAGCGGGTTGAGTACAACAATGATGGCCGTTCTACTTCAGCAGACCTTGACTGGGGCCGCTTTATCATGGTATCTTACACTTGAGTCTAGCAAGACCAAAATTTGGGAAGAAGTGGTGAAATCCTTTGTTGTGTAATACAAGTACAATCAGGATATTGATGTGACCATTCATGACTTGGAAGCTACTAAACAAGGGGGCAAAGAATCATTCGCTGAATACTTGAGTTGATGGTGTTGGGTTTGTGCCCTAAAACCATTACTTTATGTATAAGATATTGGCATTTTAATATATGGATATCAGCTTTACATTTTATTATGTATGTTTCTTTCATGAGATGATTGTTAATCCTCAAGTATCATAGTAAGTAATTCGTGTATGTATGAGATACATACAAGTGAGATACGAATTAATGTTCTTTGATACTTAAAACTTGTCACAGTGGATGATGAGACTGGATACCTCATCAAGTTTATACCGTAGCATGATTAACTACCATTGGATGGAGTGATGAATCTCAATCACTGGAGTATGACTCTTAGTTAATATGCTAGTGCTTATAGTGCATTGGCGGACCTGAGCTTTCCTCTTGACATTCAAGACTATCAACAGTCAATAGGAACTTAAACTTGTATAAGGTACGTGTTCTTAATCTTGAGACGATTATGGACACAAACTGTGGATATGACTGCTTTGACTTACCAATCAGTGAGGTCTATAAAAGATCAACACCTGGGTATCTTCGGCATGTCATATTCATAGGGTTGTGAACATATATTGTCAAGATAGAATCTACCCTCTGATAAAGAGTAAGCATTCCCTTGAGAATGTCACTAAGTTGATTACTGAGAACTATAGTCTTGTTGATAAGTAGTAATCAACATGTTTAGTAATCATGATAGGTGAATGGGACTCAAGGAATACAAGAAGTAATCATGATTCAGGTTGACAGTAACCGTTTATCCGACTACCTGGTTATGATTATGAATGTTGATGGTAGAGGGACATTAGTACACCATACAAGTCTAGTTATCGCTTCAGATATGTTCTTTTGCGTTGGAGTTCAATTATCATTTTATAGTGGAGTAAACGTTAACTGATCAGTTGATTAGTTTGCTGGTCAAAGAGTTTGGCCATGGGAATTAACAACCGGTCTGGGCCAACAATAAAGAGCCTACATGGTCCCACCCTTTGCTCCGCTAGGATGCTTGGAAGGTATATGAGGATCTTGTCAAGACAGGTTCGATCGATCGAAGGAGTCTCGATCGATTGAAGTCAAGACAGGTTCGATCGATTGAGCATCGTTCGATCGATCGAAGTCACTTCGATCGATTGAATGTAAGGTTGGTTCTGGGAATTTATAAATAGGGCAGCTACATCTAGAAAAAGGAGTTTGTCATTTTTATTAAACCAGAAGCTGCAGAAACTGTTTTAGGGTTCCCAAACCTTGTTATCCTCTCCATTAGAGATCCCACCATCTCTAGCCTCTCTGGGAAGCACTCATAGGAGACATAAGGGTGAAGACAACCTAGTGGAGGCTACTTCACCATCATGGGAGAAGAAGAAAATCAGAATTGGGTTCAAGACCTGAGGTATAATCTCTCATTCCTCTTGTGTATACGCATCTATAGAGTTAACGAGTAGTAGATCCAGCCTATTAATAGAAAGTTTTGAACTTTATTTTCCGCTGTGCGTTTAAATATTTTTAAACCTATTTTCCTTTAATTTGTATTAGAGCCAGGCTTGTTTGGATCTATAGATGCGTTTTGGAACAGTAGTTTTGGTTTATATGTTGATTTTATAACTGTTTTGAAACTGCATCATCACAGATCTGTTTTTGTAGAAGTCTCGCCGCAGAATACAAATCTGTGATTGCATTGGATGCATGATGGGTTCGAGCGATCGAAGTATGTTCGATCGATTGAACCTCTCTGTTCTCAAGCGATCGAACTGATTTCGATCGATCGAACTGCGTTTTGTTCGATCGATTGAGTGGGGTTTGATCGATCGAGATTGATTCTCTGTCCAGGTGTTCTGTTCATAGTTTTAAAAGATTTTAAAATTATTTACTTTAATTTTATATTATCTTGTAAAATTTTCAAATCATTTTGTGAACTGAAAGTTTTATCGATTGAACTATGTTCAATCGATCGAAGGTTCGAGCGATCGAACATTTGTCGATCAATCAAAGTGTGATAGAGAACTGAGATGCTATTTTAAGTTCTAATTCAGTACATAAAGAGTTTATGTACTGTGCGTTTCAATTAGGGATTCCAATAGTTACATATATTTGTTATATAAGCGTGGATGTGCGTACGACTAACCCTTTTGCAGCAAGATTAGTCCACTAACTCCTTTCGCACCAAGTTTTTAAAATTTTGTATTTAAATTTTTGAGATTGGTGTATGCTGTATTTAATTTAGGTTTGATTTTAAAGCATGTGTAAAGGGTGCTGCGACTTCAATCCTACAAAAAGGAAAGTCGCACCGGCTTCCCTAGCCTTTTATTTTATTGTTGTTTTTTATTTCTAGATAAATCGTAACCTTCGAAAGAAGCATAGGACTAATGTAATAGAATTAGAAATTCCATGAAGATGGAAGAGCAAGCCATTGTCCATGAAGATGGAGTTGGAGGCAATCAAACCAAGAAGGAGGTTCTATAGAGATAGAGCTATGGGAGATATAGGCATATGAATGCCTTTGTTTCATTTTAGTTTTTGTTTTATGTGCTTGGTTTGTGATTGGCATTTTATACATTCTTACTGCTTGCATGCACTTAAAACAAGTTTTCTAAAATAAAATTTAAAAATCGTTTTCAACGCATTAGTAAATATTAGATGTTTATGGGCAATGTGTGGAAACAATTTTTTTCTAAAAAGCAAAATCCTTAACTTTCAAATCTAATGGGAGAGGGTCTTATTTATAACACCCATGATCTTCCATTTACAGTTCACTGTAAGATGAGTAGTGCATTCTGTATCACCTCGTCAGGAGTGATCATTCCATACGGAGGGTACACTACTCATTGGTTACTAGATGTGAACTTCCTATAAATAGGATCAATTAGACGTGTTAGAGGGTGACCACCATACGGAGGCGCTACATGAGGCGGTTGTGATTGGATCCTAGTTAATGGTGCACACTAGCTAAGCTATGGATAAGGGATCCCACACGGGGCATTATTCAGAAACTTAGAGATCAAATAGGTTCGGGAGTCATAACTTGTTTTGCAAGAGTTGCATAGCGGACAAGTCATAATAATTCAAAAGATCGAGCATTGACCACCATACGGAGGCTTTACTCTTTCGTTTTGATATTCCGGTGACTTTGTTTTCAAAATAAGAGTTTTAAGGATTCTTTTATTTCAAAACTGTCGAATTCTGATATCCATATTTATTTGTCTTTTGATTTTTTTTTTTCAGTAAATGATAATATCTAGATCTGCATTTAGTCCACTTGCCACTATACTCACTTAGAACAAGTTAACTGGAAATATCTACATTGAATGGAAACATAACCTTGATATCGTTTTAACTGAGGAGGATCACATATATGTCCTCACCACCCCATGCCCTGAAGAACCCGCTGCAAATGCTTCGACTGGTGCTAGACGTGAGTTCGACAAGTGGAAGAAGTTGAATGGGATGGCTCATTATTATATATTGGCCTCTATGGCTAATGTATTGCAACACCAATACTAGTCGAACGATTCTGCTAGTGCCATTATAAAATCCCTAAAAGAAATGTTTGGGGATCATGGCAGACCTTCCAGACAGGTTGCCATGTAAAAGATAATGAGTGCTAAGATGTCGGAAGGGACTCCAGTCAAAGAGCATGTTTTAAAAATGATTGGTTATTTAAACGAACTGGAGACCTTGGGAGCCAGCATTAACGCACAGGCCCAAGTTAATATGATCCTCAATTCGCTCTCGCTGTCATTCACTCAATTTAAACTTAACTATAATATGAATCAAATGAATTTTTCAATGAGTGAATTAATGAGTTCTTTATTGGCAGCGGAAGGGGTGATCAAACCTGGGGGCAATGTTTTGAACGTTGAGAAAAGCTCTTCCTCTTCCCGATCTAATGCCAAAAGGAAAGAAAGAGAAGAAGAAAGCCGGCACTGGTGGTCCAAGTGTTGGACTGGTCCCTAAGATTGTAAAATCTAAGAAAAAGGTAAGGGCAAAGGGAAGGTGGGTGGCCAAGGCAAAGGAAAGTGTTTCTAATACGGTGAGAAGGGTCACTGGACGAGAAACTATCCAGAATTCTTAGCTACAAGAGTTCAAGGTATGATTGAATCACATGTGATTGAAGTAAGTTTTATTACAAATACTTCAAACACTTGGTGCATTGATTCTGGTGCGACTAACCATATCTGTAATTCTTTACAGGGGTTCAGATCAACCAGGAGGTGTAGTGATGGAGAGATCGTACTTACTCTAGGTTCTAGTGCAACCGTTTCTGTGGTTGCTATAGGAGTAGTAGCTTTAGAATTTTTAGACAATAAAGTTTGGATTTTATCAGATGTACTTTACGTCCCTACAATGAGACGTAATTTAATTTCAGTTTCTAATTTGTCGAATAATAGTTATTCTTTTCATTTTGGAACTGAAGTTGTGATTAAAAGAAATGGTTCTTTTATTGGTTCTGGTGTTAAATCAAATGGCTTGTATGTGATCACTTTAAATATTTCTAAAGACTCTTGTATGGAACATAATAACTCAGTGGTAACTGTACCATCTAAAAGAAAGTAACCTTCCACTAATCCAATAAGGCTCTAGCATATGAGGCTTGGCCATATCAATCTAAATAGGATTGGCAGATTAGTCAAAGAAGGGGTCTTAGGCAATTTGGTTCTCGAACCAATGGAAGTCTGCAAGTCATGTGTAGAGGGAAAGATGACCAAAAGGCCCTTTTCTACAAAGGGCAATAGAACCAATGCATTGGTGGAATTAGTTCATACTGATATGTATGGACCAATAAATATTAAAGCAATGGGTGGTTATGAGTATTTTATAACATTTACTGATGACCACTCTAGGTATGGATATGTGTTCCTAATGCAGCACAAGTCTGAAGCCTTTGAAAAGTTCAAAGAGCTTAGGGCTAAAGGGGAGAAGCAATTGGGCACATATATCAAGGCCATTCGATTTGATCAAGGTGGCGAGTACCTTTCTAATGAGTTTATTGATCACCTCATACACAATGGGATTCTGTCACAGTTGACTGCACATGGTATGCCTTAGTAGAATGGTGTAGCAGAGAGAAGGAATTAGACTCTATTAGATATGACTAGGTCGATGATGAGTTATTCTGAGTTGCCATTATTCCTTTGGGGTTATGCTTTGGAAACCGCTGCATATACTAAATCTAGTACCAAGCAAATCTATTCCTATGAGACCACGAGAGATGTGGATTAGGCGCAAGCCTTCTTTGCAACATCTCCGGATATGGGGATGTCCGGCACATGTACTGAAAGGAAAGATGAGCAAATTGGATTCTAGATTGGAAGTATGTTACTTTGTAGGGTATCCAAAGGGTACTTATGGATGGTATTTTCATGATCCAAGAGAACAAAAAGTGTTTGTTAGTACAAATGCTGATTTCTTGGAGGATGATTATATCATGATCCATAAACCTAGGGGAAGGATAGATCTTAAAGAGATAGAAGGAGAGCCCTCAGTCCTACTCGCAGTTGATAACGATGTAAGATAAGAAAATACCACTTCTTCACCCATTTTCGCACCGATACCTCGTCGTAGTGGGAGGATTATCAGCCAACCTGATAGATACATGTTCGTAGGAGAAGTTTTTAAAGCTGTCTCCATAGAATCTGAATCTGATCCTATCACGTATGAAGAGGCAATGGCTGATGTTGATTCAGCTCATTGGGTTAAAGCTATGAAGGCTGAATTGGAATTTATGGATTGCAATCAGGTCTGGGATCTTATAGAACTTCCAGCCAATATTAAATCCATTGGCTATAAGTGGTTCTATAAGAGGAAAAGAGGATCTGATGGAAAGGTTGAGACCTTTAAGGCAAGCCTTATAGTGAAAGGTTATACTCATAGGGAGGACATTGATTATGAGAAAACCTTCTCGCTGGTAGCCATGCTCAAGTCCATCAGAATACTCTTATCCATTGCTGCAATCCTAGATTATGAGATCTGGCAGATGGACGTCAAGACTGCATTCTTGAATGACAATCTTGAGGAGGACATCTATATGCAGCATCCAGCAGGGTTCATAGCTGATGGGAAAGGTAACTTGGTATTCAAGTTGCAAAAGTCCATTTATGAGCTTAAGCAAGCATCCAGGAGTTGGAACATACATTTTGACCAAGCGGTCAAGTCATTTATTTTCATACAGAATCTGGATGAGCCTTGTGTATACAAGAAGTGTGAAGGAAAAGTGGTGGCTTTTCTTGTTCTCTACATTGACGACTTTCTACTCATTAGTAATGATGTAGCGGCATTGTCAACGGTTAAGGTTTAGCTAGCTAGAACTTTCGATATGAAGGATCTAGGAGAGGCGAGCTATATTCTTGGGATAAAGCTTTTTTGGGATTGTAAACGAAAGATAATGGGATTATCTCAAGCTGGTTATATTGATAAGGTGCTAACTAGATTTTTTATGGATAATTTGAAGAAAGGTTTGTTACCTTTCAGGTATGGTTTAGCTTTCTCCAAGGACAAGTGTCTAAAGACACATAAGGAGAGGAATCGCATGGCAGGAGTTCCCTATGCTTCGGCAGTTGGAAGTCTCATGTATGTGATGTTATGCACTAGACCAGATATCTGCTTTTCCATTGGCATGGTTAGCAGGTATCAATTAAATCCTGGTTCAGAGCACTAGATAGTCATTAAGCACATTCTTAAGTACTTAAGAACAACTAAAGATTACATGCTTATATATAGAGGTAGTGAGTTAATTCCAGTAGGATACACTGACTCGAACTTTATATCATATAAAGATTCGAGAAAGTTGACATCCGTACTTCTCTTTACCTTGGGAGGTGGTACTGTTAGTTGGAGGAGCATTAAGTAGAAATGCATTGCAAACTCAACTATAGAAGCTGAGTATGTGGCTGCTTGTTAAGCCGCAAAGGAAGCTGTTTGGCTCAAGAAGTTACTTATGGAGCTCGGGGTGGTACCAGCATCGTTGTCACCTATTATGCTCTACTGTGATAATACTGGGGCAGTGGCTTAGTCCAAGGAGCTAAGGAACTAAGGAAAGGGAAAGCACGTAGAGCAAAAATATCATCTAATCCGTGATATTGTTCAACGTGGAGATGTGACTGTTGCCAAGATTGCCACTGTTGATAATCTTGCGGATCCGTTTACAAAGGCCTAGCCACAGAAGGTCTTTGATTGTCATCTAGATAGTCTAGGTCTTAGATGTAGTCCTGAATGGTTATGAGTGCAAGTGGGAGTTTGTTGGGTTTGTGCCCTTAATCCATTACTTTATGTTTAATACATTGGCATTTTAATATATGGATATCAACTTTACATTTTATTATGTATGTTTCTTTCATGAGATGATTATTAATGCACAAGTATCATAGTAAGTAATTCATGTATTTATGAGATACATACAAGTGAGATACGAATTACTATTTTTTGATACTTAGAACTTGTCACAGTGGATGATGAGACTAGATACCTCATCGGGTTTGCATTGTAGCATGATTAACTACCATTGGATGGAGTGATGAATCTCAATCACTAGAGTATGACTCTTAGTTAGTATGCTAGTGCTTATAGTGCATTGACGGACCTGAGCTTTCCTATTGACATTCAAGACTGTCAACAGTCAATAGGAACTCATAACTTGTATAAGGTATGTGATCCCAATCTTGAGACGATTATGGACACAAATTTTGGATATGACTGCTTTGACTTAACAATCAGTGAGGTCTATAAAAGATCAACACCTGGGTATCTTGGGTATGTCATATTCATAGGGTTGTGAACATATATTGTCAAGATAGAATCTACCCTCTGATAAAGAATAAGCAGGCAGTTCTGTTGCTACCAACTTCTTTGTTTGTACTGAATCCTTTTCTGGAATCCTTATCTACCATATTTCCATGCCCATTCCCTTGAGAATGTCACTAAGTTGATTACTGAGAACTACTGTATTGTTGATAAGTAGTTATAAACATGTTTAGTAATCATGAGAGGTGAATGGGACTCCAGGAATGCAAGAAGTAATCATGATTCAGGTTGACAGTAATCGTTTATTCGACTACCTGATTTGATTACGAATGATGATGGTAGAGGGACAGTAGTACACCGTACAAGTCTAGTTATCGCTTCGGATATGTTCTTTTGCGTTGGAGTTCAGTTATCATTTTATAGTGGAGTAAACGTTAACTGATCAGTTGATTAGTTTGCTGGTCAAAGAGTTTGGCCATTGGAATTAACAACTGGTCTGAGCCAACAATAAAGAGCCTAGGAGGTTCCACCCTTAGCTCCGATAGGATGCTTGGAAAGGCATATGAGGATCTTGTCAAGACAGGTTCGATCGATCGAAGGAGTCTCGATCGAAAGTCAAGACAGGTTCGATCGATTGAGCATCGTTCGATCGATCAAAGGTTCGATCGATCGAAGTCACTTTGATCGATTGAACATAAGGTCAATTTTGGGAATCTATAAATAGGGCAGCTACATCTAGAAAAAGGAGTTTGTCATTTTCATTAAGCCAAAAGCTGCAGAAACTATTTTAGGGTTCCCAAACCTTCTTATCCTCTCCATTAGAGATCCCTAGCCTCTCTGGGAAGCACTCACAGGAGACATAAGGGTGAAGACAAACTAGTGAAGGCTGCTGCGCCATCAAGGAAGAAGAAGAAAACGAGAATTAGGTTCAAGACCTGAGGTATAATCTTTCCTTCCCCTTGTGTATACGCATCTATAGAGTTAACGAGTAGTAGATCAAAGCTACTAATAGTAAGTTTTGAACTTTATTTTTCGCTGCGCGTTTAAATATTTTTAAACCTATTTTTCCTTCAAATGGAGAAGTAAGGCAGCCAAGATGGTGTAAAGGCCATCAGAGAAAGAGCAAACCAGGATGCTTATGGAGAACCTTCAGCCCGTTTCCCAGGAAAAGATGCGTTTCCAGTCGATCATACCTTTGCTGAAGTCTTCGATGTTGTAATACCTGTAATTTCTTTTCTTTTCGTTAATAATATCAGCTTTTTGAATTTCTGTATTGGATCGGCTATATTATTATATTATTATTTTAGTAGGGTGACGGTTTTGATGTATCTTAGGATTACTGATTTGACTATAGTAACCGTACCGACTTGACCGTAATAGGATTTAATGTAGTCCCGTACCCGGGCTCGGACATTAGAAATAATACCTGTTTGCACGTAAATCGAGGACAGTGGCACACAACCCGAGGTGGGCCCCACATGGATGGCCATATGGCAGCCCATGCAATACCTCCTCCATATGTCACCCACACCCAAGCCACTTGTCTTGTACAAGGACACTTGTCCATGCATGTGTACACTAGCACATGCATGGAGACACCTATCACTACACCACCTCTATATAAACATGCATATACACTTGCATGATACTTTTTGATCATCTATAATCTGCATATAGAGTTAGAGAGAGCTAGGAGATGAAATCATGGTGAGATAAAAGAAGTTAGAAGGAGAAGAACAAGGAGCTTTCACCATTGAAGTTAAATTCAAGCTTCCTAAGCTCAAATCCAAAGCTCAAGCTTAAATTTCAAGATTTAGTGAGTATTCTAACTCACTTTAGAACCTATATAGTATGTAGTAGTGTTTAGCAAGTGTTTGATGTTGTATTTTGAGGTTCTATGCAACATGCAAGTCAAATCTTCAAATCTGGGAAGCAGAAACTTCCAGCAGAATGTTGTTTAGTAAAACAAACATTTTGAGCAGTTCCAAAATGGGAATGAGGCTAGGTTTTTTTGTGGAGAAAGCTAACTCATTTATGTACAAATAACTCTTCTATAGCCTGGTCTAAAAATGACTCCTTAATAGGTGAAATGCACATGCAACGCAGTACTATAAATCTGGGACAGAGCAGTCCGAAAATATAGAAATGTCTAAGTAAAATAAATATTTTGAGTAGTTCAAAAATGTAATTGAAGTTAAATTTTGTTGTACATGAAGATAATCCAATTATATACAATGTTCTAGTTTTGAGTTTGATCTACAAATCAATTTATCATGCCCAAATAAATCATATCAATTCAGTAGACAGAGTAAAATTAATTCCTGGAAGATTGTATAACTACTTGTATGTTGTGTTTATTGATGATGCTTGCTTTCCGGTACCTGTGTGGTTATGGATATCTTGTGCTATGGTAGTGCTATCGCATAGATGAGTATGTTAAGGCTTTCGTCTATATGGTTATTGATATCAAATCTATGTTATAGATCTATGAGCTACATGCTATGTTTTTTTTTCCGTTGTCGCGAATTTAGTGTATTGACCATTAAAAGTTCATACTCAAGCTTTTAGTATGTTGTATGGCACGATTATTGCGTCGATAACGATTGGGTAAGTTTCCATCATAAGTATATTATAACAAAATAGAATGACGGATGTATAACGTAACTTCGAAAGTAATTAACAAACTAAACTACAGAACGAGTGACGCGAATGCGGTCCAGGATACATACGGACTAGTTGTACTTGATCAGGTGTAGCGTATGTCAAGGATAAGTATTGGATAGGTAAACCAGGCCACGGGGGCCGGGAGGGTAAGAAAAGGGATGTGTTGTTGAGTTGTGAAGTGGTGACTCTTGAGTATTCTTTCGGTTCTTCGTGACGAAAGGGATACGCGTAACGCTTTCGGTTCTTCGTGACGAAGCGGTGATTCTTTGAGTAAAGACTCCTTTCAGTTCTTCGTGACGAAATGGATGTTCTTGTACTCCGTAACGCTTTTGGTTCTTCGTGACGAAGCGGTGATTCTTTGAGTAAAGACTCCTTTCGGTTCTTCGTGATGAAATGGATGTTCTTGTACTCCGTAACGCTTTCGGTTCTTCATGACGAAGCGGTGATTCTTTGAGTAAAGACTCCTTTTGGTTCTTCGTGACGAAATGGATGTTCTTGTACTCTGTAATGCTTTCGGTTCTTCGTGACGAAGCGGTGATTCTTTGAGTAAAGACTCCTTTCGGTTCTTCGTGACGAAATGGATGCTCTTGTACTCCGTAACGCATTCGGTTCTTCGTGACGAAGCGGTGATTCTTTGAGTAAAGACTCCTTTTGGTTCTTGATGACGAAATGGATGTTCTTGCACTCCTTAACACTTCAGTTCTTTGTGACGAAGTGGTTGATGAAAGATGTTTTGGTTGATGAAAAATGTTTTGGTTGATGAAAGATGGTTTGGTTAGCAAGAGATACTTTGGGTTTATAAATGATGTCGGATGTTAGAAATGAATGGTAGTGGCATTAAGAACATCTAGATGGGTTTCCTGAATTGTTTGTATTCCTATCGAATACGTAGTCGGGTACGCTAATAGTTATAATTCGACGGAGAGAATGTAAAGATCCTAAAAGACATGTTGAAAGGTAGTAAATGGATTCTTATTGTGTTTTACTATATACGTTCCATTTGATTTAGCTTACTCACTCAGCTTTCATAAGCTGGCGACATTCATGTCGCTGGACATTCCCATGTCCAGCTTATCCAGGTGAAGAGTACCCAGGTTATGAAGCTACGCAAGAAGGAAATATTGAAGAAGATTACACTGAAGATGACTATGGTTATGCTAGTTAGAGAGAAGACTAGCAGTTATCCTCTGTAAATGTTTTTGATTATAACCAGAAGACTTAGCATATATTTCGTAATAGTTTTGTAAGGCCAAGAGCCATAAGACTCTGATGTATTTATAATGATGTATTAACTAGCTAAGTACTTTGACTTCTCTTTGTAATATATTCCAGTAAGTAAATGATGGTATTATCCTATTATTATATCATTTAGTTATTATTAATTGGTCATGGACAATTCGGCACTGCAACCAGCCACGCGCCTCAGGGTCCAAGATGAAAATTTTAAAATTTTTCCATATTTTGGCTACGCCGGGGCGTGAAGATGTAGGTACAAGAATAGAGGATGCAATCCAAGAGGGGGTGATCAAGAAAGAAGAGCCACAAAGCAGATGCAGGCGACCAAACTATGGATCAGGGGGAGGACATTTGGGTGGTCACTTTGGCCCCACCAATGTCAATGTATTGAGCAAATCAGAGAGAAAATTTGATATAATAGGGAACCATCCAAGGAGAGGAAGAGATAAGCCATTTAGAAAATTCTCAAATTTGGGAGTATCATTATCTACTGCTTTTGATATATTAGTGGCAAAAGGGCATCTTCCTCTATTAGAACCATGGCCGATGCCAAACCCGCCTCCTCTGAACTTCCAGGTTGATTTATATTGTAAATTCCATCAAGCACATGGGCATTCTATTGATCGATGTACAAGACTGAGGCACGAGATTCAAGACCTGATCGACAAAAAGGTAATATCTGAACCACCTGCTAACCCACCCAATGTCACCATAAATCAATTGCCAAATCATCATGCCGTGCCACTGCCAGGTATCTATTGCTTGGAGCTCAAAGAGAATTCTTTTGATCCATCTGAATTGATCACCAAGTTGGGTCATCCGAAGAAATCCTATCAACTACCAAAAGATGTAATGATCTGCACGCTAGGTGGATAGTTAGAAGAGTGCGGAGAAAAGATGACAAAGAAAGTTGTTGCTTTAGATTAGTGGGTGCCAGAAATTGACAATTCTATTTGGTACCAAGAGGATGATAGCCGAAGCATTGATCAGGTAGAAGAAGATTTGTGGTACGAGAGTGAGGAAGAAGATTCGGGAGATGTCCAAGCAAGAGACGACTTATGGGTGAGGGAAGAGATCAGTCACCTAACTCAATCAGGAAGGCATTTTAAACTACATAAGCTAGAGGAAGATCACCCAGGTCAAGAGCTAGATAAAGGGAAATGGAAAATGGGCGAAGAAGAGGAAGAGGATAGAGTGCTGAAACAAATGAAGAAGTCACAGGCCAATAACAATTTGGGGATTATTGATTGCTTCAAATCATCACAGGCAAGTAGTCTTGGATGCTCTGAACCAATCAGATGTCTCCATCAACATCACTCTAAAGGACCTTGTAGGAATGATCAGTAAGGTTCTGAATCTCGCTATCACATTTACTTTAGATGAAGACCCATACTTGCAAGCACCTGCAAAATTGATTACTGTCTGAGACTAAATTTGTGCACTAGATGGCCCTATGAAGAATCTTTTGGGTGAAGGAAGTGGGAAGACCAAGGAGAGCGATCCAGAGAAGATCATGGAAGTCAAAGCCAGGAAAGATCAAGCGGAAGATATGGTAAAAGTATTGGAAGAAGAGATTGAGGGAAATGAAGCTAAAGAAGAAGAATAAGAAAATGAAGAGGGAACAGAGATAGAAATAGGGGATCAACCAAACTGCAACATCGTGGAACTCAATAAAGGGGTCAATAAAGAGTGGGTCTTTGAGTCTAGTTATAGGTATCCCCCCTCCTCGGAGTCTGTAATGGCCCAAATGAGGCGTCTTACTATTGCTATGTATATTGTAATCACCCCAAAAAATGTTAATGAGAATGTGACTAATTCTGCCTACTCGAATGCATGTGATAAATGTGATGAAATACCAAATGAATTGTAAAAACTAATTGAAAGAGAAAAAGAATCTGCATGCAAAATCATAGAGAGCACTCTAATAATTAATCTGGGAAATAAACAAATCCACAAAATGTTTTTATTGGCTCTACACTTAGCATTGAAGAAAGCAAAGAATTGATCAATCTATTAAATGAAGTCAAAGATGTCTTTGCATGGTCTTATAATGATATGCCAGGAATTGATCCAAAAATAGTCCAATACCATATCCCTCTCTTCCCAAATTCAAAACCTGTAAAACAAAAATTGAGGTGAATGAGATCTGAATGGGCGCTTAAAGTAAAAAAGGAAGTTGAAAAGCAATTGAGAGCTGGATTCTTGATTGTCACTGAGTACCCTGAATGGGTTGCCAACATTGTGTCAATCCTAAAGAAGGATGGTCGTGTTAAGATGTTCGTTGATTTTTGAGATTTAAACAAAGCTAACCTAAAAACGATTTCCCTTTGCCTCATATTGACATATTGGTTAGTAATACTGACGAAATCTCAGAAATGAAAATGTTTTCTCATTAGAAAAAAACAATGTGATACAGATCTTCTTTATATAGGCATATCTGAGAAGTTAGAGTTGTTAGCTACAGTCTTATAGAGAATAACAGAAATAGGAAAAATAGAAAAGATTCCATCTAAAGAAAATATCCAACAAGATGTAGTACACAGTAAGTTTAGTAGATCCTAATTATAATCATGATGAGCTAACATTCCCCCTCAAGCTGATGGTCTCGACAACACAATACCAGATTCAAACAGAGCTTGTGAGGGCATTAGCTTGTCCTTGAGATACTGAAATCTAGATACTTGAAAAACTTTGGTAAAAATATCAGCAATCTGATATGTGGATGATATATGAGAAACCCTAAGCTGTTTGGAGATAATCTTTTCACAAACAAAGTGGAAATCAACCTCAACATATTTAGTTTGTGCATGAAATACTGGATTAGCTGCTAAGGACAGAGCTCTTATATTATCACACCAGATGGTAGGTATGGAAGCTAAGGGGACATGGAGATCTGTTAAAAGTTGGTGAAGCCAAAGAACCTCTGCAGCAGAATTAGCTAATGCTTTATACTCGGCTTCTATACTGAAGTGAGCTACAGTGGCCTGCTTCTTAGCAGACCAAGACAGTAAATTTCCCCAAGAAAGACACAATTGCCAGAGGTAGACTTTCTATCAATGTGATCACCAACCCAGTCAGAGTTTATATAGGCAAGTAAGCCCAGAGGGCTAGACTGAAAAACTAACCCATGATTGAATGTACCTTTGATATACTTCAAGATTCTTTTCACAGCAAAAAAATGATGATTGAGAGGAGCTTACATGAATTGACACACCAAGTTGACTGCATAGGAAAGATCTGGCCTAGTGATAGTAAGATACTGTAGTGAACCCACTAGACTTCTATACAGTGAGGGATCATAATAAGGGGTTGTGTCCAAAGTAGTGGGCTATTTAGAAGCAGTAGGAGAAGAGCAGGGTTTATGGTCCTGCATAGAGGCTTTAGGAAGGAGTTCTGTAGCATATTTTAACTGAGACAACAATAGTCCTTAAGAGATGAATTTGGCTTCAATACCCAAAAAATAGTGAAGAGTACCAAGCTATTTAATTGCAAATGGAACTTTCATTGCTGCTATGAGAGTAGTGACATTAGTAGGATGACTTCCAGTAATGAGTATATCATCCACATAAACCAAAACATGAGAATATGCCTAGAATTATGAGATACGAATAAAGAGTTATCAGCAGCACTGTTAGCAAAGCCATATTGAATGAGGAACTTAGAAAGAGTAGCAAACCATACTCTTGGTGCTTTTTTGAGTCCATCAGTGCGAATGTTGGTCAGTATGGAAAAGAGTAAGGGACAGTGTGGTATAGTGAGTGCGATTGAGATTGTGTTGTGGCACATAAACACATAAGATTACTTGAGTATGCTAATCACCCTACTAATCCAATAATTATCCAAGGATTTTTAGCTAAAAAATTCTTGACGGCTTAGGTTTACAAAATTGAATTTATCATGAAAATCTTGAAAGGAAGGGAGAGATTTGTAATTTTCAAAAGCACTTTTGAACCATTAATGCCTGAGGTGAAATCATGATTCTTGAAAATCGAGGTAGGAAATTTGAATTTCTAAAATCTGAGAGGAGAATCATGATTTTTGAAAACGAAGGTAGGAATTTTGAATTTGTCTAAAATCTAGGGAGAATTTTTTAGTCTAATAAAGGGACCATTAGCAAGCTCAGCAGTGTGGGTGACCACCTCCCCGAGGGCATGTCATTCACATATGGGCTTTATATACCGCATGCGGTACAAGGCTAACAGTGACTACATGCTTCCAAAGTATCTTGATAAATGGAGGAAAGGGGGCCCTCCACCCTCAAGGCAATGGTCTCAAGCAGTCGCGGTGAAAGAACAATGCAAGTGCAAATACAGGCAGAAACAACACGATTATCGAATTAATAACAAGGATATTTATTGACTCAAGTCAAACCCTCAAAGAACAAGAAACCATAAGTTTCATGTTCAAATCCCCAGTGAAGTCACCAGATTGTAGAACATGCACGCGTGGTGGGGAGTCCTGTTATTCCCTCGACAGTGCCCTAGGAAGAATCCAAGGAACACACTTCAAGGAATTAGAACTCCTCACTCGATCCTAGAGACAAAGAGTCGGTACCTAATTTTTATCGGGAATTAGGAAACCAAATTTGGCTCGCCCAAAATTGAATAAGGTTACTCACCCTTCAACACAAGAAATGAGGTTTGGGGATCTTGGTATGAGAGGGGAAGGATCCCGAGTAGGACTAAAGCTGTCACGCCCCGAAGTACCAAAAATAGGGAAAAATAAATTTCCTTTATGGGTTCGTAGACACGTGACTGGTTGTGAGTGTCACCTGATTGTCCAAACATGCTTATAACAATAATGTGATATGGGAAAGTGACTAAGTTCAACAGAAGCAGAAATTTAAAACATCCAAGTCTTACATCAGTAGTATATTACAGGCCAAAAAGATATCCAAAAGATACATATTACAAGACCAGCTAAACTATTACATCACTAACATAATAATAACAGAACTATAACAAAAGAAAAGCTCCAAAGTCTTTAGCTGGCGAAACTGTAGCCTTCCTCGTAGTAATCTTCACCAGCATAGTCTTCAGTAGTAAAGTCAGCATCTTGATAGCAGTCGGCTCCGTCTGGACCTGCAAAGGCTGGACGTGGAAGGTCCAGCGGCATGAAAAGCCGTTAGCGGTTAAGCTAAGTGAGGGTCCCCTTAAGGTTACCACCACTTAAGGTAAGTTATTCTTCATCTCTTCTTATTTCTCGAAACCATATCTTGTTCATCATTTCTTATTCTCGATACTATGTCTTGTTCGTCTTTTCTTATTCTCAAAATCATGTCATATTTAAACCCAATCATTCCTTTTGAAACTTAACCCAGAACTGAACTGACCAATGACATTGACTGAAAGAAGACTTAACTCCAAACGCATTTACTGGTCAAGAAAGTACAACACTCAACAATGAATAGTTAATTGTCACCCAACTGGCACTCAAACTGTCGCCTAAATGGCATAAGTGTGCGGGACATTAACAATCTCTTGGTCGAACACGTCATGCCGATCCTCAGATCGCCCACACGTTACCGAAATCGTCATGCCGATCCTCAGACCAAGGGTACGGGAAATTAATAATCACTTGGACGAACACGTCATGCCGATCCTCAGGTCACCCGTACATAACCGAACACGTCATGCCCATCCTCAGTCCAAAGGTGCGGAAAACTAATCAACTACTTGATCGAACACGTCATGACGATCCTCAGGTCATCCGCACTTGACCGAACACGTCATGCCGATCCTCAGATCAAGGAACAAAACATACCTCACCAATCGACACCATGGAATTACCGAAAGATCAATTTTGCAAGAAATATCCAAACACGACACGAAAGTTCACGGATCAACTTTGACCGGTACTCACACGACTAGAAACGAGGCCCAATGTCCCTTATTCGCATTAAATCTGTTATCGAAGGTTTTATCATTATTTTACGCGTTCGCACATTTTGTAGTTTAGTTCATTAATATCATCCATTTATAACCGTTAATATTTCGCTATACGTCCGACATTCCATTTTCCTCTCAATATACTTACGATGGAAACTTTTCTGATCACTTATCAACGCAATAATCATGCCATACAATATACTTATAGTTTGGGTATGAACTTTCAACGATCATTAGACTATCTATATAATAAGGGAGGAATGTGTTGGTCTTCTCCCAATACAAAGACAAAGAATGGCTGAGATTAAATTTTAGGGGAGATAAAGAAGGGCTGAGATCATCCCAAATTGATCTTATGTTTCAAATTTCAAACACCCCCACAGTCATACCGTCTCTCTCTCTCTCTCTATCATCTCACAGACCTCCCTCCTTCTTTAGCTTCCACGAACCCACCACCATCACCACCACAGCCGAACCTCCGCCTTCCTCCGCCGGCCAGCTACTGTTTCTCCCCTCTCGGTAATCTCTCTCTCTCTCTCTCACTCACTCACTCACACACACGCACACACACACTCAAAATCCCACACATACACCACCGGAACCCCCCCTGTAGGATCATTTCATTATATAGATTTACAATTTTTTTGTTAGGTTTTGGGGTATTATTGTTTTGGTATTATTGTTTTGAATTATTTTGGTTGAGATTAGCTCTCCTAACCCTAACTGGGATTGGTTTTGGGTATTATTGTTTTGAATTCTGTATGCCTCTCTTGCCCCCACTCTCTGTACAGCAGAGCTTGCATCTCCCTGTCAACACATGATACCAAACGGCTGAAGAAAAAGAAAAAGAAGAAAACAAAGGATAAGCTATTTTAATTCTGAATGAACATAAAGTCAACACCTCCATTTTTAATTCCAAAATAATGTAAGTTCACATTACCATGCCCCAATCTTTAAGCTCTGTTTTATTCAATTTCTGATTTGGGATTTATTTGATTTGTTTCTTTTAGGATAAGCTCTGCTCTCCCATGCTTTCAATTTTCTTCTTTGCTAAATTTTCCTTTTTAGTTAACTCACATCGTGTTTGGAACCAACTTGGCTTTATTACACATTTTTTGGCTTCAGTTAAATCATTTAGAAATCATCACTTGGCTTTATTATTGATTTTTTTGTTCATTGATTTTTGGGCTGATGGGTTTGTTGGTTTATTGCAGCCTCAAGTATTATTTTGGTTGAACACATACATTGTGCTCAACCTCAGTCTCAGGCATATAACGCCTTTGATTCAACTTCTTAAATTTGTTCTATATTTTATCTTTTGCTCTATATTATCTTTTGTTTAACTTTCTTTATTGTCCGTCATTTTGTTTGGCATTTTGGATAAAAAGGTGCAGGAATTTTTAGATTCAAGTGACCAAAGGGCAGACTCTAGCACACAAGTAGAAACCTAAATGATTCTATCTCTCTTCCCTTTTAAGATGTTTGATTTTCCTGATTGGGTTTCCTCTTTTTTTATGTTCTTATTCTCACTATTTTTTAATATCCCTAATCCTAACCCTAACCTAATGTAATTTCATTTGATTTCAGCCCATGGTTAATTTCAGCCCCTAATTTCATTTATGGAAGCTTTGAGAGACAAACTGAGTAGTCAACTGCTTAGTAAGAGGGGAAAAGGTACCAATTAGTTTCTTTTCTGGATTTTAGGTTTGGGTATTCCTTAACAGATGTGTGGAATGTTGCTAGAATGTTGGGCCACTTGAAGGATGAGCCATGCTTTTTTATTAGCTTTCTTTCATTCAGTTCATGCTTTTTGACAAAGGGCTATAACAAAATATTGTTGGCAAGGGGATTTTGTAATGTTGGATACTTGAAAACATGAAAGCATTACATGTACTTAAATGTGAATGGGTAAGGCTGCTTAAATAACATTCTTGCAAATGGTCCATGAAGAGAAACCAAATCTTTCACCTTTTTTGTGTTTGCACCTTGCAGTTGCAAGTCATGTGGGTGTGAGATTACTGCAGAAGAAATTTAGTTATGGAAATAACAAATTTGGGTTATTGAATTTACAGATTTAGTGGTGGTTGTTGCTTATGGTGGAGCTTCTACAATAGGTCACAACTTTTGTTATAGTTTATGATTTGTATTTGCTTTTCAAATTTTTTATTTTCTTTTAAAAGTAAGAAAAGTTCTTGGATACATAAGCAATTAGTGTTGAAGGTTTCAGAACCTGAATTTGAGCCTGAGTTCTTCCCCAATCAGCCCCTGTTTTGCTGAAATGGTGAAACATTTTGCTTAATTAAATTTAATGTTATCTAAAATTTTCAGCCCCTAAATAAAGCTGAAAACATCCCCAAGAGCTATTGTAGAAAAAAAAAACTCTTTTCTTGCTTATTTGTGGTGGAATAATTCTAGCGATCCTCTAATTTTCCCTATAGTATTTCTAATCCCATGTTTCATTATCACTATACGTGAGTGTGTGTATATGTAGTATTTTTTTTTTTTTTTACCAGCAGTTTGCTTTTGAGTGTACAACTCCATAATGTGTGGTATATTGTATTTTTAGGTTGAGAAAGATAGGAAGTGTTTTGATGCTCTTTTGGAAGATTTATAGAAGTGGTAATTTTCTGACACTCAGAGGTCGAGTGCTTATTATTTTCTTGATGACATTTATGTATCTTTTTTTTTTTTAAGTTTTCCCCCCTTAGTTTCTGTCAGCTATGATTATATAGTCGTAATTCAGTTTAATTGAATCATTAAAAGGTTGGGGTTTGTGTATGACCAATTTTTTTTTTCTTTGGAGGTTCCGTTCATTGTCAATGTCATTAAGAAAGCAGGTCACCTATAAGTTGACTGTAAATGCATCTCTCTCACAAATCGATGTTTTCTCCATTTTACTTTCTTTGTGATGATGGAATAAAAACAATGTATCAAATTGTTTATTGTTTTTTTAATTTATTTTTATAGCTTATGTACCATAATCGAAGATAGCCCTTTCATTGAGTTTTGTTTTGAGATACCGAGTATGGAGGAAAAGATTAGTTCCAAACGCTTTTTTCTAATTCCCAAACACCCAATTTTGTACGATGTGGTTAGAGTATGTGGTAAAATTTGGGAATGCATGTAACTAAGAAAATATTTGGGAAGCATAGAAAATTTGAATTCCATATTTTCTATAGAAGTTCTCCATATGTAGACTGCAAGTTTTTCCCTTTGCCTTTAATGTTGTGTTTTGGCGACCAAAAATCTGCAACGGAACCCTTTTTTTTTTTTAATGAAGCAAGGTAAGCTTTTGACTGCAATATAAAGTAGCTATACTCTTCCCTTTGCAGTATTTTGAAGGCAATGAAGCACCAAATTTTCAACTGATTGCATGAGGTACATTTGCAACTTTTGGAATTTATCTAATACTTGCTATTGAATTTTTTTAGTTGTTGCATATGTCGGGTGATGTGCAAGAAGAGAGGAAGCAACTTATATTAGCTTCGCTGCTTCATAGTATTAAATTCATCCAGAATTTCAGATGAGCATGTGGCAGGCTGTATGTTAACAGTGTCTAATGTTGAATTAACATAGTAGATTTTGTTGATTTTTTATTTTTTTTATACACATAGTTCTGGAGTTAAAACCGTTTTTTTTTTGGAGGTAGTGCCCTCGGGCACGGGCAATACCCTAGTATTCATAACAATAGAAAACATAACACATAGCTCATGGATTTATAACGTGAATTTAACACCAATAAACACATAGACGAAACCCTTAACATACTCATCTACGCGATAGCACTACCATAGCACGAGATTTTCATAACAACACATGTACCGAAAAACTAGCATCAACAATCAACACCATGCATAAACAAAACATTATACAAAAAAGTTGTACAATCTGCCAAGATACATTTTCACTGTGTTGACTGAATTAACATGATTTATTTGGGCATGATAAATTGCTTTGTAGATCAAACTCAAAACTAAAACATTATAGATAATAGGAATATCTTCATGTACAAAAAAATCTAGCTTCAATTACATTTTTGAGCTACTCAAACTATTTATTTTACAAGACATTTCTTATATCTCGGACTGTTATGTCCCAGATTTATAGTACTGCATTGTACGTGAGATTCACCTATGAAGGAGGGGTTTTTAGACTGAGCTATAAAAGGATTATTTGTAGATAAATGAGTTAGCTTTATTCACAAAAAACCTAGCTTAATTCTCATTTTTGAGCTGCACAAAACATTCATTTTACTAAACTATGTTCTGCTAAAAGTTTCAGTTTCTCAGATTTATAACACTGTGTTTTACATGCATTTCACCCATGAAGGAGTGATTTCTAGACTGAGCTATAGATGCGTTATTTGTAGATAAATGAGTTATCTTTTACCACAAAAAAACCTAGCTTAATTCCGATTTTTGAGCTCCTCAAAACATCCATTTTACTAAACTACATTCTGTTGGAAGTTTCTGTTTTCCCAGGTTTATAACACTGCGTTGTACATGCATTTCACCCATGAAGGAGTGATTTCTAGACTGAGCTATAGAATAGTTATTTGTAGATATATAAGTTATCGTTTACTAAAAAAAACCTAGCTTAATTCTGATTTTTGAGCTGCACAAAACATTCATTTTACTAAACTATGTTCTGCTGAGAGTTTCAGTTTCTCAGATTTATGGATTTGTCTTGCATGTCATGAAAACTTCAACACAACAACATCAAACTTCTACTAAACATTAGTACATATTATATGGGTTCTAAATTGAGTTAGATTACTCACAATTACTCACTAAAGCTTGAAATTTAAGCTTGATATTGGTTGAAGCTTAGTGAAGCTTGAATCTTCAAACTTCAAGGATGAACTTCTTCTTCTTCTATTCTTCCATGGAGCTATAACTCTAGCTCTCTCTCCCTCTCAATTATATGCAGATTATAGAGACAAAATTGTCTCAATTGTGTGTATGTGCATGATATATAGGAGATTGGCATGGCTAGGTGTCATTTGCATGAGTTCATGCAAAGACACATGTCCAATATGTGGACAAATGTCATGGGAGGAGATGACAAGTATAAGGAGTGGCACATGGGGTTGCCATGTGGCCGGCCATGTGGGGCGCACCTCGGGTTGTGTGCAACTTTCTCAGTTTACGTGCATAAGTTCCTCGGTATACGTGTCGATCTCGATTTACGTACAACCGGGTATTAATTCTAATGTCCGGGTCCGGGTCCGGGTACGGGACTAAGTTAAATCTTATTATGGTCGAGTCGGTATGGTTACTATAGTCTAATCAATAATCCTAAGGTACGTCAAAATCGTCACCCAACTAAAATAATATAGTAATATAGCCGGTCCAATACATAAATTCAAAAAAGCTGATATTATTAATGAAAGAAAAATTTTAGGTGTTACATCTTCCACCACCTATTAAAGGATTTCGTCCTCGAAATCAGAATCAACTAGTACTAACAGGAATGGGAATGTTTGGAGAAATTCAGGTGCTACATCTCTACCCACCTTATCAGAGGATTTATCCTCGAAATATAGGGTTTGTTAGGTCTCAAAAAGTACAAGGTACTAATCATATCTCAGATTTTAAGGTTGTGAGGTTCTCATTAGCTAGCTAATCAGACCTTCTCACCAATTCTTTCGAACGTCCAAACTTCTTTGCTAAACAATACCATGTGAATTTCAAAGTTCTGACATTGAATATGGCACCTTTGGTCTTTCGTTTTGTTCAATGTTGGGATTAATTTGATGATCTGCAAGCTTTCTTTTGGGACCTTCTTTGTGGTGGAACCATGTTTTGAATTCCTCATTCTGGACAATCTTTGTGCATACGTCCAGTCTTTCTACGATTGAAGCACTACAGCTATCAACTTGTGGGCTGTTCGATGCTTTGCATTCTTTGGAGTGATGTCTAGATATTCCATAGTCGTCGCAGATATCATGTTGCTTTGGATTTGTCTCAACGGCAGTCTGATTAACTTTCCTTTCATTGTTTCTTCTGCGTCTTTGGTCAGCAAGATTCTTACCTCTCAGCTTCTTGATGCGATGGTTGAGAAGTCAAGTTGGTTTCACGATTGTCTTTTATAACTTGTAGGGGTCATGAATGTATCCCTCAGTATGTTAGTACGAAGAACATTGTGGATTAGCGTATCCACTCAAAAAAGCATTGTGATCTACTACACTATTGGTGATAACGTACACGAGTTGGTGGGCGATTCGATAGTAAATACTCTAATGCGTCGCAGTGATGGCTTCCTTTCTTTTGGTCTAATAGCACGTTGCCTCGAACGATCGATATTTTAATGGTACTTTATCTTCGACTTCAAACCATAGGTTCTTCCTTTATTTTTGATCTGTCTGACGTGATGACGATTGACATGGCCTTCCATATAGAAACTCGACTGACGTCATGCCTATGCTTGACTTTGTCGTAATTGGCAAACATTTTGATCAGCGATGAGTGGGTTCTCTCGTATTTTGTTCCTAATGCGCCACAATCTTTCATAATTGATGGTGTAAACTTTTCCATGTATCTCTGATGTTGATGATGTAAGCTGGTAAGACGTCTTCTATCGTTAGGTTAGCTCGTCTGGTTTGACCGTCAGTCTAAAGGTGGGATACGATGCTCGTTGTATACTTATAGTTACTAACTGCCGATTTGTTGTACATCTACAATAATATATATATCGAAACACTAATCATTACAATAATACTAGATACACAAAACTAGATTCATTAATAAGTCAAAATTTTGCATAATCGATTGCATAGGTTGTATCAACTCCCCTTCTTCTTCCAAGTTCATCAACAGATCTTGATTGATGTTCTTCATTGCCTCACAATCCGTACGAATGTGGTCCATTCTACCACATTTGTAACATCGTGATCCATGTCCTCCAATTTGTTTCGGTGTTGGGCATTCGTCGAAGTGATGTCCACGATTTCTACAGTTGAAACAACGTTGGCATGTTTTGCGTTGCACTGATGCTATTGTTGTGTCAGACTTTCTCTTGTTCCTCATGTGTTCTTTCAGTCTTTGTTGTGCCTCTTTGCCTAATCCAGCTGTATTGGGGATGGTGGTATTGAGCTGGGCTTGTCTGAGCTACATGTGCTCCATAGCGTCCATCTCGAGTGCTTTGTAGTCCTTGCTCAAATGTCCTCTCTTGTGACAACTGTAGAAGATAACGTTTGGTTGGTTACAGGTCTTGGGAGCTTGACACTCCTTAGCTAGACATCCAGGGTTTCCATAGTTGAAATAAATGCCATGATCATTGTTTACCGTTTTTGAGTTGTCCTTGTAGTAGGGTTGACCTTGGTAGTGTAGCAGGTTGTGGCTTGAGTGGTCTCTAAACGATTCTGAATGGGCGATATGGAGGTGTCTAAACAACTCGTTTCCATAGTCACTTGTGCTAGGGCCGTTAGCGGTCTTCCATAAGATTTGTATCAGTATTCCAAATATACCAGTGGGATCGATCTCCTTTGGTATTATGTTGCTTAGCCTTCTGGACTGGTCCTCAGTTGTTTGAGATGATTCATCCATTGTAGAGATCGAGAAGATTCTTCTATTCCTATGTATGAGTTCGTGTCTATAAGGTTTCTATCATACCTTATGCGAAGCAATCATAGCCTGTTTCATCTCACATTATAGTTATCATCATAATCCCAGTAACTAGAATACGATGATTGAAACAATTGAATAGATTGATCCAAAATGAAGCTGAATTTGAAAAGGCATATGAATTCTCACAGATAGAAGTACAATAGTAGAGTGATGTTATCCATTCAAGAATAAGATGTAAATCTAACAATGATTGAATGACTATTTTCTATAGAAGAAATTGTAGTATCTCAAGATTTATAGGAAATGAAAGTAACTGATGGCATACGGCCTTCAACGAATGAAATAAGAATTAGGTATTTCATAAGTGAAATAGTCCAAATGAAACTCCACTGATAAAGAATAAGGTAGCAACTGAGAGAGACAATAAGAGGTCAAGATATACAGAGAGTACAACGTTTTTTTTTTGAGTTCATGGCAAGAACAAGGACAGAGAACTCATTTAGAATTATTTCAAATGAAATGCACTTGTAAGAATTTGTTCAAGGAATAATTAGTCAAAAAGAATGACTTTGCAGTACTAGTGATCGAACTTGCTCTCAAAAGAATTTGTCAAGAATCGGATGATCAAGGTACATACTCAAGAATTGTTGACTGGGGAATTTCTAAAAATTCAAGGAAATGAATTACTTATCAAGGAGTGTATCACAATAATTATTGATGGTAATCGGAGCCACTTTACAAAATATATAGATCCCTTTTTCCAGAAGAAATGACCATTAGAATAGAAGGTATCGATTTACTCAAAGGGAGTGGAATGAGTAGAAAAGATATGACTGCTTACTATGGTACTCGCCTACCATATCTAAGGTAAAGTTTGCCTCTCTTATTATCTATAACGGGTCCTCTAAGAACTCCTCCTCAGGGTCCTCCTCCTTCTCCTTGATGTCAGCTGGATCTGCTTCGTAGTCCTGCTTAGGCATTGATATCATCTCGTCCCCGTCAACTGGTGGTGCTGGATGGTAGTGTACATCATCCCCTGGTCTTTGAAGATCTTCCGTAGGGTCAACCTCCTCGATTAGCTCGTCATCGCTACTCGTCGGATCGTCACAATTGTCAGGTCATCGTTATCATCTGTGTCGTCATAGTTAGATGGGTCATCTGCTGAGTGGTCACTGCCTGCAGAATCCTCTCCACTCTCTATGTCGTTGTCACTATCTGTATCAATGGGATCTAAATCTGCATCTGGCTCTGGTATGGGCTCGGGTGAGAATGGTGGTGCTGGTGCGGCCATGATAATCGGGAAGAGTATATCGTCATATAGTGCCTTGTCCTGAGTCATGCTGATAAGCTCCTAGTGAATAAGTATGGTAGTCTCTGAAGCATGGATCGACTCGAGCTGAACTCGATCCAGATACTGTAATGCATCGGTAAGCACAGCTCTCCGCATGTCCTCCTCCAAGATATGCCTCGCCCTCTGGCACATCTGCTGTCGATATAGTACAGGGTTGGCAGGCTGGATACGACCATCGCGATTATAGTGACCTCCGAAGTCATTGTGAACGAAGATCGACTCCATAGTCATGCAAGAGGAGTTAACTTAGTGTCAGTACTAATACGAGGTAAATCTTAGGCTCATAACTTAAGGTGTAGGACAATCAGTGAGCGCATCTAAACCTAAAGCTCTGATACCAAAAATCCCTGTCACGCCCCGAAGTACCAAAAATAGGGAAAAATAAATTTCCTTTATGGGTTTGTAGACACATGACTGGTTGTGAGTGTCACCTGATTGTCCAAACATGCTCATAACAATAATGTGATATGGGAAAGTGACTAAGTTCAGCGGAAGCAGAAATTTAAAACATCCAAGTCTTACATCAGTAGTATATTACAGGCCAAAAAGATATCCAAAAGATACATATTACAAGACCAGCTAAACTATTACATCACTAACATAATAATAACAGAACTATAACAAAAGAAAAGCTCCAAAGTCTTCAGCTGGCAAAACCGTATCCTTCCTCGTAGTAATCTTCACCAGCATAGTCTTCAGTAGTAAAGTCAGCATCTTGATAGTAGTCGGCTCCGTCTGGACCTGCAAAGGCTGGACGTGGAAGGTCCAGCGGCATGAAAAGCCGTTAGCGGTTAAGCTAAGTGAGGGTCCCCTTAAGGTTACCACCACTTAAGGTAAGTTATTCTTCATCTCTTCTTATTTCTCGAAACCATATCTCGTTCATCATTTCTTATTCTCGATACTATGTCTTGTTCGTCTTTTCTTATTCTCAAAATCGTGTCATATTTAAGCCCAATCATTCCTTTTGAAACTTAACCCAGAACTGAACTGACCAATGACATTGACTGAAAGAAGACTTAACTACAAATGCATTTACTGGTCAAGAAAGTACAACACTCAACAATGAATAGTTAATTGTCGCCCAACTGGCACTCAACCTGTCGCCCAAATGGCATAAGTGTGCGGGACATTAACAATCTCTTGGTCGAACACGTCATGCCGATCCTCAGATCGCCCGCACGTTACCGAACACGTCATGGCGATCCCCAGACCAAGGGTACGGGAAATTAATAATCACTTGGACGAACATGTCATGCCGATCCTCAGGTCACCCGTACATAACCGAACACGTCATGCCAATCCTCAGTCCAAGGGTGCGGAAAACTAATCAACTACTTGATCGAACACGTCATGATGATCCTCAGGTCATCCGCACTTGACCGAACATGTCATGCCGATCCTCAGATCAAGGAACAAAACATAACTCACCAATCGACACCATGGAATTACCGAAAGATCAATTTTGCAAGAAATATCCAAACACGACACGAAAGTTAACGGATCAACTTTGACCAGTAGTCACACGATTTGTCTTGCATGTCATGAAAACTTCAACACAACAACATCAAACTTCTACTAAACATTAGTACATATTATATGGGTTCTAAATTGAGTTAGATTACTCACAATTACTCACTAAAGCTTGAAATTTAAGCTTGATATTGGTTGAAGCTTAGTGAAGCTTGAATCTTCAAACTTCAAGGATGAACTTCTTCTTCTTCTATTCTTCCATGGAGCTATAACTCTAGCTCTCTCTCCCTCTCAATTATATGCAGATTGTAGAGACAAAATTGTCTCAATTGTGTGTATGTGCATGATATATAGGAGATTGGCATGGCTAGGTGTCATTTGCATGAGTTCATGCAAAGACACATGTCCAATATGTGGACAAATGTCATGGGAGGAGATGACAAGTATAAGGAGTGGTACATGGGGTTGCCATGTGGCCGGCCATGTGGGGCCCACCTCGGGTTGTGTGCAACTTTCTCAGTTTACGTGCATAAGTTCCTCGGTATACGTGTCGGTCTCGATTTACTTACAACCGGGTATTAATTCTAATGTCCGGGTACGGGACTAAGTTAAATCTTATTATGGTCGAGTCGGTATGGTTACTATAGTCTAATAAATAATCCTAAGGTACATCAAAACCGTCACCCAACTAAAATAATAATATAATAATATAGCCGGTCCAATACAGAAATTCAAAAAAGCTGATATTATTAATGAAAGAAAAATTACAGGTGTTACAAAAGCACACCCTCCTCGCCCTACCAAACGGTAGGCTTTGATTCAAATATCCTTGTTGTTAATTCATAATAGGTGTTGTTTCCTCAATCATACTAGATAATTTATACATGGCAAAAATAACATCTAATGAAAATTATTTCAAGAGATTAAATTAACTAGCAATCGGATGCACATACAATACAAGAGAGAGGTACACTCACAGTGGCTAGTCCCGCCCAGGACTGATGCAAATAAAGGAAACATGTTATGATATGCAAAAGGGAACAAGGAGACTTACATTGGGTTGACTCAAGCGGAGTCGCAAAAAGCAAAAGAAAGGAAACGTGTAATGCAATCATGCAACAATCCTAGATAAGATGTCTCTAACAAATAAGTACATAAATGAAGACTATCCTAAAGGAATCGTGTCGTTGAAAACAAAGTTATAAACCAAGAAAAATTCTAAGAGAAAGGGTAGAGATAGTACACGATACATAGGCACTAAGCCATATGTAGACGAGGCAAGCCCACAAATCGAAGTCCAGATTCACAGCATTCAATTCTCTGCACTAAGACACCAAGGAATACCGAAGCATTGCAAAAATACAAGCAAACAAATGATATGCATGATAAACAAGAAGAAGATGTCATCAATCGAATTTCCAGATTCAGTGACCTCTAATGAATCCTATCAAAAGTGACCTTAAACATGAGCTGGGTTAAAATCCTTTTATGGAAAGTTAGGTAAATGTTTTAGGGAGCTTCTACAAAACGTAGGACCTCATTAGCATTTTTGAAGTTTGAGAAATAAGAGTTTTGGGAACATTGGATCAGGATTGTCCACTGTTCTTGTAAAAATCATAATTAATTATAAACAAATCATATGAAGCTCTATTTGGCGTCAAAAGAAAGCTATTTCATTTTAGTTTATGAAAAAAATAATCCCATGGACATTTGATGAATAGAAGGTCTCTGAAAAAGTGTTTTAACCAAACTCTGTTATTTTGGAAATTTGGTATCATTTGACAAAGGAATGCAAGACATAATAGAAGTTCATAAATCATGTTAATCAAGTTGATCTAGGCTTTTAATCTCTCATCCATTTATCCTAGATGATTTGTAAACCAAGTTTTATTCATCAATTGTTGTTGAGTGATCAAGGTATGACTATTTTTGTATACATAATCATGATTGTAGTTAAACTTAGAAAATTCCAGAATAGTTGTATCAACTTCAAACGCTTAGAAAATGATCTTAACTCGATCGTATGCTCCCGATTTTACATCGGCATATAGATACATGAGTTAGGAATCATCCCCCATAAGCAGATCATCGATAACTATTTTAGATTTTTTGAAACTCAAGCCCAAAGAGACTATGTACAAATTCTTTCAATCAATTTCTCAACAATTTCTAAATATAGCACATGGATCCTAATGTTTCTCAAAATGGATCCAATGAAAGTTAATTCATCACAGTTTACCCAGAAATTTTAAAATCCATCAAACTATGGGTTTTGATGGACCCAATCCTATGGACAAAACCAATCTGTTTTGCTGAATTTCAACTAATTCATTTTAAAGTGTGAGGAAAACATCTTACGTGCTTGTTTAAGATTTGTTTAGAGAGATCAAACTCATAGATCAACTTGATTATCATGATTCCCAATCAATTTAGCCCTCAAGTTCTCTGAAGAACTTTAGATCATGGATCAAAGGGACTTACAAATATCCTCTGGAGATGAAATTCAATAGGAATTCTAGGTAATAGGAACAATCAAGAGAAAGGTATGAACATAGGAATCATCCTTCTCATAGATTATACTTCCAAACCATCATAGAATTCAAAATAGATACGTATGTATAATCATGTATGCATGGATCTAATTAAATAGAAGAATAAAATCAAAATTGAAAATCAAAGTGAAAATCAATCTATAATCATGAATTATCAATAAAATCAAGGAAGACTTGGATCTAGCTATGTGAGTGTGTGAAGAACAAGAGATGAAGAAGATGAGTGTTATAACAAAGAAAACAAAACTAAATTAGATCCAAATCTTATAGATCTATATATAAAAATAAGAATTAGAAATGAATTATGATGTTTACCTCTTATAGACAAAGTTGATTTGAAGGATCTTCTTCTTCAAGTGTTCTTCAAGTTCTTCAAGCACTCATCCATGGTGGAAGTTAAGGGAGGCAATTGATGTCAAGACTCTCTTCAATTATCTTATCTAGTTATCTTAGGATTTATTTTAGAAGAAATCAATTCATGATTCCCTATTCTCTCTCTAGAAATCCCTTGAATTCTAAGTATATGTGATTGTATCTTCAAGTATATTCAAGGTGTGCTTAAGGATATTCCAAGATGATCTCGTATGAGATGCAAGGCATCCATATAAAGAGTTTTGGAAACTTAATTCTTAAGTTTTAGTGTTCAAAGAGAGATTTTAGAGATCAGAAAAGCGTTAAAATGGCCATTTTAGTGCCACCCTACATATGGGACCCACCATCTCCTTTTTCTCATCCCATGTTTGCCTTCATGCCCTGTTTCAAAAATTATATGCACTGCTTTTCCAGATTTTTGTAAAAATACTTTTTAGTGTTCAAAATCATCTGTTTATGTACCGTTGGAAAGTTGTCAAGTTGAATTTTAGTATAAAAATATTCTAGGAGGATTTGAAATGAGAATTGAAGTTCAATTGAAGTCCGGAAGTCCTCCGGAACTTTCGTCTTCTTTTTGAAATCAAACGCCTTCTTTTTTAAAATTGCTTTTCAATGTGCATCAATTTTATGCTTTTCTTTGAAATTGAATCTCTGGATACCTAGAATACTATGATTAGAACACTTCATGTTCATATAGCCCTGAGTGAATATGAATTATGAGAGACGATTTTGACAAAATCGGGATTTATGCATGGAAAAGGGCTTTTTTGAGCTTGAAGTCACTTTCGGAAGTTCGATCTTTCAATTGTGTGGAATCCAGTTCCTTCCACGAGGTACTTTTCATCATTGAATTCTCCAAGATGTTGTCTACCCTAAATTCTATCAATGTGGTTAAAATTGGGTGTCTACAATGGTCATCAGACGTTGCGTACCGAACGAGGACTTAATTGTAATCCTAGCATCATGCCATTTTGAAGCTTGCGGTGGCCATTTCGCTTCATAAAAAACCACACAAAAGATCTTGCATAGCGGTTTCTATGAGCCCACCGTGTTTGAAGATGATCACTCTTTCTGTAAATTGTGCCAATGCTGTCAAAAGTTGGGCACTATTTAAAAAAAAAACACTATGCCCTTGACTGCTATAATCACAATCGAAATCTTTGATTGTTGGGGCATAGACTTTATGGGCCCATTTTCAAAATCAAATCACTGTGAATACATACTTTTAGCCGTAAAGTATGTCTCGAAATGGGTGGAAGCCATGCCAACACGCCGAAACGATCACAAAATAATCAAATCCTTTCTTAAAGAAAATATTCTTTCTCGTTTCGGGACCCCGAGAGCATTAATAAGTGACCAAGGCAGACACTTTTGTAATAGACTCTTGGAGTCACTGCTTAAAAAGTATGGGGTGAACCATAAAATTGCTTTAGCTTACCACCCGCAAACCAATGGGCAAGTAGAACTGGCAAATCGAGAGATTAAACATATCCTCGAAAAGATAATCAACTCGAATGAATATAAGTTGACCGATGCATTATGGGCCTATCGAACTACATTTAAAATGAACTTAGGAATGTCCCCATATAGCTTGGTATACGAAAAGGTGTGCCAGCTCCGTTGAGATTGAACACAAAGCTTATTTGGCGACACGCTTACTAAATTTTGATATCAAAGAGGGAGGACAACGATGAAAGCTTCAACTTACTGAACTTAAAGAAATGCACCGAGATGCGTATGACAATGCCAAGTTACATAAAGAAATATTGAAGGCTCACCATGATAGAACAATCTTTCATAAATCTTTGGAGCCGGTACAAAAAGTTCTGTTATACGATTCCCACTTCCATATTTCCTAGGGAAGCTCCGCTCTAGGTGGATAGGCCCATTCATGTTAAATCAGTATTTCCACACGGAATAGTTGAGCTGCTCAATCCTAAAAAAAATGAGAGCTTCAAGATTAACGGCCAATGGTTAAAGCCATTTTTGGAAAATTTTCAATCAGAAGTTTAGCACATCCAATTGGATGAGCCCAACTATTCATCCGTTTAAAACATCAACAGAGCTGTGGTAAACTTCTTGTTGTAATTTTATTTAATGCATTTTGTTTATTTTCTTTTGTTTCTATTTTGACTTTTTCTCTGTGAGTGTGACATCGAATCTCAATCCACTGTTCCATATTTTATACTAATCTGCTGGCTTCAAGCGTGAACGATAACGAAGACATACGATCGGTCTATTCGTTGGGCTCTCGGGGAGATCCTGAGTTTCTAAATCCCCCTGGACTGTTGAAGAAATCGCATTTTGCCTTTCACTATATGAAGGGCCAGGGGCAGACGAACTCATTGATCTATCTCATGGGTATGTTCCCTATCCACCAACCCTTCTTAGTATCAATCCCTTCGAACACATAGAATTCCCTTCTGACGAGGAAGAAGAAGAGGAGGAGGGCAACGATGTTGGGTGGGTGGATGGTGAACTATTGTAGCAATGGGAGAATGACGGGCTATGGGAGCCATCGGACATCAATGACTTGCATAATGTCATGGCTGAGAACCACAATGCTATCTTTATGTTTGATGATGATTTCATCGCTATCGAGTTGGTTCCCTTCCTGTACGTGCACTTAAAATACTTGTTCAATCAAATTCAGTGCCCTCTACCAGCTAGTGCATAGAGTGCAGTCATGCCAATAGTGAGGTCAAAGTCACATACTTTTTCTTGTTGCAGTTTCTTGCTTTCATTTGTCGTTTTTATTCTTCTTTCATTTCGATTTCAGTTTTCTAACTCTTTATTACTTTTGTCTTTGTTTTCCTTGTCTAGGAATATCACTATGAATATCATTGTTCCACCAATTTTCTTTCCACATCAGCTATTTCATGGGCCACCCGCGTGGTCCCCCGGTAGTCTGCCACAAGAGGGAGAGCAATTGAGGAGTTATATTCCATTATCGATGTCTCCATTGGGATCGCCACGATCCCCTCCCCCTTGTGCATTCAGTGCTTCGGAGATTCTAACCACACTAGATGATCTTATCGATGCTTTTAGAGCTTTCTGGGACCGGGAACTATCAGTTTGGAATTCGAATATTGAGGAATTGGCAGAGTACTATGATGATGCAGCTATGGAAGACAATCGTTCCAACTAAAGAATCAGTGACCAACTTCAACTTATGGTTCTATATTTGATAAATTTTTTAGCAAGTTGAAGTGTAGTCCTAGACAAACTATTTATTTTCAGTTCTGTTTCTAATTGTAATAAGGTCTAAGTACCATTTGGGGGATAATGTTGCAATCGAATGCTATAAAGAGTATATCTATGAATATTTGTAGCACCCAGAAATTTTTCCCCAGAAATTTCACGTAACAATTCAGAAATGATGATGTCACCATAGTACGGCTACAGAAGGCCCATTAGGGTGACCATAATTAGGAGTCCTTATTAGGATCCTTAGTAATCGTCTTGACGACAACTACGTCAATTCAAATCTAGTACTTATTAGAATAAACGTAACCCCGACGCGCACAGTTTCTAAGTTAGAAACTATAGACATACTTGAACTTAGGCTTACTCACAGCCCCGTTCATTCTTACACTTGTAACTATGATCGCTTTCTTAGTATTGCAACTAGTAAAGACCCAGACACACATCCCAGTGCCTATTATCTGAGAAATGGGACCCACACCGTCACCACCTCATTAGTTTCCCTTGATCTATCCTTAGACAGGTTTAAACTTAGACTCGAACTGTGTTTGTCGACCCGGACTGACCTAGCACGTTGACCCGTAGAATCTATATTAATTCAGACGGCATTTACACGTAAACTGAGATGTGGGCCCTACCACTGCCACGTGGCAGCCATGTGACCACCACCCCACCGCGTGGCAATCATGCACACACCATGCATAACACTTGGCAACCAATCCCATGACACTTGTCAACCTCACCCATTTCTATATATATATATATACTCCATGCACACACAAGTTTATACACACACACGTTCTGCAGCACATACACACTCATCTGCCTTAGCAGATTCTAGAGAGAGAGACTAGAGAGAAACGCAGCAGGAGGGAGAGAGAGGGAGAGAGAATAGTTGACCGGAGAGAGAGGAAAGGAAATTGAAGCTCCTAGAGGTAAACCAACACTCCCCTTTCATTTCTGCACCCTTGCATGTACTTAGAGGCCTTAGGGACTACATGCAAGCTCCCAAACAGAGCCTAAGGCTCACTGTGAACCTCCGGCCACCATTAAAGCTCAACCTTTGAGCTTGATTCAAGTGTGACCATACCCCCCCTAAAAACCACACCAACCCAGTGCCCAGCCCCTAGTATGTTGTAGAGGATCCAATTCCGGTCAAATCCCCGTTAATCTCATCAATTTTTATTGAGAGACAAGGGAGATATGGAGAGAGAAAGTTTTCCGGCGAAATCGCACTCGCCGGCGACGTCGGGGCTCGCCGGAGAAGAAGAAGATCCGTTTAGATCTTCGGGTTATAACAGGCGGGTCCGGGTCGGGTCTGGGTTGGGTTAGAATGAGTGTTTAAGTGGTTTAGGGTAGCGGGTCGGGTTGGGTTTTAAATAATCCGTGGGTCCTTTTATTGAAACGACGTCGTTTTGACGCCATGGGTCGGGTTGTGGGTTTGGTTTGGGTATGGTTCGGGTCGTCTTGTGTCTAGGTTTGGGTCAGGGTTTGGTTTGGGTTAGGTTAGGGTCTGGGTTACCGGTTTGGGTTAGGCTGTTAGTATAATTGGGTTTCAGGTTCGGGTTGGTTTGACCCGAACGAGTTCTTTTGGTTGGGTTTAGTTGTGAGTTAAAATGGGTAGTCCGTTTAGGATGTGGTCGGGTCGGGTCTAACCCATCGGGTTACGAGTTTGGGTTTTCTTGTGAGAGTATTTGGATGGTCCGTTTAGGTCGGGTCGGTTCGGGTTTGGCCCGTCGGGTCTGAGATTAATATTATTATTATTATTATTATTATTACTATTATAATTATTAGTATTATTAGTATTAATTAGTGTAAAATGTTTTTTTTTTATAATTATAAAAAGGTTTATAATTAATACCATTAAGGTTTAATATTATAGAATATTATTTTAATATTCTATATATCATTATTATATTATATACATATTATGCATTTATTATTTATATGGTTAAAATAAATAATAAAATATCAGTTTTAAATAGTTTTAAATAGTTAATAAATACCTATGTGTATTTATAAATTCTAGAAAATTAGGGTAATGACCCTGAGACTATTTTAGTACATAATGTACGTTATAATGCTATAATATTATAGTCTAATATTTTTAATAATTAATAAGGAGCTATTTTATGAGTATATTAATTATTAAAAATACCAAACGAGCTCCGAAAATTATGAGATAAATAGTGGTAGTGTATTTTAATATCTAGTATTTAATAAAAATATTTCCAAGTACTGATTTCTTTGTATAATTAGAATTATGTATTTAAAACCCGTTTCGGGTATTTTCTAGTATATATTATCTTCAATAATTCATAATAAATAATCTAGAACTCCAAAAATTACGCGGTCAGTTTCCAGAGTCTTAGAATAATGTCTAGAACATTTTCGTAAAGTTTGGTGACTTTTTGACTCGGTCGAAAATACAGCCTATCTTTTAGGGCCCGCATTAGTGTAGTAAGCCCTACCTTTTACCTCGTAAAACGCGACGGACTCTGATTTGAGTCTAGTCAATGGCGTTGGACTTAGAATGACACGTAGATCACTACCTTGAGGTTTATGACTTCATTTTGTAAAATTACCATTTTGCCCGACAGTCGTACTCATTCATTATTACTGTTTATTCTGTTTATTATTGTAGAACTTGACGGTTATCCGCTTTTCGAGGATCGGTGACTCGAGGTGAGTTTCCTAACCTCACTCTAATCCTAATAAGATGAATATAAGATGTTAAAAGTTACCTGTATAATATTTTGTATAAGTAATATGCTGATTTAAGATGCCACATGTATTCAAATAATTGTAAGACTATGCAAAGCATGTTATGGTAGTGATATCGCATACGTGAGCATGTCAAGGGTTTTATCTATATGTTTATCGGTATCAAATCCATGTTATGTGATCCATGCTCTATATGTTACGTTTTTGCTGCTAATTGTTAAATGCACGTTTTACGATGTTGTTGACTGAAATAAATACGCATGCTATGATAATAATAAAGAGAATGAAAGTGGTTTTGCATATGGGTATTGGGAGTGGATTCACTTGCATTTCATGTCATGTGTTAGCATGCATTGTATGAGAAAGAGAGGTGTTTGATGAGAATGTGAATGTAAAAGAGATGTGATTTCTGGATCTTATAGATCAACGGCTGACGAGCCGGGTTGACATGAACGGTTAGGGTTCCTAGCGCGCCTCTCACCGTTGAAGACGTCCAGTGATGCGCATACGTGGTTGAAGACGTCCCATGTATCATTGAAGACGTCCGGCTAGTGCTCTAATATACTTCTCAGCCGTGTAGACGACCGGTGAGAGTATACACATGGTTGAAGACGTCCCATGTGCCAGTCTCATTGTTTACAGATAGTGTGCGCCGTGAAGACGTCCGGTGACCTATCAAGGGATGAGTATGAATTGGCTGTGATAGCATGTTATCATCTTTGACATACCGCGTGTTGTTAAGTGGATGAGAAAGAGAAAGCAAATGATGAGATTGAGTTGATGAGTAAAAATGATTTGGTTCAAAATGATTTGGTTTGGAAAGTTTTGGTTTTAAAATAAAATGGTTTTGAAAAGTATCTGTTTTAAAAAGCAAGTGTCTATGAAAAGAGTTGGGGAGTGAGTTACATTGGTCATGCATTTGCACGCACGAGTTTATATAAAGAGAATGCATTCTATGATGTTATGATTATCTGTTTACCTGTTTTGTTGAGACCTCTACTATGCCCGTGGTGAGAATGCCATCTTTCGATAAGAGATTAACCATACCTTAAAGTACTAAACCATGACGTGAGTTGAGAGATGTGTTGTATTTATTGATTATTGTGCGGTTGAGACTCTCACTCAGCCTTGTTCCAAGGCTGACGGCATGTTACGCCCTGGGCATTCGTATGCCCAGAGTATTGCAGGTTTGGATATAGATAGAAGAGTTCAGGATGCAGTACCGTGGAGCCAAGGAGAATAAATCCTTGCCCAAGACCTGATAGACAGTTTCTCAAGTTTTAAGATTATGTAAATTATTTAGTATGGCCTCTTGTATTAAGATTGAAGTTATTGTAACCCTTGTTTAATTTCCGCTGCTGTATTTATACTCTGATAAGTTTAGATCGTGCTTATGCCCTATCATTTTGCCTTATGATTGTATGGTGCGGAGTTAGAAGGACAGGACGGTTAACAAACTAGTCACGTGTCTACGGACCCATAAAGGAAAATTTTTATTTTCCCTATTTTTGGCTTACTCCGGGGCGTGACAATATTTCTGGCCTACATGCTGTGTGTCAACTGCTATTATTGTATTCTTGTATGTCCAGTTCAGTTTGTGCTAGTTGGGGGTCAACAGGTACTTTGATAAAGGGTTTTTAGAAATTTAGTTTTCGATCGATCAACGTCTTTGTACCCTCAAGCGCTTGGGAAGTGCTAAAGCGATCAAAGTCTCGATTGATCGAAGAATGTATTTAAATGAGGCATCTTCTGTACACCTCTTCATTCCCTCATTCTCTCACACAATCTCAAGCGCTTGAGAGAGGGAGACACTTTAGTCAATTTTTTCTACCCATTCTTCACCAGGTGCCCTCCTCACGTCCATTTGGGCCCTGCTCATCCTAACTTCATCATCATCATCTCATCCTCTTCTCCACTACACACCTATCGAGGTACAGCTCTATTGGACCCCTATGTTTATAGTTATTTGCATGAGAGGGGGTGTCCCCCTTTAGTATTTAGACCATTTTTTGTTCTTTTTTCTTTCTATTTTCTTTGTTTACATTTGTTCATTCTGCATTATTGTTCGGTCTGAAAATTACGATGTTCGATCGATGGAACTAGGCTTGAGTAATCGAGATCCACCTAGTTTCAATCGATCGAAATTCTTCGATCGATCAAAATTCTTTGATCGATCGAACAATAGCGTAGCAGTTTCTATTTTTTTCTTTCCTATTTCACTTATGTTTTGTTCTTTCTCTTAATGTTTCCTCTTTACCACATGAATACGACCAATGGGCACCACAAAGAAAAGCCATTTGACTTGCTCATACCGGATTCGAACCCGGCCCACGAGTTTCAGAATCTTCAGGACCAATAATAGTTTATGCGATACTTTAGTCACCGTAAGGTTAAAATCGAGCGACCATTGGAATCAGTTTGGCTCTCTTCCCTGTGGTTCTTGGCCTGCATCAAGGACATGCCTCGTTGGTTCGAGATGCTATCTGAGGCTAAGAGAATAAACACTTCTTGGGTATGGGAAGCCTGCGCGACAATGATCAAGGACCTAGCCGCTTCTTTCACGTATCGCTCCTTCTTCTGCAGACACGAGTTTCTTTTCAGTCCACCACTGTAGCTACTGCCTTGGGAATATGTGAGGTGCCCGATTGAGATTGTCCTTAGCTGCCCGACCTCCCTGAGACCTCTCCTCACACTCTTGTCTAGGAGATTACCAGAGGTGTCGTTCAATGATGGAACAACATATCACTCATTACGGATCGGGACCTCACTGAGGACTATCATCATCTCCACCTGGCATTGTGCATTTGTATCTTACTGACATCCTATCCGAGAAGATTGTGCTATGGTATACATGCATTCTTTATGCAGTTGGGACGGGGCAGCAGGTCTTCTTGCCTTAACTTTACATTGACTTTCTGATCCAGCCGACGTGCTACATTGCTGGCAATCACCATCTGAAGGGCACTTGGCCCATTCATAGAGTGATTTCCCAGGAAGGGCTACAACTGTTGGCCATAGATGAGATAAATAATTCCTTGAATCATTTTGAAGAGATGATAGCCCGCCACTCTAAAGTACAGAAGAAGAAACGGAAGGGTAAGGGCAAAGAGAAAGTTGGGGTAAAGAAGAGGCGAGGAGGCACAGATACCGAGGGAACTTCTGGGATGCCATTTGAGGCTAAGGAGCATAATTATGAGGAGGAGGAGGATGATCCAGTCACTACGGTGCAACAGTTTGAGCTGAGGTAGCGATCTCAGGCTCAGACCCAAGGAGAGTCTTCTATATCTCTCCAAACTATTCACGCTCTACTCATCGAGGAGAGAGAGGCACGGTTGCAACTCGATGGTAAGATAGATCATTTGACTGCACAACTAGATGCAGTATTAGTATAATTGGAGGTAGTTCAGTCTCTTTACACACCACATCCCCCGACTGCACCATCTACTTCGGTTCTATCATCATCTGTAGCTCCACCTCCTGTCTCTAAGCCATCACCTCCACCACCTTTGGTCGTGGGTGATCCTTCATCTACTAAACTACATGCCTAGACCGTGAGTGACCCAGTGACTACTCCTGCAGTTGCTGAGGGTGGAGGAGGGACTACTATTGATGACGCCGATGTTCAGCTCCCTATTACCCCGACCTCCACCATAGATCTGGTTCCTAATGACTTGATTACTGTAGATTAGGATATTTTAGATGAGTGTGAGCGAGGGTTTTGATGTACTTATTTTCATTTTGTTCTTTCTCTCCCTCCACTCATGATTTTTGTATTATTTGACTTCGATCATTGCTCTGTTACTTTCATGTTATTATTATTATCGTGATTGGCTGTTATGCTATTTACCGACCATGTTTTGTAGTTCTTTATCTATTCACCTTGGTCTTGGAGATGGTCTGTCTTTATTACAGGTTGCTATGACTATGGACATCGTATTGTTTACAATC
This sequence comes from Hydrangea macrophylla, assembly GCA_033977485.1. Lineage (NCBI taxonomy): Eukaryota > Viridiplantae > Streptophyta > Magnoliopsida > Cornales > Hydrangeaceae > Hydrangea > Hydrangea macrophylla. The sequence continues at coordinate 29,784,191 of CM066990.1, read as the reverse complement.
AGGTGAAACCTATCCATTTTATTTTGAAAATACCAAATGGGGACATTGCTGTTTTCAGTTGGGGGTAGACAATCGATAGGCTTCCACCTGCACATTCACACTTAGCACCTTAGCGCTTTTCATTGCAAGATCACTAAAAAAAGGAGTATTTTTAACTTTAATGATAGAATAACTTTAAACTTTCTCTCCTGGTCAGTTGTTTATTATGGAATGATGCATTCATGTTATTCTTGTCTTTTTATGGATTATCCTCAAAACTTGCTTTTTTCGGTCAAGAATCTTGACTGGATATTCGATATATGTTAAGTGTTCTCTAATCTCCAATGATTCTGGTTCAATCACTTAACTTGAATCCAATACACATTTTCGTAACATTTATACATGAAACACGTTTTGCACATTCGCTAATTCTTGCGGCAAATCAATAAGCCACCAGTCCAACTCTCTAAATAACCTCGAATGGTCCGACACACCTCGGATTCAATTTTCCTCGCTTCCTAAATAGTACCACTCCCTTTGTAGGTGATACTTTGAAGAATACATAGTCCTCTACCTCGAACTCTATCGATCTTCTCTTTAAATCCGTGTAACTCTTGTAACTACTTTGGGCTATTCGCAACTGTTGTTGTATCACCTTGATCTTTTTCGTAGTCTGTTGAACTATCTTAAGCCCTATTAGTTTTCTTTCTCCTACTTCAGTCCAACAAACTGGTGAACGACATTTCCGCCCATATAAAGCCTGAAAAGGCACCATTCCAGTAGTAGATTGGAAGCTATTGTTGTAAGAAAATTCCTCTAAAGGCAAATGTTCTTCCCAATCACCCTTAAAATCCAATACACAAAGTCGTAACATATCCTCTAATATCTAGATTACCTGCTCTAACTGGCCATCGGTCTAAGGATGGAATGTCGTACTAAAATTCACTTTAATACCCATAGCTCGCTGTAATCCCTACCAAAATCGTGATGTAAACTTGATAACTCAATAAAAAATAATCGACACTGGAGCTCCATGCAATCTCACAATTTCTTAAACATGCAACTCTGCTAGTTTCATTGAGTCGTTAGTTTTGATTGGCAAGAAATGTGTTGATTTGGTCAATCGATCAACAATTATCCAAACGGTGTCATTTGGCTTCCTAGATCTCGGTAAACCTAATACAAAGTCCATCGTAATGTTTTCCTATTTCTATTCCGCTATAGGTAATGGCATTAATTGCCTTGCCGGTCTCTGATGTTTTATTTTGACTTGTTGACATACCACGCATTTAGCCATATGCTCCGTTACTTCCCATTTCATTTCGACCACAAATAGACCTCCCGTATGTCACGGTACATCTTTGTGCTTCCCAGATGAATGGAATACTTTGTGTTATGTGCTACTTCCAAAACTACTTCTTTGATTCCATTCACATTGGGTATACAAACCCGATTCATGAACTTCAATGCACCATTTTTAAAGGTGAATTTCGGTCGCTTACCCTCAGGTATACCATCATAAATCTTCTTTAGAGCTGGGTCTTGAAGTTGTTTATCATGAATTTCATCAACTAAAGATGCATATGCAATAATTGCCAACATTAAAGCAACCTTGGTCTCTGGAATCACTTCTAGTTTTAACTTCTCCATTTCCCATATTAGTTTCTCCTAAGTAGTCACGGTATAGATCAAATTACTTGTTGTGCATCGGCCACCACATTGGCCTTTCCTGGATGATAATGAATAGTCACATCGTAGTCCTTCATCAATTCCAACCAATGCCTTTGCCTCATATTCAAATCTCTCTGAGTGAAAAGGTACTTCAAACTCTTGTGGTCAGTGTAAATTTCACACTTTTCCCTATATGCTGCCAAATTTTCAAAGAAAATATCACGGCTACTAACTCCAAGTCATATGTCGGGTAATTAACCTCGTGTGGTCTCAGTTGTCATGAAGCATAGGCAATTATTTTGTCGTTCTACTTCAAGACACATCCCAATCCCCAATATGAGGCATCACTATAAACATTAAACCCCTCTGTCCTCGATGGAATAGTCAAGATCGGTGCTGACATCAGTCGAGTCTTCAACTCTACAAAGCTTTCCTCACACTTCGAACTCTAAAAAAATGGTACATCTTCCTCATTAACCGAGTCATAGGTGTTGTAATTCTCGAAAAATTTTCCACGAACCTTCGATAGTAACCAGCTAATCCCAAGAAACTTCTTATTTCTGACACATTCGTCGGCGGATTCCAATTAGCGACAGCTTCAACTTTCTGTGGATCTAGCGATATGCGTTCCTTTGATATTACATGCCCCAAAAATGCAATCTCAATCAACCAAAACTCATATTTCTTCAACTTTCCAAATAACTTCTTTTCTCAGAGTCGTAGAATCAATCAGAGATGCCTTTCATGGTCTTCTACACTCTTGGAATATATCAAAATGTCAACTATGAAAATAATCACAAACTCATCTAGGTAGTCTTTAAACACTCGGTTCATCAAGTCCATGAATTCTGCCGACGCGTTAGTAACCCCAAATGGCATAACTAAAAACTCGTAGTGGCCATAGCGCGTCATAAATGCTATTTTCTACATCGTCTTCTTTAACCCTCAACTGATGGTAACCCGATCGCAAGTTAATTTCAAAAAATACCTGAGCTCCTTGAAGTTGGTCAAATAAATCATCAATTCTGGGCAACAGATACTTATTCTTGATAGTTAGCTTGTTTAGTTCACGGTAGTCAATAACATCCTCATTGTTCCATCTTTCTTCTTAACAAATAAGATCGGTGCACCCCATGGCGATACACTAGGTTGGATAAACCCCTTGTCCAATAACTCCTGCAGTTGGATCTTCAACTCCTTGAGCTCTACTAGTGCCATTCTATATGATGTCTTTGATACATGTTGAGATCCCAAAGCTACTTCAATAGTGAATTCAATTTCTCGTTCAGTCAACTCATCTGGCAAGTCCTCAAGAAATACATCCGAAAACTCTCGTACCACTGATATGTCTTCTACCTTAGTGCTCGTAACGCGTGTACCAATTATAGAGCATAGAAATCCCTAACAACCTTGTTTCAACAATTTACCTACCTAAATTGCTGATACTAAAAATTGTGGTGCTACAACACCAATTCCCAGAAAGATAAACTCTCCCTATCCCAGTGGTAAAAAATAACACTTTTCCATTAACAATCAACGAAGGCTTGGTTCACGAATTACCAATCCATACCCTACATCGAAGTAGTTGACGGCCAATAGTATTAAGTCAATGGTCAGCTCCCTTGTTAGGGATGTATACTAAAAGCCATGCTTATGAGAATCTGTGTGGGCAATATTTGTATTATATTGTTTATTTAATATTATGTATGTGTGTCTTTCACTCTACATAGTAGGTGGTTTGGTGTGTAGAGTTCGGCTTGCACATGGAATATCAGACCATCGGATCTTGTAGAATGTAAGATTTTGGTTTACAGTCTCAGGTGGATTGGACACACCATCGGTAGGACTACAACATGGTGTTGTAGTAGGTTTGTCTTGACTGCGGGAAACGGTATAGTTTCAACTCACCATGCTGGTATATTTTGTGTATTAAACGGGACCGACTTGGGGTAATAATCTTTATACTGACTTATAAGATAATTAATACCTCATGACTATTATGAGTGCTTATGCTCTAAATCCTAAGTTATTTTATGGACACGTACATTTGATATTTATACTTTGATCCCTAAAAGTGTGAGATCCTTAAATGGGTCAATATCTCATTGGATTGGGTGACAATATTAATTGTGTGGTGGATATTAATTAATGATGGAATCCATGTCTCAATTTTGGGATTGATGATATCACCTTGAGAAAGCTTATAAGTTTTGATTATGTCAAACCCTGCAGGTGGATTTTGTATCGACATATCAGATAAGTTAAGCAGAGGATCTCAAGGAATTTTAAGAGATTAATTAAATATGATTGTCAGTAATTATATTTAATTAGTGGAAATCTGTAATCTTAACATGGGGAGATAATAAGCATTTAATAACATGGAGCTCGAAATATATTTTTGAGATAAGGGTAGGAGTGCAATTATAATTCTTTAGTGGTATGAATTATAATTTATAGAAATAGGAATCTGATTCAGTTCGAATTAGGGTTTCCTAATTCCATAAGGAAGCCTATTCCTAATTGAATTCTTATGGTCCCTATCGTAGCCTATATATATGCTGCCTTGGCTCTTCTCTCAGGTTGCATGATTTCACATTCTAAGCTTCCCTTGACCTCCTAGCTTTCTTCTAGAAGGGTTTCCACCAAACCCTAGTCTCTGTGAGCATTCAAGAGACATAGGAATGAAGATCGCTAGCGTCGGACAACGCTCACTAAAAGAGCTTCAGATTGCTCGATACTGATCAAAAGTTGCTAAATTTTTTACACAACGTTCCTGACATCGAGACTGAGCTGCTATTCAAAATTCAAGTAAATCGGATATCGTTTAGTCCTCCTGACGAACACATCTTTGTCGGATCAATGTGATCGAGATTGAATCGTCACAGCAATCAAAGAGAGTGTTATAACTAGGAATAGAAAATGGAACGTAAAGAGGGAAGAGCAGAAAACATAAAGGATTTCGAAAGAGCCCACACTCAGTTTGATATTCTGGCAGCAAAGGAATACGGTAGAAGATCGTGAGCTGTTATCGAGCCCGTGTTCTCGATTCGTCTACTACAGCAATCCGTTTTTGCAGTTCAAGGTAACCCTAGTTCCGCCTTTGTAGGGTTATTGTAGGTTTCACGTAAATTTTTTTTGCAGTACCAACTTACACGCGCTGTCAATGGATTCTGGGAATGCAGTTTCCTAACAGTGGTATCAGAGCAACGTTGATTCTGCGTATGGGTTGGACGCAACCATGTTGTCCAATAAAATAGATCTTATGCGTGTTTTGATGGATGGATAGAACGTAGAACTGTGCTAACCCTTGTTTTGCAGCGTTCTTATTCCACTATTATGGTCACTGATTTTGTGTGATTGGATCCCACGATGGTTTTATCCGTGGTTAATTTTGCTATTTTAATATAGCATGTGAACTCCTTTATGGAGGCATAGGATTTGTGTGTATTGGATCCCACGCTTATTTGATGTGTGGTTAAATTACTGCTAAGAAATAGCATGTGAACTCCTTTATGGAGGCATAGGGTTTGTGTAATATATCTCAAGTAAATCTGTGAAGACAGTTCGTGAAGTCAGTTTACCAGCAGTTTCAGAAAGCAATCTGGAGGCAATTTCTGAAGTCTGTTTCAGAAAACAGTTCTGGAAGGCAGTTGCGTAGTGGCGACATAGAGCTAATCAGGTTCCATGAAGATTTCTTCACAAGAGTTACAGCTTGACCATAATAGTGGGATTCCTATTTTATTGATGTTTCCTTATTTATGTGTGATTGAATGATTATTATTGTTTCATGTTTAATGAATAGGACAATATGGATAATTGTTCCTAGACCTATTTCAGATGTCTAGCTGCATGTTTAATTTATATCAATTTAAAATAATGGACAACTACATGTGTATTTAGAAATAAAGTTAATTCCATAATTTGAAAACATAAGTACTTATTTTCTAAAATCATGAGAATAGAATAATTTTATTATCTACACATGTGGGTTTCACAAGTAAGTATGAATTAATCCTTGTCAAGTATTCCATTATTTTTTATTAATTAAATTAAAAGTTTTTCTAAAAAATTATAACCCTCAATTTTTTTTTAAAATTCTTAGTGGGAGAGGGAATTTATCAAGTATAAATTCCATGGTCTCCATCATTGGTTTGTAGATGATATGATTAATTTTGTGTGATGACTCTAGTGTCATCCTCCCCATCGGATGTAGTTGATCATGGAATCATCAGTACAAACTTCTTTAAAAGAATGTTTTGGGTGATTGTTGGTGTGGGTCACCTCTCCATCAGAGGTGTTCCTCATGGAACTCTTGACCTAGAATTAAGTGATGGTATACACTTTAGCTATAAATAATAATATCCTCTCCATCTGAGTCACTGTTATTATTTATAGGACCAAAGCAAGTCAGCAGTTTAATTTTGTTAGGCAAAGTACATTGCCTGGATAGTAAAATTAAAAGGCAATTGTCTATCTGAACAAATGATGGATAGTATATGGCTTCCCATCGAGTCATACTATTCGCGGTGTATCAGGTTGCTGGCGGATTCCTTTCAAATATGGTAGAGGGAACCAACATTTTCAACTCGAATCCATAGTAATTTTTGCCCAAACGTAATTATTTATGCTATGTGATTCTCAGGCTTTTAAATGGGTACTTTCAATCCACTTGCTGTTATACTTAAAGAAAACAAACTTACTGGACCAAACTATATTGACTGGAAAAGGAATTTGGATATTGTGTTAACTGCTGAAGAGTACAAGTTTGTGCTTACTCAAGAATGTCCTGAGCAACCTGGTGAGGGGGCAACCATTGAGAAAACCCAGGCTCACAAGAAATGGGTCAAGGCTGATGAGATGGCGCGGTGTTACATTTTGGCATCCATGTCAAATGTTCTGCAACATCAGCATCAGTCAATGACCAGTGCCTATGACATGATGGAGAGCCTCCGAGAGATGTTCGGGGATCAAAGTCGTGCTGCTAGACAGGTTGCTATGAAAGACTTGATGAACACAACCATGGTTGAGGGGACGCCTGTAAGGGATCATGTTCTTAAGATGATATCTCTTCTTAATGAACTATAGATCCTTGGAGCTGAAATCGACGGGGAAACCCAGGTCGATATCGTACACTAGTCACTGCCAGAGTCTTTTAAGCAATTCTGCCTCAATTATAAAATATACCTTGGCGGAGCTGCTTAAAGAACTCCAGGTAGCTGAGGGTCTCAACAGAAAGTCAGGGAGTGCTCTTGTGTTTGAGAAAGGTTCTGCTTCAAAGCCGAAAGGCAAGAAGAAAATAAAAAAGGCTCAAAAGAAGGCCGCGGGTCCTCTGCCAATCCAAAGGCCAAGAGGACAACCGGGAAAGCCTAAAGGCAAATGTTTTGTGTATAAGCAGCCAGGACACTGGAAGAAGCAATGTCCAGTTTATCTCGCCAGACAGAACAATCAAGGTAAATCTCATCTACTAGTTATTGAATCATATTTAGCGGTCCGATCTACCGGTACCTAGTGTGTAGATACGGGAGCCACTGATCATGTATAAAATTCTTTGCAGGGGTTCCAGGGAACCAGGCAGCTCAGTGATGGAGAGATTTATCTATAAATGGGAAATGCTACGAGAGTAGTACAGTTGTAGTAGAAGATCTACATCTTAGTTTTGGTAGAGATAGGATTTTAATATTAAGAAATTGCTTTTATGTACCTTCTATTAGAAGGAATTTAGTTTCAGTTTCTAGTTTAGTAAAGAATGGATATTCGGTTCATTTTAATAAAGTAGTACTTATTAAAGAAAATAAACATTTTATTTGTTCTGGTCAATTGGTGGATGATCTTTATATTATAAATCCTATCTCTCCTATACTGCAACTTAATGAATTGAATAACACAAATAGTTTGCCATTTAAGAGAAAAGAACCTTTGAGGATGAACCAAACGCATCTTTAGCACTTACGCCTTGGTCATATTAATTTGAAAAGGATTCAAAGACTGGTTCAAAATGGGCCATTAGGCTCATTGGATGTGGAGGCACTTCCAGTCTGTGAATCCTGCTTGGAAGGTAAAATGACCAAGAGGTCGTTCTCGGCCAAGGGCTATAGAGCTAAAGAGCCGTTGGAACTGGTTCACTCTGATTTGTGTGGTCCTATGACTGTCCAAGCAAGAGGGGAATTTGAGTACTTTGTCACTTTTATCGATAATTACTCAAGGTATGGGTACATTTATTTGATGCGGCGTAAGTCTGAATGCTTTGAGAAATTCAAAGACTTCAAGGCTGAAATGGAAAAGCGTCTAGGTAAATGTATCAAGACACTACGATCTGATCGTGGTGGAGAGTACCTCTTGGGAGAGTTTAGGGAATACTTATTGGAGCAAGGGATTACATCCCAATTGTCTGCACCTCGTATGCCTCAGCAGAACGGTGTAGCAGAAAGAAGGAACAGGACTCTCATGGATATGGTAAGATCTATGATGAGTTACTTGGATTTACCAATTTCCTTTTGGGGACACGGATTAGAGACAGCTGCATACATTCTAAACTTGGTACCATCTAAGTCAGTACCTATTGCTCCCACAGAATTGTGGACTAGGCGAAAGCCTAGTCTGCGGCATGTTCGGATCTGGGGTAGTCCAGCACATGTGCTGAAAGGGAACGCAGAAAAGTTAGAATCAAGAACAGAAGTATGTTTCTTTGTTGGGTATCCAAGAGGAACTAAAGGTGGTCTGTTTTATAGTCCTAAGGATCAGAAGGTTATTGTTAGCACCAATGCCACATTCTTAGAAGAGGACTATGTTATGGACCACAAGCCCAGAAGCCGTATTGTTCTAGAGGAAATGAGAGGAGAGACACCGAGACATACTTCTTTGTTACCAACGGTACGAGAAGAAACACCACAAGAAAGAGTTATCGATATTCCATTACCATGTCGTAGTCAGAGGATTATCGAAACTCGTGTAGATCCCGAACCAACCATTAACACGCAGGTTCCTGAACCAGTACAACGTGTAGATAATGGTGTATTAAGTTCAGAATCTTCATAATGAAATATCAGTGATACACAGACACGGGTTGTGCCTCGTCGTAGTGGGAGGGTTAATATTCAACCTGACCGGTATATGTTCTTGGGAAAGTCTTATGACCGAGTCCCTGATGAACAAGGTACCGACCCCTGTAACTACAATGAAGCAATCCAAGATAAAGATGCAGATCTTTGGCAAAAGGCTATAAAATATGAAATGGAGTCTATGTACTCCAATCAAGTCTGGGATCTTGTAGAACCACCCAATGAAATAAAACCCATTGGATGTAAGTGGATCTATAAGAAGAAGAGAGGAGCAGACAGTAAGGTGGAAACCTTTAAAGCAAGGCTTGTTGTGAAAGGGTTCACTCAAAAAGAGGGAATCGATTATGAGGAAACCTTTTCGCCGGTGTCCATGTTAAAGTCTATCCGGATTCTCTTATCCATTGCTGCACATTTCGATTATGAAATTTGGCAAATGGATGTCCAGACAGCATTTCTAAATAGGAATCTTGATGAGTGCATCTATATGATACAACCAGACGGGTTCATTGCGAAGGGCCAAGAACACATGTTGTGCAAGCTTAAGAAGTCCATTTATGGACTTAAGCAGGCATCTAGGTCTTGGAATATCCGCTTTGATCAAGCAATCAAGTCTTTTGGTTTTGATCAATGTGCGGATGAATCTTGTGTGTACAAGAAACATGATGGAAGAGTGGTGGTGTTCTTAGTACTATATGTGGATGATATCTTGTGAATCGGAAACGATGTGGGGGTGTAATCTTTTGTAAGGGCATGGTTGTCCAGTCAATTCGATATGAAGAAATTGGGAGAAGCCGGTCACATCCTAGGGATCAAGCTTATGCGAGATCGCAAGAATAGGATGTTGGGCTTGTCACAAGGCACTTATATTGACAATATTCTTGCAAGGTTTAGCATGCAAGATTCCAAGAAGGGATTCCTTCCCTTCAGACATGGAATTACTCTATCTAAGGATGTGTCCTAAGACACCTGATGAGATAGAGAAGATGAAGGCAGTTCCTTATGCCTCGGAAGTAGGAAGCCTAATGTATGTTATGCTATGTACTAGATCTGACATCTGCTTTGCTGTTGGCATGGTTAGTAGATATCAGTCTAATCCAGGGCAAGAACATTGGACTGCGGGAAAAAAATTCTCAAGTACCTGAAAAGGAATCGAGACTATATGTTAGTTTACCAAGCAGACAGTCTTGTACCCATTGGGTACACAGATTCTAATTTCATGTCAGATAGGGATTCCAGAAAGTCTACCAAAAGATGTATGTTTACCCTAGGAGGTAGAGCCATTAGTTGGAGTGAGCTGTGTCACTTCATGTCTTTAAGTCTAAGTGGGAGATTGTTAGGGATGTATACTAAAAGCCATGCTTATGAGAATCTATGTGGGCAATATTTGTATTATATTGTTTATTTAATATTATGCATGTGTGTCTTTCACTCTACATAGTAGGTGGTTTGGTGTTTAGAGTTCGGCTTGTACAGGGAAGATCAGACCATCAGATCTTGTAGAATGTAAGATTTTGGTTTACAGTCTCAGATGGATTGGACACACCATCGGTAGGACTGCAGTATGGTGTTGTAGTAGGTTTGTCTTGACTGCGGGAAACGGTATAGTTTCAACTCACCATGCTGGTACATTTTGTGTATTAAACGGGACCGACTTGGGGTAATTATCTTATACTGACTTATAAGATAATTAATACCTCATGACTATTATGAGTGCTTATGCTCTAAATCCTAAGTTATTTTATGGACACGTACATTTGATATTTACACTTTGATCCCTAAAAGAGTGAGATCCTTAAATGGGTCAATATCTCATTGGATTGGGTGACAATATTAATTGTGTGGTGGATATTAATTAATGATGGAATCCATGTCTCAATTTTGGGATTGATGATATCCCCTTGAGAAAGCTTATAAGTTTTGATTATGTCAAACCCTGCAGGTGGATTTTGTATCCGACATATCAGATAAGTTAAGCAGAGGATCTCAAGGAATTTTAAGAGATTAATTAAATATGATTGTCAGTAATTATATTTAATTAGTGGATATCTGTAATCTTAACATGGGGAGATAATAAGCATTTAATAACATGGAGCTCGAAATACATTTTTGAGATAAGGGTAGGAGTGCAATTATAATTCTGTAGTGGTATGAATTATAATTTATGGAAATAGGAATTTGATTCAGTTCGAATTAGGGTTTCCTAATTCCATAAGGAAGCCTATTCCTTATTGAATTCTTATGGTCCCTATCGTAGCCTATATATATACTGCCTTGGCTCTTCTCTCAGGTTGCATGATTTCACATTCTAAGCTTCCCTTGACCTCCTAGCTTTCTTTTAGAAGGGTTTCCACCAAACCCTAGTCTCTGTGAGCATTCAAGAGACATAGGAGTGAAGATCGCTAGCGTCGGACAACGCTCACTAAAAGAGCTTCGGACTGCTCGATACTGATAAAAAATTGCTGAATTTTTTACACAACGTACCTGACGTCGAGACGGAGCTGCTGTTAAAAATTCAAGTAAATCGGAGATCGTTTAGTCCTCCTGACGAACACATCTTTGTCGGATCAATGTGATCGGGATTGAATCGTCACAGCAATCAAAGAGAGTGTTATAACTGGGAATAGAAAATGGAACGTAAAGAGGGAAGAGCAGAAAACATAAAGGATTTTGAAAGAGCGCACACTCATTTCAATATTCTGGCAGCAAAGGAATAAGGTAGAAGATCGTGAGCTGTTATCGAGCCCGTGTTCTCGATTCGTCTACTACAGTAATCCGTTTTTGCAGTTCAAGGTAACCCTAGTTCCACCCTTGTAGGGTTATTGTAGTTTTCACGTAATTTTTTTTGCAGTACCAACTTATACGCGCTGTCAATGGATTCTGGGAACGTAGTTTCCTAACAGTGGTATCAGAGCAACGTTGATTCTGAGTATGGGTTGGACGCAACCATGTTGTCCAATAAAATAGATCTTATGCGTGTTTTGATGGATGGATAGAACGTAGAACTATGCTAACCCTTGTTTTGCAGCGTTCATATTCCACTATTATGGTCACTGATTTTGTGTGATTGGATCCCACGATGGTTTTATCCGTGGTTAATTTTGCTATTTTAATATAGCATGTGAACTCCTTTATGGAGGCATAGGATTTGTGTGTATTGGATCCCAGGCTTGATTGATGTGTGGTTAAATTACTGCAAAGAAATAGCATGTGAACTCATTTATGGAGGCATAGGGTTTGTGTAATATATCTCAAGTAAATCCGTGAAGACAGTTTACAAGCAGGTTCAGAAAGCAATCTGGAGGCAATTTCTGAAGGCTGTTTCAGAAAACAGTTCTGGAAGACAGTTGCGTAGTGGCGACATAGAGCTAATCGGGTTCCATGAAGATTTCTTCACAAGAGTTGCAGCTTGACCATAATAGTGGGATTCCTATTTTATTGTGGTTTCCTTATTTATGTGTGATTGAATGATTATTATTGTTTCATGTTTAATGAATAGGACAATATGGATAATTGTTCCTAGACCTATTTCAGATGTCTAGCTGCATGTTTAATTTATATTAATTTAAAATGATGGACAACTACATGTGTATTTAGAAATAAAGCTAATTCCATAATTTGAAAACATAAGTACTTATTTTCTAAAATCATGAGAATAGAATAATTTTATTATCTACACATGTGGGTTTCACAAGTAAGGATGAATTAATCCTTGTCAAGTATTCCATTATTTTTTATTAATTAAATTAAAAGTTTTTCTAAAAAATTATAACCCTCAAATTTTTTTTAAAAATTCTAAGTGGGAGAGGGAATTTATCAAGTATAAATCCCATGGACTTCATCACTGGTTTGTAGATGATATGATTAATTTTGTGTGATGGCTCTAGTGTCATCCTCCCCATCGGATGTAGTTGATCATGGAATCATCAGTACAAACTTTTTTAAAAGAATGTTTTGGGTGATTGTTGGTGTGGGTCACCTCTCCACAGAGGTGTTCCTCATGGAACTCTTGACCTAGAATTAAGTAATGGTATACACTTAGCTATAAACAATAATATCCTCTCCATCTGAGTCACTGTTATTGTTTATAGGACCAAAGCAAGTCAGCAGTTTAATTTTATTAGGCAAAGTACATTGCCTGGATAGTAAAATTAAAAGGCAATTGTCTATCTGAACAAATGATGGATAGTATATGGCTTTCCATCGAGTCATACTATTCGCGGTGTATCAGGTTGCTGGCGGATTCCTTTCAAATATGGTAGAGGGAACCAATATTTTCAACTCGAATCCATAGTAATTTTTGCCCAAACGTAATTATTTATGTTGTGTGATTCTCAAGCTTTTAAATGGGTACTTTCAATCCACTTGCTGTTATACTTAAAGAAAACAAACTTACTGGACCAAACTATATAGACTAAAAAAGTAATTTGGATATTGTGTTAACTGCTGAAGAGTACAAGTTTGTGCTTACTCAAGAATGTCCTGAGCAACCTGGTGAGGGGGCAACCGCTGAGGAAACCCAGGCTCACAAGAAATGGGTCAAGGCTGATGAGATGGCGCGGTGTTACATTTTGGCATCCATGTCAAATGTTCTGTAACATCAGCATCAGTCAATGACCAGTGCCTATGACATGATGGAGAGCCTCCGAGAGATGTTCGAGGATCAAAGTCGTGCTGCTAGGCAGGTTGCTATGAAAGACTTGATGAACACAACCATGGCTGAGGGGACGCTTGTAAGGGATCATGTTCTTAAGATGATATCTCTTCTTAATGAACTAGAGATCCTTGGAGCTGAAATCGACGGGGAAACCTAGGTCGATATCGTACTCCAGTCACTGCCAGAGTCTTTTAAGAAATTCCACCTCAATTACAACATGAATAAATTTAAATATACCTTGGCGGAGCCGCTTAAAGAACTCCAGGCAGCTGAGGGTCTCAACAGAAAGTTAGGGAGTGCTCTTGTGTTTGAGAAAGGTTCTGCTTCAAAGCCGAAAGGCTAGAAGAAAATGAAAAAGGCTCAAAAGAAGGCCGTGGGTCCTTTGCCAATCCAAAGGCCAAGAGGACAACTGGGAAAGCCTAAAGGCAAATGTTTTGTTTGTAAGCAGCCAGGACACTAGAAGAAGCAATGTCCAGTTTATCTCGCCAGACAGAACAATCAAGGTAAATCTCATTTACTAGTTGTTGAATCGTGTTTTGCGGTCCGATCTACCGGTACCTGGTGTGTAGATACGGGAGCCACTGATCATGTATGCAATTCTTTGCAGGGGTTCCAGGGAACCAGGCAGCTCAGTGATGGAGAGATTTATCTATATATGGGAAATGCTACGAGAGTAGCAGCAGTTGTAGTAGAAGATCTACATCTTAGTTTTGGTAGAGATAGGATTTTAATATTAAGAAATTGCTTTTATGTACCTTTTATTATAAGGAATTTAGTTTCACTTTCTAGTTTAGTAAAGGATGGATATTCGGTTCATTTTAATAAAGTATTAGTTATTAAAGAAAATAAACGTTTTATTTATTCTGGTCAATTGGTGGATGATCTTTATTTTATAAATCCTATCTCTCCTATACTGCAACTTAATGAATTGAATAACACAAATAGTTTGCCATTTAAGAGAAAAGAACCTTCGAGGATGAACCAAACGCATCTTTGGCACTTACGCCTTGGTCATATTAATTTGAAAAGGATTCAAAGACTAGTTCAAAATGGGCCATTAGGCTCATTGGAAGTGGAGGCACTTCCAGTCTGTGAATCCTGCTTGGAAGGTAAAATGACCAAGAGGCCGTTCTCGGCCAAGGGCTATAGAGCTAAAGAGCCGTTGGAACTTGTTCACTCTAATTTGTGTGGTCCTATGACTGTCCAAGCAAGAGGGGGATTTGAGTACTTTGTCACTTTCATCGATGATTACTCAAGGTATGGGTACATTTATTTGATGCAGCGTAAGTCTGAATACTTTGAGAAATTCAAAGACTTCAAGGCTGAAACGGAGAAGCGTCTAGGTAAATGTATCAAGACACTACGATCTGATCGTGGTGGAGAGTACCTCTTGGGAGAGTTTAGGGAATACTTATTGGAGCAAGGGATTACATCCCAATTGTCTGCACCTCGTATGCCTCAGCAGAACGGTGTAGCAGAAAGAAGGAACAGGACTCTCATGGATATGGTAAGATCTATGATGAGTTACTTGGATTTACCAATTTCCTTTTGGGGACACGGATTAGAGACAGCTGCATACATTCTAAACTTGGTACCATCTAAGTCAGTACCTATGAATTGTGGACTGGGCGAAAGCCTAGTCTGCGGCATGTTCGGATCTGGGGTAGTCCAGCACATGTGCTGAAAGGGAACGCAGAAAAGTTAGAATCAAGAACAGAAGTATGTTTCTTTGTTGGGTATCCAAGAGGAACTAAAGGTGGTCTGTTTTATAGTCCTAAGGATCAGAAGGTTATTGTTAGCACCAATGCCACATTCTTAGAAGAGGACTATGTTATGGACCACAAGCCCAGAAGCC
This sequence comes from Hydrangea macrophylla, assembly GCA_033977485.1. Classification (NCBI taxonomy): domain Eukaryota; kingdom Viridiplantae; phylum Streptophyta; class Magnoliopsida; order Cornales; family Hydrangeaceae; genus Hydrangea; species Hydrangea macrophylla. The sequence continues at coordinate 29,768,974 of CM066990.1, read as the reverse complement.
ATATTGTTCTAGAGGAAATGAGAGGAGAGACACCGAGACATACTTCTTCGATACCAACGATACGAGAAGAAACACCACAAGAAAGAGTTATCGATATTCCATTACCACGTCGTAGTGGGAGGATTATCGAAACTCGTGTAGATCCCGAACCAACCATTAACACGCAGGTTCCTGAACCAGTACAACGTATAGATAATGGTGTATTAAGTTCAGAATCTTCACAACGAAATATCAGTGATACACAGACACGGGTTGTGCCTTGTCGTAGAGGGAGGGTTATTATTCAACCTGACCGGTATATGTTCTTGGGAGAGTCTTATGACCGGGTCCCTGATGAACAAGATACCGACCGCTATAACTACAATGAAGCACTCCAAGATAAAGATGCAGATCTTTGGCAAAAGGCTATGAAATCTAAAATGGAGTCTATGTACTCCAATCAAGTCTGGGATCATGTAGAACCACCCAATGAAATAAAACCCATTAGATGTAAGTGGATCTATAAGAAGAAGAGAGGAGCAGACGGTAAGGTGGAAACCTTTAAAGCAAGGCTTGCTGCGAAAGGGTTCACTCAAAAAGAGGGAATCGATTATGAGGAAACCTTTTCGCCGGTGGCCATGCTAAAGTCTATCCGGATTCTCTTATCCATTGCTGCACATTTCGATTATGAAATTTGGCAAATGGATGTCAAGACAGCATTTCTAAATGGGAATCTTGACGAGTGCATCTATATGTTGCAACCAGACGGGTTCATTGCGAAGGGCCAAGAACACATGTTGTGCAAGCTTAAGAAGTCCATTTATGGACTTAAGCAGGCATCGAGGTCTTGGAATATCCGCTTTGATCAAGCAATCAAGTCTTTTGGTTTTGATCAATGTGCGGATGAATCTTGTGTGTACAAGAAACATGATGGAAGAGTGGTGGTGTTCTTAGTACTATATGTGGATGATATCTTGTTAATCGGAAAGGATGTGGGGGTATTATCTTCTGTAAGGGTATGGTTGTCCAGTCAATTTGATATGAAGGACTTGGGAGAAGCCGGTCACATCCTAGGGATCAAGCTTATGCGAGATCGCAAGAATAGGATGTTGGGCTTGTCACAAGGCACTTATATTGATATATTCTTGCAAGGTTTAGCATGCAAGATTCCAAGAAGGGATTCCTTCCCTTCAGACATGGAATTACTCTATCTAAGGATCAGTGTCCTAAGACACCTGATGAGATAGAGAAGATGAAGGCAGTTCCTTATGCCTCGGCAGTAGGAAGCCTATTGTATGTTATGCTATGTACTAGACCTGACATCTGCTTTGCTGTTGGCATGGTTAGTAGATATCAGTCTAATCCAGGGTAAGAATATTAGACAGCGGTGAAAAATTTTCTCAAGTACCTGAAAAGGAATCGAGACTATATGTTAGTTTACCAAGCAAACAGTCTTGTACCCATTGGGTACACAGATTCTAATTTCATGTCAGATAGGGATTCCAAAAAGTCTACCTCAGGATATATGTTTACCCTAGGAGGTAGAGCCATTAGTTGGAGTGAGCTGTGTCACTTCATGGCTTTAAGTCTAAGTGGGAGATTATTAGGGATGTATACTAAAAGCCATGCTTATGAGAATCTGTGTGGGCAATATTTGTATTATATTGTTTATTTAATATTATGCATGTGTGTCTTACACTCTACATAGTAGGTGGTTTGGTGTGTAGAGTTTGGCTTGTACAGGGAAGATCAGACCATCGAATCTTGTAGAATGTAAGATTTTGGTTTACAGTCTCAGATGGATTGGACACACCATCGGTAGGACTGCAGCATGGTGTTGTAGTAGGTTTGTCTTGACTGCGGGAAACGGTATAGTTTTAACTCACCATGCTGGTACATTTTGTGTATTAAACGGGACCGACTTGGGGTAATTATCTTTATACTGACTTATAAGATAATTAATACCTCATGACTATTATGAGTGCTTATGCTCTAAATCCTAAGTTATTTTATGGACACGTACATTTGATATTTATACTTTGATCCCTAAAAGTGTGAGATCCTTAAATGGGTCAATATCTCATTGGATTGGGTGACAATATTAATTGTGTGGTGGATATTAAATAATGATGGAATCCATGTCTCAATTTTGGGATTGATGATATCCCCTTGAGAAAGCTTATAAGTTTTGATTATGTTAAACCCTGCAGGTGGATTCTGTATCCGATATATCAGATAAGTTATGCAGAGGATCTCAAGGAATTTTAAGAGATTAATTAAATATGATTGTCAGTAATTATATTTAATTAGTGGATATCTGTAATCTTAACATGGGAGATAATAAGCATTTAATAACATGGAGCTCGAAATATATTTTTGAGATAAGGGTAGGAGTGCAATTATAATTCTTTAATGGTATGAATTATAATTTATGGAAATAGGAATCTAATTCAGTTCGAATTAGGGTTTCCTAATTCCATAAGGAAGCCTATTCCTTATTGAATTCTTATGGTCCCTATCGTAGCCTATATATATGCTGCCTTGGCTCTTCTCTCAGGTTGCATGATTTCACATTCTAAGCTTCCCTTGACCTCCTAGCTTTCTTCTAGAAGGGTTTCCACCAAATCCTAGTCTCTGTGAGCATTCAAGAGACATAGGAGTGAAGATCGCTAGCGTCGAACAACGCTCTCTAAAAGAGCTTCGGACAGCTCGATACTGATCGAAAGTTGCTGAATGTTTTACACAACGTTCCTGACGTCGAGACGGAGCTGCTTTTAAAAATTCAAGTAAATCGGAGATCGTTTAGTCCTCCTGACGAACACATCTTTGTCGGATCAATGTGATCGGGATTGAATCGTCACAGCAATCAAAGAGAGTGTTATAACTGGGAATAGAAAATAGAATGTAAAGAGGGAAGAGCAGAACACATAAAGGATTTCGAAAGTGCCCACACTCAGTTCGATATTCTGGCAGCAAAGGAATACGGTAGAAGATCATGAGCTGTTATCGAGCCCGTGTTCTCGATTCGCCTACTACAGCAATCCATTTTTGCAGTTCAAGGTAACCCTAGTTCCTCCCTTGTAGGGTTATTGTAGTTTTCACGTAATTTTTTTTGCAGTACCAACTTATACGCGCTGTCAATGGATTCTGGGAACGCAGTTTCCTAACATCCCTATCATCTATCTGTATGTCACATGCCTTGAATATTGATGATGTCATTATAGGCTTACTAGAGGTAAGGATATTAACAAGTCATATCCTAAGGGTTCAGATGTGCTATCTAAATGTTTAACAAATTCAAGTTCAACGAATGAACGTGTTGAACCCGAATCAATCTAGACATGAGCTGGATGCGAGCAAATCGATAATATACCTAAAACCCTCGGTGGTTGAAATATCCCCTGGTGCCAACTGATAGAACCTCAATTGCCTTGGCTCAATGCCCTTTCCCTTATTCATATTAGTTCAGTATCTTGCCCCAGTTGTAGCAATTGAGTTTGAACCTTGTTGCTTCTTCGTCGGACAGTCTCTGGCTTGATGTCCCAGCATACCACAAGTGTAGCATCTCTCCCTCATATCTGGATTAGAACCTCCTATGCTCTGAATCCTAACTTAAGGACAAAACTGAGCAATACATCCCAGCTTCTTATAAATGTTGCACACCAGTGTGAGGTGGCAAACTCCCATATGTTGCCGACTTCATGTTGGGCATAATGGAGTGGTTTCCCCGGAGTAGACACTTCGCCCTTGACTTCTTATACCGGAACCCGAACCGCATGAAAATGTCTTTTAAGAAAACCCTTATCCCTTTCCTTTATCCTCATATGCCCGCTTGCCTTGTTGCCCTTGCCTAAACTTGTCAATATCCTTCTCTATAATTAAGGCCACATCTTGAACATCAGCGACGTTTTGGTGTTGGAGAGTATTGACATGGCTGCGGATATTATCCCGCAATTCCTCCTCGAACTTTTGAGCTTTGTCTACTTCCTTTGGTACAGACTAGTGTGCAAAATGGAGCAAATCATTGTACCTTGTAGTATACTCGTTAACGGACATATCTCCTTATTGTAGGTTTGCAAATTCTCAACTCAATTGTGTCTTTGCAGACGTCGGAAAATACCATTTATTGAATTCTTTAACGAACCTTTTCCATGTCTCGGGCGGTCCCTGAGCATTCAGATTAGTCCACCAATTCTAAGCTCACCCTTTGAGGGTATCAGTGACACACATAATCTTTTCACCATCTGTACAATCCACGACTCGGAAAATGCATTCCATATCCATTAACCAATTATCAGCCAATGACGTGTCAGGACCTCCCTCAAACTGAACTGGCTTTCGCTTATGAAATTGTTCAATGATTACCTGATTTTGTTGTGGTTGAGGGTTCGCTGGTCTATTGATTCGTGGTGAAAAGTGCATATTCATAGCGTATTTTATGGTCTGTTATGCATACTTTTATCCCCAAAGTCCTTATATTTAGGTTCATTCTAATAACAATGTTCTTTTTATTGTGTTAATGCTAAAACATATGTTTTTGCAATGTTTTATAGGTATTAGAATGCAAATCAATGAAGAGAAGCTAAAGAAAAGTGATTCTGGTGGATAGAACAACAGAAGTAGCTGAGAAAATGCCAATTTTGGCAATGAAGACTTCAGATTTGGAAGATTTTCCCAGAGATATAAAATGTAGATCTTTGCGTTACGGTCGCGTGGCCGCAAACGGAAGGTCAATCCGAGGTCCGAGTAAAAGGTTATGGCCATTCTCCCATCGGTGCGCAGAGCTGTCAAAATCAGAGAGTTCAATCGATTGAGCAGAGTTCAATCGATCGAACCTTCGATTGATCGAACTAAGCTCGATCGATCGAACTTTATAATCATCCAAAAGTTGCGTAAACTCTGCGGGAACCCTATATATACGTCGTTTTGACGCCAGACGAAGAGGGGACGCTCCAGAACGCAGAAAATAGCAGTTTTAGGGTAGTTTTAGGGTTAGATTAGGTGTAGATTAGGTTAGATTCATGTTATTCTTCATCTTTTTCATTGTTTTACTCAAGATTATTGAAGATTGAAGTTTATTTCAAGTTTATTACAAGTTATAATCAGAATATTCCAGGTTTTACTTTCTCTTTTCCTTATTTGATTGTTTATGAATCTAGTTATTATAATTGCCTTTGTTTTCTATTCCTGCATTAGTTTTATTATGTTTTCGTAGTTTAGACGTTGGAAATATGTGATGAATCATTGATTCCAAGTCTCTGCCATGCAATCTATAGAAAACCTGGGCTCGATTGATCGAAGGTATTTCGATCGATCGAACCAGAGCCATAGTCAAGCGATCGAAGACATTTCGATCGATTGAAGGATGATGCTGTTCGATCGATCGAGAGCGCTTCGATCGATCGAACTTGCAGAATCTTGAGATGATTCTTTTAAGTATTCTATGACTTTTTGTTTTAGAAATCTGTCATCAAATTGTCCCAACAAGCTCAGTTTGTCACAATAGTTTTTAGAACTTAAAGCCTTAAGGCTATTTTCTTCAATGACTTTTGAAAACCACTTTGAATGCTAACACCATTTAGAGTGCCAGTAATAACCATTGTTTTAAACCGTCTTCTAAGTATTTTAAATCACTTGTGATGATGTAGTCCCGGTCATGAAAGGGCTACCGATTCTCTATCTTTAGAAAAATACGGAATGCTGAAAAGGAATGAACTCCATAGAACGTTAACGACTGTGCATGGTAGATGGTTAGGATCAATGTGGATTCTCGTATTTCCAACACCTGTAGTTTTTTTTATTTAATTAGTTATGTTTCTTTATGTTTAGTTTATTATTTAGTTTAATTTAATTAATTAAGATTTAGTCACTAGTACAATTAAACTTTTCTTTTTCTTTAGGTTGTAACTTAGTAGATATTCTTCCTATTCCTTCCCTGTGGGATCGACCTGGACTTATCCAGTATTACTTGCACGATCACCTACACTTGGGTGTTGCACAAGAGCGCACAACTATTTAGTCGTGTCAAGTTTTTGGCGCCGTTGTCGGGGAAGGCAACTAGGTTAGGATTTTACTAAGTTATTTCCAATTTTTTCTTACTTTAAAAAAAAAAAAATTAAAAAAAAAAAACAAAAAAAAAATAAAACCTTTGGACTTTTTCTCTCACAAGTACAAAAAAAATAATAATAAAATAAAATTTTATTGTTTAAAAATTTTGGATAAACATGTCTTATCCATATTAACCTCCATACAACACAAGCACCAATAATAGGTACACACTTGAAAATCAAAATAGTTATTCCCCAAGTTGGCAAGCACCCACTTATGACGCGTATTATCAACCCGAGTGCTACCAACCACCACAAAGGGAAAACAATAGTGGTAATCTCCCATATTATCAAACATATCAAGAACCTCCACATGGAGAGTTCTATCAATCGCAATGGGGATATAACCAAGATAATAATGTAGGATATAATAGTAGTTCCCACGATTATCAAATGCACTAAGACTTTTCTTCTGAGGAGTCTTGCACACAAACACAATGGGAAGGGGACTATTATCAACAACAATGGGACGCAACTTCATATAGTAATAATGAGGAGAATAGCCAAGTTGAGGATAGTGGTATGTTAAAATTACTATTTAGTGAAATGAAAAGGCTAGATAGTGCACTAGATAAATTAGAAAATAGATATCAACAAGCATATGCTAGCCAACCTTTAGAAGACTATACCAGTCCTTCAACACTACAACCTAAATTCCAAGACACTAACAATGGAATGAAAATAGAGGACTATGATAGGTTTATACCAAATGAGTTTAACAACTCATTCAAGAAAGTGATAACCCAACACGAACTCCAAAACCAAACCATTAATCATGAAGTTGTAGAACCATCTTCTCCTCAAGATACAACCCCAGACATCAACTCCTTCACTGCTTGGATAAAGTTGCAGAATTCCTTTGTCCGAAGCACCTCAATAGATGACATATGTAGTGATGAGAGTTATAAGGATGAGACTGAGGATTTAAAAGATGATAAGAGTTTAGGTGATTACACGTAACTAGGAAAGGATGAGTCCTCTATTGACTCTACCAATACCTTTAAAAGTGACCCCAGGGAGGACGTTATTAAAAATTCTAAATTCGATTTAGATTCATATGATATTCATGAACCCTCACCTTTTTCGGCCGAAGAGGTGGTGTCACCAAGTTGTCCATCACCTATCCTCACTATCATTAGAAGCTCTCATCCCAAGCTTGAAAGTCATGTGTACCCTAATATTGAACAAATAGAACGTGTTGTAGAAGAGGATGATAAGGATTCTAGCACATGTAATTCGCCAAATTTTACATTTCAAAATTCTTTGAGAGAAGACTTGGAAAATATTGGGCCCACATTAGATGATTTTAAACTTCAACAAGAAGCTAGTAATCTACTAGACTGCTTAACCTTTTTGAGTAATACTGACATTGAGACCCAAATAAATAGTTTTATCCAAGTCGAGTCCAAAACTATCTACATAGAACAGAAATCCCATTCATATGATCACATCTCCATAGATTCTGTTCTAGAACAAAAGGAGGGTAGTAAAGCTTCATTAGAATATTACTTAGACCCTACCCCTTTTATTGAACTATGGCCTCCGCCTGCTTTTGATAATAAGAAAATAGAGGCCATTATAGGAAATACCAACACCAAAGATCGTTTCTTGCGTATGATTCCTAAAAAGTGTGGTATATCTCTTATAATTGTCTCCAACAAATTTAGAGGTCATAGGTTTTGCATCATCTCCTCTGACCTTGAGCCTGACACTAGTTGGGGGGAGTTGCAATTTTATGAGGATCCTAATGTTCTTCTCATTGTTAAATTATTTCACTGGGAAGATCCTCAAAAATTTCGGTTATTACTTTATGATAAATATCTTGAATAACCGAGGTTGTTTACTGAGTAGTTGTATTGTATTCTGCATTTTTTCTTGTTGCTACTAATGATTTTGCAGGTAACTTAACAAAGAAATACAAGAAAATAAAAAAAAAATATGGATATTAACGCCGCAAGGTAACATCATTCCTTCTCTCGATTTACTTTATATGTCCATGTTCTTAGTTTAGAATATTGAGGACAATGTTTAGTTTTAGTTGGGGGGAGTGAGCCATTGCATGCCTCATATCTTTTTGTGGTGCTTTAATGTCAATATACCTGCTTAGCAACATGACTCAGTAAATTAAAAATTGCAAAATAATTTAAAGTTTAAAAAAAAATTACAAAATAATTTAAAATTTAAAATTTTATTTGTATATAATAAAATGATTCTTGTATTTCTCTCTTAGTTTATGTAGTTAGTTATGATGCAGTAGTGTTATTTTCTGTATGTTATTAGTATGTGATACACTATGGTAGTTTGTTTACTATCTTAGTTATAGTATGTTTTATGCCTTTTAATCTTCAAACAACTTTGAGCACGTTGTGACAACCTTGTACTTAGCTAAAATGGATTAGTAAGCATCGCTTAGGTGTCTTGAGAGATTGTAGTGGAGACTAATAACCCAAGTGAGCTTTTGTGCCATTCTTTATTTTTTAGGGTTTTAGAAAATTACTCTTACTTTTTGAAAAGCGTATTCATTCGTTGTAAGTCTCATTTTTCTTCTTCATTTTGACTGATCACTAGAAGAGAATGTTCAGGATTTACCAAAATTTAGAGCTCTTGAATTTTTTGAAATGAATAATCCTATTAACTTAGAAGATGATTTAGGCCATCTTTTGACCATACACGCATAATAAAGCCTTGGCCTACCTCTATGATATTCCTTTACTTCACCTCTTTAGTTTATCATATTTACCTTGTCTACACAACCCTAAAGTCAATACCTAACTCGAAATTAGAGTTCAAGCCTCAGTTCTTTATTTAGGAGTGGTTGGGATGTGTTGCATTGACAAGAAATTTGTTAGTATGAATAAGGGAAAGTTAGCAAAAAGAAAAGAAAAAAAGCAAAAGAAAAAAGAAAAGCATGAAAAGAAAAAAAAAAGAAAAAAAATACCAATGGTTGTTATAGAAGAAAAAAAATAAGAATAGAAAGAAGAGTGAAAGAATATATATATATTAAAAGAAAAGAAGAGAGAGATTGGAGATGTGGGAAAGTTTGAAAAGTTGTAATAGACATTCCAATCACATCCTTTGACCTAATTGAATATCACGAGCTCTTTCTTCTTTCACCTAACACCTCTTTTTCAAAGTCCTGATGATTTTAAGTAAATTGGGTTTGAAGTTAAGGTAATGAGAGAGTTCTCCAAAGTATCTCGCTCTTCTAATGAAAAGTATCCTTTCATGAGACTTTATGCACTATAAAATTTTCGTTTTTCTATTTAGATATGAGAAGCATTAGATTCCATTTACATTTACTCTTTATAGCTTCCATATCATGAGTGATAATTATTACACCCAATTCGGAGCGATTTCATCTTGAGAGTGTAATCCTGGTAAGAGTTGAGTCAAAATGAACGTCTTGATAGTATCTTAGGTTATGCAAGCTTTGAAATTAAAGTTTTGTATTTTGGTTGTCCATTCACACACACTTGAAGATTAATAGGTATGGAATATTCTAATGACTTTGATAGTAGATTAACAGTAATGTGTGTGTCGCATTGCTATGGCTTACTAGAGAGTTTCATGAGATTGTTGAGCTTGACTATATTGCTAAATGAGAGGAATATTTCTTGAAAATATTTAAATGAGAACCATTACCATAAACATGAATTTTGTGGGTAAATTCACTGCAAACCCTCACGAGACAACACTCGTCCACTAGGGGGAACTTAGGGGTTTAAAGGCTAGTTGCATACGCTAAATGCAATCGCGATTCCTGCGAAAGTGAGTTAGGATTTTAATTTATTTTGTTTTCATTTTTAGAGTTAAATAAACACTGTTTTAGTAAGCTTCATTGCTAGGGACTAGCAACGAGCTAGTTGGGGGGTGTGATTCGTGGTGAAAAGTACATGTTCATAGCGTATTTTATGGTCTGTTATGCATACTTTTATCCCCAAAGTCCTTATATTTAGGTTCATTCTAATAACATTGTTCTTTTTATTGTGTTAATGCTAAAACATATGTTTTTGCAATGTTTTATAGGTATTAGAATGCAAATCAATGAAGAGAAGCTAAAGAAAAGTGATTCTGGTGGATAGAACAACAGAAGCAGCTGAGAAAACGCCAATTTTTTACAATGAAGACTTCAGATTTGGAAGATTTTCACAGAGATATAAAATGTAGATCTTTGAGTTACGGTCGCGTGACCATAAACGGGAGGTCAATCTGAGGTCCAAGTAAAAAGTTATGGCCATTCTCCCATCGGTGCGCAGAGCTGTCAAAATCAGAGAGTTCAATCGATTGAGCAGAGTTCAATCGATCGAACCTTCGATCGATCGAACTAAGCTCGATCGATCGAACTTTATAATCATCCAAAAGTTGCGTAAACTCTGCGGGAACCCTATATATACGTCGTTTTGACGCCAGACGAAGAGGGGACGCTCCAGAACGCAGAAAACAGCAGTTTTAGGGTAGTTTTAGGGTTAGATTAGGTGTAGTTTAGGTTAGATTCATGTTATTCTTCATCTTTTTCATTGTTTTACTCAAGATTATTGAAGATTGAAGTTTATTTTAAGTTATTACAAGTTATAATCAGAATATTCCAGGTTTTACTTTCTCTTTTCCTTATTTGATTGTTTATGAATCTAGTTATTATAATTGCCTTTGTTTTCTATTCCTGCATTAGTTTTATTATGTTTCCGTAGTTTAGACGTTGGAAATATGTGATGAATCATTGATTCCAAGCCTCTGCCATGCAATCTATAGAAAACCTGGGCTCGGTCGATCGAAGGTATTTCGATCGATCGAACCAGAGCCATAGTCAAGCGATCGAAGACATTTCGATCGATTGAAGGATGATGCTGTTCGATCGATCGAGAGCGCTTCGATCGATCGAACTTGCAGAATCTTGAGATGATTCTTTTAAGTATTCTATGACTTTTTGTTTTAGAAATCTGTCATCAAATTGTCCCAACAAGCTCAGTTTGTCACAACAGTTTTTAGAACTTAAAGCCTTAAGGCTATTTTCTTCAATGACTTTTGAAAACCACTTTGAATGCTAACACCATTTAGAGTGCCAGTAATAACCATTGTTTTAAACCGTCTTCTAAGTATTTTAAATCACTTGTGATGATGTAGTCCCGGTCATGAAAGGGCTACCGATTCTTTATCTTTAGAAAAATACGGAATGCTGAAAAGGAATGAACTCCATAGAATGTTAACGACTGTGCATGGTAGATGGTTAGGATCAATGTGGATTCTCGTATTTCCAACACCTGTAGTTTTTTTATTTAATTAGTTATGTTTCTTTATGTTTAGTTTATTATTTAGTTTAATTTAATTAATTAGGATTTAGTCACTAGTACAATTAAACTTTTCTTTTTCTTTAGGTTGTAACTTAGTAGATATTCTTCCTATTCCTTCCCTGTGGGATCGACCTGGACTTATCCAGTATTACTTGCACGATCACCTACACTTGGGTGTTGCACAAGAGCGCACAACTATTTAGTCGTGTCATCTATCACCTCCCATAAATACCAGGTTATTCACCAATCTCACAAAGTTACTCAATACGTCTTTCAAATGGTCCATCCTCGAGTGAGGTGAACGTTCTCGAGTTGGGTCTACAATTTCTTACCAATCAACTCACATAAATACTATGTATGCTATGACAATATAGCGTGCAACATTCATACCTCAACTTCATATCACAGTATTATTACCCATATGCGTTCATGCAATCATCTAAATTATTCTTTATAATCATGTTCACTCAAGTCATAATCTCTCATACCCAAAGTTCTAAGCCTATTGCTCTGATACCACTAAATGTCACGCCCCAGAACTACACTTACGATTCTAGGACACGTGGCATGCTACCAAGGCTCCCACTATACTCCTAAGGTCCATCATTAACCATAAAATTAGAGTTATATGAAGTTTAACCATTTAAAACACTTATAAAAACATTAGATTTGAAACAGGGCATTCTAGTCGACTGATCAAGGACCCCAGTCAACTGAATAGGAAATTACAAAGAGATAAAATTTCAGAAATTCCCGATCCGATCGACTGACCACAAGTCCGATCGACTGAAGATGCTGAAGTCTGGTCGACTGGTACCTGTCCGGTCGACTGAATGATGCTGAAACAGAATGTCTCATTCTAGGAACACAATCCACTCAACTGAACTAGGACCCCAGTCAACTAGATTGATCCAACAGAATCCATTCTACAGCAATCACAAGTTTTAAAAACAAAATTTGTCAGACTCACACAACACTTGATAAAACCAATCATTCCCAAAGTAGCCAACATGATAACACTTTATATTACAAAAGTTGAGCTTATTAATCAACCAACATACAAAGTCATTTTAATACCTTTTAGCAGTTTTAAAGTTGTAAAGCCATAATACAACCAAAGTTTAAAGCCAAACTACTAATTTAACAAAACATAAACCAAGAGTTAACCAACCACAAGCATTTTCCAATTACAAATTGAAACCTAACATATGACAAGCTCTAGTACTAAACATGAAATTAACTACATTATCAACGCTAAATCCCCAAAACCCACGTTGCCTCGCCAATCCCATTTCTTCATTATTTTTCATATACCTTGCCTTTATTAACTACAATGGTTATTCAATAAACACTACACTACATCAGCTATATGCTGGTGAATGCCAATAGTTATAAACATGAATAATAGACAAGCTCAATATCATCTTTTATGCATAACTATGGTCTCTGGGAACGCAAGTACTGATAACCCTTTCACATTAGCCCACGACTACTCCATTAGTCTGCGCGACTAATCAAGATCCATACCTCTTTCTTTTAGGTTGCAACCTCATGGCAAATTTGGCACCTGGTCTCACTTTAATGGCAAGTACAAGTTCCCTTTAACCCACATTAATAACTCAACATGCTCACATAAATTCATCACATCATGCTTTGCCATACAAATGGGTCTTGTTAACCACATAGGATTGTCCAATAATAACTAAACAAACTAAATTACACAAGTAGATATGCTTATCATCACAAAGATAATCCCAAACATCCAATTATTCATTTTACATAATGATTGTCACTCACCTCTTGCTTGTCGCTCCTAAATACCAGATTGAGACCCTAAAAAGTCCCACATATAATTCCTATACAAAAATATACAAGTTATAAGCTAAGCCCCCAAATTGGATTGTGGAAAAATTATCTCAGAATTCAATAAGACTAGTACTATCGCATTAGACTCACCTCCAGGAGTCTAAATATGTATCCTGTTTTGAAATTACACGTTGTTAAGCACGTCAATCGGCGTTGTGAACGTCGCCGTCAATTCTGTCGTAATTCTCATTTTCTCTATGAAACTCCTAACCGAAAATGAAGAAGAAGGTGTATGAGGACATGTGTCTCCTATGACACATGTCACCCAACATGTCTTCCACCTCATTCATGAAATTGTTATTACCTTCCCACAAGTTTTAGTGTTTTGCAATAATACCCCTCCTAGTTATAAAACTTATTAAAACTATCCCAAACTTAAATGGGTGTTTGTCTATGTCATATATGGGTCCCATAAGTGGTCTCACATAAAATTATGAAGTTTCTAATTAACCTACTAATTATGCAACGTGTTCAATTCACCCTCACAAGGTTATCCCTAACGGACCACAAAAATGGTCTCTAACAATTAAGATGTTATTAAAACAACATAGTAAAATATTCATATATGCCTTAATAAACATTTAAGAATATCAAAATTACCCCACAACGTATCTGTCCCATCACACAAGGACCTCTCATAACTATCCCAAGCTGGGATTGCCACATTGGCCTATCTCTTGGTTCCAAACTGGACACCCCTAATCATCTTAGTAAGTTAATACTCACTTAATACATATAATCATATTATTAATTTAATGCTAATGATGCATGCTAAATGCAATAAAATACTGCTCGCGAGAGCGGGTGTTAGAATTCACCCATCTAAACCCTCTGCCTCTCAGCTCACTTTTGAGTGTCGTCTCCTCAACCATGTTATTTCCTACGATCTCGTTCCTCGCGCAGGTAATCGCGACATTGTCTCTTATTTTGATTTTTTTTTCTTTGGTGTATTCTTGAGGGTAAAAAGTTTGACTTACCAACTCTCTTCTGTAAACATATATGTGAGACTCAAAAGAAGCCAAAGTCTAGTTCACTCCCATTTGGCATGGCTCTCACTTCCATTTTTCATCACTTTAAGGTCCCCCTTGATGACGGTGATCGCCATAACCCCATAGTTCATGAGGTCTATTCCACCACCACTCTTTTTCTGATGGTCTATAAGCTCGAGGGTGACAGGTTTGTCCCTAAAGCTCCCCATCCTATTAGTACTCCTCCTCCTCCTCCTCCTTCTGGTACCCTTCTCGTCCCTTTACTACACCTCCCACTGCTCCATCCTCTGGTATATCCTCCACTTCCACTCCTTCTACCTCTATTGACATTCCCTCCTCCACTCCTTTTGGTGCTACTGATCTCTCCGAGCAGTTTGCCATTATTACAGCTTCCATTGAGTCTCTCTGCACTACCTTCACTTCTTTACACACTGCCTTATTTACCAGTGTCTCTACTCTCTCTGCTACTATTATCACCCATCTCACCACTATTCAGACCAACATCCTTGATCTTAGCACTTCCATCAATGTCCTTTGTACCACCTTAGTTGCTACTCAGGAGTTGTTGGATAGTTGTTTGTCTCAGATGCAATCCAGTCTAGATGATGCTTGTGATGAGATCCGTGCAATTCGGACTCACCTCCAGATTTGACAAACTTCTATGATCTCTTTTCTAGAAAGATGACTTTTGGGTAGACATTTAGAAAGATGACTTTTTATGTATGGTTTTCTAAGTAGTTAGTTTCAGTTTGGGATAGTATAAGCTTACTTATTTTTTTGTGTCTATAACATCTTGTTTGTAATTAAAACTATCATTTGAATTAATATGAAACTAGCTCTTTTGTTACATATCTCTCTTGTTATTTATGCTTGTGTATGTATTCTTACTTCTATGATCGTGTGGTTATTATTACTTCTCATGATATTGATATGTATGTCAGTGTAATAACCATGGGAAGAAGATGATACAATTTTATTGGTGATTCACGCACCCAACCCTCCTACCCCCACCCCGTCCATCAACTCACTCAAAGAGGGAGAGATTGTCTCTGCTCTAGTATTTTTGTTAATGAAAAAAGGGGAGAATATCCATGTTGCTCTTGTTTTCATTGTCATGAAATTATATTTATGACTTGTGTATCCAAATGATCTTCAATTGAAATTATGTATCTTGATTGGATTAATACTTGTCATTTTTTAATCTCGGGCAACTAGTAGTTTGTCATCATAAAAAAGGGAGAGATTGTTAGTACCAAGGGTTTTACCTTAAGTAATTTTGATGATTAACAAACTATGAAGTTGAGTACTTATGTTTACCTTGAGTGTTGTGTCCAAATAGAGCTTTTAAATCTTTATGGATATTCAAAGGGGAGCTTATTGGAAGATCATTTCATTTATTACACTCATAAGACTCTATGTGAAGTTAGCTAGAATGTTTCTCTAAGAACAAGGGCCTAAAACTTTGATAAAAGAATCAAAACAAGAAAACTATTTTTCACTGGAAAAACGGTCAACTGGACAAGTTTCCCAGTTAACTGGACCTTTCAAGGTTCAGTCGATCGAGAGTTAAAAACAGTCGACTAGTTTATGTTCTGAAAACATAGATTCTACTTCACCAGTTTCAGTCGATCGGACCCTTTCTTTAGTCGACTAGTTTAATGGCATGTTTCATTTTATTTGAAGTGCAGTCGACTAGATCGCAAGCCCAGTCGACTGGATTACTACACAGAAACAGTAATGGCTCTTTTTCTAGGGTTTTCCTTTAGCATTAAATGCTAGCAACTACCTCAAATGTTTGGATTTTCAAGAGAAAGTATATATACTCATTTGAATTTGGTTGTTGGGCACTTAATCAATTACATTCAATACTCATTTATTGCAATCAAAGACTTAAGTCCTAGTTTGTGAGATTCATTCTACTTGCTCTAGTTTTTCATTGTAACTCCTTAAGAGTATTAAAGAAAGATATTTATTGTTTCCAAGAACTCTAAGAGAGAGTGTTATTTAAGTTATAATCAAACAAACATTTATCCTTGAAGTTGTAAAGAAGGGTTGGTGTAACCCTTGCTCCAAGTGAAGGTGTTCTTCATTGGAGAGGTAAAGAAGTTCAAGAAGAACTTGTAAGAGTGGTTTAATCTTCACCCAAAGAAGATTGTTTAGTGAAATCCTCAAGAGGTGTTTATGAGGGGTGGACGTAGGCCGTGAATTGTGGATTGTCGAACTACTTGAAAACTCGGTTTGCAAGTGTCTCTTTCCCTTTCTCTTTACTTACTATTTTTATTGGCTACTGTAGTTAATTAACTTTTAAATTGCCATTACTCATTAGTAATCTTATTCACCCCCTCTAAGGATTACTTTTGGGCCAACAGTTATGTTTAGGTTTTAGCATTTCCCTTGTGAATATTTGTGCAGAGTTAGAAGGACATGTCGGTTATCCATCCCTTCATGTACCAATGGGTCCAAGGGTGGGAAATTTAATTTTTCCTACTTTGCTACACCGGGTCGTGGGGGTGTTACATGAATTGCTATGATATTAGTACTAAACATATAATTAAGAGTATGCTAGGTACACCCAAACATGACACCTGAATAGCACACCTGCTGACTTGGATTTCCAAAATTATTTATCAATTACCAAACAAAGTTCGAATTAATTTCAAAACTGCCATGACACATCAACAGGTGCACCGTTTAGGTGTACTTAGCATTTTTCTATAATTAATCTATTTTTTTAACAGATTTCATTAATAAAAATTAATTAGTGAAATAATTAATAACTTAAATTTATTACATTAATATTATTTAGGAAAAATTAAATAAAAGTCCCTACTTTGAAAGGAAATAGAGGATAAGAACAAGTGCTTTGGATTTAAAGGGATAAGAACAATCTTTTTTTAATTATATAGTCATAAGTCCATTTTTAAACTGAAAATAAGGATATTGACATTTTTGCCCCTATCACCCATGCGTTGTTGTATTGCCACCTCATCCTGTTCTTCAAGGAAAGGGTTTTTTTTTCAAACTTTAAAAAGTCATAACTTTCAAACCACAACTCAATTTTGAATAAAATTTATATATTTGTAATCTAGAAGGAAAGATCTATCAAACAAGATCCATAGTGACTATGAAAAATGAAAAAAAAAATCATGTTTCTGTCGAACCACTATAATGTAATATCACTAGCTCTTTCGTGACAGTGACATGTTCTACCTTTGAATTTTTTTTTTTTTTTGCATTTTATGATATGTTACTGCCTTTAACTGGATAGTAACATCTGAAAATTGGCCTTAATTTTGCAATTATTAGGTCAATTTGAAGAAATGTTATTGTTGATGACATATTACTGTTTCTTTGTTCAATATCATGTTGCTAATCTTTATTAGTATGCTACTGTTTTTTGCATGAGAATAGTTTTTAAAGACTGTAATATCTACTAAATGGCCCTAATTTTGCAACTTTTTGCAATAATGATGTTACTATCTTTATAAAAATATTTAGTTTTTGATAATATGTTACTGTATTTACTTGAAAAGTATTGTAAATGCAGTATCATCTGATAAAATGACCATAATTTTGCAATTGTTTGGTCAATTTCAAGAAATGTTACTGTCGATAGTATCATCTTACTATCTCATGTTACTGTTTTTACCAGGGCAGCACTTAAAGACATCGATTTTTTTTTGTTAAGAATTTTATAGGCACTATGGATCTTGTTTGATAGATCTTGTTTGGTAGATTACTAATATATAATTTTTATGAAAAAATAATTTGTAGTTTAGAAGTTATGACAATTCAAAGTTTGGAAAACAAAAAATAACTAACTTCCTTAAATTATGGGCTGGGTGACATAGTATCAATGTTTGATAGATCTTGTTTAGTAGATTACTAATATATAATTTTTATGAAAAAAAAATTTGTAGTTTAGAAGTTATGACAATTCAAAGTTTGGAAAACAAAAAATAACTAACTTCATTAAATTATGGGCTGAGGTGGCATGTGTAGTGTAAATGTTGAACATAAGGACAGTGGGCATTTTCGTACACTAAAATCACAGGGACCTTTGGCACCCAAAAAAAACGTGAGGTTCTATCCCCCATTATGGTCCAACTTAGGGACCTTTGGCCACCTACCCCTTATTTATAGTATACTAATTCTAAACAATTTATTTAGAAATTTCCCAATAATGTACACACTTCACTAAATAGTTTTACTGTGTGTACTTAATTTATAATGCACAAAATACCCCTAACACTGCTAACATATTAAGTACGAATAATACTTGTTCACATAGGTAATATTGCTAGGACAATAGAGCAAATGATATGGACAAAATAGTAAACCAAAAAATGTGACAATACTTTTGTAACAACCTGCATTTCATGTAATTTTAATTTGCATTTCCATATTTAATTTGTATTGTCTGCCTTTATTTTAATCGCAGTTCTCATGTTTTGAAATCTTATTACTGATTTTATTTGATCAAAATTCTTGTTGGGGTCAAACTGCAATTTTATGAATTTAAGAAACTCATGTGTGGAATTTCATAACTATATTTCAAAACGGTGGAAAATTTTTCTTTTAACTCAAACTGTTCGTTTATAAAAACCGGAAGATCATTTCTTACATTAAAATGAATTTTCTATATTTTTGTGGCTATCCCTGCGCCGCGAAATTACCAGTTTGAGTTCAAAACTGTCCGTGCTGCACTGAGATTCCATAAATGTTGGACTTGACATAAAGCATAAAATGATATATACTTCATTACCATATATGGCAACTAATCATTTATTGAGCTTTGTTTGGATATACATTTGTGTGTGTGCAATCCTTAGTACCATAAGTTGATATTTCTAAACACCCCTTGACCCCTACACGCCTATATGTGACCCTTAGAGCTTCTGTGGAGTTGGATTTACATCAGTGTATATACGTATGTATAATCCAACATATTTTGATCCTGTTAATCTGTAGATTTGTTTAGAAAATTAGTGATTAAACTAGACTGTTAAGCCTTGGTGAAGGAACTTGGAGCCCAAGGTCCCCTCAACACTTGGTTATATATACACCCACTTTTGATCACCTCTGCACATTCTCATAAGTCTCACAGAGAGAAAAGAGAGAGTTTGAGAGTTCATTCATTCAGAATTTCTAGAGAGAGAGAAGCTTCATTTTCCATAGCCAAAGCGTGGAGTTTTTATTGCTTGGTCATATCTTTCTCAACAAACACACAATTCTTTATCAAAGCGAATATTTCTAACTCAATATGAATAAAATTCATGCTTAGTTACTATGTACATGTTTGTAAATTCAAAACCACAATTGTTAATTTCTTCAAGAACTCCATGGCTTGGAAATCCATGATTTTCCAAATTCAATAAAAATATGTGTTGAGAGATAAATATGAAAGATTTCATGATATATATGCCATGTCTAAAGTATTAGAGCATAATTCGCTCATAGGAGAAAGTATATTAAGAATTGAGTTTTGTCAACTTTTACTTTTTCAAAAAATCCGAGAGATATAGTTAAATTCATGTTAAATTGGTTGTGGATTCTTAATCCTTGCAAAAAATCGAAGAGACTCATATATTACTTGCCCTAATTACTTCAGATTTGCAAAATGGGCCAAAAAGACCCCTTAAACAGAAAACTGGGGAAGTTCAGCGAAGAAGACGAAGACACCGCCTAAACTCGCGATCGCGATCGCGCGAGTGACCCCTCGTGCAAGATGCCCTCGCGCGCGAGGTGTGTGTTTCTAGGCAGTAAGAAAAGTTTTTATAATAAAATTGAGAAATAGGCATATCAGGCGAGCAGCCCGCGTGAGCAACCTGCGCGCGCGACCGTAGTTTTCAATTTTTGTTTGCTTTCTGCTAAAGGACTGTTTGGAATAATTTTTAAAGGCATAAAAGGTTCTGTTTGGTAATTTTACTAAATCAGAATATTGTTTACTATATTTGGTTTATAAAAGCGGGAAACTACGACTTAATTTTTCTCGTACGCATATGGTTCTTATTTCTAGTTGTTTACACCTTCTGTATGAAGTTTCATGACATTCATGTGGAGTCTGTGGTACATGCATGGTGAGTGTTGGTTAGTGTGAAAATGCGACGATGACAAAACTGGACACTCCCTGACGCCCATGGTAGCGTTAAAGTGTGTGACGACGAACTTGGACATTCCCTGGCACACATGGTAGTGCTAAAGTGTGGCCTACAGACACTCCCTGGTACCCGAGTCTGGATACTGTGTGAGGTTTCTCTGGTATTTGCGAGGCCGATTAGATACTTAAGTGTGAGGCATAGGACACTCCCTGGTACTCCGTTACTAATGTGTGAGGCAAACTGGGCACTCCCTGGTACCCCGTTACTAAAGTGTGGTCATCTTAGTGTTTCAAAGATACTGGAGTGAGAAAGTGGGTTCATGTGTTTGTCGAGAGAAAAGAGTCTGTAAGATGAGTTTGGTGCATTGTTTTCATACACGGTCACATGAAATACAAATTAAAGTTTACAAATGTTATTATTGATGTTTTAATGAAAACTCCTTTCTATGACATCCACATGTTGAATAATGGAAATTAGAAAATGGTAACTGAGTATGTTTTACATTCAAGCATATGTTTTTAATACTCACCAGCTTCTCGAAGCTGACGGCGTTGATGAGCCCTGGACATTCGTGTCTAGGCTTTTTAGGTTATGATCGGGCTGAGCATTATGACTATGCGAACTGAGAACAACTACCAAAGAAGAAACTGTTTGTTCATCATTATATGTTTTAAATTATAAACTGGTTTTGTAATAAGGATGACTGTAATAGATGATAGTTATTATTTTGTTTCAAGCCGGTCTATGCCTTTAGGTGATCCCGTGCTGTAATAATTATTAAGTTAGAAGATTTTTGTAAGCCTTGATTGCTCTACTCTGATTTATGGTTATTATGTTGTTCAACGTTTGGGATGAAAATGATCCTTCAAACTATCGCGACCTATGGGTCCAGAAAGGAAATTAAATGCTTTCTATATTTATGCTACGTCGGGGCGTGATAGGATTTAGTGGTATCAGAGCCAGGTTATCTTAGAATAGTTTACCCAGGTTAGGGTTTACAAGTATAGACCTAATTCCACATTCTGTTAGCTTAAGCTTTACACACCCGATGATACGACAAGAGGACAAACCCAAAACCTAAACACCTAAGATTATCTCGATCCTGATTTAAGTTAATGCCTCTTTATCAGGTATGGATCCAGCTCAGCCACTCTATGTGCCAGACGGGTTTGGAGGACACTTTGTGACCCCGGGGGTAATAGTCCCAGCTTTCCTTGACTTATATCACACCGCCATTGAGCACCTTGCCACGATGACTATATTATCAGATCTGTGGCACCAGGCTCATGTTATGGGTATTGTTAACTTGACACGTGTTTGTCTTGAGCTTCATTACTTTGCAGAGGCTCAGCGATTAGTGCTAGTCGAGATTTTGAGGCTGGTTAATAGTGACGCTTTCTACCTTCCCCTTAAGATCCAGATTGTGCACGCTCACCTCGCATAGCTGGAGATGCCCCCGCTGGTAGTTCCCGTGGTTGAGGATGATGATGACGACGACTTCATGGTTATCCCCATTGATGGGGAGGTTATAGGGGAGGAGGTCTAGATGACTTTGTTGCCGGCCTTAAGGAAGAGCTAGCCCTTGAGCTAGTTCTGCCCGAGGAGGTGTTAGTTGAGGTAGATACCCCAGGGCCTGCTCTATCACTAGCCTCTCAGAGCGGTGATTATTATCTTGTGGGTCCCTTTCAGGTTCAGCGATTTCGCCCAGTCGACTCGTTGGACTTGCTCATAACTGCCTACGGAGACGATTGATGATTTAGATATGACCTTGTACATATTAACTAATTTTTTAGATATGACCTGGAAAGCCGAACAATGGCTAAGAAATTTGGACCGTATGTTCAAAGCTGTTCAATGCAGTGAAGTGGATAAGAGAAGGTTAGCTACCTTCGAATTAACTGATGCCGCCGCAGATTGGTGGGACTCAGTGATAGCCACTATTGGAAACACAGCTGCTATGGGAATGATGTGGATTGCATTTAAGGGAAGATTTCTGGAAAAGTATTTTTTTGGCTACAGAGAGGCACAGGAGGGAGAAAGAGTTCATAGATTTGACTCAAGGAACTAAATCAGTGCAAGAATACACCACTCAGTTCGAGAGACTGTCTCGGTTTGCCCCACATATGGTTGATACTAAGGAAAAGAGGATCCGTAAGTAAAACCAAGGGCTGACACCGCAAATTTTCTGCTTGACTCTCGGTCACCTAGATAAGTCTTTCGAGGGACTCGTTGGCCTTGCCACTGATCTGGAAGAGGATGCTCAAGTAAACCGAAAGTAATTTGATTTTCGGCCACCTCAGAAGGGTAACTTTGGGAATAAGCCACCAACATATCACACCCAGGGTCAGAAGAGAAATTTTGACAGAATCAAGAAACCTCCGGCTATTACCTATCCGTTTCAGCCTCAAGTTGGAGAAGGAAGTAGTGATGGGAAGTACTTTAACTGTGGCAACCCGGGTCATCTGGCTCGAGACTGCAAGGCACCGAGGCATGCTACACAACAAGGGATTATCTGCTACAACTGTGGTGAACCAGGCCACATCAGCAAGTTCTGCATTGCCCCTAAGTAGGTGACATATGGTCAACAGGGCCAGACTCGTTTGAATGCTGTGATTCCTGATGCCACCGATTATGACGAGACTATTTATAAAGAAGGGGATTATGGAGAAGTTCAGCCCGAACAGTAAGCTGTGGAAGGTACATTTCCTAAGTTAAAGTTTTATTTGATACGGGTGCTGCTCTTTCATTTATATCTGTTAATACTATCCGAAGATTGGGTATTCTACCACACTGTTTAAAGAAAGCTTTTAGGGTCACCGCACCTTTAGGAGCCGCAATCAAGTTGGGACATGTGTGCAAGGACTGTCCTCTACAGATAGGAGACCATGAGATCTCATCTAGATTGATTGTCCTATCGATAAAGGAGTTTGACATTGTATTAGGGATGGATTGGGTCACTCAGAATCAAGCAACTTTGAATTATGCGAGGAAGAAAATTACATTCTCTAACAATGGGAATCAATCCTTTGATTTCCAATGTAACCCTTCGGGAAATATGTTCCTCATGAGGTGTTTAGCCAACATTGAAGTCATCAGTAAAGAAGCAACAGTGTCGTATATACCTGTAGGCAAGGACTTTGAAGAAGCATTTCAAGATATTTCTGGTTTACCACCTATATTAAGCTTATACCAGGTACCGCACCAATCACAAAAGTCCCCTATAGAATGGCCACCGCTGAACTATCAGAGTTGAAGGAACAAGTTCAAGAGCTCGAGAATTTGGGTTTTGTACGTCCAAGTGCACCATCTTGGGGAGCACCAGTGTTATTCGTGAAGAAGAAGGACGGAACACTTCGATTGTGTATCAACTACAGAGAATTGAACCAAGTAACTATCAAGAATAAGTATCCCTTGCCTCGGATCGACGATTTGTTTGATCAACTACAAGGAGCTACAACATTCTCCAAGATAGACCTACGGTCGGGATATCATCAGTTGAGGGTACGGAAGGAAGTTATACCTAAGACTGCTTTCAGGACCCGGTATGGTCACTATGAATTTTTGGTGATGCCGTTTGGAATGACGAATGCCCCAGTAGTGTTTATGGATCTGATGAACAAAGTGTTCAAGCCTTATTTGGATCAGTTTGTCATCGTCTTCATTGATGATATCTTGATCTATTCTAAGTCAGAAGAAGAACACGAGCAACATCTATGGATAGCAATGCATATGCTCAAGGATCACCAGTTGTATGCTAAATTCAGTAAGTGTGAGTTCTGGTTGCAAGAAGTGAAGTTTTTGGGATACAAGGTGTCATCTCAAGGAATTTCTGTGGATTCATCTAAGACAGACACTGTATCAAATTGGGTTAGACCGAGCAACCCTATAGAAGTTAGGAGTTTCCTTGGACTCGCAGGCTATTATATGAGATTTGTTGAGGGGATCTCTAAAATAGCTATACCATTAACTAGATTGACGAAGAAGAATTTAAAATTTGAGTGGACAGAGAAACATGAGCGCGCCTTTCTAGAATTGAAGGAAAGACTCACTATTGCACCAGTACTAGCCATACCCAAGCCTGATAAAAAGTTCACTATCTTTAGTGACGCGTCTTATCAAGGACTAGGGTGTGTACTTATGCAAGATGGTAGAGTTATCGCCTATGGATCTAGACAACTGAAGCCGAACGAGTTGCACTACCCCATTCATGATTTGGAATTGGCGGCAGTGGTGTTTGTACTCAAGATTTGGAGACACTATATCTATGGTGAGAAGTTTGATTTGTTCTCCGATCACAAGAGTTTGAAATATTTGTTCACACAGAAAGAGTTGAACATGAGGCAACGCAGATGGATGGAGCTGATTAAAGATTACGACTTCACGTTAGACTACTACCCTGGTAAAGCTAACGTGGTCGCTGATGCTTTGAGTCGGCAAACTCATGAGACGATTGCCTCCTTAATGGTTAGAGAATGGCGGGCGTTGGAGATGTTGGTGGAATTCAAAATGCAGAATACTAAGGAAAGAGAAGGGCAACTTTTTGGATGACTTACCCTACAGCCTATTCTAATCGACTGCATTATTGAAGCTCAAAAAGGAGATGAGAAATTTCAGACATGGTTCGTGAAGATGTCAGAAAAGGACCCGACCGAATGGAAGGTAGGAAGTGATGGAGGATACAGATGCAGAGACAGATTATGTGTACCAGACTGTGGGGATTTAAGAAATGATATTCTGGGAGAGGCACATAAGTCAAGATATATAGTTCACCCAAGAGGAACCAAAATGTATAAATACTTGAAAAGAAATTTCTGGTGGAAAGGTATGAAGAAGGACGTGGCCGAATTTGTATCCAAGTGTTTGACGTGTCAGCAAGTCAATGACGAACATCAAAGACCGTTAGGATTGTTGCAACCGCTACCTGTTCCAGGTTGGAAGTAGGAGCATATAACCATGGATTTTGTAGTGGGCTTGCCTCGATCTCAACAGAATCATGATGCCATTTGGGTAATCGTGGATTGACTGACTAAGTTGTCACATTTCATTACTTATAATATGACATGCCCGGTAGAAAAGATGAGCCAGAAGTACATACAACAAGTTGTGCGACTTCATGGTGCACCCGTGTCGATTATTTCAGACCGCGATGCACGTTTTACTTCTGGATTTTGGGAAAGTTTACAAGAAGCTATAGGAACCTCGCTCAAGATGAGTACTGCTTTTCATCCTCAGACAGATGGGCAAACTGAGCGTGATAAACCAGATCATGGAGGATATGCTTAGGGCTTGTGTCATCAATTTTGAAGAATCTTGGGAGACGTACTTGCTTTTGGTAGAATTTGCCTATAATAATAGTTATCACACGAGTATCGGTATGGCTCCGTTCGAAGCATTGTACGAATGACCATGTCATTCTCCGTTGCGTTGGGCAGAGGTTGGAGACACGGAGCTGTTGGGGCCAGATTTGGTTAGAGAAACCAACGAGAAGATTTTCTTGGTCAAGGAAAGGATGAGAATCGCACAGAGCAGGTATAAAAGTTATGCCGATCTACACCGGAAAGATTTGGAGTTTAGCGTCGGAGATCACATACTCCGTAAGTTTCATCGACCCGAGGAGTGGTACATTTTGGTCTCAAGAGAGGGAAGTTAGCCCCGCATTTCATCGGACCATTCGAGATTTTGGAACGTGTGGTGAAAGTGGCTTATCGACTCGCACTACCACCGAAGATGTCTGGGGTTCACAACGTATTCCATGTTAGTATGCTGAGAAAGTACATACAAGACCCCTCGTATGTAGTTAGTTTTGACGATATTGAGACGAGTCATAATGTTCCCTATAAGGAGAGGCCCGTGAAGATTTTAGATCAGAGTATCAAGAAGCTGAGGAATAAGGACATTCCATTGGTGAAGGTTCAGTGCAATTATCATGACGAGAATGAAGCCTCGTGGTAAGTTGAAGCCGAGATAAGGAAGAAGTACCCAGAGTTGTTTCATGACTAGTTAGTCTTGATTTCGGGGGCAAAATCATGTTTAAGGGAGGAAGGATGTAACAACCTGCACTTTATGTAATTTTAATTTTCATTTCCGTATTTAAATTGTATTGTCTGCCTTTATTTTAATCGTAGTTCTCATGTTTTGAAATCTAATTACTGATTTTATTTTTATCAAAATTCTTGTTGGTGTCAAGCAGCAATTTTATGAATTTAAGAAACACGTGTGGAATTTCATAATTGTATTTTAAAAGGGTGGAAATATTTTCTTTTAACTCAAACTGTACTTTTATAAAAACCGAAAGATCATTTCTTACATTAAAATGAATTTTTTGTATTTTTGTGGCGATCACTGCGCCGCGAAATTACTAGTTTAAGTTCAAAACTGTCCATGTTGCACTAAGATTCTATAAATGTTGGAATCAACATAAAGCATGAAATGACATATGCTTTATTACCATTTATGGCAACTAATCATTTATTGAGCTTTGTTTGGATATACATTTCTGTGTGTGCAATCCTTAGTACCATAAGTTGATATTTCTAAACACCCCTTGACCCCTACACACCTATATGTGACCCTTAGAGCTTCTGTGGAGTTGTATTTACATAAATGTATATACGTATGTATAATCCAACATGTTTTGATCCTGTGAATCTGTAGATTTGTTTAGAAAATTAGTGATTAAACTAGACTGTTAAGCCTTGGTGAAGGAACTTGGAGCCTAAGTTCCCCTCAACACTTGGTTATATATACACACACTTTTGATCACCTCTGCACATTCTCATAAGTCTTACAGAGAGAAAAGAGAGAGTTTGAGAGTTCATTCATTTAGAATTTCTAGAGAGAGAGAAGCTTCATTTTCCATAGCCAAAGCTTGGAGTTTTTCTTGTTTGGTCATATCTTTCTCAGCAAACACACAATTCTTTATCACAGTGAGTAATTCTAACTCTATGAATAAAATTCATGCATAGTTACTATGTAAATGTTTGTAAATTCAAAACCACCATTGTTAATTTCTTTAAGAACTCCATGGCTTGGAAAGCCATAATTTTCCAAATTCAATAAAAATATGTGTTGAGAGATAAATACGAAAGATTTCATGATATATATGCCATGTCTAAAGTATTAGAGCTTAATTCGTTCATAGGAAAAAGTATATTAAGAATTGAGTTTTGTCAACTTTTACTTTTTCATAAAATCCGAGAGATACGGTTTAATTCGTGTTAAATTGGTTGTGGATTCTTAATCCTTGCGAAAAATCGAAGAGACTCATATATTACTTGCCCTAATTACTTCGGATTTGCAAAATGGGCCAAAACGACCCCTTAAACAGAAAATAGGGGAAGTTCAGCGAAGAAGACGAAGACACTGCCTAAACTCGCGCGAGATGTCCGCGCGTGCAAGGTGTGTGTTTCCAGGCAGTAAGAAAAGTTTTTATAATAAAATTGAAAGATAGGCATATCGCGCGAGCGACCCATCCGCGCGACCTGACAGTTTTCAGTTTTTTTTTGCTTTTTGCTAAAAGATTGTTTGGAATAATTTTTAAAGGCAGATAAGATTCTGTTTAGGAATTTTACTAAATCAGAATATTGTTTACTATATTTGGTTTATAAAATCGGGAAACTACGACTTAATTTTTCTCGTACGCACATGGTTCTTATTTCTAGTTGTTTACACCTTCTGTGTGATGTTTCATGATATTCATGTGGAGTCTGTGGTACATGCATGGTGAGTGTTGGTCAATGTGGAAAAGAGCATGTGGTTGAGATTGTGTTGTGGAAACTCCCTAGTAATTGTGGACCAAAGTGTGACGTTTTGAGATTGCGGTGAGAGTATCTTTGAAATGCGATGGTGACAAAACTGGACACTCCCTGACGCCCATGGTAGGGTTAAAGTGTGTGACGACGAACTTGGACATTCCCTGGCACCCATGGTAGTGCTACAGTGTGGCATACGGACACTCCCTGGTACCCGAGTCTGGATACCGCGTGAGGTTTCTCCGGTATTTATGAGGCAGATTAGGTACTTAAGTGTGAGGCATTGGACACTCCTTGGTACCCCGTTACTAAAGTGTGAGGCAAACACTAGACACTCCCTGGTACCCCGTTACTAAAGTGTGGTCATCTTAGTGTTTTAAAGATACTGGAGTGAGAAAGTGGGTTCATGTGTGTGTCGAGGGAAAAGAGTCGATAAGATGAATTTGGTGCATTGTTTTCATACACGGTCACATGAAATATGAGTTAAAGTTTACAAATGTTATTATTGATGTTTTAATGAGAACTCCTTTCTATGATATCCACTTGTTCAATAATGAAAATTGGAAAATGGTAAATGAGTATATTTTACATTCAAGCGTATGTTTTTAATACTCACCAGCTTCTCGAAGATGACGGCGTTGATGCGCCCTGGACATTCATGTCTAGGCTTTTTAGGTTATAATCGGGCTGAACATTATGACTATGCAAACTGAGAACAACTACCAAAGAAGAAACTGTTTTTTTTTATCATTATATGTTTTAAATTATGAACTAGTTTTGTAATAAGGATGACTGTAATAGATTATAGTTATTATTTTGTTTCAAGGTGGTCTGTGCCTTTAGGTGATCCCGTGCTGTAATAATTATTAAGTTAGAAGATTTTTGTAAGCCTTGATTGCTCTACTCTGATTTATGGTTACTATGTTGTTCGACGTTTGGGACGGAAACGATCCTTCAAACTGTCGCGACCTACGGGTCCATAAAGGAAATTAAACGCTTTCCATATTTATGCTACGTCGAGGCGTGACAACTTTAGAGAGTAAACCAAAAAAATGTGACAAACTTTAGAGGTTAAACACATTGTATGTTTTAGTAGGGGTGGGCAATTGGTAGGTTCAAGTTCCGAATTAACATTTCGGTTCGAGCTGAATTCAGTTTGGGTTGAGAAGTTGGTACCGATATCTGAACCAAACTCATTTTAGAAATTCAGTTTGGTTTAAAAAAAACTATTTCTGATTCAATTTGATAATTTGGGTTACTATTCACCAGAAATTATTCGACCCTTTCAACTAAAAAATAAAAATTTTGGATGACATAACATTCACATGAGCTGTAACTTTGTCTAACCAATGGGAAAATAAACATAGTCCCAGCAAGCATGGGGGACAAAAAGACAACACCCAATAAGCAAAATTACCAATCGAGTCATGACATAAAGCAAAAAGGACATGGCATTACTCTTTTAACACTTGGCAACCAATACATGTGAAACTGTGAAAGTTAAAGTTCAAAGTTCAAAACTTCAAACTTGATGAGAGATATGAGAGAGAGAGCTCAGAGATTTGAACTATGGGCTCCTCCTCGTCATCGTCGAAGAGAGAGAGAGAGAGAGAGAGAGAGAGAGAGAGAGAGAGAGAGAGAAAGATCAAATCGTCCGTCGACATCATCTGTCAGCAACTCATACTATCCATCACCATCATGTAGTTGTCATCCTGTTCACTGGTAAAAATCTGTGTGTGCTTGGGTGTGCCAGAATCCAGTGGGACTCAAAGGTATTGTGAAACCTAATCTGACTTTTAACTCAAAATGACTATAACTAAGAAATTTATCAATTCCTAATGGGTCTTACTCTCCTTTGATTCAAGCAAGTAAATTACAAATGGAAATGGAAAAGCAAAAAAATTCAGGATACCTCAAAGAACGTCATCTTCGTTGATCTCAAACAAACTAGCAATTACAATCACTCAAAGGTATTAGAATCTCACTATCACTCAAGAACATGTACAAGAACTCTTGTGCAAATAAAAACAAGTCCACTTGGACAGAGGTGGCATGTGTGTTAGCAAAGGGTAAATATCACACAATTTATCCAACTTATAGATGTGGCTGGTAACTGCGACGGTAATTGTCTTCAGTAGTGGGGTATAGCCCTTGGTTTCTAGGCATGATCTTCAACCACCCAACTAAGTTTTCCCATGAATCTCACTTCTTTGTCATGTCGCAGTTTGGTTTTGGTAACTATCCCGTGATTTACGCCTGCAAAGAGACCATGTTAAGCTTTATCACTGTATCCAACTATCTTGATGCCTTCTACGCTGATTTGAAATATGATGGTCTTGTTTGACCAATGAAACATAGCCTTTGTTCTAAGGATCCAACAAGTTGAAGAAGAAGAAACAAGAGAATAAGAAGAAAAAAGGAAGAAAACAATGCAATTACTGGTGCAAGACCACTATGATTCTCATTCAATTCATTAAGCATGCCCACCATCAGAGATCACCTCTGGATGATATAGGGCAAGTAAGGGAAAAAGTGTGACTACACGTGATGACATGTGACGACATGTGACCCTCACGTGAGTGTAAGTAACCAATACAGCTGGAATGAAAAAGAAATAAGAAAATCAAAGATAAAAGAGACGGGGATAAAAGAGGGTGCCCAAGATGGAAAGGCTTGTTTGGTTGTTAAGCTCTCATTCTTGACATTCCACCCTTCTTCACGACAAGATTGTCCTCAAGCTTGCAAACTCGGAATATGAACTTCGAATTCACGAGCTTCCACCCAAGTAGCTTCCTCATTTGGATGTCCCTTCCATTGTCCCCTTCCATTGCACTAAGTATTTGATATTAGTTGTGTTTCCCTTCTTGAATGACCCCCTTTCAATGATCTTTTTAACAACATACTCCATGGTACCAGTAGTGCTGTGAGAGGGTAGAGTGGTTAAAACTGGTACTTTGTCCCCTATCTTCTTATTTGGCAATGAGACATGAATTAGTGGTTGAATCTTTGTAGTAGGAGGCAATTGAAGCTTGTATGCATCTGCCCCAATTATTGCAACCACTTGAAAAGGCTCAATGAACATGGGGGCCAGTTTGTCAGAACTCCTCTTTGGGGGTAGATTGGTAGGTTGACTAGGTTCTGTAAATAGGGTTCCAAATTGATCTAACAACCTTTGCATTGCCCTTTGTGGTCTTAATGATGGTTTCTCTTCAGTCATGAACATGAGTTGGGCAATTACTCCCACTTTCTCTTCATGTAAAATTCCTCGCATTGTGTTTGAATTTACTAAAAATGTAGAAGGGGATGTTATGCCTTGTAGGTGACAAGTCTTTTCTCATTCAACAAACGACATACTTTTCTTTGAAAAGGCCCATAGAATAGGTCCTAAGGACTCAAGCCACTCAGCCCCCAATACTATATCATAACCCATAATAGATAGTAAATAAAAATTGACCTTACCTTTGTAACCTTGGATCTTTAATGGTACCTCACTGATCTTTCCCTTACTTTGCATTGCAGTATCATCAGTAGCATAGACCTCTAAGAAATCTGTCAGGTCTTCTTTCCTACTAGTATTTCTGGCTAAATGTGGGTGTAAGAAGTTGTGATTGGAGCTAGAGTCTATGAGAATGCTCACCCTTTGAGAACCCATTATGCCTCCATCCTCATTGTTTAAGGTTTCAAAGACCCAGTAAGTGCATGGAGTGAGATTGCAGGTTCCTCTTGGTGATTCTTTTCTTCTATCACCATTGGTTCAAATTTCATTTCTAACCCTTCAAAAATTTCTTCATCCTCCGCTTCCATCAACATTATTTGAGCCCTTTTGCATTAATGACCAGGTCTATATGGTTCATCACATTTGAAACATAGGCTCTTGTCCCTTTTTCTTGGATTTCAGCTATGGTGGGTCTCCTGATGGGTCTCAATGATTTAGGTTCTGGCTGATTCATTGTCAGAGCAGAAGTGAAGTTTGGAGTACTGTCGTGTGAGATGTATTGGTTACTAGTTCTCAAAGGTACAGTATAGCTGGGGGGATTCATGTTGTAATTCCACTTGTTTGCACCTTTCCTGACTTTTACTTTTCCTTCTTGTAGTCGGGCTTTATTCATTGCGCTTGCTAAATTGATAGGTTCAAATGATAACACCTCATACTTTAACTCCTCCTCAAGCCCAGAGATGTAGCATCCCTTAAGTTGCTCATCCGACCATTCCGGTAGTCTGCATGCTAACCTACGAAACTCAGTTTTGTACATCTCCACTGTATTAAATCCTTGTTCCAACTTAGTCAGAGCCCCATTGAAATCAATTCCTCCTTTCGTTCCAAAATGACACAACAATGCTTCCACAAAGTGTGACTAGTTGTTGTTGGGATATTTGGCTTCAAACCAGTTTATCTAAGGTAATACATCTCCCTCTATGTGTATTGTTTCAATTCCTTCTTTTGATAATCTGGAATCTGGTGGTATTTGAAGTATCTTTCAGCACTAAAAACCCAATCCAAGGGATTGCCATGATTGTATATGGGAAATTCTAATTTCAAATTTTGACCACACACATTAGGTGTTTGAAATTA
Organism: Hydrangea macrophylla; assembly: GCA_033977485.1. Taxonomy (NCBI): domain Eukaryota; kingdom Viridiplantae; phylum Streptophyta; class Magnoliopsida; order Cornales; family Hydrangeaceae; genus Hydrangea; species Hydrangea macrophylla. The sequence continues at coordinate 29,736,320 of CM066990.1, read as the reverse complement.
TGGGTGAGGTATGTACGAATATGGGTTGTATGTGGGTTCAAGGCCAACCGACATGGACACGGAGGTGGATTGAAATGGAGGGTAAGTGGTTACTTTGGATACAGTGGGAAATGGATGAAGTTGAAAGGGTTGAGCAATTGGGAAAGGAAGGGTAGAGGAACATGTATGGGTGAGATTTCTGGGTTCAATCTAATTGGGTAAGATGGTGTGTTGTGATTTTGATGAGAAATTGAAGCTTGCACCGTGTGAATAGAATCATGGGCATTAGACATACTAGTGGATTGTGGGTTAGAGATTGAAGGGACTTGAATATGCTTCATGGCCAATTGAATTTCTGAAGCTATACCTCTTTGTAAAGTCTGTTGGATGGTGAATTCTAACTCCTTCTTCAACTCATCCATCTTAACTCCCTGCTTCTCATCAAAAGAACCTTGAATCTCAGATTGTAACGTCTAGTTCTGAGACTCCATGTGTGCCCTAGTCAATTGTAACTCACTCTCCCAAGTAGATCTAGAACTCACATTAGGTTTCCCCATTTCTGATTGCAACAAAGCTCTGATACCAATTATAAGGATCCAACAATTTGAAGAAGAAGAAACAAGAGAAAAAGAAAAAAAAAATAAAGGAAGAAAACAATGCAATTACTGGTGCAAACCACTATGATTCTCATTCAATTCATCAAGCATGCCCACCATCAGAGATCTCCTCTGGATGATATAGGGAAAGTAAGGGAAAAAGTGTGACTACATGTGATGACATGTGACCCTCACGTGAGTGTAAGTAACCAATACACCTAGAATGAAAAAGAAATAAAAAAATCAACGATAAAAGAGACGGGGATAAAAGAGGGGGCGGCCCAAGATGGAAAGGCTTGTTTGGTTGTTGAGCTCTCATTCCTGACATTTGTTTAGCCCCTTTGCCACCATGGACCCTGACTGTGGTACCGTGTTGGTTGGCAGTGTCTTTCCTCTGTCACGAATCGGTCTTCTTTGCTCGATGTCAGGCTTGACCTACCCTTCTATTCAGTCCTTCCTTTCTCGTACTCATGGAACAGACTAAGCCTGAAATAATCAACCCAGCATGGATGAACTCATGCCCTGTGAACTTAGCGGGCTTAAAATCTCTAATCCTTGATGCTCTGTGCCTACTCTATGTCTACTGAGAGAGTTGAGTCATGAGCCTGAGACCAAACTCCTTTCCCTCTGTATCCCTGGTCTAGCTATCCTTGGGTGACTCAATAGGCCATGTGACTTTTGTGTGACCTGAAACCCTAATTAAGGGTGTAAACACGACCCACTCCCCCTTGTTTGTGAGTGTCGGATATATGAGAATGAGATGAGAGATGTGAGAGAAAAACAAAACCCCAAGTCCCTAACAACTAAGTGTACACATAAATATATATATATGTATACGAAAATTCTCCAAAGAGGGTATCTTCTCTTTATAAAGAGAGGGCCTCTGTTTTGATCGTCGGATCGTGTTTAAAAATTGGATCTGACGGCCAAAACAGAGGCCCTCTCTTTAATAAAGAAAGGGAGCCCTCTTTAGATCATGACTGTATATATATCTATCATCCATCTATAATCTATATCTATCTATATCTATAATATAAGTGCACCGATGGCTATAAGTGTTTTATACTTTTATCAATCGGTGCACTTTCACTTAAGTAATTTTCTTAGAGTTTTAATTACATTTTTATTTTTGTATGCCATCTTTTTTGATATTAGTGTACTTTCACTTAAGTAATTTTCTTAGAGTTGTAATAAAAAAATTTGGGATGCCACTTTTTTTGATCTATGACACGAATAAAATATTGTGCGCTCTTGTGTGCAACACCCAAGTGTAGGTGATCATGCAAGTAATATAGTACTGGAATCCAGTTCAATCCCACGAGGAAGGAATAGATTATTAAGATGTTTTGATCTAAATTACTTCTTAAAAAAAAACGATGATTGATTTTGAAGGATTATTAAACTAATTGTAATATTAAAAAGAAACTAAAGTAACTAGACTAGTGAATTTAATGAGAAAACCTAAAACAGCGAATTAACTTGAACTAAGCAAAATATGAATTAACGGGTTAGGATTACACGAGTTCACACTAGATTCACCAATTATCATGCCTAATGAAGGATATGGTCACCTACTATAATTCAACGGTTGCCTCTTGATGTTTGTGTCTTGCTTGAGTTGAGTCAATACCAAATATTTATTTATTGGCATAAAACAACGCCAAACGAGCCTATGAATTAATTACGGGTAGATTTGAAACAATTCCTCTTTCCATTCAAAACACTTTAAGAAGTCCAAATACTAATTATTTGAAGTAAGAAATTGATTTGAGTGTCTAAGTTCATGATACGTATCAAAAATTAGATTAGAATGTACGACCAATATTTAATATAGTTAGAAAACATTCCGACGACAATTCTAAACTGTATTCCATGGAAAAGTTGAATTGTGAAGGTTGCCCTTTGAGAACATGAATGAAAATAAGCTTTTATAGTGCTTCATCGCATAAACCTAACACTAGTTTTAGCCTACCATTAATAAAATAAATCTAACAATTATAGATAGCATAAACATAATAAAAATCGTGATAAATAGTGATTAATGGACTGAAAATATAAATAATAGAGAGTAATATAACTTGGAATGAAGAAAAACTACTTCATTGACTTGAAATCTTGAAATAGCATCCAAACAGCCTCTCTAACACCTACTATATGTAAAATACAATAAAAGTTACATAAATTACGTTTACAAGTCATATATATATATCAATGAAAATAGTTTTGCCCACCCAATTTTTGGTTCACTCTGCATTGACCAATGGGAGGCTTGGGTGAGCATTGGTGAACCATTTTTTGGGTGAGCAAAAATGCTCTCATATATCAATATAGGAGTCCTAGATCTAAAAAGAAGCTGTTGGGGAAAATCTACTGAGTGGAACGGTCCCACTACACTACCATGACCGGTCATGGCCAAGACCAGTCCCGCATATGTTTCAGGATCGGTCAGGGTCTTCTGCAGTTAATAGCTCTGTGCACTAATGGGAGAATTACGATATCTCTTTGCTCGAACCTCGGATTGATGTAGGGTTTATGGCCACGCGATCATAGCTCGACGAACTACAACCTTTATCTCTGGAGAGAATTCACAATTCCAAACTCTTCAATGTCAAAAATACCATTTTCTCAGCTGCTGCTGTCATTCTCTTCCACCGGAATCACCTTTTAAGCAACGAATGTTTTCTTTGACCTACAAAACACTCACAAACCTCGTGTAAATGATGTAAATGAAATATATAAGGGTTGTGTGACAAAAAGTAAGACATTCATTGCCAAGCTTCAAGATTCACTTCATTTACATGCACCCAATTGCTTATAAAACCATACAAATACACATGTTTTAGCATTAACATCATAAAAGCGCAATGTTATTGAAATACGTGGAACTCTAGGGACTTGGGGATAAAAGTATGCATAAAAGACCATATAACAAGTTATAAATATGGACTTCTATGTCTAATCACACCCCCAACTTGCTCGTTGTTAGTCCTTAGCAATGTAGTGAACTAATACAAGGTTAATTTAAATTGTAAAAACTAAATTAAAAACAAAAGAAACAAAAATCCTAACTCACATTCACAGGAATCACGATTGCATTCAGCATATGCTACAAGCCTTTAAACCCTACGTTCTCCCTAGTAGACGAGTGTTGTCTTGTGAGGGTTTATAGTGAATCCCTACCCACAAAATTCCTATTTATGGTTCGAAGTTAAATCTTTTAAGAAAGCTCTCTCCTATATCAATGCAATTATGCTCAAACTATGAAATTCTCTAGTATGTTTTAGCCTTGCAACACACACTTTATAGTTAATCTACTATCAAAGTCATTAGAATGTTCCATACCTATTAATCTTCAAGTGCATGTGTGAATGGACAACCAAAATACAAAACTTTAATTTAAAAGCTCGCATAACCTCAGAAACTATCACGACGTTCATTTTGACTCAACTCTTACTGGGATTACATTCACAAGATGATATCATTCTGAATTAGGTGTAATAATTATTACCATGATATGGAAGCTATAAAGAGTAAATATAAATGGAATCTAATGCTTCTCACATCTAAATTGAAAACAGAAATTGCTTTGCACAAGTCTCATGAAATGACACTTTTCACTAGGAGAGCGCGATACCGCGACGAACTCTCTCATTACCTTAACTTCAAATCCAATTTAATTAGAATCATTAGAACTTTGAAATGTATCGATGTAAGGAAAAGTAAGGTAGAAATTTTCAATATTGTCTTAGCATGTGACTAGAGTATTTCCTCACTTTGAATACATAAGTTTGTAATTTTTCTGCAACTTCTCATCTTCTCCAATCATCAAGACTGTGGATATCGCAGGCTAACCACACTTTTTTAAAACTTTTTCAAATTCAAATTCAAATATGAGCCGCCACTTAATTTTTTAAAGAAAAATTAAGAAACCATATAAAAGCAAACTGATCTTTTTTAGAAACTAGAAATTCTAGGTTCGAGGATTATGGAATGAGAGGGGAAGGAGCCCGGCGGACTAAAACACCCCCTCTCATCCTATCTCGTGATAGGCCTTTACTTGACATCCTTTTAATTGAATTAATAATCTAAGCATGCCCTCAACTAATACATATAGATATAAATATACATTACAAAAGCATGTCGAAAGGGTGCAAGATTGCTAACGATAAAACGGCGTACAAAACCATTTAATTCAAGCAGCAAGCGAATGATATGCAAATAAAGAACAAGAGAACATACACGGGATCTAGCTGTGAAATAGAAACCTGTAATGCATACAAGAATAGAAATCCTGGGAAAAGTGCCTCTAATCCACATATACACATAAGGCAAGGCCTAAGCTAAGGTGTCGCGCATGAAATCAAAAAATTTATAAAATCAAGAAATGAAATGAATGAGTGAAAAGTCAAGAAATCATTCCTCAATAGCGCTACAAAACAAAGATTAGTACACATGCCTTGATCAAAGTATAGTATCAAATCCTAAGTAACATTTCCAAACTTCTAGCTTAAATCTAATAATCATCAAAGAAAGTCGACATATTCATGAGTTCCTTCTAACTAGTTAAAATCATAACACCTCTATAGATATACAAGTCTCAACTAGGAGCTAATGTAATGTCCATGTAGAAGTGGCATAATCCTAACATGGTTATAAGGAACCCATAAACATGTTCAACCAAGTTCAATTAAATGTAACTTACATCAAGAATTAGTCATAATCATAGGTATCAAAATGCATGAATGAATGCATGGACATGGACAAGAATGAGCTATGAGATTTTCATTAATTTGGATCATTTAGCCTTTGGAATTAAGTTCATTTAAAGTACATTTCAAGCCTTAGGTCATTTGAAGGACATTTAGATCATCACTTGTAAAGTTTAAAGCTGTGACAGAGTTTCAGGATTTACAGAGAGCAGACCAGACTTTAAAAAAATAGAAAAAACATACTCCTAACGATTGGATCTTAATAATTTTTGGATATGATGTGCCTCTATGAGTCTAGTTTCTAACCCAAAAATAAAATAAAAAATCAAACGGTTCAATCTCTGGGAATTGGAAAAAAACAGTCATCACGTAGAAGTTTTCTAAAAATAGTAAACAAATCCGAATCACTTTGATCTTTTTAGGGAGTCTAATTAAAACATTAAAATTTATATGAAAATTTAATTGAGGTAAAAAAGTTTTGATTAAAGCACTAATTTACTTAGTTTAATGCGGACTCATTGTTCTGAAATTTTGGACAGAGAGTGACTTGTTCACAAATCATAAGACAAACCATCATAACTACAAAATCTTAACAAAACAAAATTTTTAGTGATACTTATATGAGTTATGAACATCCTCCAATTGGTCTCATCCAATTCCAATGGATCATGAGTTATTAAAAAAAAAAATCTTTGAACACAGTGGGTTAATGGATTCACTGCACCATTGTTGAATTAGTGTTCATGGTTTGAATCAAACTTGATCTACAATGGTAGAGAGAATTAAGATCAAGTATGATTATGACTTATTATTGAAATATAAAAAAGGACTCATGGATTTAGTCTTAGGGAGCCTCAATCTTAGATCACAAATGTGAAGATCTAGCAAGAGTACCTCAAGGTCTTACTCAATCCCATGAACCTTGAATACTTGGGCTCACTTGAATTCAACTATCAAATTATGAAAGTCTACATCTAATTCCTCTCTCAAACATATGCTCCTTGAGGAATTGGAGTTTACTTTATTCAAGTCTCCTCTCAAGTTAATGGTCCATGGAGACTAATTATGACCAAATCCACATGAACTCCAATGGAATATGAAGGGGATTTCATGAAGTTTTAAATTAGAGGACCCAAATTATAAGTTAAATTTTTATCCACTAATCATGTATGGATATAGCCATAAACAACCTTAATTCCCATATAAATCATAGGATCATAGAGAATTAGAGGATCAAACCTAATGGAATCCAATGAGGATTGAAGATCTCATGGACTTCAAGAGAAGAAAATAGACAAAGGGAAATGAAATCAAAGCTTGTTTGATGATCCAACTTGTTTGATCTTAGATCCAAATCAATGAAAGCAAATGAAAAATTCAATCACAATTCTTAGTGGTGTGTGAAGAAGGGGATGGAGAAGAGACTTTTTGAAAATGTGTAAAAATCCTAGTTCAATCTATGAATTGTGATTGAATTATGTATAATAAGTATAGGAATAAGGATTTAACTCTAGATCTTCTCAGGATTTGATTGATTTGGAGAGATCCAAGCTTTACAAGCAATACTCTTCTTCATCTTCCTTGAAGCTTCAAGGTTCTTCAATGGAGATTTGAGGAATTGGGTAAGATTTCTATGAGGTTTTTGAGTTTCTCTCTCTATATTTCTCTAAGAACAAACTCAATTTCCAAAACTTAGCCTCTGTCTCTAAGATTCAAGCCTCATCTTCAAGGTTCAAGTCTCTAACCCCTTCAAAATGAGAGAAAATTAGGTTTTTTATATACTTTGATTTTCTTAGGGGCTAAGATAAGGGTAGATAGGTCAATTAGGGATGGTGAGCATGCTTTGCATGACCTAAGAGTAGTAAACACGTACACAAAAAATGTCATCATTTGGTGCATTCATTTCATCAAAGATTTGAAAGGCATTTTGGCTTAAAAAAGCAAATTAGCCCAGCCCAGCACTCAATGAAGATGAAGCGGCACTCAGTGAGTGCCGCAGCGGCATTCACGGACTGCCGCAGCGGCATTCGCTGACTGCCGTTTAGGTACTTTGAGTGTCGCTGCACAGCAATTCAGCACTAATCACAGCAATTTAGCAATTTATTTCATTTCATGTCATTTATATGTATGTATTTAAGACATTAAATGTAATTAAGAAAATACCCCCCATTTAGATTCAATAAAAATATCTAAAAAATCAAAATCCTTAAGGAAAAAGTCAACTCTCCCTCCGAAGGTAAAATTTCTAATTTCCTACACAACTCTTTTGAAAGACCTTTCGATTTCTCAATGTTACCTTTCATTTAAAAATTCTTAAAAATCATTTCTAGCCTAAGGGAGACCCAATGAACAATTACCGGGACTTTTAATCTTGAAATTCAAAAATTTTGTGATTAACCCTCTTTTGACCCGTTGACTTTTGACTGTGTCAACTGTTGACTTCTATCGACTTTTTCAGGGTTCATGCTGAATTTCTCTCCTTTTGAAAATGGTTTTAAGATGCTCCGAGAACATTGCCGTGTTTTAACACGTGTTCAAAACTCATGGTCAACAAGGTGACGGGTAGATAAGAATTATGGTCTTTTTGGCTGAAAAGGGTGATTTCAGACCGAGATTCTTCTTGGAAGAGAATCAGATTGCTTGTAAGAGTCTTGATTCTGACAAGACATAATCATCATTGATCTCCAGAGGTAAATCCTCCTAAGTTTAATAGTTCGGTCAAAATTAGGGTGTCTACAGTTTGCCCCTCTTCGGTAGAGCTTGTGAAGCAACGCATGTCACAAGCGAATGCCAAAGCCTGTATGAAGACAAGCCTTTTATCGGGCTATTGAACTTAGGTTAAAACAAAATGCATTGCAATAACATTTTTAGAGACGGTCGGTGTTGGTCGTGCTCAATGGTGAGCTGCCTACGTATCCCTACGGGAATCAAACCAAGACGTAGTTCGGGCAAGGGATCACACATAGGCACAAATAGTCATACAGATAAATGTACTTATCCTATCGTGATGCAAGTGCCCATGCAATGATGGATGCCAATGCAATTTTCATGCTCCAAATTTTTATGATATGCGATAATAACAAAAAATCATGCTGTCTGGATGTATATAGATGCTTTCATGTCCTATGCTACTAATGCTTGGTTATCATGACCGCGCTTCGCGCCTTACTCCCCGGTGTCAATGCAGATTAGTTTTCTCAAAATGCAATCGACTAGACTAGGCTTCGCGCATTACGCCCCGGTGTCAACGCATGTTCGTTCTCAGTATCTGCAGCCCTTCTGCCCAGTCGAATATGTTTGCTCTCAGTATCCGCAGCCCTTCGGCCTCATTAAATATGTTTGCTCTTAGCATCCGCAGCCCTTCGACCCCATCGGATATGTTTGCTCTTAGCATCCGCAGCCCTTCGGCCCTGTCAGATATGTTTGCTCTTAGCATCCACAGCCCTTCGGCCCCGTCGGATATGTTTGCTTTCAGTATCCGCAGCCCTTCAGCCACGTCGGATATGTTTGCTCTTAGCAATCACAGACCTTCGGCCCCGTCGGATATGTTTGCTCTCAGCATCCGCAGCCATTCAGCCCCATCGGATATGTTTGCTCTCAGCTTCTGCAGCCCTTCAGCCCCATCGGATATAGTTGCTCTCAGCATCCGCAACCCTTTGGCCCCGTCGGATATGTTTGCTCTCAACATCCATAGCCCTTCAGCCCTGTCAGATATGTTTGCTCTCAGTATCCGCAGTCTTTCAACCCCGTCGGATATGTTTGTTCTCAGCATCCGCAACCCTTTTGCCCCATCGGATTTGCTTATTTCAATCTTCAAAATCGGGAGTCAGTCATACTTAATTCAATCCAATTGTCAAGAATCAATCAGACTCGATTTAATTCAATTCTCAAAATCAGGAGTCATTCAGACTCGAATCAGTTCATCTTTTCAAAATTGGAATCTTTCGGACTCGAGTCAAGTTAAATTTTCAGAATTGGGAGTCAATCATACTCAAATCAATTTTTATTTCAAAATCGGGAGTCGATCAGGCTCAAATCAAATCTTTGCCAAATCAGGAGTCACTTTGACTCAAATAAATTTCGAATTCTATTAATCAGGAGTCAAACAGACTCAATTAAATTAAATTCAAATAAATTCAATTTTCTAAAATCAGGAGTCAATCATACTTAAAGAATTTTAAATTTCTAAAAACAGGAGTCAATTGGACTCGAAGCAAATTCAATTTCACAAAATCGAGAGTTAGTCAGACTCAATTCTAAAATTGGGAGTCAATCAGACTCAAAGAATTTCAAATTTCTAAAAAAAAAAAAAAAAAAAAAAAGGAGTCAATTGGATTCGAAACAAATTCAATTTCATAAAACCAGGAGTCAATCAGACTCAATTCTAAAATTGGGAGTCAAATCAGACTCAATTCAATTCAATTCTTATAATTGAGAGTCAAATCAGACTCAATTCAGTTCAATTTTAGTTCGATTTCTAAAATCAGAGTCAGTCAGACTCAATTTTATTCAAATTCTAAAATTAGGAGTCAGTCAGACTCAATTCATTTCAAGTTTCAGAATCGGGAGTCAGTCAGACTCAATTCGATCAATTCAATATAGTTCAATTTCTAAAATCAGAGCCAGTCAGACTCAATTCTATTCAAATCCTAAAATCAGGAGTCAGTCAGACTCAATTTAATTCAATTTTCAGAATCAGGAAGTTAGACTCAATTCAATTTAGTTCAATTTCTAAAATCAAAGTCAGTTAAACTCAATTCTATTCAAATCCTAAAATCAGGAGTCAGTCAGACTCAATTTAATTTAAAAATTTCTAAAATCATATTAAAAGAAACCATCAACTTAATGCTTAAATCAAATAGATAACACTAAATAAGGGCATGAAAAAATGAAAAAAAAAATGAGTGGAAGTGAATAACAACTACCAAAAAAATAATATCTATCACAACACAAACCCTTAATGTGAGAATCTGCATTTTTGTAAGAGTGTCATGAATAATTCTTATTTACCACATGATATTAATAATGCTGTCTAGGTTTAGTTTTTCTTCCTCTTCTCTTTTTGATCTTTTGGTTCTACCTCTCTTCTCGAGTATTATTAAATTTTGAAAATGTTTACCTTTCACTGTCATTTAAACATGGAGGAAACATTACGAAAAAAAATGGAAGGGAAATTCTTATTCTTTCGATAAAATAATTTTGGACTTCTAGAATATGACGGTTAATTTTTCTTTTATAAAAGTTGCATTTGATTTTTGTTTCAATACTTGTGCTTTGATAGATTCTTCAACCCTTCGAGTCATGTTATTTCTCCCCTTTTTTGAATCGGTATCTAGAGTTATTATTCTCTATAAAATTGGAGAAGGGATTTTGATAATTCATGTCCTCTTTGTTTACAAAATTCACAATTTATACATATTATTTTAAACATTAAATTTCAACTAAATTACATGTTACATGTTAATAGAATATGTAAAACAATCAATACTTTTGAAAATTTTTCTTTGTTCCTTCTAAAATATTCCCGACCCAGTCTATTAATCTTGAAGATTTCATCAATTAAGATTTTCTCAACCCAACCTATAAATCTTAAAGATTTCATCAATTTTATCTAAAAAAGTTTATTAAATTTAGAAGAGAAACATAATACAAAAGTAGTTTTGTTAAAATTAAAAATATTAATGCTTGAAAAAAAATTAATAGGACCCAATAAAAGAAAAATATGAAACTAGGCCTCAATACAGAATAAAGAATCATTGACTGGAGTGGTTGGGCCTAATGGGAATTAGAAGAAAAGTATGACATTAAGACTACTTTTTTTTTTTCATTCAAAAAATAAAAGATAAGAAAAACTAAATTTATTATTAAAAAAATGTCATCTTAACGCCAAATTGAAGCAGATAATAATCCATAGCTCGGGGCACCACAAACAGAAAAAAATGAGTGGAAGTCAATAATTACTACAAAAATAATATATACAACATCCGGGACATTATTGTGTAAGAATATAAGCAGTGTCATGAATAACTCTTATTTCCTACCTACTAATAATGTTGTTGTCCAGGTTTAGTTTTTCTTCCTCTTTTCTTTTTGATCGCTTCTTCCTCTTTTCTTGAGTATTATTATATTTTGGAAAAAAATTACCTTCTAATGACATTTAAATAAGTAGGAAACACTATTTCGTTAGGACTTAACATCATTTTTTTCTTTTCTTTTTAACTGTTTAATAAAATTGTTAACCAACTTGATTCAATGTAAGGGCATATGTCATCAATAAGACTTATTAAGCATCATGGGTTAAGTTAATTATTAATTGGTCACCTCTATTAGTTCATTACAACTTATTGAAAAACACTTCATTGCATATGAACAACCCGCTCTCAACACTTTTTACAACTTTTCGAAGAGTCCAATTTTTTAATTTTTTAATTTTATAATTAATGAGCTTCAATACATCATAGTGTCAAAAATTATCTATAATTTTGATTTTCATTAATTACGGAGTGCTTAGAATTGGCTAGAATTATCTATCAACCTAAAAAATCATTACTAAAGATAAACAGAAGTAGAGAATTAGTCAAAGTTAAATTAAAAGTCTTTTATAGTAGGAGGGAGATCGGATTCTTTTTTCGTCATTGGATGAACAACGATTACTCAAGCAAATGGCTTATGACCTATCTTCCTTTTAAAGTGACTTTCAGGGGCAAAAGAGATATTTTATCCGTCAAATTAGGTTCCCAAGAGTAAAATCGTTAAATTGGATGGAAAAATTCACGATTACACTTTATTCTGAACCACAGGGTTATTATTGCCAAATTAAAAGCACATGGGGCGTAAGTGTATTTAACCCTATATTTATAGGTGGTTCGAACAAAATCATATAAAATGATTGTGTTTACTTCAATGATTTAAAGCTATACAAGTTTTATGCAAAACTCACATTATTACTATAGGTATTGAAAATGAGATTTAAAATCAAACTAAGAACTTAAATAAACTTGAACATAATCTTAAAAATTATTTTAAAAAACAAGTAATATTCCTTTATATGATCATACTTTGGTACTTAATGATTTATTATAATAGTGTTCGCTCTTTTTTTTTTTTTTACTTCGGGCGTGCCAGAGCTGTTTAAAGCTTGATTTTGTGTGTGTGTGTGTGTGTGTGTGTGTGTGTGAGAGAGAGAGAGAGAGAGAGAGAGAGAGAGGGAGAGAGAGAGAGAGAGAGAAAGAGAGAGAGATTGTGTGTGTGTGTGAAGGCAAACGTGATTTTCCTAATACTTTATGCGAGTCATGCATGATCTGACTTCTATCGAATTGGTGATTGTTAAAAACTAGAAGGAAAGTGTTGGAAAAACCGGTTTAAAATGAAGTTTAAACGCGCAGCGGAAATAGTTCAAGTTATAAAAACTTTTGGTATCCCAGGATCTACTACTCATCAATTCCATAGATGCGTGCAAGGGTGTACAAGAATTATACCTTAGTGTCTTGAACCCAATTCTGATCTTCAACTTCTAGCAGCCTCCACTAGATGATCTTCACCCTTATGACTCCTGCGGATGCCTGCCGGAAAGACTAGGGTTGGTGGGAACCCTAATAGAGAGTATAGGAAGGTTTAGGAAGACTATTATAGTTTCTGCAGCTTCTGCGTATAAGAACGACGATTAACTTTTTCCAGAACGCAACTGCCCTATTTATAGATTTCCAGAACCGACCTAAACTTCGATCGATCGAAGTGACTTCGATCGATCGAACCTTCGATCGATCGAACCATTCTCGATCGATCGAACCTACCATGACTTCAATCGATCGAACATACTTCAATCGATCGAACTTGTCTTGACAGCTTCCTCAAGTGTCTTTCCAAGCATCCTGGCGGAGCTAAGAGTGGGACCTCCTAGGCTCTTTATTGTTGGCTCAGACCAGTTTGTTAATTACCATGACCAAACTCTTTGATCAGCAAACTAACTAACTGGTCAGTTAACGTTTACTCCACTATAAAACGATAACTGAACTCCAACGCAAAAGAAAAAATCCGAAGCGATTACTAGACTTGTATGGTGTACTAATGTCCCTCTACCGTCAGCATTCGTAATCATATTCAGGTAATCGGATAACTGTTACTGTCAACCTGAATCATGATTACTTCTTGTATTCCTTGAGTCCCATTCACCTCTCATGATTACCAAACATGTTGATAACTCTTATCAACAAGACTGCAGTACTCAGTAATCGACTTGGTGACATTCTCAAGGGAATGCTTACTCTGAAACAGAGGGTAGATTCTATCTTGACAATATATGTTCACAACCCTATGAATATGACATACCCAAGATACCCAGGTGTCGATCTTTTATAGACCTCACTGATTGGTAAGTCAAAGCAGCCATATCCACAGTCTGTGTTCATAATCGTCTCAAGATTAAGAACACGTACCTTATACAAGTTATGAGTTCCTATTGACTGTTTGACAGTCTTAAGCGTCAATAGGAAACTCAGGTCCGTCAATGCACTATAAGCACTAGCATATCAACTAAGAGCTACACTCTAGTGATTGAGATTAATCACTCCATCCAATGGTAGTTAATTATGCTACAGTGTAGACTTTATGAGGTATCCAGTCTCATCATCCACTGTGACACATTCTAAGTATTAAAGAATAGTAATTCGTATCTCACTTGTGTGCATCTCATACACACACGAATTACTTACTATAATACTTAAGGATTAACAATCATCTCATGAAAAGAACATACACAATGAAATGTAAAGCTGATATCCATATATTAAAAATGTCAATGTCTCATACATAAAGTAATGGTTTGAGGGCACAAACCCAACAAACTCCCACTTGCACTCATAACCATTCAGAACTACATCTAAGGCCTAGACTATCTAGATGACGATCAAAGACCTTCTGTGGCAAGGCCTTTGTAAACGGATCAGCAAGATTGTCAGTTGTGGCAATCTTGGTGACAGTCACATCTCCACGTTGAACAATATCTCGGATAAGATGATATTTCCGCTCTACGTGCTTTCCCTTTCCGTGGTTCCTTGGCTCCTTGGACTGAGCCACTGCCCCACTATTATCACAATAAAGCGTAATAGGCGACAGCGATGCTGGTACCACCTCGAGTTCCATAAGGAACTTCTTGAGCCAAACTGCTTCCTTTGCGGCTTCACAAGCAGCCACATACTCAGCTTCTGTAGTTGAGTCTGCAATGCATTTCTGCTTAATGCTCCTCCAACTGACAGCACCACCTCCCAAGGTAAAGAGATGACCGGACGTCGACTTTCTCGAATCTTTATCTGACATAAAGTCCGAGTCAGTGTATCCTACTGGAATTAACTCACTACCACCGTACATAAGCATGTAATCTTTAGTCCTTCTCAAGTACTTAAGAATGTGCTTAACGGCTGTCCAGTGCTCTGGACCCGGATCCGACTGATATCTGCTAACCATGCCAACGGCAAAACAGATATCTGGTCTAGTGCATAACATCGCATACATGAGACTCCCCACTGCCGAAGCATAGGGAACTCCTGTCATGCGATTCCTCTCCTCCTATGTCTTTGGACACTGGTCCTTGGAGAACGCTAAACCATGCCTGAAAGGTAATAAACCTTTCTTCGAATTATCCATTGAAAACCTAGTTAGCACCTTATCGATATAACCAGCTTGAGATAATCCCATTATCTTTCGCTTGCGATCCCGAAAGAGATTTATCCCAAGAATATAGCTCGCCTCTCCTAGATCCTTCATATCGAAAGTACTAGCTAGCCAAACCTTGACCGTTGACAATGCCGCTACATCATTTCCAATGAGTAGAATGTCGTCAACGTAAAGCACAAGAAAAGCCACCACTTTCCCTTCACTCTTCTTGTATACACAAGGTTCATCCAGATTCTGTATGAAACCAAACGACTTGACCACTTGGTCAAATCGGATGTTCCAACTTCTGGATGCTTGCTTAAGCCCATAAATGGACTTTTGCAACTTGCATACCAAGTTACCTTTCCGACCAGCTATGAACCCTTCTGGTTGTTGCATATAGATGTCCTCCTCAAGATTGCCATTCAAGAATGCAGTCTTGACGTCCATCTGCCAGATCTCATAATCTAGGCATGCAGCAATGGATAAGAGTATCCTGATGGACTTGAGCATGGCCACCGGCGAGAAGGTTTCCTCATAGTCAATGCCCTCCCTCTGAGTATAACCTTTCGCTACAAGCCTTGCCTTAAGGGTCTCAACCTTTCCATCAGATCCTCTTTTCCTCTTGTAGACCCACTTACAGCCAATGGGTTTGTTAATTACCATGACCAAACTCTTTGATCAGCAAATTAACTAACTGGTCAGTTAACGTTTACTCCACTATAAAACGATAACTGAACTCCAACGCAAAAGAACAAATCCGAAGCGATTACTAGACTTGTATGGTGTACTAATGTCCCTCTACCGTCAGCATTCGTAATCATATTCAGGTAATCGGATAACTGTTACTGTCAACCTGAATCATGATTACTTCTTGTATTCCTTGAGTCCCATTCACCTCTCATGATTACCAAACATGTTGATAACTCTTATCAACAAGACTGCAGTACTCAGTAATCGACTTGGTGACATTCTCAAGGGAATGCTTACTCTGAAACAGAGGGTAGATTCTATCTTGACAATATATGTTCACAACCCTATGAATATGACATACCCAAGATACCCAGGTGTCGATCTTTTATAGACCTCACTGATTGGTAAGTCAAAGCAGCCATATCCACAGTCTGTGTTCATAATCGTCTCAAGATTAAGAACACGTACCTTATACAAGTTATGAGTTCCTATTGACTGTTTGACAGTCTTAAGCGTCAATAGGAAACTCAGGTCCGTCAATGCACTATAAGCACTAGCATATCAACTAAGAGCTACACTCTAGTGATTGAGATTAATCACTCCATCCAATGGTAGTTAATTATGCTACAGTGTAGACTTTATGAGGTATCCAGTCTCATCATCCACTGTGACACATTCTAAGTATTAAAGAATAGTAATTCGTATCTCACTTGTGTGCATCTCATACACACACGAATTACTTACTATAATACTTAAGGATTAACAATCATCTCATGAAAAGAACATACACAATGAAATGTAAAGCTGATATCCATATATTAAAAATGTCAATGTCTCATACATAAAGTAATGGTTTGAGGGCACAAACCCAACAAACTCCCACTTGCACTCATAACCATTCAGAACTACATCTAAGGCCTAGACTATCTAGATGACGATCAAAGACCTTCTGTGGCAAGGCCTTTGTAAACGGATCAGCAAGATTGTCAGTTGTGGCAATCTTGGTGACAGTCACATCTCCACGTTGAACAATATCTCGGATAAGATGATATTTCCGCTCTACGTGCTTTCCCTTTCCGTGGTTCCTTGGCTCCTTGGACTGAGCCACTGCCCCACTATTATCACAATAAAGCGTAATAGGCGACAGCGATGCTGGTACCACCTCGAGTTCCATAAGGAACTTCTTGAGCCAAACTGCTTCCTTTGCGGCTTCACAAGCAGCCACATACTCAGCTTCTGTAGTTGAGTCTGCAATGCATTTCTGCTTAATGCTCCTCCAACTGACAGCACCACCTCCCAAGGTAAAGAGATGACCGGACGTCGACTTTCTCGAATCTTTATCTGACATAAAGTCCGAGTCAGTGTATCCTACTGGAATTAACTCACTACCACCGTACATAAGCATGTAATCTTTAGTCCTTCTCAAGTACTTAAGAATGTGCTTAACGGCTGTCCAGTGCTCTGGACCCGGATCCGACTGATATCTGCTAACCATGCCAACGGCAAAACAGATATCTGGTCTAGTGCATAACATCGCATACATGAGACTCCCCACTGCCGAAGCATAGGGAACTCCTGTCATGCGATTCCTCTCCTCCTATGTCTTTGGACACTGGTCCTTGGAGAACGCTAAACCATGCCTGAAAGGTAATAAACCTTTCTTCGAATTATCCATTGAAAACCTAGTTAGCACCTTATCGATATAACCAGCTTGAGATAATCCCATTATCTTTCGCTTGCGATCCCGAAAGAGATTTATCCCAAGAATATAGCTCGCCTCTCCTAGATCCTTCATATCGAAAGTACTAGCTAGCCAAACCTTGACCGTTGACAATGCCGCTACATCATTTCCAATGAGTAGAATGTCGTCAACGTAAAGCACAAGAAAAGCCACCACTTTCCCTTCACTCTTCTTGTATACACAAGGTTCATCCAGATTCTGTATGAAACCAAACGACTTGACCACTTGGTCAAATCGGATGTTCCAACTTCTGGATGCTTGCTTAAGCCCATAAATGGACTTTTGCAACTTGCATACCAAGTTACCTTTCCGACCAGCTATGAACCCTTCTGGTTGTTGCATATAGATGTCCTCCTCAAGATTGCCATTCAAGAATGCAGTCTTGACGTCCATCTGCCAGATCTCATAATCTAGGCATGCAGCAATGGATAAGAGTATCCTGATGGACTTGAGCATGGCCACCGGCGAGAAGGTTTCCTCATAGTCAATGCCCTCCCTCTGAGTATAACCTTTCGCTACAAGCCTTGCCTTAAGGGTCTCAACCTTTCCATCAGATCCTCTTTTCCTCTTGTAGACCCACTTACAGCCAATGGGTTTGTTAATTACCATGACCAAACTCTTTGATCAGCAAATTAACTAACTGGTCAGTTAACGTTTACTCCACTATAAAACGATAACTGAACTCCAACGCAAAAGAACAAATCCGAAGCGATTACTAGACTTGTATGGTGTACTAATGTCCCTCTACCGTCAGCATTCGTAATCATATTCAGGTAATCGGATAACTGTTACTGTCAACCTGAATCATGATTACTTCTTGTATTCCTTGAGTCCCATTCACCTCTCATGATTACCAAACATGTTGATAACTCTTATCAACAAGACTGCAGTACTCAGTAATCGACTTGGTGACATTCTCAAGGGAATGCTTACTCTGAAACAGAGGGTAGATTCTATCTTGACAATATATGTTCACAACCCTATGAATATGACATACCCAAGATACCCAGGTGTCGATCTTTTATAGACCTCACTGATTGGTAAGTCAAAGCAGCCATATCCACAGTCTGTGTTCATAATCGTCTCAAGATTAAGAACACGTACCTTATACAAGTTATGAGTTCCTATTGACTGTTTGACAGTCTTAAGCGTCAATAGGAAACTCAGGTCCGTCAATGCACTATAAGCACTAGCATATCAACTAAGAGCTACACTCTAGTGATTGAGATTAATCACTCCATCCAATGGTAGTTAATTATGCTACAGTGTAGACTTTATGAGGTATCCAGTCTCATCATCCACTGTGACACATTCTAAGTATTAAAGAATAGTAATTCGTATCTCACTTGTGTGCATCTCATACACACACGAATTACTTACTATAATACTTAAGGATTAACAATCATCTCATGAAAAGAACATACACAATGAAATGTAAAGCTGATATCCATATATTAAAAATGTCAATGTCTCATACATAAAGTAATGGTTTGAGGGCACAAACCCAACAGAAAGTACCCTAGTTAAAGTTCTTTGACAGTATTGAAGCACACAAGTCAAATTGTGTCACGAAGATGTGGAAAGCAACCAAATAAATCAACAAGCTTTAATGGATGATCAGACTACCTTGAAGAAAAAAGACATTCTGTTGATCAAAAACTTGAACTAATATAAATGTAAGAGCTTAAGAACAGTTTATGAGTTGAACTAAAGTTATACAAAGATGAAAAATACAAAGGAATGCTTTGTAAAAGTGTAAGGTGCTTGGTATGCTTGTTGGAGTTTTTGTTTGAGACATAGGGGTCCTGTTCTCTCTAGAATATGTTCTGTATTTATAGGAAAAGTCTTTGTTTCTGGGGGTTTGAGGCCGAGCGACCTTAGGTAGCCATGCCCCCAATGAGCTTTGGCCACGTTGATGGCTCTTGGAACATCCACATTCTCTCATTAGTTGGCACTTCACTTCAACTGTTCTTGCCATTTGCGTTCATCGTGAGCTTTGACAACTTTTGGGGATCTCTCCCATCCTCTGGAGATATCTATACCTTGGAAATTGCTCCAAGCTTCTCGAGGAAGTTTTCATCAAACCGAGAGAAGAAGTGCCTGATAAGCAGTACAATGGGCAAGGTGGCACAATGAAGAAAGTAGCACGATAAGAAAGCAGTACAATGGACAAGGCAGCACGATGAAGAAAGCAGCACGATGGGAAAGGCAGCACGATGAAGAAAGCGGCACGATGGGCAAAGCAGCATGATGAAGAAAGTAGCACGATGGGCAAGGTAGCATGATGAAGAAGGTAGCACAAGTCGCCTTGGGGAGACGTCAGTTTAAATTTTGAAATGAAGGGGTGCCTCGCTTTTCATGCTCACAAGCGTGAGAAAGGCTATAAATATCTTTCGTTATTCTTCCTTCGTCTACCCTCTTCCTCCGCTTTCTCCAGACTGCCCTAATTTCTTTTTAACTCCTCTGTTCTTATCTTTGTCCAGAAAATCTCTCCTCAACCATGGCTTCTACCTCTTCCAGTGTAAGCGTGCCAAATAGCGATATGTCCCGTTTTGAACGCATCTAATTCCCCATGGCATCTCATGCTTCCTTTTATGTTTCTTCATCCTTCATTAACCTAGATGCAACGGAGACTTCTTCCACTAGCACCAGTCTAGGCCCCTCCTTTCATGGGTCTGCCCCTGAAGAATTCAACCCCTTCTTCCCCCCCCCCCCCCATTCAAGGCGACTCCCTCTTTAATTTAGGGCACTTTCATCAAACTTACAAACAATCAATTCCAGTGAGGGCATGGCCTACTCTTGCTGGTGGTTAGGTGGAATGGGTGGATCGTGTAGTGGCAGCAAAGAAGAGTGTATGGAAAGATGCGGGCACATACAAAGCCATTATGCTAAGCAAACAAAAACTTCCCGTGGATCGAGCCTTATTCTTTGCTGCCCTAGCATTCTGGTCTCAATCCTAGAATTGTTTTTTGTCCAAATGGGGGCCGATGGGCCAAATGATCCAGGATATCAGCCTTCTCTTTGGCTTCCACCCCCATGTAGAGGAGGTCTTTCCAGGTTTTGAGAATGGTCATGCTATCTAGCTTCACCTTTCCTGAATTCGTTCTAGAAAGGGGGATTCATCCTCTAAAAAGCCCGTGAACTCTTTCGGAGTATTCATTACTCATTGCTGTGGGAAGGACGGCTCCATGGTAACAGAAGAAGAACACATGGTTTTCTTCTATATTGGCTGAACCGGTTTATTTTTTCTCGACCGCCCAGACAATCACAAAAGAGCACATCCCTCTCTCCTGGGCATTGAGCCAAGGTATGTCACTGGCTCTGGCTACCTTGTTGTGTAACGACCCACCTCCCCGTTTAGCAACAATATTGTCTGCTTTGGGCCTAAATACAAAGAACTTCCAGGGGGTCACCCATCCCTGGTACTGCTCTAGTAGCAGCACGCTTAACTGTGGAGTTCTTTCGTGTTTAGCTCCCTTATGGTTTTAAAAGGACTTGTTGTATATAGAGGGGCAATTAATCCTTATAAACTAGTCCAGGAACTTTACCCCAGGCGATGTAGGACAAGCCCCTACACCTGACCTCACCTCATCCATCTTGGCCTTCCTGCCTCAGGAGTATTGGCTCTTGGTCGTCACATGTTGTGGTCCCATTTATGTAGGGGAGTGAGAGACTTTCTAATCTCGGGCTGTAAAAATGTTAGTGGCCCTATATGGCTTATCCAGCTTTGACTTCATTTTTACTTCCCTGAGTTCCAATCGGCTGATGGCCCTCCTTCTGGCGCAGCAATCTTTACTTGTTATTTTGTTGATGTTGAACCCAAAAGCCATACTTTTGATGCCTATTTCTCCTTCTTCTATGAGACCAAACTCTGACTTCCTTCTTCCTTTCTTCTTTTGACTTCTTCTTCACCTCTTCCCTCCTTCCTCTGACTTCCAACTCACTTGATTGGTGATGATCAAAGGACAAAAGATCTGTACAAACAAATATTTTTCAAGTTACCTTATCCATCAAGACATATTTTACAGCCCTTCCCTACCCAAAACAACAACAAGTGTAGAGCCAAATTTAACCACCCTCAGCTTTTGGCCTGTCAGTTTAGGTTTACCCAGATGGTGTTGATCCCTCCCTTTCAGTCGGTGAATGCAGATTTAATCAGCTAAGTGATACTTACCACTGCTACCCATGTGAAGCCTGTGAAGGAAGACTCTGACTTAGCCAAGAAAAAATTTGTCTTCCACCCTTTTACGAAATTTTCAGGGACAACCCTTGCTTTTGACGCTTGGCAGGCTGAGAGGTCCCGACCTATCATTGGAGAACCTGTTTCTATGTTGTTATAAAAACTCTCTCTAGATACAGGAGGTATGGACATTGAGCCTCTTGCTCCCCCAACATCTACCCTGGCTATTGAAAAGAAGAAAAACAAAAGGAAAAGATGGCCTCAGTCCCTGCTACGATTATCTCTTTTGAGAAGGAAACAACCAAGGTTCTAGGGACGAAGAAAAGAAAAGGGATCCCGGCCACAGACGTCCAAGTAAACATTTCTTTCATCCTTCATGCTTATCCCGGTCCTATTTTAATACTAAATGAATTTTGTTTGGACATACCACAGTTCTTACCCAACCTCCATTGATGAAGAGGCAGACAAGGAGCCAACACTCTATACCAACGGATCTTCCCTCCTTAGCCACATAGAAATTTGTCAAAGATGCTACACTACTCTCTACTTCCTTAGATGTTATTCTTCCATTGGCCAAGAGGCCAGGGCAGAAGTCCAGGTATCCTCATAGCCAAAGGAAAAAGGAGGACAGTGGTCTCTTCAATCGATGAGGATGAAAAAGTACCCGGAGAGAAAGATGAACAACAAACGGTCTTAGTGGGGAAGGAGGTAGCCAAGGAGGAAAACTTGGATAGGACGTGATGGATGAAACCATAAGGGTGGTAAATCTGGTTGTATTCGACGTTCTGGATGCCCCTCCTGCTCGTAAGGAAACAGAGCACCCTTTAATTACTCTTGACCCTAGCCATTCTATTTCCACCTCTGCCCCATCAAGCACTGCTCATGATACTGCAATGGCTGGGGGCATGATGATGATCCTATTACTGATGTGGGGACTCATCACCATTGGCTAAAATGACCGAGTCCTCATTGGCCATTATGGTAAGCCAATCAGGTGTGACGATGTGGACACGCGGAATTCCACTTCTTGTTTTGTTTTTTTGTGTGTTTGAAATTGATTTGGATCAAAGAAAAAATGAAGGTCTGTTGAAAATAGATACAGAGTAGCCACTTGGTCTTTAAGGAACCAAGAAACCTAATTTTGACTCACCCAAATGGATACAGGTTACGGCCCTTCATAACCAAAGAACTTGGCTCGAGGTTTTGGTACGAGAGAGGAAGGAGCCTTTGTCGCGACTAAAATACCCTCAACTCGACCCATCTTTTGATGGGCCTCAATTAGCATTCAAATAATCATCTTGTACTATGTATGGTTCGACAATTAATAATATGATAGTATATTACATCACATAAGAAAATTTGAAATGGAAGATCTAAAGATAAGATATCATTCATAAGATCTAAGCCAAGTATCACACAATGGAAAGTGAAAGATCACACAAACAAACCTAGGAAAAATCGTCTAATCACATATCAAGTAATTAAGTTTTCCTAATCTAAAGGGGACATGAATTGTTCTTGAAACAAATAAATAAAAGAAATCAAAATATGCTTAGCAAGCTAATATGATGCATGTTAATCTTTGAGAAAAGAAGACCTCTCAATCCCCGGGACGGATGAGAAAGGAAGATTAGATCCGGGGGGAGCATGAATGTGTGATCATGATCATTCCTTATAATCCTCTTAGATTAGGAGTTACAAAAACCCCACATCTTTGCACGGATGCAATGTATGTATCTAGAATGTGCCAAGGTTGTAGTGTGTTTTATGTTCATGGATTTCTAGAATGATTTAGAAGTCAAGAATGTGTATGAATGAATGAATGAATGAAATCATGGGATATGTAAAAATGTAGTATGAACTACTTCCTAAGACATGAGCTAATTTGGAGTACATGTAAGCATCAAATCAAAGGATGGAAGTAGAAGTATGCTTGCTGTGAATAGTGGATAGAACAGTAACATGATCTTTTGGAAATTGAAAAGAGGGGTTAGGAATGTTTTCAATGCATGATTTTTTATGGAGATCTTCCTTATTGTGTATAGAATACAACCCAAAAAGCCAATCTTTAATAACTATCACAGATTGAGAGAAATCCTATAAACAATATAGGTTATTGAGACAGAGTCCGTACTGTCGACTGAAATGTTAGAAAATCTTAGAAAATAAAAACAAAAGATCTGGAGACCCATATTATACATAAAGTTCCCTAAGACATTGAAGTTCAAGGAAAAAAATAAGTTGGGACCACTCGGTTTGGAAAAGTTTTCTGTAAAACAAGTTGAAAGTCAACCTAGCTGTTGTGACAGCAGAGGCAGAATGTTTGGAAAGAATGTTTGGACAAAAATGGACCCTTTTCAAGTGCTTCCAAGTCAAGCCAAAAATCATGGGTGTTCTATAATGAGTTAGAAAGACTTTCCAAGTGGTCTTGCATTCATAAATTGAGTATTGAACTCAAAATAATTCTTTGAAGTTAAATAACTCACTGTTTTGAAGGTTTTGAGAAAACAAGGTTTATTTCTTAAAATCAAAAATGAGGGGTTCAAGAGGGGGTTTTGAAATAGAGGTTTCGAAAACATATTTTCAATACTTAATGAAGATTATAACCACTTAAAATGTCAATATCAAACTCATCATCAAGAACCTCCAAGATTATTGGAAAAGTATTATTTCCATTTTAAAAACAACTTCATGAATACATAGGAATGTATTGAAGTTGAAATCATCATCTATCAAACATGTTTTTGAGGTCAAGAGCTACTATCCATAAGGATTCACTCACCTTAAACTTCATGTCATCATCTAGATGATGATAGACTAGTAAGCAAATAAAGGAAAAAACAAAAAGAAATGTGGTAGGAGAAGATGAACAACAAAGTAAGAAAACAAGTATACAAACAATCAATAGATGATATTCAATGAAGTATTGGACTTGTAGCTTGATATTTCACTCATATGTGGTGACATTGGACATAGAAGTAGCTTCCTCTCTCTTAAATGCTTACTAAAATGGTGGTTAGGTGTATTGAATATGAAGTAAATGGAAGTACTGAAGTAAAAACAAAGTTTATGACTCACTTTCTTGTTTGAAAATCAAAGAAGGAAGCTTCTTTTCTCTCTATTCTAACATTATCTCTACAACTTTCTCTCTAAAACTTTTCAAAAACTTACATTTGACACCCCCAAAATGAAAAGTCAAGGGGGTTTATATAGGCCAATTTGGGGTGGTTTGGGATTTTAGAAGTACTCCCATTGGTCCCAAACATCTGTAAACATAGAACTACGTCGTTTTGGTTTTCAATTAATCAAAATGAACCCCCAAAAGAAATTACAAAAAAAATCATTCTGGAGGAGAGTGCCGCGGTGGCACTGGGCCTGTGCTACGGCACCAGTGGGCCAGTGCCGCGGCTGCACTACTCCTCATTCGTCCAGATAATCATTTTTAGGCCCCCAGAGGTTCCCGTATTCGCGAAAAAGCCCTATTTTGTCCGAAATTCACAGAAAATGCATACAAACTTCAAATTGAAGTTATGATATACCATTGGAAAGGTAATGGAGTCTACTTTACATAAAAAATAGTTCGGAGATAGGTCACCTTGAAAAGGTTTGTGGTATTCGCGATAAAAGTCGGTTTGATTATCTTTTTCGCCTTTGAAAATTCATAATAAATTCGTTTGAAATCCAAAAATTATGTGCAATATATCGTCGGAAAGCTATTGACCTCTAGTATCCATGAAAAATGTTTGAAAAATGATACAGTGCTCCGGTTTCAAAGTCAACTTTTGGTCAAACTGGTCAAACCTAAGATTCCCAGGAAGTTCTGGAAACCTCTGGGAGCTTCCAGGAGCTGACGTTCCCGTTCAATTTTCTTTTAAGACTCATCTTAATACTTTTCACATGATCTAGAATGATCTCGAAACTTTTTGGCAAATTTGGACGATTTCGGTCAAACTTGGTCAAACCGGTTAACGGGGACTTTCTAGGAACTTTCGGGACCTCTAGGAGCCGACGATTTCATCCGGTCTTGCTTTAGAACTCATTTTTATTGTTTTTCTTACGACATATCGTGTTTCTAGAACATTTGGTCTGAATCCGGGAGCGTTCAGGCTTTTAGGGGTATTTTAGTCATTCTGAGCATTCAGAGAGATAGAACTAACTTCCAGGAGTCCTTTTTTTAGTCTTTTACGATCATTGTGAATCACCAAGCTATGGGTCTCCTAAATATGATAGCCGACAAAATGGGGTGTCTACAGTTTGCCCCTCTTTGGCATGAACTTGCGAGGCAACGCATGTCGCAAGCGAGTGCCAAAGTTTTGAAGAGATAGGTCTTTTTGGAGGATATAGATTTAGGATAAAAAGTGTTGCAAAAGATGTAATGATAGAAAACATGATGCTGGGGCCAGGGCTGGTCGTGCTTTTTGTGAGCTGCCTACGTATCCCAAAGGGAATCAGACCAGGACGTAGTTCGGGGCACAAAGGGACAAACCACAATATAGACACCCCAATTTTGACCAAATGTCAAATCTAGGGATTGGTTACCTCTCAAAAGACCGATGATGACAATGGTCGGTTACATTCGAAGATTTTCCAGGAAATTCAAAATCTTCAATTGATTCTTCAAGGCAAATTTCAAAATTAAAAATAGAAAATATAAAAAAGGAGAAAGAAGAGAGAGAGTTTGGGTATTCGGGAGAAACGCGAACAATGAAGAACGTGTGAGAAACACAGTCTGGGAACCAGTTTTTAAAAGGATAAAATAAAAAAAGAGTTCTTTTGAAAGAGATAGGAGGACAAAATAAATAAATAAAAAAATCTTGGAAAAAGGAGAAATAACAAAAGAGAGTAGTATATTTAGATATATACCATGCACATGGTTGATACCATGCACATGGGGGATCTTAATGCAAATATATATATACATGGAATAAAAAATTTGTGTTTACACCAACATATTTTTGAAAAATCAAAAAGAGGGACAAAAATCAGTTAGCCCCGGCACGCGGAAAACGCGGCGGCATTCACTGAATGCCGCGCCGGCACTCTCTGTTTGCCGCCCGGCACTCAGTGAGTGCCGCCGGCATCCAGCGAGTGCCGCTGGCTGTAACAGACTGCATTTTCTCACATGTTCTAGAAGAAATCTTTGCACATGGGTCTCCACCCGAATTTACCCATTTATCCTTGAGATATTGGTCTATATAAACAAACTTTCATCTTCATTTTTGATAGACTTGAATATACTTGAATCAAGACACACACATATACTTGAATTTAGAGAGAGAAACAAAAGTCATATAGAGAGAATTGAGAAGAAGAGAAGAATTTCTTGAAGAATTTGAAGAGTTTTTTAGAAGAATTTGAAGATCTTGGAAGAACTTCACAAGAAAGTTGAAGAATCCCTTGAGGTTTTAGAGGTAACCTCTCAATCACTTGATAGAATTAGGCCATTCAATCACAAGTTCATAGTTCTAGGAACTTTACACATTTTCAAAACCTCTCTTCTTACCTCATTTCATCACACACCACTTAGAACTTGTGATTGAATCTCATAATATTTCATTGATTTGGATCCAATTGATACCTTGGGTTTAAAATAAATTCAATTTTGAAGAGTTTGTGTTCTTGGTTTCTCTAAACAAACTTTGATTTCTTATTTCTACCATTTCTTGTAAGGCTCATGAGATTTTACATATCCTAGTGAGCCTCTTTGAGTTTTGATTCCTTAGTTTCCTATGATCTTATGATCCATATGGGGATTAAAATGAATCATAGTCATAATCTACACATAAATGGTGAGATTCAAGTCTTAATCCATGACTTGAACCTCCCCATTAAGAAATCCTATGGAATCCTTGCTATATTCCAATGAGGTTTTGAGTAGACAATTTTAATTCTATTTAGACTCCAATGACCATCAAATGGTAGGAGAAAGTGTGTTAGTTCAAGTCTACTCCCATGGCTTTGACTAATCTTTCCCTTAGGTTTGAGAAGTTTCTTTCATACTTCATCTAAAACCTACATATGAGCATGTCTCTAACTCCAATGACCATCAAATGGTAGGAGTGATGGGTTGAATTCAAGCTTGGGTCCATAGACTTGAGTTCTTTATTTGAGGATTTTATGAAGTTCATTTTATACTTCACCAAAATCCATAAGTATGAGGTGTCTTAAAACTCCAATGACCATCAAGTGGTAGGAGTAGTGATTTGAATCCAAACTCTTATCCATGGATTTAAGTTCATTGTTCTTTGGATCTTGTGAAATCCATGCTATATTTTATTAAAATCTATGAGCACATATGCCTCTTAGTCTTCAATGACCATCAAATGGTAGAAGAAGTAGTTTGGTTTGAGCCCCAACTTCATGTTTTTAATAATTGGGGTCAACCAACAAAGTTGAACTAGCAAAGAGAAAACAGTGAGTTTACAAACTGTTTTCGATCAAAGATTTTTAGTTCAAGATCTAACCGTTGGAATCGAATGAAACCAACGGAAAAATGTCAATAACATATTGTTTTACCACTGTGATTTTTGTTTCATAAAGATCTTGTGATTAGAAGGGTTGGATCATGGTTTTTGTGAGCTAATCATAATCTGTCCAGAGTTTCAAAATACTTTCAGAATAGTAAGTCTGTTTTGAAATTAATAAATCAGAACCTTAATTAAGTTTTTGGGGTCTCAAATAATTTTTTATAAGTACCTTAATGTGTTAGGAAGGTACCCTAAAAAGATCTAAGTGTTTCTCATTTTTTTACTATTTTTAGAAAATCATACAAGATCTCTGGACAGAGAGTTGCAAAATCCTGAGTGAGGTCTAGTATTTCCCATATTCCCGGAGATCTAACCGTTGAAACCTTGATTTTCCTTTTGGGTTAGAAACTAGACTCACAGAGGCATAACATATCCAAAAATCAGTAAGATCCAACCGTTGAAAGTATTTTATTTCTATTTTTGAACGTCGGGTCTGCTCTCTGGAATTCATAAAAAACTGCTACTGTTTTTGTCTAATCTTATTTATTTTAACTCAAATGGTCTCCTAATGTCTTGAGACCCAAACCATGTTTTGAATAATGATAATTTAGATTAAATCCAGAGGTTTAGCGATCCAAATTGGTGAATAAATTCATATCCCGTTCTTGTTCATATTCATGCATTCATTCATACATATTCATATCCATAAGTAGGACTTATCTCTTGTCTAAGATGTATCTAATTGAACATGACTTAGGATTTACTTATTTATGATATTATATCTTGTCCAAGGCATGTGTACTAACCTTTGTTTTGTAGCGCATTTGAGGTACAATTCCTCAACTCTTCTCTAGTTTAATTCATTTCTTTGATTTTGAATTGATTTTCGACTCCATGTGCGACACCTTAGCCTAGGTTTTGCCTTATGTGTATATATGTGTTAGAGACCTTTCTTAGGTTTATTTTTGCATGCATTGCACGTTTAATATTCGCGGCCGGATCCCGGGTATGTTTTCTAGTTCTCTATTGCATATCATGTTGTTTGCTACTTGTATTACGTGGCTTATGAATGATATTTTGTCGTTAGCAATTTTACACCATTTCCAACATGCTTGTGTGATGTATATGTATATATGTATTAATTGAGGGCATGCTTAGATTAATAATTTGATTAAAAAGGATGTTGAGTAGAGGCCTATCGTGAGATAGGATGAAAGGGGGTGTTTTAGTCCGCCGGGGTCCTTCCCCTTTCATTCCATAATCCCCGGACCCAGTTTATCTTTGGTTTCGCAAAAGATCAGTTGCTTTTAAAAATGGTTTCTTAATTTTCCTTTTAAAAATTAAGTGGCGACTCTTTGAATTTGAAAAATGCTTGAATTAAGTGGGTAAAATTTGAAAGAAAACCTGCGATATCCACAATCTGACGACTCTGCTGGGGATCGAACCCAGAATCTCTGGTTTCGCAGACCAGAATTTCTGATTTTGGGTTCACTCGAGGATTAGACTTGAAAGCATCATTTTAATCGAATTAATTAATTTTTGTGTGCCCGTTGCATTGCACTTGCATGTTTCGCCAGTCGATTGCATGGAACTATGACCTTGGAGGCTCGGGGCAACCCGGTCGGTCAAGTCATCATGGGACCGTGTGATCACCCTTGATCTCGTACCATGTTTTGGTATATGAAGCATCCTATCGGGTGTGTGTCAAGGGTCCCTTATTTGACCAAAACCCGGCCTTTGCATGGTAGCTTCCATAGAACCTTTCGATCTTAGAAAATTAATTCTTGATTGGGATTATGTGCTAGGGAGTTTTGTACGCCCGAAAGGGATTATTTGAGATGATGACGATGCTTGCTTGATAAAAGATGTGTAACCCTTTAATCACCTTTTAGCAATTCCTTCTCATGTCCCACGACATTTGGGAACATGCTGGATCTTGATTATGTGATTACATCTCTTACATCTTGCTAAGCTAAGCATCATTGACCTTGTATGCATCTGAATTCATGAAGAGTATGACAACAATCCGATCATGTGATCCTCCTACCCAAAGAATTTCAAATACGTTTTTGGAAGCAAATAGATTTTTGGTATCTTTATTCCAAGGCATTCAATCACTCTTTCAAAATTTTTGGAGTTCACTTTTGGATTAAAATTTCAAATCAACCATATTTGAAGAAAGAACCTAAAATTCTTGGAACCCAAAATTCTTGAAAGAGTTTGAAAAGTTTTACCAACTAAAGGAATGCTTTTTCAAAGCAAAATTTGGACCTAATCACCTTTTTATTAAGGAATATAATCCAAGAAATCTCTGCAATTAAAGAAATCATTTTTAAATAAATTTCAAAAGCAAAGTTTCAACCCAATCATCTTTTGTTTAGAAATGTTGTTGTTTTCAAAGGAAAGCTTCTTAAGGAATTTTGAAAAGATCCCATCATCTAGGGGAAATACTTGTTAAATGGATTTCAAAAATTCTAAATTTGAAAACCTTGAAGGGGTAAAAAGGATCACAACGAAAGGAGAAATTAGCACACTCAACACGGATGAGGATTTTATGTGCTTATGTGTTTATGTGTTAGGATTAGATTTTTCTTTTATTTGGCATATAGAATAGGCACACACACACATGCATTGCATTCGTGTGACATATGAATCATTCATGAGCATTTCACTTGGCATAAAAATTTAATAAAAATCAATAGAAGTATAAGATTCTCTTGAGAAAATCTGTCAAAATTGATTAAAGATAAGTGTAGTTGTAAGCGAAATAGCACCCGAGTCAAGCACTATTTGGTACAGAGATTCAAAGACGTGATTAGTCAGGAAGGAACAGATAATAGGAAGAGAGATGTTTATGCACATATGTTGCTAGTATGGTGATAGTGTTTTGAAATACGGCTGCTAAAGCAAATATGGATGCTCCTGGGGACCCAATAATTTGAAAGTCGTCTGTGACACTCCAGTTGAGACCAAGTCTAGTCCAGTCTGTAGTCGAGTTGTGTTAAGTTGGAGTCAAATGTCAAGTCCAGTCGAGTCTTCTGGTCAGTCTGTTATCAAGTTTGTTTGCAAATCTTTGTTGAGTTTATCGAGTCGAGGGATGTAATCCTCTTTCCCTACTAGTTGGATAAAATCTCATTTTTCTTGATTCGGTGTGCTAAGTCGTGAATGTATGGATCATTAAGCCAAAAAAAAAAAAATCATTTTTTCAAATGATCATGGAAAGTGCTTTGTTAATAAATCTTTGCATTGAAAAGGATCCCAAGCGATCAAGCAAATTCTGTGCCAAATCCAAAGAGGAGTAGAGAATTGATTAGCTTTACTTTAAGAATTTAAAGATGCTCTTGCTCAATCTTGAAAAGATGAACTTGGAACTTGAAGCTTGCTCACCATCCCCTTCTCTCAAATACCAAGCCTAAAAGATGAGCCCAACCAGTCTAAAGCCATAAACTTGGTCCTTGATGGTAGCTAGACATTTTAAATGAACTTCTTATTCCAAAAAAAAAAAAAAAGCTCGCTAGGATGAAAACCCGGAAGGGCGCCTAGGCAAAAGTTAGAGCACAAAAAAAAAAAAAAAAAAAAGGAAGAAAGAGCTCGCTAGGATGAAAACCCGGAAGGGCACCTAGGCAAAATTTAGAGCACAAAAAAAAAAAAGAAGGATGAAAATGAAAAGAGAAAAGAGAAAGAAGAAGATGAAGGAGCTCGCTAGGATGAAAACCCGAAAGGGCGCCTAGGCAAAAGTTAGAGCAAAAATAAGATGCGTGTTGATTTCAAAATCCGAATCCTAGCCAGTCAAAATCATGAAGAGAATATGAGATAGTGAGGTAGAGAAAAGAAAGGAAAGAAAAAAAAAAGAGAATAAATAAAATTGAGAATTCTTGAGCACTTCAAAGTATATCATTGGTACATGAAGGCTTTGTGTTGTTCTCAACAAAGAAAAGAAATTGGAAATGAAAAGAGAGATTTAAAAGTATCAATTAGTATCAAAGTTTTGTGAGAGGCTCAATGGCTAAGTGGGCCTAAAACAATACAAAGGTATCTTTGAGAAAAATAAAGAGTAATTTGGAGGGCTGATATTGCTTTGTGAGTATAATAGAGTATGATTAAAACACGATGTATTATGAGAGGTGTAAAGATTGACTGGCTAGTGATAAGGCGAAAAGAATCAACCGCCACAAAACAAAAAAAAAGAGAAAAGAAAAAAAGAAGGAAGAGAAGAGGAAAAGAAGAAAAAAATGCATAAAAGGGAGAAGTAGTTCATGATCCTGTTCAAAGGCTACCACAAGCAACCCATTTCAGAAAGAACATGCATTGGACCCATATGGAAACATGGCTCGAAAAGCCCACAAATTCTTGAAGCCTTATTTTTTTCAAGACCTTCAGAGTTGATGAACTACGTTTTTGACCTGATTCCCACTCGAGGATACGTAGGCAGCCTACTCGGTTCGGTCATCACCCTCGCCATCTCGTGGCATCTTTCTTTCAGGCCTTAGCCGAACTACTTTGGACCTGATTCCCGTTCAGGGATAAGTAGGCGA
Source organism: Hydrangea macrophylla (assembly GCA_033977485.1). Classification (NCBI taxonomy): domain Eukaryota; kingdom Viridiplantae; phylum Streptophyta; class Magnoliopsida; order Cornales; family Hydrangeaceae; genus Hydrangea; species Hydrangea macrophylla. The sequence goes on along the minus strand of CM066990.1, from coordinate 29,703,769 downwards.
ACCTTCCAAGGTTCTCGGTCCATAACCATCCCTAAACCATGAGCATCACCCTTTGTGCCTTTGGTTTCCTTTCTTCAGACTAGGGGGCAAACTTGCGTAGTTTGCCCGAAGCCACATATATATCGCCAAACCAGGGGCAAACTTCGTTTGCTGAACACCTCATTTAATCCCAAAAGCAATGCCTCCGAGTCCTACTCAAACTAGGGGCAAACTTCGTTTGCCAAAATCCCTCTATGTCAGAGCAAAGTTCTCGAGTAATCAAGTTTGTTTTGAATGGATTGAAATAGATTGTCTTTTATTCTCTAAGCTAAAGCACTAATCTGAAGCACACTCTGGATAGGCAAAGAATCAGCTAACTCAAAAAGAGAACCTTCAAAGTTTAGATTTGTCAAAAAAGTACTAACATTGTAAGATGATGAATAAATGAAAGGTAAGATGATACATTGTTCACGATGAAAGCACACTAATTCATAATAATACAGAGTTTGAGTCTGTCGCTTGTGTAATCCCTTTGTCAAGATTGTCCCCCTTTGATGAGTCAATAATGGTCTCAATTGTGTGGGTTTAAGATGATGAATAAAGATTTGAAGAGTCTCCATGAGTCTCCCAAGAGCAATGCAAGCAGGATTCTTAAACACTATCATAACACGATGCTAAAGTGGAAATATGAAGGGTCCAAGACTAGGGGCATAGGTGGCTTCCTTCTTTCTTCTTATTTATTTCAAGGGTCCGCAGATGCAGGAAAGCATTTTCTCCAAAGCCCACTTTCGTGGCAATTATCTTCGAAAGCCCATTCATACGGCACCCTCTCATCCAAAACCCACTTTCGTGGTGACCACCATTATAAGCCCACTTTTGTGGCGACCCCATCATAAGCCCATTCATACGGCACCCTCTCATCCAAAACCCACTTTCGTGGTGACCACCATTATAAGCCCACTTTTGTGGCGACCCCATCATAAGCCCATTCATATGGCACCCTCTCATCAAAAGCCCACGTGGTGACCACCATTATAAGCCCACTTTTGTGGTGACCCCATCATAAGCCCATTCACATGGCACTCTTTCATCGAAAGCCTACGTTCAGGGCAACTCTCGTTATAAGCCCATTTATGTGGCAGCTTCATTCATGAAAGCCCACCCCGGTGGCACTCTTTTAGCCAAGCCAACGCTCATGGCAAGTTCATGTACATAAGCCCACTTTGTGGCAAACATACCTCATAAGCCCACTTCGTGGCAAACATGCCTCATAAGCCCACTTTCGTGGCAAATCCACACTCGTGACAAGCTCATTCAAACGAGCTCATTTTAGTGCTAAAAGCTCCTCGTCAGTCTAGCATCATCATTATCATCATCATCATCATTAATCAATCAAGTACTTGAGCCTTATTCGGCTCCTTTGATTCTTTGAGTCTTCATGACTTCGATTTTGCAAAAGTTCATAATTCTTCAAGTCTGCGTGACTTCGTGTTGTAAAGTATGAATTTTTGAGTCCGCATATATGAAATTTTGAGTCTGCATGAACTTTCGAGTCCACGTGACTCTATTTGTGTAAAATATGAATTTTTGAGTCTGCATGACTCCGTGTATGTAAAATATGAATTTTTGAGTCTGCATGACTCCGTTTATGTAAAATATGGAATTTTGAGTCCGCATGACTCCGTTTGTGTAAAATATGAATTTTTGAGTCCGCATGACTCCGTTTGTGTAAAATATGAATTTTTTAGTCCGTGTGACTTCGTTTGAATAATGAAATATGAAATTTTGAGTCCGCATGACTCCGTTTATGTAAAAATATGAATTTTTGAGTCAGCATGACTCCGTTTATGTAAAATATGAAATTTTGAGTCCGCATGACTCCGTTTGTGTAAAATATGAATTTTTGAGTCCGTGTGACTTCGTTTGAATAAAGAAATGAAATTTCGAGTCCGCATGACTCCGTCTTTGTGAATATATGAAATTTTGAGTCTGCATGAACTTTCGAGTCCACGTGACTCTATTTGTGTAAAATATGAATTTTCGAGTCCGCGTGACTCCGTTTGTGTAAAACATGAATTTGTTGAGTCCGTGTGATTTCGTTTGAATAACGAAATGAAATTTTGAGTCCGCATGACACCGACTTTGTGAAATATGAAATTTTGAGTCTGATTGACTCCAATTTTGTGAAACAGAAATTCTTTGAGTCTAATTGACTTTTGAATTGGTGAAATAGAAACTATTTAAGTCTGATTGAATTCCAATTTTAGAATATGGAACTGAAATGAGTCTGATTGACTCCAGATTTTGAAAAATTGAATTGAATTGAGCCTATTTGACTCCCGATTCTGAAAGTTGAATTGAATTGAATTGAATCTGACTAACTTCTGATTTAGAATTTGAATAAAACTGAGTTTGACTAACTCTGATGAACTGAATTAAAATAAAGTGAGTCTAATTTGACTCCCGATTTTGGGAATTGAAATAAATTGAGTTTGATTTAACTCCTGATTTTGAAAATTGGAATTTTTTGTTAAGTCAAAATTGACTCTGATTAAGAAAATTTGAAATGTTATAAATTAACCCTCGATTTTGAAATAGGAAATTCTTTGAGTCCGTGTGACTCCATTTGTATAAAAAGTGAATTCGTTGAGTCCATGTGACTCCATTCGTATAAATATATATATATACATTTGTTGAGTCTGTATGACTCCATTTGTATGAAATGTGAGTTTGATTGAGTCTGTATGATTCCATTTGTATAAGAAGTGAATTTTTGTTGAGTTCGTGTGACTCCGTGAATTTCGTGGAGTCCGAGTGACTCTGTTGTGGTAAAATGCAAATTTTGAGTCCAAATGACTCCGTGGTTGTAAAATGCGAGTTTTCGAGTCCTAGTAACTCTGTTGTTGTGGAAATGCGGGTCCATGGATCCGAATGACTCTTTTGTTTTAAAATGTGAATTTATTGACTCCTTGTGTAAGAAAATTGAATTTTTGGATCCACGTGACTCCCTGGAATTTGTGAGTCTTCTTAACTCTGAATTTTATTGGAATTGAATTCTTTGAGTCTAACCGACTCCGAACTTTTAAAAGTTTGGGCTAAAATGGATCTAACTATCGCCAGATTTTAATGTTAAATTAAGTTGAATCTGATTAGCTCCCGATTGCGGAAATTAAAATCATTAAGTCCGTCCGATTCCCGATTCATGAAAGTCTAACTTAGCACCCGAGATTAGAAATTGAATTGAATTGAGTCTGATTGACTCCTAATTCTAGAAAAATTCATTTGAGTCTGATTTGACTCTAGATTTTAGAGTTTTTTTTAATCGAATTGAGTTTGTTTTTTGAAATTCTTTGAGTCTGAACGACTCCCAATTTTAGATTTGAGTCTGATTGACTCTCGGTGTTGTGAAAAACAATCCGATTCGAGTGCAATTGATTCCTGTTCTAGAAATTTGAAATTATTTTGAGTCTGTTTGACTCCGATTTTGAAATTAGAAATTCTTTTGAGTATGATTGACTCATGATTTGGAATTGGGAATTCTTTTGAGTCTGATTGGTTCATGTTTTTGGAAATTAGAAATTCTTTTGTGTCTGGTTGACTCCCAATCTTGTGAAATTGAATTTCTTTGAGTCTGATTGACTCCTGGTTTTGTCCGATTTTGCGAAATAAGAAATTGAATCAAGTCTGATTGACTCATGATTTAGGATTTGAATTTGAATTTGAATTGATTTGAGTCTGATTGACTCCAGGTTTTGTGAAATTAAATTTGTTTCGAATTCAACTGACTCCTGATTTTAGAATTCGAATAGAATTGAGTCTGACTGATTCCCGTTTTGGGAATTGAATTGATTTGAGTCTAATTGACTCCTGTTTTTGTGTAATTGAATTTGTTTCGAATCCAATCGACTCCTATTTTTAGAAATTTGAAATTCTTTGAGTCTGATTGACTCCCAATTTTAGAACTGAGTCTGATTGATTCCCGATTTTGTGAAATTGAATTTGTTTCGAATCCAATCGACTCCTATTTTTAGAAATTTGAAATTCTTTAAGTCTAATCGACTCCCAATTTTAGAACTAAGTCTGATTGACTCCGGATTTTGTGAAATTGAATTTACTTCGAGTCCAATTGACTCATGTTTTTAGAAATTTGAAATTCTTTAAGTATGATTGATTCCTGATTTTAGAAAATTGAATTTATTTGAATCTGATTGACTCAATGATTTTAGAAGGTGAATTTATTTGAAATGAGTTTGATTGACTCCTGATAAGTGGAATTTGAATTCGAGATTGAGTCAAAGTGACTCTTGATTGGGCAAATTTTTTATTTGAGTCTGATTGACTCCTAATTTTAGAAGAATGAATAGATTTGAGTTTGGTTGATTCTAAGAATCTAAGTTGATTTGAGTTTGATTGACTCCTAATTTTAAAAGAATGAATTGAATTGAGTTTAGTTGATTTTAAGAAACTAAGTTGAATTGAGTCTGATTGACTCTTGATTTTAAAAGAATGAATTGAATTGAGTTGAGTTTGGTTGATTTTAAGAATCTAAGTTGAATTGAGTCTGATTGACTCTTGATTGTAGGAAAATTGAATAAATTGGAGTCTGATTAACTCCAGACTTCTGAAAATTGATTTGATTAGGAGTTTGATTTACTCCGGATTTTGAGAATTAGAGTAAATTGGAGTCTGATTGACTCCGGGCTTTTGAAAATTGATTTGATTAAGAGTCTAATTGACTCCTGATTTTGGAAAATTGAATAAATGGGAGTTTGGTTGAATCTAAGCTGATTTGAGTCTGATTGACTCCTGGTTTTAGAAGAATGAATTGACTCGAGTCCGAAAGGCTCCGATTTTGAGAAGATGAGTTGATTTCGAGTTTGAATGACTCCGAAATTTTGGAAATTGATTTGGTTCGAGCTTGATTGGCTCCGACTCTTTGGAAATTTGTTAAATTAGAACCTGATTAACTCTGATTTTGGAAAATTAAATAAATTGGAGTAAGTTTGAAGTTTAATCTGATTAAGAGTCTGATTGATTCTGGGATTTGCGGAAGCATGTATTCAACCGAAGTCTAATTGACTCCGAACTTTGAAACCTGATTTGACTTAAGCTTGATTGGCTCCAATTCTTTGAAAATTGATTCGATTTGAGCCTGATTGGCTCTGATTCTTTAAAAATTGATTTGCTTTGAGCCCGATGTCACACCCGTTCCAAAATTTCATACTTGTATCGTACATATTGGAAAGTTGTGAGTATATCAATGTTATTTGATAATTGGATTGAGTTGAGGTTGACTGTGAGTCAACAGCAAGGTGTCAGTGAGGACACGGAAACGTGGTATATCATATTGCATTGGCATGAATAAATGGCATTTATACGATTTAAATGTTATTTGACTTTATCTGATATTTTGTGAATAGTGAATTATACCTGTGTAGTATAATTTCTGATATTTCCGATGTTGTTATATATCAGTTTGAGAACTGTGGTGAGAACGTGAGTGATCGTGATATAAAAAGGTAGGTGGTATAGAGATTCCACATAACTTAGTTTCCGGACGTTATTTTGGATCCAAACGAAACTTAGTCGGGAACTTTTGGAATTTATAATTTTCACTCGTAAAGGCATAAAATGAACGTGTGCGACGTTTCATGGGTTAATTAGAAGTTTTGAGAAACTTGCGGGGAGGTAAACGTGAATTCCCGAAATTTGGTCTATATATAGATGAGGATGAGATTGAAATCTCATCCAAATCACTCACAAATATCTAGAGAGAGGAGAGAGAAAGGGAGACTTGGAGCCAACGGGCTTTGCGACGACAGACGGCGACCGTTCGTCTGCCAGATTTTCACCAAATTCAGGATTTGAACTCGTGGAGGTAAGATCTACGTTTTGATACTACTTAGGCCACGTTTGGCAAAGTTTTTCTGAAAAGTTAATTTTAGGAATCTGGGAAAAACATGTCTATACTTGTAGGAATCGTTTAAGATCGGAGATCTGACGTTTATTTGGTCTTCTTGTACTTCTCCTGAAGTTTGAGAGCTATAGCTCGAGGTATGAATTCCGAACCTATGTAATATAGACAATTTTGGATGTTTTAGATGTTTTGTATGATTTGTGATCCGGGCAAACTTATGTGTTAAATTAGGCCCGTTAAATTTAGCGAGTACGTATAGAAAAGCACGGTGCCATGATTATGTGAGTATGCTAAATGTCTATGTGGGTCAAAGGGGAGTTTGATATAATTTTACGCCGGTGCACGCCTCTCGATGTTTGAGAGTTTACAGTAGTGACGACTACTTGCTTGGTGTGGGAAGTGGCCAACCAGAGCAGATGGATGCAATGGTTGAGTGATTCTTGGCTAACCATTGGCATCGCGGTTTAAGATTTAAGACTTGCCGATATACTGGGTGAATGCGTATCTCTCTCCCCGGAGACTAAATTATGTGATTTAGATGTTTAAAACATGAATTGCCCATATGCATTTGTTTAGAATTGTACACTCAGCATATAGCTGAGCAGTGGAGACTTCCTCCATTGCAGGTGAAAAGAAAAAGGGCAAGAAGAAGCGTGAGGAGTAAGGCCGAGGAACGTCGGGGAAAACCTTTGTACATGTTTTGTTTTAAATCCTAAACTTGTGTAAGGATTTGAAATTGTAATAATATGTTGTAATAGAACTATGGATTAGTTTCGTAGTGTTGTAATCTTGTAATTGAACGTCTGTAGTTAAGTTTTAAATGTTGAAAATCAGTTATGGTTGTGAGTGTTGTTGGTATTGAGAAGCATGAGTTGTAGATTTTCAGTATAGGCTGCCCAGCAGGGGAGCAGTCGACTGGACCCAGGGTCAGTCGACTGGACCCCGTGGGATTGAGACACTGAAAGTGAATAGTAAGGGAAGCAGTCGACTGGACCCTTAGTCAGTCGACTGAACACTGTAGATTTTTGGCTACTGCTTTGTTGAATGGAAAAGCAGTCGACTGGATCCTCAGATCAGTCGACTGGACCCCTTTGTAATATGTTGCATTTTTGGTTCTGCTTAACCCAGTCGACTGAGGGGAAGGGAGCAGTCGACTGAGCCTTAATCAGTCGACTGGACTTCTACTGAGAATTTAGGGTTTGGGTTTCTGCTAGGCACAGTCGACTGGGCAGTCGACTGAGCCTCTGTTTTCAAAACTGTTTTCCTTTGGATGTGTTTTCGATTGGCCAAAACTTTTTATAACTCAAATTTTCAATGGATTCTACAACTCAGAGGGGAATGTTTCCTAAGTTTTAAATACCAGGGTTGTTTTAAAGAAGTTCTTTCCGCTGCGTATTATTAGATGATGTTTGGATGAGCCTTGGTGGCGTGCCACGTGTCCTATTTCCACGCGTAGTGGGATGGGTCGTGACACCCGATTGGCTCCGATTCTTTAAAAATAGATTTGATTTGAGCCTGATTGGCTCTGATTCCTTGAAAATATATTTGAATTGAGCCTGCTTGGCTTTGACTCTTTGAAAGTTGGTTTAATTTGAGCCTGATTGGCTCCAATTCATAGAAAATTGATTCGAATTGAGCCTGATTGGCTCTGATTCTTTGAAAATTGATTCGAATTGAGCCTGATTGGCTCTGATTCTTTGAAATTTGATTTGGTTTGAGCCCGATCGGCTCCGGAACTTTGAAGTTGATTTGACTTGAGCCTGATTAGGCTCCGATTCTTTGAAAATAGATTTGAATTGAGCCTAATTGGTTTCAACTCTTTGGAATTTGATTTGATATGAGAGTCTTGTTTGATTCTGGAACTTTGAAAATTGATTTGGTTCGACTCCAGGTTAGGAGAAAATTCAGCCGACTTTAATATGATTGATCTTCGATTTCGGAAATTAAAAGCGAATATGAATCCAAGTGCTTCCAGATTTAGGAAAATTTGAAAATAAACCCTTGAAAAAGAGAGTAAATCCGAAAAGGGAAAAATAAGGGTCAAGTTTGACTTTGCATAAAAAATGACACATTTGCATCTTTGGTTTTCGCAAGTGAATCTGCGCTGATCAGATGATTTTGATTGATTTTGAGCATAGAGCTGCTCAATCTTTCTGCGTGCTACCTGATTCGGCTTAGCCGATCGGATGATTTTTGGAGATTTTGAGAATAGAGCTGCTCAATCTTTCTGCGTGCTACCTGATTCGGCTTAGCCGGTCGGATGATTTTTGGAGATTTTGAGCATAGAGCTGCTCAATCTTTCTGCGTGCTACCTGATTCGGCTTAGCCGATCAGATGATTTTTGGAGATTTTGAGCATAGAGCTGCTCAATCTTTCTGCGTGCTACCTGCCTAAGCCGAATCAGATAATTTTTAGAGATTTTGAGCATAGAGCTGCTCAATCTCTCTGCGTGCTACCTGATTCGGCTTAGCCGATCGGATGATTTTTGGAGATTTTGAGCATAGAGCTGCTCAATCTCTCTGCGTGCTACCTGATTCGGCTTAGCCGATCGGATGATTTTTGGAGATTTTGAGCATAGAGCTGCTCAATCTCTCTGCGTGCTACCTGATTCGGCTTAGCCGATCGGATGATTTTGGAGATTTTGAGCATAGAGCTGCTCAATCTTTCTGCGTGCTACCTAATTCGGCATTACGTCGATCAAATGACTTTGGGAGATTTTGAGCATAGAGCTGCTCAATCTCTCCGTGTGTTACCTGATTCAACTATGGAGCGTAAGGCGTGAAGCGGCTCAGTCGATCAAATGATTCTCAAAAAGTATGCGTGTATGTCATTCACGATGTTCCTAGAGTAGGACGGTATCATAATAGGATAATTCAAACGTATAGGGTGCATTTCTGATAATAGGAACTTGGGAGCATGGGGCAGACAACCATTGAACATGTGCATCACGATAAGATAGGTGCATTCATCCGTGTGATTATTTGCAGTTGTGTGTTGTCCCTTACCCGAACTACGTCCTGGTCTGATTCCCGTTGGGATACGTAGGCAGCTCACATTTGAACACGACCAGCATTTGGCTATCTGCGCGCCCGATTTCGCAACGCACTTTTGTTTTTACCTGGATTCGACTATTTGGTCAAAGGCTTGTCTTTCACACAGGCTTTGACATTCGCTTGTGATACGCGTTGCTTCACGAGCTCCGTCAAAGAGGGGCAAACTGTAGACACCCCAATTTTGACCAAATGTCAAATCTAGGGATTGGTTACCTCTCAAAAGACCGATGATGACAATGGTCGGTTACATTCGAAGATTTTCCAGGAAATTCAAAATCTTCAATTGATTCTTCAAGGCAAATTTCAAAATTAAAAATAGAAAATATAAAAAAGGAGAAAGAAGAGAGAGAGTTTGGGTATTCGGGAGAAACGCGAACAATGAAGAACGTGTGAGAAACACAGTCTGGGAACCAGTTTTTAAAAGGATAAAATAAAAAAAGAGTTCTTTTGAAAGAGATAGGAGGACAAAATAAATAAATAAAAAAATCTTGGAAAAAGGAGAAAATACAAAAGAGAGTAGTATATTTAGATATATACCATGCACATGGTTGATACCATGCACATGGGGGATCTTAATGCAAATATATATATATATACATGGAATAAAAAATTTGTGTTTACACCAACATATTTTTGAAAAATCAAAAAGAGGGACAAAAATCAGTTAGCCCCGGCACGCGGAAAACGCGGCGGCATTCACTGAATGCCGCGCCGGCACTCTCTGTTTGCCGCCCGGCACTCAGTGAGTGCCGCCGGCATCCAGCGAGTGCCGCTGGCTGTAACAGACTGCATTTTCTCACATGTTCTAGAAGAAATCTTTGCACATGGGTCTCCACCCGAATTTACCCATTTATCCTTGAGATATTGGTCTATATAAACAAACTTTCATCTTCATTTTTGATAGACTTGAATATACTTGAATCAAGACACACACATATACTTGAATTTAGAGAGAGAAACAAAAGTCATATAGAGAGAATTGAGAAGAAGAGAAGAATTTCTTGAAGAATTTGAAGAGTTTTTTAGAAGAATTTGAAGATCTTAGAAGAACTTCACAAGAAAGTTGAAGAATCCCTTGAGGTTTTAGAGGTAACCTCTCAATCACTTGATAGAATTAGGCCATTCAATCACAAGTTCATAGTTCTAGGAACTTTACACATTTTCAAAACCTCTCTTCTTACCTCATTTCATCACACACCACTTAGAACTTGTGATTGAATCTCATAATATTTCATTGATTTGGATCCAATTGATACCTTGGGTTTAAAATAAATTCAATTTTGAAGAGTTTGTGTTCTTGGTTTCTCTAAACAAACTTTGATTTCTTATTTCTACCATTTCTTGTAAGGCTCATGAGATTTTACATATCCTAGTGAGCCTCTTTGAGTTTTGATTCCTTAGTTTCCTATGATCTTATGATCCATATGGGGATTAAAATGAATCATAGTCATAATCTACACATAAATGGTGAGATTCAAGTCTTAATCCATGACTTGAACCTCCCCATTAAGAAATCTTATGGAATCCTTGCTATATTCCAATGAGGTTTTGAGTAGACGATTTTAATTCTATTTAGACTCCAATGACCATCAAATGGTAGGAGAAAGTGTGTTAGTTCAAGTCTACTCCCATGGCTTTGACTAATCTTTCCCTTAGGTTTGAGAAGTTTCTTTCATACTTCATCTAAAACCTACATATGAGCATGTCTCTAACTCCAATGACCATCAAATGGTAGGAGTGATGGGTTGAATTCAAGCTTGGATCCATAGACTTGAGTTCTTTATTTGAGGATTTTATGAAGTTCATTTTATACTTCACCAAAATCCATAAGTATGAGGTGTCTTAAAACTCCAATGACCATCAAGTGGTAGGAGTAGTGATTTGAATCCAAACTCTTATCCATGGATTTAAGTTCATTGTTCTTTGGATCTTGTGAAATCCATGCTATATTTTATTAAAATCTATGAGCACATATGCCTCTTAGTCTTCAATGACCATCAAATGGTAGAAGAAGTAGTTTGGTTTGAGCCCCAACTTCATGTTTTTAATAATTGGGGTCAACCAACAAAGTTGAACTAGCAAAGAGAAAACAGTGAGTTTACAAACTGTTTTCGATCAAAGATTTTTAGTTCAAGATCTAACCGTTGGAATCGAATGAAACCAACGGGAAAATGTCAATAACATATTGTTTTACCACTGTGATTTTTGTTTCATAAAGATCTTGTGATTAGAAGGGTTGGATCATGGTGTTTGTGAGCTAATCATAATCTGTCCAGAGTTTCAAAATACTTTCAGAATAGTAAGTCTGTTTTGAAATTAATAAATCAAAACCTTAATTAAGTTTTTGGGGTCTCAAATAATTTTTTATAAGTACCTTAATGTGTTAGGAAGGTACCCTAAAAAGATCTAAGTGTTTCTCATTTTTTTTACTATTTTTAGAAAATCATACAAGATCTCTGGACAGAGAGTTGCAAAATCCTGAGTGAGGTCTAGTATTTCCCATATTCCCGGAGATCTAACCGTTGAAACCTTGATTTTCTTTTTGGGTTAGAAACTAGACTCACAGAGGCATAACATATCCAAAAATCAGTAAGATCCAACCGTTGAAAGTATTTTATTTCTATTTTTGAACGTCGGGTCTGCTCTCTGGAATTCATAAAAAACTGCTACTGTTTTTGTCTAATCTTATTTATTTTAACTCAAATGGTCTCCTAATGTCTTGAGACCCAAACCATGTTTTGAATAATGATAATTTAGATTAAATCCAGAGGTTTAGCGATCCAAATTGGTGAATAAATTCATATCCCGTTCTTGTTCATATTCATGCATTCATTCATACATATTCATATCCATAAGTAGGACTTATCTCTTGTCTAAGATGTATCTAATTGAACATGACTTAGGATTTACTTATTTATGATATTATATCTTGTCCAAGGCATGTGTACTAACCTTTGTTTTGTAGCGCATTTGAGGTACAATTCCTCAACTCTTCTCTAGTTTAATTCATTTCTTTGATTTTGAATTGATTTTCGACTCCATGTGCGACACCTTAGCCTAGGTTTTGCCTTATGTGTATATATGTGTTAGAGACCCTTCTTAGGTTTATTTTTGCATGTATTGCACGTTTAATATTCGCGGCCGGATCCCGGGTATGTTTTCTAGTTCTCTATTGCATATCATGTTGTTTGCTACTTGTATTACGTGGCTTATGAATGATATTTTGTCGTTAGCAATTTTACACCATTTCCAACATGCTTGTGTGATGTATATGTATATATGTATTAATTGAGGGCATGCTTAGATTAATAATTTGATTAAAAAGGATGTTGAGTAGAGGCCTATCGTGAGATAGGATGAAAGGGGGTGTTTTAGTCCGCCGGGCTCCTTCCCCTTTCATTCCATAATCCCCGGACCCAGTTTATCTTTGGTTTCGCAAAAGATCAGTTGCTTTTAAAAATGGTTTCTTAATTTTCCTTTTAAAAATTAAGTGGCGACTCTTTGAATTTGAAAAATGTTTGAATTAAGTGGGTAAAATTTGAAAGAAAACCTGCGATATCCACACACATATGCACAACAAGACAGGCAAATTCTATGATATAAGATGATATGTAATGCATGGAAGTGATATGAATTGTGTCCTAAGTCCTATCATGTTTAGTGTTCTGATCCTAGCATGAGCTGGTGTTGTGGTGTGTGCCACCCCGAGTGGACTTATGTTGTGTTGAATCTAATGCAGTGGTTGATCCTGATAAGGGTGCCAAGGTGTTGAAGACTCTGGGTCTCGGGCAAACTTCTTAAATTACGGGAAGTGTGCTTTGTAAGTGAAATAGATCAGACACAAGGTCTTAGAGGATGATAACCAAAGGTGATCGAGGGATTTGTAATAACTGATAAGTGCGAAAGCTATGATAATGGACAAATGAGAAAGCTCATGATAATCAGGAGACACGGAGTTGTGAACGACGATGCTCGTCTTCAAAATCTGGATACGGGCGATGTTCTGGTTATTCCTGATGACCGATCTTCGGGAGTCGGTTGGACTTTTACCACTTTCTGTTGGGGATAGTGGGAACTAGCATCCTTCCATATTTGTCCTCGACGGATGGTGTAGGACTCTCAGAGAATCTCTCTTTTCTTGATCGGGAACCAGGACCCATCTCTGAATCTCTCACGGTTGATCAAATCTTCCGGCGCTCAATCCAAGAGGGTCGATCGGGGCCTCCGAGAGCTGATATCTTTCTGTTTCTATCCTCAGGGGATGATGTAGGACTCTCGGAGAATCTCTCTTAACTGTTTCTTGATCGGGAACCAGGACCCATCTCTGAATCTCTCACGGTTGATCAAATCTTTGCATTAGTCGGTCTGAAAAGCCAATTCGGGTCTTTGGGAGCTGATATCTTTCTGTTTCTATCCTCAGGGGATGATGTAGGACTCTCGGAGAATCTCTCTTAACTGTTTCTTGATCGGGAACCAGGACCCATCTCTGAATCTCTCACGATTGATCAAATCTCTGCATTGGTCGGTCTGAAAAGCCAATTCGGGTCTTTAGGAGCTGATATCTTTCTGTTTCTATCCTCAGGGGATGATGTAGGACTCTCGAAGAATCTCTCTTAACTGTTTCCTGATCGAGAACCAGGACCCATCTCTGAATCTCTCACGGTTGATCAAATCTTTGCATTGGTCGGTCTGAAAAGCCGATTCGGGCCTTCGGGAGTTGATATCTTTCTGTTTCTGTCCTCAGGAGATTAACTAAACCCACTGGGGTTAAAATAGATATGTTGGTGATAAAACCTCATAAAGATTTGATGACTAAAATGGGCTTTTCAGACCGACCAATGCAAAGATTTGATCAACCGTGAGAGATTCAGAGATGGGTCCTGGTTCTCGATCAAGAAACAGTTAAGAGAGATTCTTCGAGAGTCCTACATCATCCCCTGAGGATAGAAACAGAAATATATTAGCTCCTAAAGACCCGAATTGGCTTTTCAGACCGACCAATGGGTCAGAACAGGCCAAAACGGGTCAAAACGGAGCAATGTGGGGCCCATGTGGAGCAGTGCCACGATGGCACTGGGCCACTGCCACGGCGGCAGTTGCCCAGTGCCATGGCGGCACTGGGTGGTTGGACTCCATGTGTGGATATCTTGGGTTTTTGAGCATTTCAAGCTCATTTTCGGCCATTTCGGTGTGCTTTTGGAGCCAAAATTCGTCAAAACGCAGCTTGTGCGCGCTCAGGTGAATAATCTTTCCCCATGATTAGAATTTTGATTGGTGTTTTGGTTTGTTCCATTTTTCAAGAAGAAAGTTTTGGTTCTAGTCTTCCATTTTCTTGCAGATCCATGGCTTCGAGCTCGAGGAGACCGTCTAAGAAGGCCAAGGAACGAATGAAAGCCGAGAGCCAAACCTCGGACTTGATTTTACGGGACCCCCAATGTCATCTTTTGGCCACGGCTTTAGCAAGCCTGGTATGTAAAACTTTCGATAGTTTATGACTATCTTGTGCATTGCGCTAGTTATATAGACTGTAGTGTGCACCTAGAGTTTGTTGGAAGCTTGTTTTGTGCTCATACGCTGATTTTGTGAAGTTGGACTTTGGGTCATGAATAGTGATTTTGTGCTTGTTTTTTGTCATCTTTGATATGTGCAAGTACCAGGAGTGATATTGAAGGGCCATGGTAGCCTTGCTCACGCTTTTCTGTGGTACACCCAACTCTCGCCCGCCATCAAGAAAATGGTAGATGATGCCAGGTTTGGCGGCTTTATCCGCCTAGTTTCAAAGAGTAGCAACGATCTGGCGCATTTTTACGCCCTTACTGAGTGATGGTGGGACACCACCAATACTTTTCACCTACCATTTGGTGAGATGACCATGATGCCTTTTGATTTTTCTATGATTATCGGTCTGAGGGTTGGCGGGAAGTGCCTGATTTTGGACTACTTCTATGAGATTGATCCCAAGGCTGTCGAGATGTTGATTGGAGCTGTTCCTCCTAATCTGGATAGGCACTGGTTCCCTTACGGCTGGCTTTACCGGGCTTACGGTAGACGGAATCACAACCTGAATAATTCTCAGCTTTTGAGGGTATTTCTTCTGTATGTCCTTGGTTACTCGATCTTCGTGACACGAAATGACCGGGTGAGCTTGAGGCTTCTTTCTTGTCAGGCGACCATTGGTGAGATCCCCTCTTATGACTGGGGGGTACTGCCTTGGCCCACCTTTACAAGCATATGGGTGAGGTTTCTCGAGGCGATGTTAAATCGATGGGGGGATTCTGGCGAGCTTGGGAGGTATGTACTACAACTTCTTTTTTATTTTGGCTTTTTGCTTTTTGTACTTCTTGATTTTCCTTATTTTTCCTTTATCTATGCAGCTTTGGAGCTTCGAGTACCTGAAGATGTTGGCTCCTTCCCCTGCTAATGAATCAGGTGAAGATGAGGACGGCATGGCTCCTGTGCCTTTGTTCCCCCGGGGCTTGAGATGGCGGAGGGATGTTGTCAGGGTAAGGAGCGGGGCTCATCGGATTGTTCTCCTCAGAAACTTCTTATCTGGGCTGACAGCTGCTAGCGTTGATTGGACGCCTTGGGAGCACGTTGCCTATACTGCCCCAGAAGAGATACAGGCAGTTAAGCCCCTTTCCTCTTACCGACTTCTGATGGAAAGTACCGAGAGCAGGCAATGGTTCCTCGGTGAGCGAGTGTCTCGGCAGGTGGTTGGCGGTCCGAGGTATCGTGTCCCTCATGATCTTCCTGCGATGGATGCTGATGACCTTTCTGGTGATGCTTTACTGGCGACCTTAGCTGGTACCGATGTTTGGGATCACTTTCTCTCTGAGACTGGCTACGAGGCTTACCGTGGCCACTTCCTGATGCCCAACTTCCCACTCCTGGAGGTGAGTTTTCTTTTTTGTCTCTATCCGTTGCCTATGTTTTTGACTTATCTTTTTCCTAACTTGTTTTGTACTTACAGCTTCGCGAGATGTACAGGAGACAGGTTCCCCAGTTCCTGATCTTATCCCTCCTTAGGATTGGACCGTTAATGTTTTGGGTACAAATGGCTCTCCCTAGGTTATGGAGGTACCATGGGTGACATGTGGGTATCCTACCCAGCCAGCAGGCATCCTCAACGTCCCTTGGAGTTATGCTGAGGAGGGCCACGCCTTGGCGGCTAGCTTACAGTCTTTGGTTCTCACGCGAGACCATCGGGTATGTCTCTAATTTTACGCTCCTTAAGGTTATGAGATCCTAACCCTGATCTTGCCCTTGACAGATGGACGGTATGCGGCAGTTCGCTACCAATCAGATGGTGTCCTTGGTAAGTTTCTGACTAGACTTTGTTTTTTGTACTTTTTATTGTTTCTCTACTGATTGCTTTCATTTTGTTTGTGTGTGTAGTATCGTGGGGGTAGTGCCGGCTCATCGAGGACCAGGCCAAGGTGCATAGATGGCAGGAGGAGACCATCGCCGACGTACACTCCGGGTGGCCCGACAGAGGACGAAGAAGTGGAAGACTGAGGCCCCCTAAACGGGGATTTTCGTTTTATCTCCATTTCATGTTTTCAACTGGGTTGTACTAGTGAATAATGAGACTATTTGGATAATGTTTAAGACAATATGTAGTATGATGTGTAGGATGATGTGTAGGATGATGTGTTACCCTTGACAAAGTATGATGATGTTTTGCCTTTTGAGCAGGGTAGTCTCCAGTTTGAAGGCACAGTTGTGTGCTTGCTATGATTGGTGGTTGTGCGACGATATATGTGCATTATGATTCTGTGATTGTTGATGTTACTGCGATGAGTAGCTTTGTGATAGTGAGTGTGTTTGCCTTGCAGGTGGGACAGTTCGTGAAATGGGAAGGTGCTGCCGAAATTTTGAATTTTGCTAGAGCCGCGACAGAAAATATGGTGTTGTATGATCCCGCTCAACTCACAGCTTGGATGAACATCACGGATGGTGTGGAGCGGATCAACCTCTTTAGCTACGGTCTGACCGAGCTATTCTCTCTTCGCCAGATGGCTTTAAACACTGAGTTCATGCGTGCCGCTAGTGTCCACTAGGACCCGGTGAATCACTTCTTCAATTTAAATGGCGTGGAGATATGTCCCCTGTTTGAGGAGTTCTGTGCTATCCTTGGCTTTGATTCTGACTCTGACCTGATTCTTCCTTCTGTTGATACCCCCAGTCCCACGCGAGGCTTGGCCAAATACCTGAACTGTTCCACTACTATTTCCCGCTAGCTAATTCATAGTGAGGTTCTTGACATTGCTTCCATCATCGCCCGTATGCTAGTCCTGGGAATCCTAGCGTATATGATGTTACCCGCGGGGCCGCTCTGAAATTGTGCATGACTTCGCACTTTTTGTTCTCGAGTGCCTCCATCGACTTGGTACACGTGTGCCTTGGGCTGAAACTTAGCAGGAATCCCATGGCCACGGTTCTGGCTGAAACCCTGAATGGTTTGGATCGCGCTTTCAATCAAGGAACGCTTCTTCTTTTTGGGGCGCCTTTGGTGTTACAGGCTTGGCTCTACGAGCGCCTTCAGTTATGGATAGGTAATGTGTCACCGGTTTATTTCTGCAGGGCTGTGCTCCATCCTCATTACACTGTTGCCGATTGGGTTGGCATGATGGGTTCTTTATCTGAGGCTGACTTTTGCTAGATCGTGAGGCGTTGGGGCCTTCATGCTATGACCACTAGTCTCGGGGATTACCAAAGAGTGTGGCTGATGGGCCTGAGAAAGGCTTCTTTCTATCATCCTCGTCGATTGGCCAGACAGTACGGGCGAGTTCAGGAGGTCCCCTGGGGGTTTACTGAGAGGGTCTTTGCTTCCAGAGTCAGAGCCACTACTATTGCTGCTTTCATCAGGGGCTAGGCCAGTCGAGCAAGAGCCTATTTCTAGAGACCTTTGAAGAAATACAAGACACAAAATAAAACTAGACTTAACTGATTCTGCTTCTTTCCTCCAAGTGTCTTTGATATTTGGGATTGCTTTCTAAAAGAACTTTTTGTGTTTTCATTTATCCCTGCTTTTGTAATATTCAAAGTTTGTTTATCAGCGAACCTTGGTTACTTGGAGAACCTTATTTTATGCATTTGGCTTCTAAAAACATTCGTAGTATGATTTTGATCAGATGTGTACTTTTGGTACTTGTTTGGGCATGCTAGGACGATTAGAGTCAAACAAGGCGGGTGGCCGAAGTTTGCCCCTAGTTTGGGATATATATGGTTGTGAGGCAAATGAGGTAGATAACCAATGTTTGCCCCTAGTTTAGAAGAGGTTCAGGCAAACGAGGCGGGTGGCCGAAGTTTGCCCCTAGTGTGAAGGGTGATTTCTGGGTTATGGTAAGGACCGTGACTTTATTTTTCTCACACGCTCATAATTTTGCCTAGGCCCCAGTTAGGTGACCTAGCGAGCTCTTTTCTCTCTTTTGCTATTGCTCACTTTGGATTTAGCTTTAACTTTTGCCTAGGTGTCCTTTCAGATTTCGACCTAGCGAGCCATCCTCCTTTTCTTTTTTAAAAGTCTACCTACGTACCCCCGAATGGGGATCAGGTCCAACGTAGTTCGGGCCAAAGTCTTGAAAGAAAAAGGGGTTAATTATGATGGTGTCGACCGAACCGATGCGGTTGCCTACGTATCCCCGAGTGGGAATCAGGTCGAGCATAGTCAGGGCGAGGCTTGAAAGAAAATTGAATTTGGGGAATGGTCAAGCATAGTACTTTTTGAGGCGATCCATGTTTGATTGGTTCTTTGAATTCAATGTCATCCAGGTCCATAAGGTAGGTTGCTCCTCCAGAAAGGATAATTTTGACGATATAAGGGCCGACCCATTTAGGTTTGAACTTCCCGCGTGGATCAAAGATCGGGGCTCGTAATTCCTTAAGGACAAGGTCACCCTTGACAATTTTCCTCGGACGAACCCTTTTGTTGAAAGCACGGGCTATCCTCTTTTGATAGATTCGGACATGGTCGACTGCCTCTAGGTGCTTTTCATCTATGAGAGCCAATTCTTTGTACCTTTCCCTTAACCAATCTGATTCCAAAATTTCACATTCTGCCATCACGCGCAAGGACGGTAGTTCTATCTCGACTGGAAGTACTGCTTCCATTCCATATACTAGTGAGTAAGGAGTTGCTCCTGTGGACGTCCTTATCGATGTTCTGTATCCCCAAAGTGTGAACGGTAGCTTTTCATGCCAGTCTTTGTAGGTATCGGCCGATTTCTGCAGTATGGTCTTGACATTCTTGTTTGTAGCTTTGACTGCCCCGTTAGTTTGCGGCCTGTATGGTGACGACTTGTGATAAGTGATTTTGTATTCCTCAAACAGATCTCTGACTTCGGCCTTGAAATGACTACCATCAGCTGAGATGATCTCATAGGGGACCCCATAGAAACAAATGAGGTTCTTTTTGATGAACTTGGCCACTTCCTTGGCCCCCAACCTGCTGTAGGATCAGGCTTCTACCCATTTTGTGAAGTAGTCAATGGCCACCAAAATGTATCGATTTCAATTCGAGGCTTTCGGAATGATTTCACCGATGAAATCGATTCCCCAGGTTGAGAATGGCCAAGGAGAGGTCATGCTGTATAGAAGAGATGGCGGTACATGCATCATGTTTGCATGGATCTGGCACTTGTGACACCTTTTTACGTATTCGCAACAATCTTTCTCCAATATTGTCCAGTAGTACCCTTATCTTACAATCTTCTTGGCCAGCATGTGACCGTTCATATGTGGACCGCATACCCCCTCGTGTATTTCTTCCATTATTCTTCTGGAGCTTTTTCCAAACAAGCAAGTCAGGTTCTGACCATTGTACCCTTTCTTCAACAATTTTCTACCGCAAATGATGAATTGCACTGTGAATCTTTGAATTTCCCTTTTGTCTTTCTCGGTAGACTCTTGGGGGTACGTCCCCTTTTCTATAAAGTCCCAGACATCCTGATACCACGGTGTTTCATTTTCTTCTTCTTCGATTGCGGCGATTGTGCTGAATAAAGGCTCGTACCTTTGCTCAATTACCAAAGGCATCATCTTGACTCCCACGGGAATTTTGATCATGGAGGCTAAGGTAGCCAACGAATTTGCTAGCTGGTTCTTTTCCCTTGGCAAGTAGAAGAATGTGATGTTCTTGAACTGTCTCTTGAGTCCATCGAGATGATCGTGATAGGGTGTCAACCTTTCTTCTTTCACTTTCCATTCTCCTCTAGCTTGTGATATGATGAGGTTTGAATCTCCAAAGACATCCAACTTCTGAACTTTTAGTTATACGGCTGCTTCCATCCCCAGAATACATGCCTCATATTCAGCAGTGTTGTTGGTGGAGTTATAATTGAGCTTGACTGCCAGTGGGGTGTGGTCCCTATTTGGTGACACTAGAATCATTCCTACTCCGTAGCCTTTCATGTTGGCTGCTCCGTCAAAGTACTACTTCCACTGTTCTTCCTTGATTTTCATGATATTCTCATCCAGGAAAGGAAAATCTCCACTTACTTCAGAATCAAGGACGTGTTCAGCAAGGTGTTCAGCTATAGTTCTCCCTTTTACCGATTTGCTTGTTACATACTTGATATCGAATTCGGACAGTAGAAGTAACCAACGGGATATACGACCGGTCAGGGCGGGTTTTTTGAGGAGGTATTTTAGAGGATCCATGTAGGATATAAGCATAACTGGGAAGGCCAGCATGTAGTGTCTCAGTCGGCGAGTGCACCAAACCAAGGCCCAACATGTTTTTTTGAGGGTAGAGTAGTTGAGCTCATACCCAGTCATCCTCTTGCTAGGGTAATATATGGCTTTTTCAGAGTGGCTTTCTTCTCCTTCTTGGGCTAGCATGCAACCCATGGCATTTTTCAGAGATAGATAGGTAAAGGAATAAGGGCTTATGAGTAGCGGGTGGTGAAAGGACGGGCGAATTTTGAAGGTAGGCTTTTATTTGTTGAAAGCGGCTTGGCATTGGTCATCCCATTAGAACTTCTCTCCTTTCCTCAGCAATCGGAACAAAGGATCACATGTAGTTGTGAGTTTAGAGATGAAGCGGCTGATAAATTGGATTCTTCTGAGAAACCCTCTCACTTCCTTTTCATTCCGTGGTGGTGCCATTTCTAGGATTGCCTTGATCTTAGAGGGATCTACCTCCATCCCCCTTTGTGTGATGACAAAACTCAGGAGCTTACCGAAAGTCACACTGAAAGTGCATTTCTTTGGATTCAACCTCATCTTGTATTTGTGCAACCTTCAAAAAACTTTCCCAGTGCCACCAGGTGTCCTTCTTTGTCCTTGGACTTCACGATCATGTCGTCTACATACACTTCTACTTCCTTGTGAATCATGTCATGTAACAGAGTGGTGGCAACCCTTTGGTAGGTCGCTCGAGCGTTCTTGAGTCCGAAAGGCATTACCCTATAATAGTAGGTTCCCCAAGGTGTGGTGAATGTAGTCTTTTCCCGATCTTCTGGCACCATTAGAATCTGATTGTACCCTGAAAAACCATCCATGAACAACAGTAGTTCATGTCCTGCGGTGTTATCCACCAAGACATCGATGTGGGGAAGTGGGAAGTCATCCTTAGGACTGGCTTTGTTTAAATCACGGAAGTCGACGCACACACAAACTTTTCTATCCTTTTTGGGGACTGGTACGATATTGGCAACCCATTCTGGATACTCGGTAACAATGATGAACCCTGCCTTGAATTGCTTTTCTACTTCTTCTTTGACCTTGAGTGCCCATTCTGGTCTCATGCGCCTAAGTTTCTACTTGACGAGTTTAGAATTGGGAAGGAGAGGAATGCGATGTTGGACGATGTCGGGATCGACCCCAGGCATGTCCTCGTAAGACCAAGCAAAAATATCTTTGAATTCTTTTAGCAAGAGAGTCAATTTTTCTTTTTCTTTTTCATTAAGGGTTGAGCCAATTTGCACAATTTGTGGATTATCTTTTTCACCTAGGTTATTTGATAAAGTATCTTCGATTATTTTATAAGCAGGTGGTTTTTCAATTAGTTGCTTAAGTTCAATTGGGAGATGCTCGGAGGGATCTGTGCATTCACAAGCATTAGACACAGAGGAGTAAGTAGAATCGTCTTTCATTTCATTCATGACAGGTGGAGTGATTACATTAGACAGTGGTAGGCTTATCGTAGCCGACTCTAGTACAGACTCTGGGAGAACAGGGGATAGGGAGACAGATGACTCTACAACCCGGTTGCTCAGACCCTCCTCAGTCTGCTTGATCTGATCATCTTGGCTCTCGGCCCTCTTTTCTTCAGTGAACTCTTTCCACATTTTCTCAATGGCTTTAGTGTCCAAATACTCCAACCAGTCTTCCTCCGGAGTCTTCTTAATTTCTTTGGGATAGAACGGATCTTGATAGGGGGGCCTTTTGCAGTCGGCGAAGATTTCAAGCCATGGGTGCCTTTTTCCAGTGGTCTGATGGATCCAAGGTTCTGGGAACCCAAAATAGGGGAAATCATCCCCTTCTTTGATGAATTGCCCATTCAAGGTTTTGCGATATGGTGGGAGACTCCTCACTCTTTTCTTCCATGGCCTCTATAGCTCGATGTCTTCTTCAGTGGGCTTGTACCCCAATCCGAAAGTGCCTTATTGCCCTTTGATCTGCGGGAACTCACGAATCCCTTACTGGCGTCGGCCCAATCCCATTCCCGGGAAGTAGTTCATTTTGCGGACGTTGTTGACAACTGCAGAGTGGATCTCGGGGAACCTGCCTTCATCATTGATCATGTGGACCTCTTCCATGAAGAATCCCCCAATTTCTCCTTCTTCTAGCTCAGGTATTTGGAATTCAAAGATGGGAACATAGTTTGGGAAAGCTTCATTATCCCAATTATTACCGAGGATGATTTTCACCTCCTTCTCATGAATGTACTTGATCATTTGATGCACAGTGGATGATACAGCTTTGTTGACATGCAACCAGGGCCTCCCGATCAACAAATTGAACGAGGCAGGTATGTCCATAACTTGAAAGATTTCAGTGCTAACCAAAGATCCTACCCGGATTTGGAGAGAAACAGTCCCTATTATATTTCTCTTGGTGTTATCGTAGGCCCTCACAAAATGCACAGATGGTGTGATGTCAAGGACATTGACCCCCAAGGCGGTGGCAGTCCTTAAAGCACAAACATTTAGGGCGTAGCCTGTATCGACCAGACAGAATGGCACCTGCTATCCCTTACATCCAACAATGATGTACAAAGCTTTGTTATGTGTAGAGCCTTCCAGCGGTAGGTCTTCATCAGAAAATGTAATGATTGGATCAGGGGTGAGTGCACCCAAGAAAGCCACCATGTCTTCTGGTGCAGCGTCAATGGGGACCTCGATTCCAGCCAAGGCATTCAACACAGCTTGCCTATGCTTGTAGGATGTTACCATGATGTCCCACATCGAAAGATGCGCTTGGGTTTTCTTCAACTACTTTATCAACTCATTGTCTTCTTCGATGATCTCATCCATTTTTCCCTTTCCCTTGTCTTTGACCGGACTTTTTTCGATTGCTTCAATGGTAGGTTGTGGAGGCTGATAATGACTGCCTGACCTAGTCAGATGATCAATCTCGGCAGGAGTAGGCCCTTCTATAGTCCCATCTTCTTTGAATCAGTCACAATCTATTCCAACAAATGGTTTCTCCAACTCGTTCCAGATAGAAGCATCGCTTTCATTATTGGGATCATACCATTTGAGGTCCACTACCCCTAGATCGTGTTCTTCCAAGAAGAATAGATCTTGACATCTTGTTCATCAGTCAGCTGTTGTTGCCACTCATCGTCTCCACCTTCAATCAGACGAATTCCCACAGATTTTGGGATGTCAATGAGGGGTAAAGGTTGACCTAAGGGGGTGACATAGGCAGCAGGGTTGAAGGATACATGGTTGGACTCAATGAGGCTGATATTTTGGTGGTTTGGTAAAGGATTTTGAGTGATATGGGGCTGCTTTGGAGGTGGCTTAATGATATTCTGGTCAATGAGATCTTGGATATCATGGAGAAGGCCCATGCAATCATCGGTGTTGTGGCCAGGGGCCTGGTGGTAGGTACATCTTTTGGACATATCGCAGTTTGGCGGGAGTGGTGTATTTCGTGGCTGGAGTAGTTGGAGGTGACCCTTTTTAAGGAGGCGATCTAAAGCTGAGGAGAGGGAGATTTCTAGCTTGGCGAAATTACGAGGAGGCTTTTTCTGAAAAGGGCGATTGGACGAGTTTGCCTAGTTGAGGGGTTGGTATGGCCTAGGGGGTATGCCATGGGTTGATTGCTAAGAGCATTGACATTCGGAGGATTGCGGAAGTAGTTGGGCCTTTTTGACTGACTCGGAGGCTCTTTCTTCTTGATCTTTACTTCCCTGATAGCGTCTTCAATTCGAGTCCCAACTTCAAATAGCTCTTCGAAAGTAGAGATAGAATGGTAAACCAATTTCTCATGGTAGAGTGGTTGCAGATTCTGGATTAGCATTCTCACCTGTTCTTTCTCAATTGGTCGGTGGGTCATATGGGCCACTTTATTCCTCCACCTACTTAAGAAAGCAACAAAGGATTCATTATTGTTCTGCCGAGTAGTTTCCAAATCCCTGACTGTAACATCCAACTCTTGATTGTAAGAATAGTGATCAACGAAGACTCGAACGATGTCTTCCCATGCCCGGGTTTTGGAGGCTTCCAAGGTTAGGAACCATGATAGTGCAGACTTCGCATGAGTTTGTGGGAACAACATTGCAATGTGCTGGTGGGTATAACACATGGACTAGAAGATGCTCATACATAGCTTCACATGAGTTTTCAGATTCCCAGTTCCGTCAAAACAGTCGATGGCAGGCATCTTGAAGTTCTCTGATAGTTTCAGCTTAACAGGATCAAAGAGGCCTTCCAGGTCTAGCATGTAATCGTCAACCCCTTTGCTTTTCCTCAGTACACTTTCCAGCTTGTCAACCTTATCCATTTTCTCTTGGAGCTTTTTCTTATATGCAAACGGTGGGACCCCTTGAAACCAGTCTTCCCCCCCATTATTCTCATGTGGGGGCAGTTCAAACCCCGGTGGTGGAAACCCAGGTGGAGGTTGCGGCCGTTGTTGCTTTAATTCTTCCATGAACTTCAAACCTTGGGCTAGGCTGTCAGACTGCTGGCTTATGGTTGCTCCCAACTCGACAACCTTGTTTTCTAACTCTTCTTGATTCATGCTGAAGTAAGCTGTTGGACTGATTCTGACAAAGCGATTATCTGAACTTCTGACCCAAGACGAGGATCCCAGCTGCTGACTTCGGGAATCTATACTGACCTGATAGATTTCTAGAGGACTAGATCAGATTTTGACAGTGATGACTTTAGATAGACAAATGATAGTGATGTTAATAGACATGGACTGACTCGTGTAAGACTGACTGAGATAGTGCGTGCAGATTGGTAAGATTGGTGTATGCAAACAAACACGTGAACGTAAGCCCTAATCTACATGATGATCCTATTTCTAACAGATAGCAATTAAACAACTAAGGTCCTAACCATATAGAGTGTGCCAACTTTACTTTCCAGTATGATCACCAAGGGATAACAGGGGTTTCCAGGGTTTTATGAAGGCTTGTAGGAGAAACTGGGCATTTCTGGTTGATCTGGACAGAGTTTCTGGGAGAAACGGGTATATCTTGCTGATTTAGACAGAATTTCTGGGAGAAACAGGTATATCTGGTCATTTCTGGTTGGTTCGGACAGAGTTTCTGGGAGAAACTGGTTGATACGGTTATATTTGGGATATTTGGGCAGAGTTTCTAGGAGAAACTGGTTGATATGTGATGATGGTGATCATACTGTCTAGCAGGTTTTCATACTCCTATGTCTTAGGACTGACAAACAAGGTTTGCGGTGCATATCTTTGTGAGCATGGAGCAGACATCCTTGTCATGGTGCCTAGGCAGGTCAACTCAATGTGATTATATGTGAGTGATTGCCTTGGGAATCATAAGAAAGAGGTTCTGTTCTATGCCACATAAGAGTCTACTCTGTGCAGGTAATTCCACCAGGGCATGCAGCAGTTATATAACATTGTCCTATCTAAAAAGATAAATGAACAGTCCTATGAAAGGTTCTACAGGAATCTATATGCAAAGGCTAGATTTAGTCAAAGAGGGTCCATTGACGAGAGTTCCAATATACCATCAGGGAGATAGTACGGAGGTTTTTACTCTTTTTGATATACCTTGGAAGGTACAGTATCAATAGTGACTTATGCCCTGGCACAGCAAGACCTGAATAATGTCATCGCCGCGTTTTTAGACACAGTCGGAAGGGGGGGGGGGGGGGAATGCAAAATTGCAATGTGGTGAACCAGACACAGTAAAAAGATGATTTTAAGGATGCTTCTTATGAGTAAAACCTCTGTATTATTTTGTTTTGAAAATAAATATCCCCAGCAGAGTCGCCAGATTGTGGACACGCAGAATTCCACTTCTTGTTTTGTTTTTTTTTTTTTTTGTGCTAGAAATTGATTTGGATCAAAGAAAGAAAATGAAGGTCTGTTGAAAACAGATACAGAGTCACCACTTGGTCTTTAAGGAACCAAGAAACCTAATTTTGACTCAACCAAATGGATAAAGGGCACCGACCCTTCATAACCAAAGAGCTTGGCTCGGGGTTTTGGTACGAGAGAGGAAGGAGCCTTGTCGCGACTAAAATACCCTCAACTCGCACTGTATTTCGACGGGCCTCAATTAGCATCCAAATAATCATCTTGTACTATGTATGGTTCGACAATTAATACTATGATAGTATATTACATCACATAAGAAAATTTGAAATGGAAGATCTAAAGATAAGATATCATTCATCAGATCTAAGCCAAGTATCACACAATGCAACGTGAAAGATCACACAAACAAACATAGGAAAAATCGTCTAATCACATATCAAGTAATTAAGTTTTCCTAATCTAAAGGGGACATGAATTGTTCTTAAAACAAATAAATAAAAGAAATCAAAATATGCTTAGCAAGCTAGTATGATGCATGTTAATCTTTGAGAAAAGAAGACCTCTCAATCCCCGGGATGGATGAGAAAGGAAGATTAGATCGGGGGGAGCATGAACGTGTGATTATGATCATTCCTTATAATCCTCTTAGATTAGGAGTTACAAAAACCCCACATCTTTGCATGGATACAATGTATGTGTCTAGAATGTGCCAAGGTTGTAGTGTGTTTTTTGTGCATGGATTCCTAGAATGACTTAGAAGTCAAGAATGTGTATGAATGAATAAATGAAATCATCATGGGATATGTACAAATGTAGTATGAACTACTTCCTAAGACATGAGCTAATTTGGAGTACATGTAAGTATCAAATCAAAGGATGGAAGTAGAAGTATGCTTGCTGTGAATAGTGGACAGAACAGTAACATGATCTTTTGGAAATTGCAAAGAGGGGTTAGGAATGTTTTTAATGCATCATTTTTTATGGAGATCTTCCTTATTGTGTATAGAATACAACCCAAAAAGCCAATCTTTAATAACTATCACAGATTGAGAGAAATCATATAAACAATAGAGGTTATTCAGAAACAGAGTCCGTACTGTCGACTGAAATGTTAGAAAATCTTAGAAACTGAAAACAAAGGATCTAGAGGCCCATATTATACAGAAAGTTCCCTAAGACATTGAAGTTCAAGGAAAAAAATAAGTTGGGACAACTTGGTTTGGAAAAGTTTTCTGTAAAACAAGTTGAAAGTAAACCTAGCTGCTGTGACAGCAGAGCCAGAATGTTTGGATGGAATGTTTGGACAAAAATAGACCATTTTCAAATGCTTCCAAGTCAAGACAAAAATCGTGGGTGTTCTATAATGAGTTAGAAAGACTTTCCAAGTGGTCTTGAATTCCTATATTGAGTATTGAACTCAAAATAATTCTTTGAAGTTAAATAACTCACTGTTTTGAAGGTTTTGAGAAAACAAGGTTTATTTCTTAAAATCAAAATGAGGGGTTTAAGAGTGGGTTTTGAAATAGAGGTTTTGAAAACATATTTTCAATACTTAATGAAGATTATAACCACTTCTCAATATCAAACTCATCATCAAGAACCTCCAAGATTATTGGAAAAGTATTATTTCCATTTTAAAGACAACTTCATGAATACATAGGAATGTATTGAAGTAGAAATCATCATCTATCAAACATGTTTTTGAGGTCAAGAGCTACTATCCATAAGGATTCACTCACCTCAAACTTCATTTCATCATCTAGATGATGATAGACTAGTAAGCAAATAAAGAAGAAAACAAAAAGAAATGAGGTAGGAGAAGATGAACAATAAAGTAAGAAAACAAGTATATAAACAATCAATAGATGATATTCAATGATGTATAGCTTGATATTTCACTCATATGTGGTGACATTGGACATGGAAGTAGCTTCCTCTATCTTAAATGCTCACTAAAATGGTGGTTGGGTGTATTGAATATGAAGTAAATGGAAGTAATGAAGTAAAAACAAAGTTTAGTACTCACTTTCTTGTTTGAAAATCAAAGAAGGAAGCTTCTTTTCTCTCTATTCTAACCTTATCTCTACAACTTTCTCTCTAAAACTTTTCAAAGCTTGCATTTGACTCCCCCAAAATGAGAAGTCAAGGGGGGTTTATATAGGCCAATTTGGGGTAGTTTTGAGGTTTTGGAAGTACTCCCATTGGTCCCAAACATCTGTGAACGTAGAACTACGTCGTTTTGGTTTTCAATTAATCAAAATGAACCCCCAAAAGAAATTACAAAAAAAACACCATTCTGGAGGAGAGTGCTGCGATGGCACTGGGCATGTACCACGACAGCAGTGGGTCAGTGTCGTGGCGGCACTGCTCCTCATTCGTCTAGATAATCCTTTTTAGGCCCCCAGAGGTTCCAGTATTTGCGAAAAGGCCCTATTTCGTCCGAAATTCACAGAAAATGCATACGAACTCCAAATTGAGATTGTGATATACCATTGGAAAGGTAATGGAGTCTAATTTATATAAAAAAAATAGTTCAGAGATAGGTCACCTTGAAAAGTTTTGCGATATTCGTGATAAAAGCCGGTTTGATTGCCTTTTTCGCCTTCGAAAATTCATAATAAATTCGTTTGAAATCCAAAAATTATGTGCGATATACCATCGGAAAGCTATTGACCTCTATTATCCATGAAAAATGTTTGACAAATGATATGGCACTCCGGTTTTAAAGTCAATTTTTGGTCAAACTGGTCAAACTTGGGATTCCCGGGAAGTTCTAGAAACCTCTGGGAGCTTTTAGGAACTGACGTTCTCGTTCGATTTTCTTTTAAGACTCATCCTAATACTTTCCACATGATCTAGAATGATCCCAGAACTTGTCGGTGAATTTGGACGATTTTGGTCAAACTTGGTCAAATTTGGTCAAACATTGGTCAAACTTGGTCAAACCGATCAACGGGGACTTTCTGGGAACTTTCAAGACCTCTGGGAGCCGACGATTTCATCCGGTCTTGCTTTAGAACTCATTTTATTGTTTTTCTTACGACATAGCGCATTTCCAGAATATTTGGTCCGAATTCAGGAGCGTTCGGGCTTTTAGGGGTATTTTGGTCATTCTGAGCATTCTGAGAGATAGAACTAACTTCTAGGAGTCCTTTTTTGAGTCTTTTACGATCATTGTGAACCACCAAGCTATGGGTCTCCTAAATCTGATAGCCGACAAAATGGGGTGTCTACAGACGACGGGTGCTGATCGGCCATTATGGTAAGCCATTTTATTATTTTTTTTAGGAACTTGCTGGCTCAACTACCTTTAACCCTGCTGCATTTTTTCAACAAATAGACGTGGATGTTCTAAAGGTAAAAATGCCCACCATCCAAGTAGCCAATCCTGAAGACCTTCAACGTGCCAGAGAGTTTATTAGCAGGCTTTCCCTAAGCACCCTGAAGGAGGCCCCTTCCCCTTTTATTGTCAGCTCTGTAGTTTTTCTTCTGTAGCAGGATCCTACTCTAAGCACTGACCAGAAGTCCATTCTATTGAAGTTAAAGGAGCAGTTCTTGTCCTATCACATAACCTTTACCGCTGCTACCAAAGCTTATGCTTATTTTGAGCCTAGGCTATGGGCCTGTAAGAAAGATATGGACACAGTGGTTGAAGCCAAGCAATGGTTTGAAGGCATGTTTATCACGCGAGGCCAACTTATGACAAAGCTTGACAAGATTCAACAAGGAATTATGGGCCTACGTAAGAAACTGGCTGACTATGAAACTTGAGAGAAAGCTTGCCTCAAGGATTTAGCCATTGTTGACGCTACAGTGACCAAGAAAGGTCAAGATGCAAAATCCTTGGCCGAGAGACTACAACCTCTTCTTCCCATTGCCATTGACTGGAGTGCAAATCTATGTTGTATTGAAGAAGATAAACAGAAGGTAAAGGCGGTCTGGGCTGTTCTAAAGGAGAAGTTAGGAAGGTTTTCATCGGCCTAGTAGACTCATGTATCTTGCATGACAGTTTCCTTGTAATGAACATAACTGTTTGAATGAGAATTACTTGTAGCCCCCCCCCCCCCCCCCCCAGCCTTTTTTTCTTTTATGATTTGCCTGTATCATTTATTTTCAATTTTGTTCATCAATTCTCCTTCAACACTTGTTAGAAATAACTTGCGTTTATTCTTACATGTAAGCCTATTGATCTATTTGCCAAGCTACGCAGCAACTACAAATTTGTGCCCCCAAACATCACATTGATTAATACGGCCAACGTGCATAAAACGCTATCATTCCTGAGCATACGTGGAAGGTGGTGGCTGGCTAGCCTTCATTAAATGGGCATCTCTTCAGTCGCTTTTCGCACGTGGGATAGGCATGTGGGGTTATTGAAAATCGTTCGATTGTTTAGACAAAAGGACACGTGTAGGACTGAGATCTTCTGAGAAGATAGGGAGGTTTTTAGGCGGCAAGATGGGGGGTTTCCCAAACTGAACCGTTGTCCACTCCTTTTATAATTCTTTCATGTTGCTTTCATCTTCTCCTACTTAAAAAAATTTCCAGATATTCTCTCTCTCTATCTCCCCACCAATTCCCAACTTCTTCAAACTTTCTCTTCCACTACATCCATGGCATCCAGGGGTAGAGATTTCCTTAGTACTGAAGAGAATCACGCTCATTTTAGGACGGACTGTAAGATTCCTGATGACGTGTAAGTTCAGATATACGTGGCTTGTTCTGTCATCCCTAAGGGCTTTTCTCTTATCAGTGTCTATATGCTACTGGTAGTTGGAATTTACTTCCCTCTTCCTACCAGCGTGGTGGATTTTCAGACAACTTTAGGGCTAGCACTCCATGTGTGCACCCCAAACACCCTTTGCTTGTTCTATAGATTCGACGTGCTCAACGAGCGTTTGTGGTTGAGCATGACGGTGTGAAACATTCTCGATTATTACCAGATTCTCTACACCAGGGGAAATGTCTACTGCACGCCTTCAAGGGTTGCGCAATGTGGTGGTTGAGCTCAATCACCCCAACAAGGACTGGAAAAAATACCCATATGTGTTGGTTTCGGGCAATGTTGTGCCTGTTCAGTATGAGGATATCTTCCCTCATGTAGCACCAAATTTTGACCACACTCTCAGGATTTAGGGAGAACAACCTCTTAAAGATCTAGATGATGAAAAATACCTCAAAGAAGAAATCTCGGTTATGCATAACAAAAGTTCAGACCCCAAAAAGTGTTCTTGGAGCCCAAAGTACGCCTTTAGAGCCTAGATTGGTGTATTTCTCAAATTTGATTTCAAAATATGCATATGACTTAGGGAAAAATGGTCATTAAGGTCTCGACGTGAATTTCAAGAGTTCGGTAGCTCAATTTCAAAAAAATCTTTCAAAACCGGTGCGCATAGGAAGCTAACTGTGAAAGAGAGCACGAAAGAACACAAGAATTCTGGGAGACTTTTGAATCAAATTTGATGATAAATTCTTATAAATTACTCCCAGTATATTTTTAGAATGAAAATAAATCTTACAGCTTTCCAACGGCGCAAAAACAGGAGATTCTTGAGGTAAAAAATCACTTTTAAGAAAAATCGGAAGGGCTATGAACTTTAAATTTCATAGGAGGGCTGAGGAGACCTAGAGGACCCAGAAAGCAAGTGACGGATGCTACCTACAACTGGCAGGCCCCACTAGAGTCGCCAACTCCATTTTGCCTCCGCCACTTGATTTTTAGAACACACATTGTATATACACATGTGGTGTGAAAGAAAATTGCCTAGAAACTTCATTTGGTCCTTGAATTGACCATTTTACCCTCTTTCTATGCATTAAAAGACACCCAAATCCTATATGTTTTGCCTATAAATTGACCCCATGGTCCCCCCTTGGACACACTTGGGAAAGAGATCAAGAGATCGTAAGAAGAATCCCAACAACTACTTAGAATCCACTTAGAATTCATGTGAGAATATCTTGAAGTTAGGAGTAGAAAAACAAAAAGTTTGTGCTTTTCTTTTCTTGAATAAAAAATGAAAAAGTAAGAATAACATTCTCTTTGTTTTTTTGAAAACTTAAAAAGAAGTAGTATTTTAGAAGATCTAAGCTAGATCATGAGTTGACATCTTTGCATCCTTTGCTTTGGAGTTCAAGAACACTTGAAAGAGAAACAACTTTCTTCCAACAATCTTTGCATTTTTGAGAGATCTTCAAGAGGTAAACTCTAAACTACCTTTTTAATCTACTAGTTTTGTATATATGTATTTCCAGAAATTGGATCTTCTTCTTCTTTTATTTATTGGCTTTACTCATTTGCTTTGATTTCTTACATAACTTTCACAAAGATCCAAGTTCTAGTTGATTTTGTTGATAAAATATGGATTAGAGGTGCTATTATCATATTTTCCTTCACTTTGAAGATAATTGGTGTTCTTGGGTTTCTTTCCTCTTTTGGTAAAAAACACATATGCACACACTTGAAATTGCATCATTCCTTTCCTTTTGCTTTGAGTCCATGATGAAGATGTATATTTCTTTCTATGACTCAATATATCTATGTACTTTTGTTTCCTCTTTTGGGCATACTGTGGACACGCGGCCTCCTGGACTCCACCCCCCTTTCTGGGGTTTCGGAATTGATTTTCCTTTGAAATTTTTCAAGAAAAGAAAGAAAAAGTTTGTCAAAATAAATACAGAGTCGCCACTTGGTCTTTAGGGAACCAAGAAACCCAATTTTGACTTAACCAAATGGATAAAGGGCACCGGCCCTTCATAACCAAAGAACTTGGCTCGGGGTTTTGGCACGAGAGAGGAAGGAGCCTTTGTCACGAATAAAACACCCTCAACTCGTCCCGTCTCTCGACAGACCTCAATTAGCATCCAAATAATCATTTTATACTATATTTAGTTCGACAGTTAATACTTATGATATTTATATTACATTGCATAAGAATCTTGATATGGAAGATCAAAAGATAAGATATCGTTCATAAGATCTAAGCCAAATATCACAGAATGCAAAAGTGAAAGATCACACAAATAAACCTAGGAAAAGTCATCTAATCACATATCAAATAATCAAGTTTTCCTAATCTAAAGGGGACATGGATTGTTCTTGAAACAAATAATCAAAGAAATCAAAAATATGCTTAGCAAGCTAGAATGTATGCATGTTGATTCTTGCAAAAGAAGAATTCTCAATCCTCGGGATGGATGAGAAAGGACTCTTTGATCGAGGAGGAGCATGAATGTGTGATCGATTTCATTTCTTATAATCTTATTAGATTAAAAGTCACAAAAACTCCAACTCTTGCGTGGATGCAATGTATGATCCTAGAATGTGCAAAGGTTGTAGTATGTTTTGTGTTCATAGAATTTCTACAGTTATTTGAGACTATGGAATATGCATGAATTCATGAAGAATGTCATTGTAGGATATGTATAAATGTAGTATGAACTAATTCCTAAGACATGAGTTAATTTAGAATGCATGTAAACATCTTATCAAAGAATAAAAGTTGAAACATGCTTGCTATGATTAGTGGACAGAACACTGAACTAATTTTGTAGAAAGGAAAGGTAAGGTTAGTAATGTTTTTAATTCATGATGTTTTGTGGAGATCATCCCTACTTTGTCTAGAACACATATCAAAAGGCCAAATCAAGATCGAAGTTACAGTTTGAGAGAAATCATATAAACAAGAGAGGTTACTCAGAACCAGAATTCGTACTGTCGACTGAAATGTAGAAAACTCTTAGAAATTGAAAACAAAACATTTGGATCCCATATTATACAACAAGTTCCCTAAGACATGCAAGTTAAAGGGAAAAATAAATTGAGACCACTCTTATTGGAAAGGTTTCTGGAAAATAAGTTGAAAGTCAACTAAGCTGCTATGACAGAGAAAACAGAATGTTGGGAAGGAATGTTTAGGTCGAAATGGAACCCTTCCAAGTGTTTTAAAATTCACCCAAAAATCATGGATATTCCCTAATGAATTTGGAAGACTTTACAAGTGGCCTTGTAATAATCCATTGAGTATTGAACTCAGAATAACATTTTAAATTTGAATAACTCACTATTTTGAAGATTTTGAGAAAAATGTTTTATTTCTTGAAATCAAAATGAGGGGTTTAGGAGGGATTTTGAAATGGGGGTTTTAGGAGTATATTTCCAGCACTAATTGGAAATTATAACCTCTTGAAATACCAACATCAAACCCACCTCAAGAACTTCCAAGATTATTGGAGTGCATTGTTCTATTTTGAAATAGCTTCAAGAATACTTAGGAAGTATTAAGTTAGAATCATCATCTATCAAATATGTTTTTGAGGTCAAAAGCTACTATCCATAATGATTCACTCACCTCAAACACTATGTCATCATTTAGAGGAGATAAACAAGTAAGTAAAACAAGAAAAATCAAGAAGAAATGGGATAAGAAGAGATGAACTTTAATATAAACAAGCAATCAATAGCAATCAAAAGATGATATTCCATGAGATATTGGACTTGTAACTTGGTGTTTCACTCATATATGGTGACATTTGGACATGGAAGTAGCTTCCTATCTCATAAATGCTCAAGAAAATGGTAGTTGGGTGTATTGAATGGAAGTATAGATGAAAGTAATGAAAGTAAACAAGTTTAGAACTCATTTTTCTATAGAAAATCAGTGGAGGAAACTCACTTTTCTCACTTCTAGCCTTATTTCTATCTATCTCCCTCTACAACTTCTCCTAAACTTTGCATTTGCCACCCCCCAAATGAGGAGTCAAGGGGGGTTTACATAGTCCAATTTTGGAGGAGTTTAGAATTTCAAAAGTTCTCCTATTGGTCCCAAACATCTGTGAACAAGAAACTACGTCGTTTTGGCTTTCAATTATTCAATTTGGACCCCCAAATCAAATTACAAAAATTGACTTGTCTAGGGCAGAGTGCCGCGGTGCCATTGGGCCTATGCCGCAGTTGTAATAGGCTAGTGTCAAGGCGGCACTACTCCTTAGATGCCCAAATTATTCTATTTAGGCCCCCGAAGGTTCTGGTATTCTCGAAAAGGCCCTATTTCATTCGAAATTAACAGAAAATGTGTACAAACTCCAAATTGAGCTTGTGATATGCCGTTGGAAAAGTAATGGAGTCTAATTTACATAAAAATTAGTTCAGAGATAGGTCACTTTGAAAAGTTTTGCGGTATTTGCGATAAAAGCCTATTTGACCACCTTTTTCACATTCAGAAAATCATAATAAATCCGTCTTACATTCAAAAAATTATGTGCGATCTACCGTTGGAAAGCTATTGACCTCTAGTATCAATGAAAAATATTTGAAAAATGATACGGTGCTCCGGTTTCAAAGTAAACTTATAGGTCAAATCGGTCAAACCTAGGACCTCCAAGAAGTTCTGGGAACCTCTGGGAGCTCCCTAGAGCTGACATTTTTGTCCGATTTTCTTTTAAAATTCATTTTAGCACTTTTCACATGATCTATATGCCTCGTATTCAGCAGTATTGTTGGTTGAGTTATAGTTGAGCTTGACTACCAGTGGTGTATGGTCCCCATTTGGTGACACCGAATCATTCCTATTTTGTACCCTTTCATGTTGGCTACCCTATCGAAATGCAACTTCCACTGCCCTTCTTTAACTTCCATGATATTCTCATTCGGGAATGGGAAGTCTCTAATGCCCTCGAAATCAACAGCGTGTTCAGCGAGATGCTCAGCTATAGTTCTCCCTCTTACCGACTTACTCGTTACATACTTGATATCAAATTCAGATAGTAGAAGTAACCAACGGGATATGCTATCAATCAGGGTGGGTTTTTCAAGGAGGTATTTTAGAGGATTCATGCAGGATATGAGCAGAATTGAAAAGGCTAGCATGTAGTGCCTTAGTCAGCGAGTATACCAAACTAAAGCCCAACATATTTTTTTTTAGGGTAGAGTAGTTGAGCTCATACCCTGTCATCCTCTTTCTAAGGTAATATATGGCTTTTTTGGAGTGGTTCTCTTCTCTTTCTTGGGCTAGCATGCATCCCATGGCATTTTTAGACACGGATAGGTAAAGAAGCAAAGGCTTATGAGGAGTAGGTGGTGAAATGACAGGTGGGTTTTGGATGTAGGTTTTTATTTTATCCAAAGCGATTTGACATTGGTAATCCCATTGGAACTTCTCTCCTTTCTTCAGTAGTCAGAACAAAGGATCATGTAGTTTTGAGCTTGGAGATGAAGCGGTTGATGAATTGGATCCTTCCGAGAAACCCTCTTACTTCTTTCTCATTTTGTGGAGGTGTCATCTCTAAAATTGCCTTGATTTTGGAGGTATCTACTTTTATCCCCCTTTGAGTGATTATAAAACCCAGGAGCTTCCTAGAGGTCACACCGAAAGTGCACTTCTTCGAATTCAGTCTAAATTTGTATTCACACAATCTTTCAAAAAATCTCTCCAATGCCACCAAGTGTCCTTCTCGATCTTTAGATTTTACAATCATATAATCCACGTATACATCTACTTCTTTATGAATCATGTCATGCGGCAGGGTGGTAGCAGCCCTTTGGTAGGTTGCCCTGGTATTTTTGAGTCCGAAGGCATTACCCTATAGTAGTAAGTTTCCCATGGTATGTTGAAGGTTGTCTTTTCCCGGTCTTCCAGTGTCATTAAGATCTGGTTATACCCTGAGAAACTGTCCATGAATGACAATAGCTCGTGACCTACAGTGTTATCTACCAACACATCGATGTGGAGGAGCGGGAAGTCATCCTTTGGACTGGCCTTGTTTAGATTGCAGAAATCGACGCACACACGAACTTTTCCATCCTTCTTGGGGACTAGTACAATGTTGGCAACCCATTCTGGATACTTTATGACAATGATGAATCCTGCTGTGAACTGCTTTTCTAATTCTTCTTTGACCTTGAGTACCCATTCTGGTCTCATACGCCTTAGTTTCTGCTTGACGGGTTTAGAGTCGGGGAGAAGGGGAATACGATGTTGGACAATGTCGAGGTCGATCCCATGCATGTCCTCGTAAGACCAAGCAAAAACATCTTTGAATTCTTTTAGCAAAAGAATTAGTTTTTCTTTTTCTTCTTTATTAAGCATTGAGCCAATTTCTACAATTTGTGGATTATCTTTTTCACCTAGGTTAATTGATAAAGTATCTTCAGTTATTTCATAAGTAGGTGGTTATTTAATTAGTTGTTTAAGTTTGATTGGGAGATCCTCGGAGGGATCTGTGAATTCATAATTATTAGACGTAGAGGAATAAGCAGAATCATCTTTTATTTCATTCACAATAGGTGGAGTGATTACATCAGACAGCGGTGGGCCTACAATGACCGACTTATGCAGACTCGATTATTAGAAGTACAGATTGCGGGGGAATAGGGGAAAGGGAGACACAGTCAAATGACTCTATAGCCTGGTTGCTCAGACCCTCCTCAGTTGGTATGATTTGATCATCTTGGCTCTTGGCCCTCTTTCGCTCCTTTCCTTCAGCAAGTTCCTCCCACATTTTTTTGATAGCTTTAGTGTCCAGGTACATCAACCAGTCTTCCTTGGGGTCTTGACAACTTCTTTTGGATAGAACAAATCTTGATAGGGGGACCTTTCGCAGTCAGCAAATATTTCAAGGTCAAGATACCTCTTTCCAGTAGCTTGATGGATCCAAGGCTCGGTAAACCCGTAGTAGGGGAAATCATCCCCTTCCTTGATGAATTGTCCGTTCAGGGTCTTTTAGTATGGTCGGAGACTTCTCACTCTTTTCTTCCATGGCTTTTAAAACTCAATGTCTTCTTCAGTGGGGTTATACCCCAACCCAAAGGTGCCTTGTTGTCCTTCAATCTGAGGGAACTCGCAGATCCCTTATTGACGTTGGCCCAATCACATTCCAGGGAAGTAATTCATTTTACGGACGATATTGACCACTGTGGAACGGATCTCAGGGAAGCTGTCTTCATCACTAATCATGTGGACTTCTTTCATGAAGAATCCTCCAATTTTCCCTTCTTCCAGTTCGGGTATTTGGATTTTGATGACGGGAGAGTACTTTGGAAAGGCTTCATTTCCCCAACTGTTTTCAAGGATGACTTTTACTTCTTTTTTGTAAATGTATTTGATCATTTGGTGCACAATGGATGATACAACTTTGTTGACATGTAACCAAGGTCTCCCAATCAACAAATTGAATGAGACAGGTATGTCAATGATTTGGAAAAGCTCAGTGCAAACCAAAGACCCATTTGAATTTGGAGAGAAGCGGTCCCCATCACAGTCCTTTTAGTATTGTCATAAGCCCTCATACATTGTACGGATGGAGTGATGTCTAGATACTTACCCCCAAGGCAATGGTGGTTCTTAGAGCACAAACATTCAAGGCAGAAAATGTATTAACCAGACAGAATGGTACTTGTTGCCCTTTGCACTCGACAGTGATATACAAAGCTTTGTTGTGTGCGGACCCTTCTCGAGGCAAGTCTTCATCGGAAAAAGTAATAATTGGATTAGGGGTGAGTGTTCCCAAGAAAGCTACCATATGTTCCGGTGCAGTGTCGATGGGGACCTCAATCCTAGCTGAGGCATTCAACACAGCTTACCTATGCCTGTAGGAAGTTACCATGAGGTCCTACATTGAGAGATGTGCTTGAGTTTTCTTCAACTGCTTTATTAACTCATTATCCTCCTCGATGATCTCCTTCATCTTTTCTTTTCCATTATTATTGATCGACTCTTCAGTGGTAGGCTGTGATGGTTGGTAGTGATGACCCAACCTAGTCAAGTGGTCAATTTAGCAATGGTAGGCCCTTCAACAGTTCCATCATCTTTGAACCACAGTCAATACTTACAAATGAATTTTTTGGCTCATTTCAAATGGAGGCATCAGTTTCACTGCTCGGGTCGTACCATTTAAGGTCCACTACCCCTAAGTCATGTTCTTTTAGAAAAAAAAGATCTTGTTCATCATCTAACTGTTGTTGCCAATCATTATCCTCTCCTTTAATCAAATAAACTCCCGCATAATCCGAAATGTCAATGAGGGATAGTGGTTGTCTTAGGGGGTGATACAAGAGATAGGGTTGAAGGATATGGGTTTGGATGCAATGAGGTTGATGTTGTGGTGCATGGGATTTTGGGCGACATGGGGTTGCCTTGGAGGTGGTTTAATGACATTTTGGTCGATGAGGTCTTAGATATCGTGACGGAGGCGCATGTTGTCATCGGCATTATGGTCAAGGGCTTGGTAGTAGGCATAGTGCTTGGATATATCACAACTTGGTAGTGGTGGGGTGTTTTGAGGTTGGAGTAGTTAGAGGTGGCCTTTCTTGAGTAGGCAATTTAGGGCTGAGAAGAAAGAGATTTCTAGCTTGCCAAAGTTACGAGGAGGCTTTTCAGGAAGGGGCGGTTGGAGGTGTTGGCTTGGTTGGAGGATTGGTATGGCCTAGGAGGGTATGCCATAGGTTGACTGCTAAGGGTATAGAC
Organism: Hydrangea macrophylla; assembly: GCA_033977485.1. NCBI lineage: Eukaryota > Viridiplantae > Streptophyta > Magnoliopsida > Cornales > Hydrangeaceae > Hydrangea > Hydrangea macrophylla. Next base: position 29,663,879 of record CM066990.1, on the reverse strand, counting down.
ATCCAGGGTGTTTCGAAAGTAGTTGGAACTCTTCGACTGACTTGACGGCTCTTCTTTCTTAATCTTCCCTTCTCTAATAGCGTCTTCAATTCGGGTTACAATTTTAAATAGCTCTTCAAAGGTAGAGATAGACTGATAGAACAGCTTCTTATAATAAAGCGGCTGCAAGTTTTGGATCAACATTCTCACCTGTTCCTTTTCAATTGGTCAATGGGTCATTTGGGCCACTTTACTCCTCCACCTGCTCAGAAATGCAGTGAAGGATTCATTATTATTTTGTTGAGTAGTTTTCAAATCCTTGATCGTGACATCCAACTCTTGATTGTAGGAATAGTGATCAACAAACACCCAAATGATATCTTCCCATGCCCGAGTTTTAGAGGCTTCCAAGGTTAGGAACCATGACATCGCAGGTTTTGTGAGAGTTTTCGGGAACAACATAGGCATGTGCTTATGGGTGCAACCCATTGATTAGAAGATGCTCATGCATAGCTTTAGGTGACTTTTTGGGTTTCCGATTCTGCCAAAACAGTCAATGGCAGGTATTTGAATTTATCTGGAAATTTTAGCTAGATAAGCTCAAAGGGGACTTCTAGGTCTAACATGTAGTCATCAACCCCTTTACTCTTACTCAACACACTTTCTAGCTTATCAACTTAGTCCATCTTCTCTTGGAACTTTTTCTCACATATAGGTAGCAGGACCCCATGAAATCATTCTTCTTCCCTATTATACAGCGATAAGAGGTGGTACAAATCCAGGCAGTAATAGTGGCATGAACCCTGGTGGTGGTAGTGGTAACCCCGGTGGGTATTATGGTTGTTGCTGCTTCAGTTCTTCCATAAATTTCAAGACTTTGGCCAGGTTATCAGACTGCTGATTTATGGTTGCTCCCAACTCAGTGACTTTAGCTTCCCATTCCTCCTTATTCATGTTGAAGGTTGTTGGTGTACCAATCATGACCAAATGATTGTTCAAACTTTTGACCCAGGATGAGGACCCCAGTGGCTGACTCTGAGAATCTATACTGACCTACAGATTTGAGAGAAGTAGTGTATTAGATTTTGACAGTGACGATTAGACAGATTGTGATAATGACGTTGACAAACATGAACAGACTTGTGTACAGACTGACTGCAATAGTGTATGCAGACTGATGTGAGAAGCATACGGATACGAGCCCTAATCTTACGATGCTCCTACTTCTAACAGATAGTAGTTAAATAAGTAAGGTCCTAGCCATATAGAGTGTGCTAACTTTACTTTCCAGTGTGATCACCATGGGAAAAAGATGAACTTCCAGGATATTTAGGAGACTCGAGGGAATTTCTAGAATTCCTGAGAGTTTCTAGGAGAAACAGAGATTTTTGAGTGGTTTGGACATAGTTTCTGGGAGAAACGGGTATTTTCTAGGAAATTTGGAAAATTTTGACAGAGTTTCTGGGAGAAACTGATATATCTAGGCATTTCATGGGAGATTTTCGGGAGAAAGAGGTATATCTGGGCATTCCTGGGTAGTTTGGACAAACTAGTATATCTGGGCATTTTTAGGAATTTTAGATAGCGAACAGGCATTTTCTAGGAGATTTGGATAGTTTTTGGGAAAAACTAGCATTTTCTAGGAAATTTGGGAGATTTGGATAGAGTTTCTAGTGTATATGATGATGGTGATCATACTGTCTAGTAGGTTTTCATACTCCTATGACTATGGACCAACAAACAAGGTCTACGGTGTATAACTTTGAAAATACAGAGCATACGTCCTTGTCATGGTGCCTAGGCAGAACGACTTAATGTGATCACATATGAGTGATTACTTTGGGAATCATAAGAAGGAGGTTCTATCCTATGCCACATAAGCGTCTACACTACACAGGTAATCCCGTCAGGGCATACAAAAGTTATATCACATTATCCTGTCTGAAAAGATAAATTAACAGTCCTATGAAAGGTTCTACAGGAATCTATATGCAAAGGCTGGGTTTAGTCAAAGAGGGTTCGTTGATGAGAGTTTCATTATACTATCAGAGAGACAGTACGAAAGTTTTTACTCTTTTTGATATACCTTGGAAGGTACAGTATCAACAATGACTTGTGCCCTGACACCGCAAGACCTGAACAATGTCAGCACCGCATTTCAAACACAGTCGGAGGAAAAAATGTAGAAGTGCAATGCGATGAACTAGACACAGTAAAAAGATGATTTTAAGGATGTTTCTTATGAGTCAAACATCTGCATTATTTTATTTTGAAAATAAAAATCTCCCTCAGAGTCGCCATATTGTGGACGCGTGGCATCCAAGAGTCTACCCCCTTTCTAGGGGTTTCGGAATTGATTTTCCTTTGAAATGTTTGAAGAAGAGAAAGAAAGTAGGTAAAAACATATACAGAGTCGCCAATTGGTCTTTAGGGAACCAAGAAACCCAATTTTGACTCACCCAAACGGATAAAGGGCACCGACCCTTCATAGCCAAAGAACTTGGCTCGGGGCTTTGGTTCAAGAGACGAAGGAGCCTTTGTCGCAACTAAAACACCCTCAACTCGCCCCGTCTCTCGACAGGCCTCAATTAGCATCCTAATAATCATCTTATACTATGTTTAGTTTGACAATTAATATTTACGATAGGTATATTACATTGCATAAGAATCTTGAAATGGAAGACCAAAAGATAAGATAGCATTCATAAGATCTAAGTCAAATATCACACAATGCAAAAGTGAAAGATCACACAAGCAAATCTAGGAAAAATCATCTAATCACATATCAAGTAATCAATAATCTAAAGGGGACATGGATTGTTCTTGAAACAAATAATCAAAGAAATCAAAAGTATACTAAGCAGGCTAGAATGTATGCATGTTGATTCTTGGAAAAGAAGACTTCTCTATCCCTGGGACGGATGAGAAAGGAAGATTTGATTGAGGGGGAGCATGAATGTGTGATCGATTTATTCCTTATAATCTTCTTAGATTAAGTGTCAAAAAAACTCTAAATCTTGCGTAGATGCAATGTATGATGCTAGAATGTGCAAAGGTTGTAGTGTGTTTTGTGTTTATAGATTTTCTAAAGTGATTTGAGACTATGGAATATGCATGAATGCATGAAGAATGTCATTGTAGGATATGTAAAAATGTAGTATGAACTAATTTTCTAAGATATGAGTTAATTTAGAATGCATGTAAACATCTAATCAAAGAACAAAAGTTGAAACATGCTTGCTGTGAATAGTGGATAGAACAGTGAACTAATTTTGTAAAAATGGAAAGGTGAGGTTAGGAATGTTTTTAATTCATGATTTTTTATGGCAATCTTCCCTACGGTGTCTAGAACACATGTAAAAAATCTAAATCAAGGTAGAAGTTACAGTTTGAGAGAAATTATATAAACAAGAGAGGTTACTAAGAACCAAAATCCGTACCGTGGACTGAAATGTAGAAAAATCTTAGAAATTGAAAACGAAACATTTGGAACCTCCTATTATATAGAAAGTTCCCTACGACATGAAAGTTAAAGGGAAAAATAAATTGAGACCACTCTTATAGGAAAAGTGTTTTTGGAAAATAAGTTGAAAGTCAACTAAGCTGCTGTGACAGAGAAAACATAATGTTTGGAAGGAATGTTTAGGCCAAAATGGAACCCTTCCAAGTGTTTTAAAATTCACCCAAAAACATGGACATTTCCTAATGAGTTAGGAAGACTTTCCAAGTGGCCTTGCAATCATCCATTGAGTATTGAACTAAAACTGACATTTTAAAGTTGAATAACTCATTGTTTTGAAGATTTTGAGAAACAAGTGTTTTATTTCTTGAAATCAAAATGAATGGTGTAGGAAGGGTTTTGAAATAAGAGTTTTAGGAGTACATTTCCAGCACTAAATGGAGATTATAATCTCTTGAAATATCAACATCAAACCCATCTCAAGAACTTCCAAGATTATTGGAGAGTATTTTTATTTTGAAAATAACTTCAAGAATACTTAATTAGGAAGTATTGAAATTAGAATCATCATCTATAAAATAAAATGTTTTTGAGGTCAAGAGCTACTACCTATAAGGATTCACTCACCTCAAACACCATGTCATCATCTAGAGGATGATAAACAAGTAAGTACGACAAGAAAAATCAAGAAGTAATGGGATAAGAAGAGATGAACATTAATGTAAACAAGAAATCAATAGCAATCAATAAATGATATTCAAAGAGATATTGGACTTGTAGCTTGGTGTTTCACTTGTATATGGTGACATTTGGACATGGAAGTAGCTTCCTATCTCATAAATGCTCAAGAAAATGGTAGTTGGGTGTATTGAATGGAAGTATAGATGAAAGTAATGAAAGAAAACAAGTTTAAAACTCACTTTTCTATAGAAAATCAGTAGAGGAAGCTCACTTTTCTCTCTTCTAGCCTTATCTCTATCTCTCTCACTCTCTACAACTTCTCCTAAACTTTGCATTTGGCACCCCCCAATTGAGGAGTCAAGGGGGGTTTATATAGGTCAATTGGGGGGAGTTTGGGATTTAAAAAGTGCTCCTACTGGTCCCAAACATTTGTGAACAAGAAACTACGTAGTTTTGGCTTTCAATTATTCAATTTGGACCCCCAAATCAAATTACAAAAATGGACCTGTCTAGGGGAGAGTCCCGCGACAGCATTGGGCCTGTGTCGCAGTGGTAGTAGGCCAGTGCCGCGCCAGCACTGTTCCTCAAACACCCAGATCATTCTATTTAGGCCCCCGGAGGTTCTAGTATTCGCAAAAAGACCCCATTTTGTCCGAAATTCACAGAAAATGCGTACAAACTCCAAACTAAGCTTGTGATATGCCGTTGGAAAGGTAATGGGGTCTACTTTACATAAAAAAAAATATTTCAGAGATCGATCACTTTGAAATTTTTTGCAGTAATTGCGATAAAAGTCGATTTGATTGCTTTTTTCACCTTCGGAAATTTATAATAAATCTGTTTTAAATTCAGAAATTATGTGCGATATACCGTTGGAAGCTATTGACCTCTAGTATCCATGAAAAATGTTTGAAAAATGATACGGTGCTCCGGTTTCAAAATCAACTTTTAGGTCAAATCGGTCAAACCTAGGACCTCTAGAAAGTTCTGGGAACCTCTGGAAGCTCCCAAGAGCTGACTTTTTCATCCAATTTTCTTTTAAAACTCGTTTGAGTACTTTTCACATGATCTTGGATGATCTCGGAACTTTCGGATGAATTTGGATAATTTTGGTCAAACCCTAGTCAAACCTAGGTCAAACCAATTAACGGAGACTTTCTGGGAACTTGTGGGATTTTCGGGAGTCTCTGGGAGGTGACGATTTCATCCGATTTTGCTTCAATACTCATTTTATTACTTTTCTTACAAGGTAGCTTGTTTCCAAAACTTTTGGTCTAAATCTGGGAGTGTTTAAGCTTTCAGGGGCATTTTGGTCATGTGTACCACTTTCTGAGCATTTTGAGAGATAGAACTAACTTCCAAGAGTCCTTTCTGAGTCTTTTCGATCATCGTGAACCACCAAGCTATAGGTCTCCTAAATCTAATAGCCGACAAAATGAGGTGTCTACACTTACCAATATGATAATTGTAAGTCTTTTAACCTACTCGTTTGGTGTTCTTTACCAAGAAAGGTATATTTGATTAGAAGTCGTCTTGAACTTCTTCATTCTTGGGTTTGATCTTTCTAAAGGTTTTTTCACTTCATTAAAAGTGATTTTGCCACAAGATAAAATAAATGAACTAAGAATTGTTCATTAAAGCAAATTTGACTTTATCCATGGGTTTAGAACTCATTTTTACTCTTGAGGCTTGACTTCAAAATTCATGGATGAATAAGGATGAAACCACATTCATCTGATTTGCCTTAATAAACCTCATTTATTTCAAAAGATTATCGGAAAGACGATTGATATACTTGGATATGACTTATTTATGGTTAAAATTTGGAAAATGGCTAGATGATGCGATCTACATTCTTTTTTAAAGTAATCCTTAGCTTAATAAGATTACACTGGCATAAAGTCAAGATGATCAAGCTAAGATTATCTTTTGAGAGAATAAAGAAAGTAAGACTATCCTAGAATCTTCCAAATCTCTATTGTAAATGAATCATGTGTACAAGATGATCATACTTTGTTTTCCAGATAATAAATCTAAAACATGGCTTAGGAGCCATTTTAGAATAATAAGAAGAAAGATAAAAATCTTGAAAGAACATGCTTAAGTGATTTTGCTTACCCACTTTGCATATTTTTCATTTGTTACATGATATCAAAATTTCATAATAACAGAGTCTGATTCAACTCAGTTTTCAGAGACTTTAAGATCAATCTGGGTTTATGGAAGTATTTTTCCTATAAAATTCAATGAAGTAGGTTTCTTTTGACATAACATAGACCTTCATAGGTCTTTTGTAACTTAAGTTATGATTTTTGCAAGATCAGTCAACGGGCCTGGGTAAAAATCATTTATATTGAACTTCCAGAATAGTGAAGCCTGCTTCAAACCAGTTTTCAGAAAACTTAAGTTCAATCTGGGTTTATGAAAGTATTTTTCCCATAAACTTCAATGCAATCTGGCTTTTAACATAAGATAGGCCTTCACATGTGATCTATGAATTTAGTTATGATTTTTGCAAGATCAGTCGACGAGTCTGGACAGAGACTTTTAAAATGAATAGAACTCACAAACCATTTATGTAAATGAGGTCCCACTTTTTGGAAAAGCTTCTTAACTCATTGAACTTATGATCTAGAAAAGGAATTAAATAAATTCACTGTTTAATCCTACTTTTGGAGTCATTTGTGTAAGGTCTTCAAATCTGAAATTTTGATTGATGACTTTCTCTCATCTTTGTTGCTCTTCACTTGTATACTTGGATTTCTTTTGTTTTTCAATTCTTGGTTTATTTTGTGGCATTTTGATGCAGAGATTTGAATGACTCAGATTCAACTCATTAGATCGATCTTGCCTCTTCCGCATGTGGCTTAGTGTCCATGCGTCATGTACATTCTTCTGTCCTTTTCTTTAGAGATTTACTAGGTTTCCAACATTTTAAATCGACGACACAAACCTTTAAGATAGTCTCCATTACATGCTTACTTTCTCGAGACAAATTATCTAGGACTGTTGCATGTTGCATAGCACATTTATCTTTAATTGCCATTGCAACTCCGCATGAGTCCCCCAATATAAGTTTACTTGTTCCCTTTGCATTCCATGCACATTTCCTTTATTTGCATTTGATCTCGAGCGAGATTGGCCCACTGTGAGTATTTCCATCCCTCTCTAGCATCACATATACATCTGTTTGCTACTTGAACTTAATATCTTGATCGATTTTTCCTAAATGCTCTTTATGCCATGTATATATTATATAGTATGATTGAGAAAAGAATACCAATTATGAATTAAGAATAAAGATATTGGCAAGGCCTACCATAAGGTAGGGCGAGGAGGGGGTGCTTTAGCCCAAGCATATGGCTCCTTCCCCTTTCGTACCAAGACCCCGAGCCCATTTTTTGGCAATGAAGGGTGAGTACCCTTCCATTTTGAGCAAGTCAGCTCATGGTTTTCTGATTCCATAAATATTAGGTGGCGAATCTAGTCAAGTGGATTAAAAGTAGTAAGGCCTAGGTCTCGATATGCAGCCTTGGATTTGTCCCGGGACGTAATTGAGACCGACAGGACCTGCGACTTCTTGCATCGTCCACACCTCGTACTTTCAATGCCAATGCCTTCCGTGATCGAATGAAGGGTCTTCGGTTAGGGAAAAAAGATTACCAAAATGAGGCTCCCAAGATGGCCATCTAAGCCCGTCTGGCCTCAGACTCACTGATTGGGTCGGATGGTCGAACCCCTGCCACTGAACCGGAAATGTGGGTGTGGACATGCGGCCTTTCGTGAGCCCACCCCCGTCTCTATTTACGACAGGGTTTCGGAATTGATTTTCCTTTGTTTTGAAATTAAATTGAAAGAAAAGAAAATGCATGTTGAAAACCGATACAGAGTCGCTACTTGGTCTTTAGGGAACCAAGAAACATAATTTGACTCACCCAAATGGATAAAGGGCACCGGCCCTTCATAACCAAAGAACTTGGTTTGGGGTTTTGGTACGAGAGAGGAAGGAGCCTTTGCCAGGACTAAAACACCCTCAACTCGCCCCGTCTCTCAACGGGCCTCAATTAGCATCCAAATAATCATCTTATACTATGTTTGGTTTGACAACTAATACTATGATAGTATATTACATCACATTAGAAACTTGAAATGGAAGATCTAAAGATAAGATAACATTCATAAGATCTAAGCCAATATCACACAAACAAACCTAGGAAAAAATGTCTAATCACATATCAAGTAATAAAGTTTTCCTAATCTAAAGGGGACCTGAATTGTTCTTGAAACAAATTAATCAAAGAAATCAAAAATATGCTTAGCAAGCTAATATGATGCATATTAATCTTTGAGAAAAGAAGATCTCTCAATCCCTGGGACAGATGAGAAAGGAATTTTTTATCGAGAGGGAGCATGAACATGTGACCAGTTTATTCCTTATAATCTTCTTAGATTAGGAGTCACAAAAACCCCAAACCTTGCATGGATGCAATGCATGGTCTTATAATGTGCAAAGGTTATAGAGTGTTTGTGTACATGAATTTTCTAAAGTGACTTAGAAGTCTAAAATATGAATGAATGCATGGAGAAAATCATCATGGGATATGTACAAATGTAGTATGGACCACTTCCTAAGATATGAACTAATTTGGAGTGCATGTGAGTATCAAATCAAAGAATGAAAGTAAAAGTATGCTTGCTGTGAATAGTGGACAGAACAGTGGACTGATCTTGTGAAAAAGGAAAAGTGAGGTTAAAAGTGTTTTTAATGCATGACATTTTATGGAAATCATCCTTATTGTGTTTAGAACACATATCAAAAATCCAATCTACAATAACTATTACAGATTGAGAGAAATCATATAAACAATAGAGGTTACTTAGAAGCAGAGTCCGTACTGTCGACTGAAATGTTGAAAAATCTTAGAAAATGAAAACACAACATCTAGAGGCCCATATTGTACAAAAGTTTCCCTATGACACTGAAGTTTAAGGTAAAAATGAGTTAGGACCACTCTTTTTGGAAAAGTTTTCTGAACGACAAGTTGAAAGTAAACCTAGCTGCTGTGACAGCAAAAGCAGAATGTATGGAAGGAATGTTTGGGAGAAAATGGAACCCTTCCAAGTGTTTCTAAGTCAAACCAAAAATCGTGGGTGTTCTCTAATGGGTTAGGAAGACTTTCCAAGTGTTTTTATGTCAATTCTTTGAGTATTGGGTTCTAGAGAAATCTTTGAACTCATGTCACTCACTATTTTGAAGATTTTTTAGAATGATAGGGTTTTATTTCTTGAAATCAAAAAGGGGGGTTTATGAGGGGTTTGAAATCGAGGTTTTGAATGTGTATTTTTAGCATTTAAATGAAGGTGACCAATTGAAAGATCAACATTCAACTCATATCAAGAACCTCCAATATTGTTGGAGGACATTGTTTCTATTTGAGCATAACCCCAAGACTACTTTGGAAGTATTGAGGTTGGAATCATCATCTATCAAACATGCTTTTGAGGTCAAGAGCTACTATCCATAAGAATTCTCTCACCTCAAACACCATGTCATCATCTAGATGATGATGAACTAGTAAGTAAATAAAGAAAAATCAAAAAGAAATGAGGTAAGGAGAGATGAACATTTATATAAACAAGCAAATGATAACAATCAATAGATGATAATCAATGTGATTTTGGACTTGTAGCTTGGTGTTTCACTCATAGATATTGACATTTGGACATGGAAGTATCTTCCTAACTCAAGATTGCTCAAGAATGGTGGATGGGGAGGATTTGAATGTGAAGTATAAGAGATGTAATGGAAGGAAACAAGATTAGAACTCACTTTCTTATAGAAAATCAGTGGGAGAAGCTCCCTTTCTCTCTTCTAAACCTATCTCTATCTCTCTTCCTCTCTATAACTTTTTTTAGCTTTGCACTTGGCCATCTTAAAATGAAGAGCAAAAGGGGGTTTATATAGGCCAATTTGGGGTGGTTTTGGGATTTAGAAAGTGTTCCCATTGGTCCCAAACATCTGTGAACAAGAAACTACGTCGTTTTGGCTTTCAATTATTCAATTTGGACCCCAAAATAAATTACAAAAATGGATTCTATGGGGGTTGAGTGCCGCCGCGGTACTACTTCTCAGACGCCCAGAAATTTGTATTTAGGCCCCCAGAAGTTCCGGTATTCGCGAAAAGGCCCTATTTCGTCTAAAATTCACAGAAAATGCGTACCAACTCCAAATTGAGCATGTGATATACCGTTGGAAAGGTAATGGAATCTACTTTCCATAAAAAAAAATAGTTCGGAGTCAGGTCACTTTGAAAACTTTTGCGATATTTGCGATACAAGCCAATTTGATCGTCTTTTTCACCTTCGGAAATCCATAATAAATTCGTTTTGAATTCAAAAATTATGTGCGATATTCCATTGGAAAGTTATTGACCTCTAGTATCCATGAAAAATGTTTGAAAAATGACACGGTGCTCCGGTTTCAAAGTCAACTTTTAGGTCAAATCGGTCAAATCTAAGATCTCCAAGAAGTTCTGGGAACCTCTGGGAGCTCCCAGGAGCTGACGTTTTCATCCGATTTTCTTTTAAAATTCATTTTAGTACTTTTCACATGATTTAGAATGATCTTAGAACTTTTTGGAGAATTTGGATGATTTTGGTCACACCCTGGTCAAACCTGGTCAAAACAGGTCAACGGGGACTTTCGGGGAACTTCCGGGACTTTCGGGGGTCTCTGGAGCTAATGATTTCATCTGATTTTACTTCAAAACTATTTTTTAGTATTTTTTATGACGTAGCATGTTTCCACTTTCGGTCCAAATCTGGGAGTTTTGGGGCTTTCAAGGGTATTTTGGTCATTCTGAGCATTTTGAGTGATAGAACTAACTTCCAGGAGTCCTTTTTGAGTCTTTTTTATCATTGTGAACGACCAAGCTATGGGTCTTCTAAATCTAATAGCCAACAAAATTGGGTCTCTACAGTTTGCCCCTGTTTGGCATGAACTTGCGAGGCAACGCATGTCGCAAGCGAGTGCCAAAGCTTTGAAGAGACAGGTCTTTTGGGAGGCTATAGATTTAGGATAAAAGCGTCGCAAAAGGTGCAAGGATGATGTTGAGGCTAGTGCTGGTCGTGCTCTTCGTGAGCTGCCTACGTATCCCAAGGGGAATCAGACCAGGGCATAGTTCGAGGTACAATGAAACAAACACATGCAAAACAAGACAGGCGGATGCCATGCTATGAGGATGATATACAATGCATGGATGTGATATGAATTGTGTCCTGAGTCCTATCATGTCTAGTGTTCTGATCCTAGCATGAGCTGGTGCTGTGTGCCACTCCGAGTGAGCTTGTGTCGTACATGTGTTGTGTTATAAAGTGATTGTGGTCCTATTACATGTGTTTTTTGTATTCGCCACTCTCAGTGGGCTTAGTGATATATGCTTCGCTACGAATAATAGACTTATGAGGGATCTTGACCCAGAGGTCTTATGTCGTGACCGATGGGCTATGTGTCATGTTATGCCCAATTTGTTGTGTTTGGTGAGTGAAGTGACCCTCTAGACTTGACTCATGCTCCCCTTAATCGTGATACTATGGACTCGGTGACTCTCAGATTCTCAATAATGCTTCTCAAATTTCAATGATGATCCTCAATTCTCAACGGCGCTTATGTTGTTTCTCAAATCTTTGACGGTGCTTCTCAATGCTTCTTGATTCTCAACGGTGTTCTTCAAATCTTAACGATGTTCCTCAAATCTTTAATGATGCTCCTCGACTTTTTAATGATGCTTTTCAACTCTTTTGATGCTCCTCAACACATCTAATGCTCCTCCAATGATGCTCCTCAACACACCTGATCCTCCCCTTCAATAATACTCCTCAACACTTTCGATGTTCCTCGATGTTACTCCACTTTTCAACGATGCTTCTCAACTCTTCTGATGTTCCTGGATGCTCAATGCTTCTCAACTCTCCTGATGTTCCTCGATGCTCCAATAATGCTTCTCAACTCTTCTGATGTTACTCGATGCTCCAACAATGCTTCACAACTCTTCTAATATTACTCAATGCTCCTCTAATCTCTGGGCCCTAAAACATCCTTGAAAATATACCATCAGCAAACTAGACTCTGAGCCCCAAAACAATACATCTTATCAATACATCTGGACTATGAGCCCTAAAATACCTCAAAAATACATCTTATCAACACTCCTCATCAACACATCTGGACTTTGGACCCTAAAACACCCAATAACACATCTCATCGGCACACCTCATCAACACATCTAGACTCTGATTAGATCAGCAATAGGTGTTGGGGATATTCCCTCAGATCAGCCGCTTGGAGAAACAACAATCAGTTTGTAGTTTGCAACCACTTATGAGTTTATGCCACCCGTACTTGGAACACTTCACATGTTGCAACCTTGACTATAGCAGTAATGATGTTTGGTACTTCTGCTTGTATCCAAAGTTTTTATAATTAGGGAATCACCTTAAACCCACACATTTGAGACCATCAGGACGAATGGACTTAACAAGAATGACGATGACAAGGAAATTTAGGTTAGTTTGCGTAAAACCTCGATCTCTGACACACTTTTGATCAGTTACTACTGACTCAAACAAAGAAAGATTGACTCGGACATGAAATTCTCAAATTGCCATGATCCAACGTGCCTTCATCATGAATGATGTACCGCTCATATTTTATGTTCACTCCTTATCTTAATATGATAGTACTTTGCTGATAAATCTGGTTTTTGAAAATTCATCCCTATTGATCTAATCAATTCTTTACATCTCCCAGGAAGTGGTTTGAATTAGTGCCTTAGCTCTTAGAATAAAGGATGCTCTATTTCAAAATTTTTAAAACAACTTGGTGACTTGAAAACTCGTCCTTGGCGTGAAAGGATTGCCTTAGGCAAACGGAGTTTTCCCCTAGTTTAAGGTATAGAAAGTGGAATTCATAGGCAAACGAGGTGGGTGACTGAAGTTTGCCCCTAGTTTGGATGATGGTTTATTGGAGGTTTTGGGCAAACGAGGTAGGTAATCAAAGTTTGCCCCTTATATGAAGGGTAAATAGAAAATTAGGGTAAACGAGGTGGGTAGCCGAAGTTTGGCCCTAGTGTGGAAGGTGATTTTTGGTTTGAGGCAAGGACCGTGACTTTAATCTCTTAAATGCTCATAACTTTTTCCTAGGCACTAGTAAGGTGACCCAACGAGCTCTTTTCTCTCTTTTGTTATTGCTTACCTTGGATTTAGCTCTAATTTTTGCCTAGGCGTCCTTTTGGATTTTTTACCTTGCAAGCCATCCTTCTTTTCTTTTTGGAAAGTCTACCTACGTACCCCGAGTGGGGATCAGGTCCAACGTAGTTCGGGCCAAGGCTTTGAAAGAAAGGGGGGTTGATTTTGATGCGACCGAACCAATGTGGTTGCCTACTGTAGACACCCCGATTTTGACCAAACGTCAAATCTAGGGATTGGTTACCTCTCAAAAGACCGATGATGACAATAGCCGATGACATTCGAAGATTTTTCAGGAAATTCAAAATCTTCAATTGATTCTTCAAGACAAATTTCAAAATTAAAAATAGAAAATATAAAAAGGAGAAAGAAGAGAGAGAGTTTGGGTATTCGGGAGAAACCCGAACATTGACGAACACATGAGGAAATCAGTCTAAGAATTTGCTCAATATATATATATATAAGAAGAGTTTTGAAAAGAAATATAAAATAAAAATGATGAAAAAAAAAAGGAATTTTAAAATAAAGAGGAATTTGTTAAAAGAAAAGGAAGAAAAGAAAAGGAGAAAAAGAGGAGGAATAATACATTTAGAGCATATAATATGGATGTATTCTTAATAGAATATATTACAAATACAAGTATTTTAACATAATTCATCAATAATTAAGCTTATGTTAATATGTATGTTGAAAATTAAAAAGTAGGGCAAAATTCAGTTAGCCCCGGCACGCGATAAAGCCGGCGGCACTCACTGAGTGCCTCCCGGCATTCAGCGAATGCCACCTGGCATTCAGTGAGTGCCGCCCGGCACTCAGCGAGTGCCGCCTGGCATTCAGCGAGTGCCGCCGGCACCCATCGAGTGCCGCTGGCTGTAACAGACTGCTTTTCTCACATGTTCTAGAAGAAATCTTTGCACATGGGTCTCCACCCGAATTTACCCATTTATCCTTGGATTAATGGTCTATATAAACAAACTTTCATCTTCATTTTTGATGGACTTGAATATACTTGAATGAATACACACACATATACTTGAATTTAGAGAGAGATACAAGAATCATATAGAGAGAATTGAGAAGAAGAGAAGAATTTCTTGAAGAATTTGAAGAGTTTTGAGAAGAATTTGAAGATCTTGGAAGAACTTCACAAGAAATTGAAGAATTCTTTGAGGTCATAGAGGTAACCTCTTAATCCTTGGTAGATCTAGGACAATTCAATCACAAGTTCTTAGATCTAGGAACTTTTCACATTTTCAAAACATCTCTTCTTACCCCATTTCATCACACACCACCAAGAACTTGTGATTGAATTTCATGACATCTCATCAATTTGGATTTAATTAATGCCTTGGGTTTGAGATAAATTGGTTTTAAAGAATTTGTTCTCTTGAATTTTCTTAAGTGAACCTTGATTATTATTTTTTATTCCTATTTTCCCTTTTTTAGATTCATAAGATTTTATATATCTTGTTGAGTCTCTTTGAGTTTGATTCTTTAGTTTCCTATGATCCTATGATCCATATGGAGATTAAAATGAATCATGGTCATAATCTACACATAGTTGGTAAGATGCTAGTATCAACTCATGACTAGGATCTCTCTACTATGAATCTTATGGAATTCATACACATATTTCATGGAGATTAGAGTAGATTTGCGTTTTTTAGTCTCCAATGACCATCAAATGGTAGGAGAAATATTTTAGTTTAAGTCCATCTCTATGGCTTAGACTAATCTCTCCCTTGGGTTTTGAGAACTTCTTCATACTTCATCTAAAACTTACATGTATGTGTGTCTTTAGCCTCCAATGACCACCAAGTGGTAGGAGTAATGATTTGAACTCAAGTTTTGGTCTATAAGTTTGAGTTCATTATTTGGGATTTTGTGAAGTCCATGTCATACTTCATTAAAAGTCCATAAGTCTAAAGGGGTCCTTAGTCTTCAATGACCATCAAATGGTAGAAGAAATGATTTGGTTCAAGCCCAACATTATGATCTAATAGTTGAGGCCAATCAACAAAGTGGAACTAGCAAAAATGAAAACAGTGGGTTTACAAACTGTTTTTGATCAAAGATTTTTAGTTCGAAATCTAACCGTTGAAATCAAGTGAAACCAACGGGAAAGTGTCAATAACACATTGTTTTACCACTGTAATTTTTGTTTTGGTAAGATTTTATGCTTAGAATGGTTTGATCATGAGTTTTGTGAGACCACCACAATCTGTCCAGAATTTCAGAATAGTTTCAGAACAGCAAACCGGTTTTGAAATTAATAGATCAGAACTCTAACCAAGTTTTCATGACCTCTAATACTTTTTTATAAGAACCTTAATGTGTTAGAAAGATTCCCTAAAAATAATGAAGCAATTAGGATTTGTTTGCTATTTTTAAAAAATCATACAAGATCTCTGGACAGAGAGTTGTAAAAGCCTGAGTGACGTCTAGTGTTTGTTCAATTCCCGGAGATCTAACCGTTGAAACCTCAATTGTCTTTTTGGGTTAGAAACTAGACTCACAGAGGCATAACATATCCAAAAATCATTAAGATCCAACCATTGAAAGTATTTTATTCCTATTTTTGAACGTCTGGTCTGCTCTCTGTAATTCATAAAAAAACTGCTACTATTTTTGTCTAATCTTATTTATTCCAACTCAAATAGTCTCCTAATGGCTTAGGACTCAAACCATGTTTTGAATAATGATAATTTAGATTAAACCCAGAGGCTTAGTGATCCAAATTAGTGAATAGAACCATGTTTTATTCTTGTTCACATTCATTCATTCGTGTACATTAATGCTTATGATTAGGACTAGCTATTGAATGAAGTTGAATTTCATGCTTAATAGATCTAAGCTAGAGGATCATGATTGATTGTTTTGATATTATATCTTGTCTAAGGCATGTGTACTAACCTTTGTTTTTGTAGCGCATTTGAGGTACAATTTCTCAACTTTTCTCTAGTTTAATTCCATTCTTTGATTTAAATTGATTTTCG